>CM028118.1:23197730-23224233 GCA_016170025.1 Anopheles vaneedeni | reverse complement strand
CGGGGCGGTCCGGTGGTGCATGTGATAAACGGCGCCAGTCCACACGGCCGGACCGGGTTCAAATCCCATCCGGACCGTTCCCCCGTAGCAAGGACTGACTATCCGGCTACGTGGTAAAATAAGTCTAGTAAGCCAGAAATGGCCGGCGTGACCTTGTAAGGTCGTTAAGCCAAGAAGAAGAAGACGTTTTGTAAACATTACGCCATTTATGTTTACATGAGTTAGTTTTACTTTCACTCTAAGCGTCGCAGTACTTGTGAAGGTTTTGTTTCCATATAGGGCAGCAATTGCCGTTGCGATTAACCGTGAGCTTCTTGTCAGCATTGTAAAGTTAAGATAGACACAGGGACCTTTTTGGAGAACATGGCTTTTAGGATCGCGTCATGTACTGCAACATAAACGGCCATGGTACACGACAAGACTAGAGAATGTGATTTTGCAATATGGTTTTGGTCGACATCGTGTAGGAAACTGCTAACCGACCAAAACTGCTACTGAATTTTACAATTACCAGACTCTTAGCTTACGCCACAATTCAGTAGAAGATCTACCGGATCTTCGTTCTACGAAACATAGAACATTCTACGAAACATGGAACATTTAAAACAAACATAACTGTATACGGTTTGAGGTCTATAAACTTTCCTCTTTTATGGAACTATCAGATTAAAATTAAGTTAAACAAAAATAAATCTATGGCATTATAAAAAGTTACTCAATCGTGAGCATTAATGTAATTGTAATTGGAGATGAGATGGTCAGCCAGAACAACGTTGCAACGTTCCAAGGAGATGGTAATTGGAAGGAAGAAAGCTCAGAGTTTACGTTGGGAGGATAGAGCTTCTAAGTACGCTTTAGCTGGTGTCACAAGATGTGACTGAATATAATAGCAGTTCAGTGTTCATCTATAAACCTTCTTCGTTACCCTTTCGTTCGGTTTAGTAGCTCATAATAGAAAATGGCTAACTTGTCCCACTTAATACACATTATGATCTTCACGTTGAATATTCGATTTGTTTGTCAATGAAATGCATGGCCTGAGCTTCAGTTGATTGCAACCCAACAAACATGGTACTGGACGTCTATTTACCGTAGTACCTCAAAGTAATCATTTTCTAAACTTTCGGACCATTCTCATTGCATTTTACTAATGGTAGGTTGGGTAATGACCCAAAGTTTTTGGAGAATTTTTGTTGCATTTGTTAAGGATTTTCTTCGATATTAGTCTTCAGTTAGTCGTCTCTAAACTTAAGTGGAACTGCAGATTGTTGTGATCGTTTATTTCCGTTACAATTGAATAACTACAAAGCTACTCTATTGCTTTAGGTGCTAAGTTGCAGGAAGACCATGGAACAGTGTCCATCATTCAACCAGTTAATAGTACTGTGATAGGATAACTCCTTCAGCGACATTCGCAACATCAGTTTGAACTTCAGTTTACAATTTAAAGCATGTGTTAAATCTCTTTCTGTTCCACCTAAACTCTTTTTGTTCCACATGAACGTGATCATCATGCACTTCTAAAATATAATCGGTAGTATTCATAGTTCATAGGGGTAACCTGTTCCTTTACATTATATTCCGTGTTGAAGTTATCATTTCTAGAGTGCACTCTGTTGTTCACATTTAAGGAAAATGGCAAATATTTAAATTCATATAGTTAACTAATATCGACATCTTGTATTATCAAATCTCTACAAACTGATTGATGCACCTAGAATGACAATGGATCCATTAAAGTTATGTTCATTGTTCTCTTTCTGTCTCGTTACAGCAATCATTGGCAATAAACACAAAGCAATAATACAAAATGAATGATCTCACCTGCCTGAAGTCCCTCAGGACGGTACTGAGGGACCTAGACGTCTACGATGTGTTGCAAGACTTTATACACCACCGTGTGTTCAACAATGAGGAATGCATCGAGATTACAAACGAACCGGATGAAACGTTTAGACTGGATCTGATGTTCATGACGCTGGAAGTAAAGCAGCACCGCGACCCGCAAATAGTGGCCCGGTTTATTGATGCACTGCGGAACTACTACGACTGGATCGTAGAAAAATGGGAAATGTATCGCAACACGGTGACGAAGGATTACAATCAGTATTTGTCGTACAGGAATGAATCGTTCATGCCATCGCAGGCTTCGATCGGTGTGTATAGGAAGAATTTACGATGGACAATACACAAACACCTGATGTCGCTGCGTCACGGTGCATCGGAACATCGGTATCTGTTCATCAATGGCAAGATCGGAACCGGCAAACAGACGCTCGTTTGTCAGGCCTGCGAAGACCTGACGGTAGTGGTGCGCATGAACTATAAAATCTTCTACCTGGATCTGGCTTACTGCAACACCAAGGAAGCTACGTTGGAAATGTTAGAAAAATTACGTGTCCAACTTGGGGATGCAGTTAAGCAGGAAGAGCGTAGCAACAATTACAGCTATCCTTCGAACAAAATCGACTACTGGAAGCGCACCTTTACCCAAGCGTTCGAGAAGGAACTCTCGGAAAGTTTGCTAGTACTGGCACACGTGCGCTATGCCGAACTGATAAAAGACTTCGATTTCAAGTGTAAAACCGTTGTGATCACAAGCAACAAGGATGTGGTACACGAGGTAAGCGAATCGGAGCGATTCGTGGTGGAACTCCCGCAAGGTTTCACCGAGGACGAAGGGCTGGAANACCGCGACCCGCAAATAGTGGCCCGGTTTATTGATGCACTGCGGAACTACTACGACTGGATCGTAGAAAAATGGGAAATGTATCGCAACACGGTGACGAAGGATTACAATCAGTATTTGTCGTACAGGAATGAATCGTTCATGCCATCGCAGGCTTCGATCGGTGTGTATAGGAAGAATTTACGATGGACAATACACAAACACCTGATGTCGCTGCGTCACGGTGCATCGGAACATCGGTATCTGTTCATCAATGGCAAGATCGGAACCGGCAAACAGACGCTCGTTTGTCAGGCCTGCGAAGACCTCACGGTAGTGGTGCGCATGAACTATAAAATCTTCTACCTGGATCTGGCTTACTGCAACACCAAGGAAGCTACGTTGGAAATGTTAGAAAAATTACGTGTCCAACTTGGGGATGCAGTTAAGCAGGAAGAGCGTAGCAACAATTACAGCTATCCTTCGAACAAAATCGACTACTGGAAGCGCACCTTTACCCAAGCGTTCGAGAAGGAACTCTCGGAAAGTTTGCTAGTACTGGCACACGTGCGCTATGCCGAACTGATAAAAGACTTCGATTTCAAGTGTAAAACCGTTGTGATCACAAGCAACAAGGATGTGGTACACGAGGTAAGCGAATCGGAACGATTCGTGGTGGAACTCCCGCAAGGTTTCACCGAGGACGAAGGGCTGGAACTGTTTGCGAGGGCACTGAAGAAGAAAAACACCATGTTACCACCGGAAGCAACGGAACTCTGTCGTGCGTGTCAGGGTAATCCATTTCTCATCAATCTGATCGCACTGCGGATGAGTGAGGAATGCAAAAATGAGGTACCAATCAACTGGCAGCAACACATCGACAATCTGCAGAACTTTAGCATTGGTAGATCGGAAAGAGTTTCGCGAACGATCGCTTCTACGTTGGAACAGTTCACCGAGGAGGAGCAACAATGTTTTCACGATTTGGTGATCTTCCGGGACAACGTGCCACTATCGCCTCGCGTAATGATTTTACCTTACCTTACTATCACAACTAAGGCTTACTAGCTACTAGCTGTCTATTAACCTAACTACAGCGTCACAGTTAATGTTACACTCGGCTAACAAGGCCTTTCACACTGTTTCTTCTTTGCACACCGTTTACACGTATCTGTCTAGGTGCTGGAGATGTACTGGGGGAAGGATAAGGAGACGACCGAATGTTTCCTGTCGAAGTTGGAACGGCGCGGTCTGCTGGAGAAGCGTGTCTGTAAGAATAAGATGTTTTATATGATGCAATACATTTGCTATAACGATATCATGCATCCACCGGGCTCAGATATGACCAAACTTCATCGTCGTCTGCTAAAAAACTATAGGTATGCACGCTTGTTCTAATGCTCACTCGGACAAACAAATCCCTACCCGCACATGCTCTCATCTAGGTGCACGTGCAACCGGAATGTTTTAGATATTGCTAGTTTTGGGGCTAGAAAAAAAAATGTTACCACAACGGTATTAACCTTCACTTTTGGAACTAATGATCTTTAATCAACGAACGCTAACAAAACGATGGTGCAGATTCGTTTGGGAATTATTTCTAATGTCCATTTCGCCACCTCTAATATCCACAGCATACGCGAGAATCTCATCAACCGTAGGGAGCTAGAACTGACCAACGAGTTCCCAAATGATGACTACTTTTACTTCTACATTGGGTACCACATCGATCAGGCCGTTGAGCATGATTTGTTCCCCGAGCTTTATCAAGACTTTGGCTTTCTGGAGCAAAAGCTGCGCATCGCTGGGCTGGCAAATACGGTCGGCGATCTGCGCAAATATCAGGACAAGATTTTTCCACACGTCGATGATGAAGAAGCCATCATTGACACGCTAATTGAGTTTCTGATGGTGGGCGAATGTTTACTGTCGGATGATTCACGACTTCTGCAGAGGGCGTTAAATTTCCCGGGAGAAATCGGTAACATGGCGAGGGTGCAGGTGGAGAAGTTTAAAAACCGTCTCTGGTTCTGTGATGTGTAAGTAAATAAAGCAAAAAAAAAGCATGAAAAAACCTTAAGTTAGGTTGTTAATCGACTCTTTTTTTTGTTTGTTTTGCAGGTCTCATGGTTTTGAATCATCGGTCATTAAACTTTGCCATCGTCCGGATATGGTGCGTTTGCAGGATTCAACCCATGTGTTCGTGTCACTGGCGAACAATGATATCCAGCTGTGGAACCTCTCAGTAGACTACGATGTGCCACCGATGACGTTCAAGGGCTGCCAGGGTGAACAGATCAAGGACATGCAGAAGACGGACCAATTTTTGGTGGCTCTCAACAGACGGGGATTGATTAAGGTGTGGTCGACTAAAAACCCACCCGATCGGCCCGACTATCGTGTGCGCGATGCTACACCGCGTGAAGCCGAAATGACACTATCGATAACGGGCGGATTTAGCTGTTTCTGCGTGTTGAAGCAAAGCAAACACACGGAACTGATCGCGATCAGTCATATGGGGTTGCTGTGCGTGTACAAGGTGTACAATATTGTGTTCCGCACGGAAAAGCCAGACATTAAACACCAAACGGACATACGGAATGCGTACATTTTGCTACCGTTGCGAGATTTCAATAACGGTGATGGTGGTGGCGCTATCAGACGCTGCCTGTTTCTGGTGGTGGTTGGAAACGTACCGATGGGGATCGTTTTCAACATGATGTCGACCAGCATCGAGTCAAGGTTCGTCGAGCCGGTAGCGCTTAATGTCCATCAGCTGCCTGAAGGATTTCTTTTCGTCAATGAAAGTCAGGTGCGTTTGCGGGCACTGCAACCGTACGGACTGGATGAGGCNGGATCGTTTTCAACATGATGTCGACCAGCATCGAGTCAAGGTTCGTCGAGCCGGTAGCGCTTAATGTGCATCAGCTGCCGGAAGGATTTCTCTTCGTTAATGAAAGTCAGGTGCGTTTGCGGGCACTGCAACCGTACGGACTGGATGAGGCAAAAGTCGTGTACGAGATCAAACATTCCGTCAACACGTGCAGCGTAGTGACGGAGGACAAGCGGTTCCTGGTGCTCGGTACACAGCGAGGCATTTCCATCATCAACATCAGCGAAGGTGTCGAGGTACGGCGCATGAACAATAGCCACTCGATCGTCGATCTGGACGTGTTGATGATGGAAGCAACTTTGTCCCACGTGCTGCTGGCGTCCATCTCGAAGGATGGGGAGAATGCGATGAATATGTACAGTTTATCGCTTGACACATCGAATCAGTATCAGCTGGAAGGTACCACCGTGTTTCTCGCTAGTCTGGAGGATGATCCGGTCCTGCTGAATACCGTCGATCGGCACTGCCGATTACAGCAGACTTTGCTGCAAAATAATGAATGGGGTGTGCCGCACCAAAAAACGTTCACCAATGACAACATCAACGCACCCGTACTGTGTGTAATCAAAACACCATCCGCGTACTATTTTGGGCTTGAAAATGGCAAACTGCTGAAGCTGTCCGAGTGGCACAGCGACGCGACGATGGTGAACGTGGCCGAGCTCGGTACGGAGGTAACATATTTGGATCATTTCGAACGTGACATAGAATCGGGGAAAGTGGAAATTTTGGTGGTAGCAGGCAAAGGTATCTGCAAAATCTACGTAAACGAATTTGAGGAAATTGAACTAACCGATACGGTACGGAAGTGCTACATGCTTTACGATCGTTTTCTGCTGCTGATTGGTGATCGTTGTTCGATACAGGTTAGTAAGGGTTGAAGTTCGTTTTTTTTGTATAGCATTCCATCAATAAACCCGCGCTTTTTTTTCTACCTTCCTATCCGACAGATATACGATTTGGAACACAGATCGCTGGAATTAGTACAAAAAGAAATCGAACGTTCGTATGGTGCTTCCGCTTACCAGCTACTGCCAAGATCGGCACTCATACTGTGCACAGCCGATGGCATCGTTTACCATCTCGGGTTGCATCAGGCCGCAATTGAATCGTTCGACTTGGCACCGTTCGACGAGATGCTAACGGTGAAACCGGCCCAAAGCAAACACACTCTGTCCGGTACCGGTACTACCACCAACGTGATCTGCAGCTGTGCCTTATCGGCGGACGGAGAGTTCCTGGCGGTCGGATGCACCGATGGCCGGATCATACTGCAACAACTCCTAGATCCCATCCGGCAGCTGGGCGTGCTGGAATCGCACCAGTTTCCGGTGGCAGAGTTGTACTTTAGCAGCTGGAACGAACCGGGCGCACCACACATTTTGGTTAGCGTCGGTGATCTGATCGTTTTCTGGAGCGTCGACAGTTTGGTTAACAATCAACCGCGCAAGAGCGTATCAAGCATACGGCTGTCGGGTCGGTTTACTCCTCGCAAAACGGCGGATTCATCGAACGATAATCGTCGTTCGTACGGTAGCAATCAGTCCGGCTTTTCCACACCGATCGTGGGCAGNCAGTTTGGTTAACAATCAACCGCGCAAGAGCGTATCAAGCATACGGCTGTCGGGTCGGTTTACTCCTCGCAAAACGGCGGATTCATCGAACGATAATCGTCGTTCGTACGGTAGCAATCAGTCCGGCTTTTCCACACCGATCGTGGGCAGTCCGGTGCAGAAAAGTTTCCTAGGCGATCGGTTCGAGGAGTCGGCCCACTGGTGCAATAAGCGTGGCTCTTACAGTAAACCGCACCTGCTGTCGTGCATCAAGCTAATAGGACATGCGAAGCGACTGATCATGAACCGAGAGTTTAATAAATTTCTCACCATGGACGATGAGGGTTACATTCACTATTTACGATTTTATCGTCCATCCTCGAACCAGCTGCTGTTTCCACCGCCCGCCACCTTCGCGATGCGGCCAACCATCGTACCGACGATGATCGCACCGCTGGATAGCAGCAGTAGCGCCAGTAGCAATTCGCGTGCCGTCCATCTTATATGACGGTTGTTAGCAAACGAACGAAACCTGCGGGTTGGCTGCTGTTACATCCTATTGTACATACTGTACACTGCCTTTTTACGGTAAATAAGAACCAGTAAAACGTTACTATATCGGGCAATGCAACGCTACTCGTGTAACGGCGCTTGTTCGTTTGCTAGTGAATAGGAATTCATTTGTTTGTTTGTTTGTGTGTCGTGTTTCTACTACCACTCAATAGCGTCCAACTATCCCTCCTTTAACTGTGCCAAAGTAGCGTACAAGGGTTTGGCTTACACAGTCTTTCATAGCCATTTAAGCTTCACTCTTTGAGCAAAGCGTGTACACGACGCGCAAAAGACAAAATAAACCAATCGCACACATTAAGGGAAATCGTTCCGCAAGCATGTGATAGCGGGAAAATCGAATAGTTTCGGATTATATGAATATTTCATAAGGAAAAATAGCGAAGCCACATTTTAATAGTAATAGTAATTTGTCGATTATCAAATATTCTAATAATTAGGTACAATGCATGACTGAGACGGTGGTCGTAGAATAGCAGAAATGTGTGTATAAGACTTTCGAACGCATTTTTACCGATTGTACAGATTTTAGCCTAATCTTCGCTCATCCTTTAGTGTGCTAAAAGTTAGTACATTAAATGCCAGGCTGCGGTTGCCTGTGCCGGAAAGTGTTTCTTGCGATAGTAGATAATGTACGACACGTTTATAACATTCCTTAGATGTAAGATTGAATTTATGAAAGGTTTTTTTTTACTTAACAGCATACCGAACGAGATAAAATAAATTCTACGAATGTTTAATACAAACAATCATTTGTCGTTTGATCATTGTTACATATGTGACGACAACCCATTATATAGTTAGTGATCATTTAACCGATCAATTTAATCCCAATGTTGGATGTTGATTCATTACATTACCTTCAGATTCAGTTTTATCCTACTGAACATGGTGTACCCTCTTTTCATATATCCGTGTATATGTTGATTCTTATTTTATTATCATCCACGACCGCTATCTCCTCGTTGGTGATAGATTTACGTATAATCGTCGTTGATGGATTATCTTCAGATGGTGTTAACTTACTTGAAGGATGCGTTGAGAACGTGTTCGATAAGTCGGTTAACTCATCGAGAATGACTATTAAAAACAAAACCCATTCGTTAAAAAGAGACTCAATATGCGTGGCGAATAACATTACGCACCTGTAATCTGCAAATCGATGTCACTTTTAATGCTCTCATACATTTCTGCCGTTTGATCACGTTGTTGCTTTTTGAACATTGCCACACGAAGGCTGTTTCCTGTAGGAGAAGCATTAACATCAGCGTGAGAATAGTGTTAAATAAATATCTATAAATTGAACCGTACTTCTTAGTGGTTTCTTTCTGATCGAACCCTTCTCGGGAGACGTAACGGCACGATCCCTTCGGTGAGCAGTAATATCGGAAAATGTGTTGAGCTCAAGCAAAGATGCTGCTTCTAACCTTCTCTTTCCCGGTTCACCACGACGGCTGCGGTACAGTATGTTGGTGGACGACATGCGTACTTGGCTGGCAGAAAACAGTTCCTGCAAGTTTGCTTCAATCGTGCGTCGTTCCGGGGATGGTTCCGGTGTATTTGACGATACATCATGCCGGTGCGATGTAACATCTTCCGCGGGAGCGGTTTTTACATCCTTGTCAGTGTTAATTGCCATTTGAATTTTGCGCAATTTCGCCTGAAGCACTCGGAATCGTTTTATAATACGCGACGGGTCAATATTTGCGTCCCGTTCGGCACATTTTACGATAGCTCGGCATTCCAGTACCATCGTGCGATAATCGCCGTAATGGATGTTAAGTATTTCATCCTGCAAATTAACATCGATAGCATTGATTTCGAGATGGTGTTGAAATATTTCCGCCTTGCGGATCATTTCGAGCGCTTGTGGTAGGTTAAAGCTTTGCTGCAATGCATCCAGTGCTGCATCTAACAGCTCTATTAATGATAAAGCAAACGCATTGGTGTCGATTATTCTATGCACCAGCACACACAACGTTGCCGATTCTTCGAGCCAGTGTTTTTCCAGCACCATCGAATTGGTGTCCGTTCCTACGTACAGCGAGGGAATAAGATACGAATCAAGTGCTTCCAGCGAAGCCAGGCAGCTACGAATTGCGGCCGAAATTTTCATATTATCGGCGTACGATATGGCGAATAGCCCTATTTGCATCAAGCGCTCGACGAAATTATCGAACGGTTTCGTAAGCTCATCAATTTGTTCCTCGCTTACGCTGGAACTGATGTTAGTTCTTAGTTGCGTGAGTAATCTGCGATCGTTGTCACCGAATGTGTCGTACACTAGCCGTATGAGGCATTCGTTGACGTGATTTTCCAACTGATAGATGGCACTTTCAAGAATGCTTACACGCAGCTTTTTGTCGCTCGAATCCTTCCCATCGTTTTCCCGCTCTAGTGCTATACATTCCTTGAGGACCTTTTGACAAATCTTAGTTATGCGTTTTCTATCATCGTCAGGCAGCACGTTGCAAAAACCGAACGTTTGCGATATTAATGCTTCAACGACGGTTCGGATTCGACCACTCTCCACGATGACTTCGTTGTACTTCGTTTCATATTCATCCTCCGGACACACTGCATCGCTGGCAACGGTTAGGGGAGCTATCAGGCTGAGCGCTAAATCCAGATAGCTGACAAAGTTGGAATCAGAAATACTCTCGGGTGAAATTTCGGTTTCCAGCACGGATTTCAACCGTTCCAGACACCAGATAATGCGGTCCAGGAAGCATTGCCTTGCTTGTGCTAAGCCTTGACGTTTGCTTGCTGTATTCAGTTCAGTTGAGATCGTTTTCTCCAGCCAACGGATGCACATGACGATCTGCGAGATGCAAAGGAAGCACGCCTCTAGCACTCCTACGTTGCCGTTTCCATCAAAGATGAGGTGCTTGTGCACGATCCGCAGAAGACGGTACAAATCAGCGCATACGGACTGCAAGGATATGACCGGTACGAAAAGTTTAATACAAAGAAAACGAAATCCCAAAATCCATTCTTACGTTTAGCCATTGAAGTCCGCTTTTATCCGTCGGTATGAAACCATGGTACAGATTATCCTGTACCGTTTTAATGCACTCCTGAAGCTCGGGCAACATTTTTATTGCAAAATTTTGTACGAACAACGCGCGAAACACGACGCACCTTATTTCAAAACATTCAAACTGTCAACGGTTGCTTTGGCGCATTGACGTTTGCACGCTGCACGCTCCGTTTCTGAAGGGAGTGCATTTGACAGCCGACAGGTGTTTATTTATTTACCAAACACACACCGTGCCATTTTCGCTAGTTTTTGTGTGCCGGTTAAACAGAAAACGGGAAAAGATTGACGCGCAAGATGGGTTTACTGACGAACCCATCGATTTCACAAAAGGCAAAGTATTGTCGCAAACTGGTGCGTTACAATACGCTCATCTGCTTAACGTTGTATCTGTTGGGCGTTGGCTTTTTCTGTGCCCTGCCGGATACAAACTTTAACTCTGCCACCTACTTTTCGGAGAATGCGCTACTGCCGGGATTGGTCAATTCCGAGCTGGAGATGGAAACGGTGAATCTGGTAAAGTCACTGTCCGCTGAACTGCAGCGTGAGCGTGAAAGCTATCCGAAAAGTTTGCCCTACCCCTGGCTTCTGGCAAAGATGCGACGGTTTGGGCTGGAAACGCACACACACAACTTCACGCTGAACTATCCCTTCGGTGGTGGCAAGGTAAGTTGGGTTGAGTTACTTTAAAACCGTATGAAATAGTTATTATGAACCCCCTTAATTATTTTAGCGCTTCAAAGGTGAAAACGTGTTCGGAATCCTTCGTGCACCTCGCATTGCATCGACAGAATCGATCGTTATAAGCGTCCCATACCGACCACCCGAAACTGTTCACACGGACGTATCTGCTGGCGTTCCGTTAATGTTGGCTTTTGCAGATTTTGCCCGCAAAAAGAAATACTGGGCAAAAGATATAATTTTCCTCATTACCGAGCAGGAGCAGCTGGGAATGCAGGCGTGGCTGGAAGCGTATCATGGCGCTGAGGAGGGACGCATTCTCGATTCGGGCATGCTGCGTGCACGGGCCGGTTCCATTCAGGCCGCCATTAATCTGGAAGTGCAAAGCTTAGACATCAGTCATATAAATCTCAAAATAGAAGGACTCAATGGACAGCTACCTAACCTGGACCTTCACAATCTGGTGCAGAAACTGTCCTCCAAGAACGGTATCATCGCCGGGTACAAGCAAACATCATCGAGCCCGAAACGGTCCTTCCGATATCAGGACAAGCTGTTCAACGTGCTGTCGATGGTGTTCTCACAGGCCAGCGGTGTACCGACGGGTAACCATGGGCTTTTCCACAAGTACGGTATCGAAGCGCTAACGCTGGAAGCTGTAAAGCGTGACAAGGCACAGCAACAGTTTCAAGAGATCGGTTCAATGCTACGAATCATTGAAGGCATAAGTCGCAGTCTGAACAATCTGCTGGAGCGGTTTCACCAGAGCTTTTTCTTCTATTTGTTGGTGTCGAACGATCGGTTCGTTTCGATCGGTGATTATATGCCCAGCCTAGCACTCATGGCTGGATCGCTGCTGATTAAGGCGTTTATTCACTACCTATCGATGTACTACTCCGGTGATGAAAGTGACGTCGACGAAAAGGAGGACGCCGAATCGAAACAGAAACAATCCTCGGAAATTGGATACTTTTCCGTTGGCATTGTTCTCCTAGTGGCGCACTCGATTGGAGCGTTGGCCGTATTTCTACCGCACAGCCAACCCATCAACCAGTATTTGTATGAGGCTAATTTTTCCACCCAGGACGCACTGTACAGCCTCTTCCAGTGCATACTGACTCTAGCCATCACCCTTCCGGTATTCTGTGCATTGAATGTCATTAATGGGGAAGCACTGCATGTAGCCGTTTTGCTCGAACTGGGAACGGCCCTGCTGGCCGTGGGAATGTTAAATTTTTCCCTTGGCTTTAGCCTCTGCGTTTTTCTCGTCCCGTTTATTATTCTAATTCGACCAGGTACATCACGAGCCGCTCAGTTGTAAGTAAAATTAAACATTAACTCAAATGAAGATGGACAGCATCAACTTTGTTCCGTTCCGTTACGTTGTTACAGAGTGTCCAGGCTGTGCTGTGTGGTGATAAATCCTTTGGTGGTATTATACTGTGTGCTGATTGGCCTGACCTGGCATCTATTTCCGGAGCTATCCTTCAAACCATTGCTATACAAAGCGCACAAAGCTACAACGGATGCGCTTACCTATTCCGTCGTAGATTCCATGGTAAATGTATATTTTTGTTCTATTAAAAACGGTTGTCTAACGTTTGGCTACCTTCCTCTTCAACTAGATTTATGGAAACTGGCTGTTCGATATGGTAGCGCTCATTTTCGTACCATGCTGGATTCTGCTGTGGGTATTCCTTTTCCCTAAGACTGAACCAAGGAACCGTTAAGGCTGGTGAACCAAATACAATATGGTGATTGAGTAGTGACCTACAAACAGTTAAACATGAACCACATTTCCGAAACATTTAGTCTGTTAATTGTGTGTATTTAATTAGGGTTGATCAACAAAAATCAACTATTATGCCATTAACTTTTATTTTTTCTTAATTTTCACGTTAATATGCTATAATATTACCAACAAGACAAGATCACATTGAATACAATTTAGTGCTAGATTGGGGCAAACATTAAGCTAGTTATTAACCAGTTTGAAACAATTTAACTATGTTTGTGTATTTTTTGTAAAAACTGTTTATTTTTTATATAATCCAAAAATTGGTAACACAATTGCTCAACTCTATTGATGTATATCAAAAGATCAGGGCAAGTAAATCCCGACAGAAGAGAGAAGAGTTCATGTGCATATTTTAATATTAAATTTTCTACTTCCTTCTGCCTAATACAAACAGTTGGTTACGGCCAAGAAGCTTCTAAAGCTTGCCTTTCAGCTTCACCATTGCTCCTTGCTCCTTGTTTTGGTGGTAAGCGCTTCACTATTACACGGTTTTCCTTTCCCATAAGTATGCTCCTTTTATCTGGGAAGTAGACGCAACGTTTCGTTACGATTTGCCCGCAGGTTTTGTTCTTCTAACGCACGGTTGCAGTTGCATGCCGGAAGACGTGTATCATATCTGAGGCAAAAGTGGGAAACTTGCGAGCAAAAGCAAACATAATCCTACCGTTAGAAGTCAGCTCGTACCAAAAACCCCGACCGTTGTATGAAGTATTGCATTGCTGTGAGTGGTGTGAGACTTTGCTCCTGAGTGCATGGAGCAGCATCACACACACACAACACATCCATACTGGATGCTTGTATACCGTCTGGTGGCAAGAAGGCAACGTTTCCTGTACCCTTGGAAACGTATCATCGGCCTTTTTCCAACGATACGTTACGTACTAACGAGCTGCGGTTGGTTGGTTTGGTGCGGAGCAAAAAGGTAAAATTATGCTAATACCGAGGAAAATATGAAAATTGGAATTCTTCTCGCCGAACTTTTCGCCGTACGTGTGCATGCATGAGGATGGTGCAATTCCAGGAAACGCAGTGGCACATGCGTAAGCAAACATTGAAAAGGGGTGCGAGCAGTGTGTGTGGGGAGCAGTAATCAGGGTACCGTTTTCACGTTCTAAGAAAGTGTTTGTAGTAAGAGCCTTCCCCGTCATAAGAAATGGAGATGGATTGTACGGACGACCGAACGAGAGCCGAATGTCCCGTTTCGTCAGATTTCGACAGATTTATACATCTTCGTTACCCATTTGTCTGTGATTTGGTCCGTTTGCATGTCCCCTTCGTTGAGTTAGATTTTTGTTTTTTGGAGTATTTTTGCTTGATATGGAAATATTCCGAGATATTTGGTTTGGTATGAGTATTGGATGGAGATAAGGAAACTAACGCAATGTTGAACAAGCTATGTGTCATAACCATAACCTAAATTGATTGCAAAATATTGGAGTAAACGACACTAAGATTATTGTAAGGAATGTCCGGAAAAGTCCAAACAGAGCCCCTAAAATATTGGGAAGGTCATGAGAATTTTTTTTTAGCTTTCGCATGAATATGAACGGTTTACCGTTCAGTACAAAAGATAAATTGGCGATAACAAGTGGACCTAGGATTCCACTATTTTTTAAAGAACCAAGTCACGACAAAACGAAATGTGTAACGAGCGACACTCACGCTTTGTGTGTGGTGGGACCTGCTCGGCGTTATATATTATGAGCTGCCACTTGTTAAGAAGTGGTTTGCAAAAGAAAAGGTCCTTTAAAATGTACATAAGAATGGTCAAATAAGAAGTTTGTTTGCGTTCTTCAAGATGTTTTTTTTTAAATTATTAACCTCTTCAATTCCAAATGCAGATCCTGTCTAGTCGGCAATTTTCATAAAAAAGCTAACATTTGTCACAAAGATGCGATTGTATTCGTTAAGTAACGAATTTGAGACGAGTTTTTCAATAATATTTCTATACTTGCAAGTTTAGTAACTAAATAATTGTTGTTCCTTCAAATGCGCTATCAAATGAGGATAAAAAAGCTAAAATAAAAAAGCCATCAAATACATTTTCCATTAAGCTATGCTGAACGATACTTATCAACGGATATGTGTTTTGATTTTATGTGGTGTATAGTGTGAGATAAGTAAGTTGTGTGATAAGTCGCACACTTCAGTAATGGAACTTGCTGTTTGGATAAGATAGTGCCATTAGGCGTAGCGTTAAATGAAAACACTTTCGACTATTATATTTTTTCCCTGTTTGTACTAGCAAGCATTACTGGGTAATGGGTTTGAAGAGAGAAACAATATCTTTGTTCAATTATGGAGCGGTGAACGGCAAGTGAAATTTGGAATGAGATCATCGTGGAGGTGGTAAAAAAGGATCTGTTAGGCTTTCAAAAATTATTGTCAAGCAAGAGTCTTATCAAAGCCTTTAATATTCCAATAACTTAGCAAATATATTTTTTACCCTTCCTAAAATTGATGGTACGTATTATTTTCCATCGTGTAAACTGCTTACATTTATGCATATTACTGTATTTTTAAATTAAAAAAAATATTACAACAAGTAATTTAAATGCTTCATCTACACAAGGTGACGAACCCTGCACTAGCAACAACGAAGAACCGAAAGCCAATCAAGATCACTGCCGCTGCCAGTAAAGATTGTGTTGCGTTTGTGGGGAGAACTCAGTGAAGCGATCAGTCGGCGTCGGCACTTAGCTTATTTTCGTCGTTTCTTTTGTGCCGTGCGGTTGTGTTGTTCGCAATCGTTGCCGCGTTGTGACTTTGGTTTTGTGCGTACGGTTTACAACTTGCAGCAAACCCCTGCCACCATACCTGTGTCCGAGGTCATATCTGCACCGTTTTGTCACCGTCCATAATCTTCATTACATCTCGGGCTTCCCGATTATCGCACCCATCATGAATCCTGCCAAATCATCGTCCAATGGGTCCGTTGGTGGACGGTCAACAGGTAAACAGAAGAAGAAAAAAGAAGCAAAAGTGCACCGCGTCGTGCTGGGTGTGTGGCCAACACCATGCGGCAATAATTAACACACCTCAAAAAGTAGCGTCATCTTCAGCATCAACACATCGCTCCGATAAGAAAAAACATTGTGATCGCGACTAATGACTGAATGTGGCGCAGTTCCGTGTTGACTGTTGGCCGATTGAAAAGCCTTCCCTACGGGACGGTACCAAACGCTCGGCAGATTTTGGGTTAGTGAAGAATCCTGAATATAAATCACGTGATCCGTACGATCACGCACAGCACCAAAGATCGAGTGTAGAGGTACGCGAACACGAGACAGCTGGAGACTGCGTTCGTGGCGTGTTCCAGTTGCAAACCACTGTGGCTCTGTTGGCGAGATAAGGTCAGAGCGAAACGGCCTGGGGAGGGTGCTGGCTGGTCCGATCGTGCGGAGGTCATCCGAGCATTGTGCCTCATAGAAAGAACGTTTCGAATTTGTGGTGAATGTGACTTTGGGACAAGGGTAAATTCGCACACCGTTGTACGGCGATAAAGCGGGGCGCCGGACAGCATTAGTCACACGTCATGTGGAATGTTTGTTGGTAGGCGAAATGTGTGTGTGTAGAGGAGCGGAACCGAGGGAAGGGCGGGAATGGAACCTGCGGAAAGGGTGACACACCGGCAAGCGTAATCTGCGCGTCGTGCTGCGTATGGTCGGCTCAAAGTGTGCGTGTAATGGATGGGGTGTATCAATATGTGCTTGATGCATTATTTAGAGGCTCGAAAAAAAAACAGGAAAACAGAAAATTTTTTTTTCGTTTTTGACAATTTTCAGAAATGGTTCAATGGAAAAAAGGTACGAAAAACAAGATTTTTTTAGAGGGTCTTTTACCAGTTCCTAAAACATCATAACTTATTAAGTAGTTTTCAATGTTTTTAGAAGAATTTTCGAGCATCTTCTACTTGGCTTAAAGATCTCCAGGGTTATGCCAGCAATTTATGGCTAACTGAACATATATTTAGCACGTAGCTGGATGGGATTTGATACGAGATCCTGTCGCGTGGAACCGGCGCCGTTTATCACATACACCACACCCCAGTTGGGAGCATCAATAGTTGAGTTGAATGAAAGGAAAAGAGTTTTATCTCTTTTTTCTTTCTCTTTGGGTTTTGTGTCCAAAATAATTCTTTTGTAAATTTTTTTGTTAGTGAGTCTTAGCTGCGGGAAGCCGATTAAGATGAGATTCATTGCCAAACCTTTGGTTTATTAAACTGTACGTAAAAGTGCTTTAGAGTCAGCTCTTAAGGGCAAGAGTGCAGCCTTTTTTTACCCATAATTGGATGGCCGCTTACGTTCTTGAGGGAACGGTCCACATAGGATACGGTTCCCATTGTGTGAGAAAAGATGCTTCTACCACTAAACTACCTCCCGGAATGGTGCAAAATTTACTGATCGTTCAGATATTCTTTAGAGCTCTTTATTTTTTGGATGTATTACCGTTTTTAATGCTAAGAAATAGTTGCAAAGCAACTTATTTTGCTATTTATTTAAGCACGCACAGCGACCCCTGTAGTAACAAAACTTATTTGTACACCTTATAGTCGCCGACAGGCATGTTGCGTAGCAACGCTCCCTACATGCCTGATGGTGTGCGTAGCGTCCTACCGATTGCTTATGTTTACGTTTCAGATTTCCCCACCCTACAAATTCCACCCCAGCTATTCTCACCCCTCCGGCCATGTCTTGTAACGTCTGCTCAAGGCCAAGGGCTTTTGGATGGATGCAATTCTCTCGGCATTGCACGATTTTTGCTGGATTAAGTTTAATTTTCGAAAGTGAATGGATCTTCCGAAAAACCCTCCTTGCGGGACAAGTATTCGAAACGTCAGCAATCCGGTCAAACTAATCGGTTCGTTTGATCTTGTTATTTGCAGCAAACTGTAGTAAGCAAACTAAGGGTCGTCGAAGGTTAATGCATGTGGCTACATTGTCAGGCACTGATGTGCAGTATTTGCTTGAAATATCCAACAATGTACCACCGCGGGAACACAAAGATCTAGTTCAGCTCGTTATGTCACAGTATTGATTGGCATGGTTGTTAGGCGTTGGTAGTAATGCATCTTCGCTGCTGCTGTGTAGATGTTACTTTCGATCATTAGCAAGATCATTACGATTGTGGTCGAAGATTAGTCAACAAATTATTTGGCTGGTTTGAAACAGATTATTTCTGCGATTTAGTGGCTTAACAAAATAAATAAAATATTTAACAATATTTAATTACGATACAAAATCATTTTTTATTGGACGAACAGCTTTTGATTTCAAAATCGCATTAATTATTCTAAAGTAACAAAAAAACATTTGGTTACTAGTGACCCGACTAGTGATGGGAACTCCGGAGTGGAATATTTCAACAGTCTACCACGGGATTGCAAACTGTTTTTCGCAATTTTGCTAAGATTTTCCTTACATTTTTAAGAATTTTGCATATCTTTGGGTCAGGATTTTTTTCGCCATTCGCCAAGATTTCCACATCGTTTTTAAAGGGGATTTTACGAACTGGAATTTTCGACAGTTGTTCTCAAGGTTTCAAAATGGCTTTCTTTGGTTTTTCCACACTTTCCATCGATATTTTCCATAATTTTCAATTGGTATTGAATATCAATATTTCGAAAGCTTCGTTGTCATCAACGACTTTTTTTTAAACAGTTTTCATAGAGGCTTTTCCACACTTTTGATGAGTTTCCAACAGTTGGATTGCCGTAAATTAGTATGATACTTTATTGCAATATTTGAAATGTTTTGAAATGTTTTGAAATGATTTGAAATGTTTTGAAAAGATTTTGAAATGTTTTTAAGTCATTAAAAAATTATCACCTCCTCCCCTTATATCACGGTTCATATATCGCAGTTGATCCGGAGTCACAACACAACTTCGGAAAATTTAAGATTTCACCCATCACTAGATCCGACTGATCTTCGTGTTTTACCTAATACATCTAACGATTACAAATCTAATTTTGATTGATATCTCAATAATCTAGCCACTCGGGTACGTGGTAAAAATGGTATAAATTAGATTAATTAGCAAAAAAACGAAGTTTTTTGAACTTCGTTTTGAATCGATCATTAGAGTAAAATGGCTTGAAGGGACATAATACGATATACACACGTGTGAACATATGTTACTAATCACACATACACGAACCGAATTTAAAATGGTATTGACGTCACGGAAATAATGATCGAACAAAACAATACAGTTGAAGATATACTAACAATGATTTGCTACAACCAGCTACAGGTTTTTATTTATTTGATTTTTTATTTATTGTCAAATACACACACACAGACACACTCCAAACGGAAGGAAAATGGTCATCCACCGCAATCGGTGACGATGTTTGTTGCCAATATTTACCTTGCACGAGAGATTGGCCCGGACCGTTGGAAAATGACTAGCCAGTTTCTGAACGGCGGCACTCCACTTGCCGCAGACCGTGTGTGACGGGCATGTGTCCGGGCATTGTACGTAGTTTTAGCAATGTATTGGTGTTGGGTTTTTTTGTACCATGTCTGCTAATTTACGTAATTTTAAACCTCAGTAAATGAGTTTGATAAATTAAGCGATTTATGGCAGCAAAAAAAAATTAATTCTCATCGTTACGTCACTAAACGGGAGGTTAAGTCAACCAAACGCAACCGATCGTCGGTGAACCTTTGCATCGGGACGCGCGGGCAAACAAACGCACACAAAGACGCATGCTCTTTATCGGCAGAACACGTTGTAATGGGTAAATGTGATCTTCAATTTGTGATGCGTATACGCAAGTGAAGCGTGCCTTACACGTGACTGAAGCGGTTGACCGAAAAGAAACCCGTGCGAAGGTAACATGATATAATTCTAATAATAAAATATATATATATAACACTTTGGAAAATTATTGCACTGTATATGGTTACGGTGCTACATAACGGATGGTGGGGATAATTGTATGACCTTTGCGTTACATACCTATGGATTCCACACCTCCATGGCTTGAGACGATCGCTCGGCTAGCACGAGTCGTTCGTTAGTCGATCGTGGTGAATTGCACCGAACGCAGTGTAACAGTGATTTTTTGTTCTTTTTATTTGAGTGTGCCCATTTTTCCCCTTTTTTGCTATTCCGAGCTCGTTTTTATAGCATCGCGAAAGTAATCGTTTTATTGTTCAAAAGAAAAAACAGAAAAAAGATTTTCCTTTCAATTTCATAAATCACCCAGTGGTAAAGGTTCGATGAGCCAGTGACAGTTTGCGAGATCAACATGAGACGCTTAAGTACCTGGCTGCATGCTCGGTTCCGTGCACGTACCGATTCCACGTCCAGCGTGCCAGATGAGCTAGCCGAAACATCCTGTAAGTGAGATATTTTTCTCTAAAAAAACGAACACCTATCACTGGACATGTTGTTGCTAAATTTTGTTTAAAAACAAAAATAAGATGAATTTATTTTTTCCTTTGCCACTACAAGTTTTTGGTGGTGAAAACGTTTCCACTGGAAGGAGTGAATGGGGCTACACTCATTGCCATAACGATGTGGTTACTTTACGGTTTGACGATTTCCGATGGTCGGACATCATCCGATGTTTCACGGTGTTTGTGTGATTGCGTGCCACGATTCGCACACCGCGTCCTCGGCGCTATCGAATATCGGGCTTCTTCATTTTAAGTCAACATCACAAAAACGCATACGCGATACGCGCGTAACGCGCGAATGCGCGCGCTAAGACAATGCGCAAACGCGCTCGACCTTAGTCGCGGTACGGCCGTACAAGTGTGTGGATCGATTAAGCGACAAACCGATCGTTGGTAGCTTTGAAGTAGCGTTATTTTTTTGTTTGCCTCACAAAACCACAACCGGGAAGGGTCGTTAAAGGGTGACCTGGACACCGTTTTTAATTACTCGTGCAAAAATTATCCCGTTCGGAAAATCGTTCGTTCGACTCTCACGTGCCTGGTTTAATCGTCTCGTTTCATGATTCGCGGTTTGTCACGATCGCGCTTTGGCAGCACTGTCCGGTAGCAATCATCAGCTGAACAGCCGCAATTTCGACGGCGAATCGTTGGACGGCGAACAGGCGCTGGCCATCATCCGGCGGAACCTGAAGTCGAGCGCAATGGACACGGAAGGTACACACTTCGACTGCAACTGTCCGCACATTTTTGTTGTGTTTGGCGCATCGGTAAGTAATGGGGGGGTAGCTGTCAGCTACTGGCACGCAAACTTTAGACCGACCCTTAGAACGCTTTTTTTGCGCCGTTTCTTCGCCGGTTCAATTGGGAGCAATAATTTATGGTAACAATATGTACGTGTTTTACCTTTCACGGTGGTTTGAATAAATAATGGAGCAGTTGTTTCATTTTGTTTTAAAGTTGCTACTTTTCTACATTAGTTACATTGCTAGTTTGTTTTAATTTTATTTTCAAGCAATATGACTTAACTAAATTAGTCGCTTAGAGTTATTTGTTTTTTTTGGAATCATTAATTAAACTTGCAAATTTAACTTCTGTAAAAGGGAAAAGAATATTTCTGGAAAGTACTATAAAAAAATTATTTTCAAAAATTTTACAATTTTTTGAAGCTTTTAATAAAATATAATATTTTACTAAATTTAGTCGTAATAAATTCAATTATTTTTAATTAGTTTTATTGCAATTAATGTTTTTTTAAGAACAAAAATCGTTACCTACAGACAAGTTCCTTAGCGCAAGTTAATCATGTATCTTTGCGGTTACATTACAACACACTGAGTCTTTTTTACTGATTAATTTATTTTACAGGGAGATTTGGCTAAAAAGAAGATTTATCCTACCCTGTGGTGGTTGTTCCGGGACAATCTGCTACCATCGGACACGAAATTCATTGGTTATGCACGCAGCAAACTGTCAGTGGCTGAGTTGAAGGAAAAATGTCGTCAGTACATGAAGGTAAGGACCGTTATGGAGTAATTGTTTTATAGTACAGTAGAACGTCGATTATCCGGGGTGCTCGGGACCGCACTGATGCCGGTTTCCACGGATAATAGTTCCTTAAATCATCATTTATCAAGGTCATTTATATATCACTAGATAAAGCGTATATAGTGTCTATATACTATACTATGGTGATCCTTTTGTTGCTAAAAATGATTCTGGATCAAGCAAATTATTATCAAATAACAATTAAAATTTAGAACGTAAAATAATTTTATTTCAAATATATCGTTTGGTGACGATTTTAATAATTTTAACCAACCGGACATCAGTACAAATGTTTACCACGGTTGAACAGCTGTCAATTTTCGGGACACGGTTAATCCGCTCGCCGGTTAATCCGCCCCCCGTTAATCGACGTTCTACTGAAATTTGTAGATTATTTCCAAGTTGAAGTAAACTATTTAAAAAGAAAAAAATGGAATCTTTTCGATCTTTTTTCGACTCTGACTTTTGAAAAGCTTTTATTACATCAGATAATGGACCTTTTCTTGGGACGGTCCGGTGGTGTATGTGATAAACGGTGCCGATCCACACGATAGGACCACGGATCAAATCCCATCCGGACCGTTCCTCCCGTATCATGAATTGGCTATCCAGCTACGTGGTAAAATAGGTCTCGTAAGCCAGAAATGGCCGGCATGCCCTCAGCGGTCGTTACGCCAAGAAGAAGAAGAATAGAGCTTTTTAGACAACCAAAGTCTAAATTTCCTCAATTTTCTCAAATGTTAATTATATCTCTTCGTACACCCACAGGTAAAGGATGATCAGATGGAAAAGTTTGAAGAGTTTTGGTCAGTTAATTTCTACGTTGCTGGCAGTTACGATTCGCGGCGTGATTTTGAGCTGCTCAACCAGGAGATCAGCAAGTTCGAGGTGGGACGTGCCGCAAACCGGCTGTTCTATCTGGCATTGCCACCATCCGTGTTCGAATCAGTTACGGTACACATCCGCAACACTTGCATGGGCGCGAAGTAAGTAGAATGAGAAATGATCTTTTTTTCTAGTGTTTTTACTAACTCTTTGTAATTCCTTTTTTAGGGGATGGAATCGTATAATTGTGGAGAAACCGTTCGGACGCGACGCGGAAAGCTCGAACGTACTGAGCGTTCATTTGGCGAAATTGTTTACCGAGGATCAGCTGTACCGTATCGATCACTATCTCGGCAAGGAGATGGTACAGAACCTGATGACGATACGGTTTGGCAATCAGATATTTAGCCCGACGTGGAATCGGGCTCATGTCGCATCGGTACTGATCACGTTCAAGGAACCGTTCGGTACGCAGGGCCGTGGTGGATATTTTGACGATTTCGGCATCATACGCGATGTGATGCAGAACCATCTGCTGCAGATACTGTCGCTGGTGGCAATGGAAAAACCGGCCACCTGCCATCCGGACGATATTCGCAATGAGAAGGTAAAGGTGCTGAAAAGCATCAAGGAGCTATCGATCGAGGACGTTGTGCTTGGGCAGTATGTGGCGAATCCGACCGGTACGGATGAGGATTCGCTGATGGGATATTTGGACGATCCGACCGTACCGAAGGGTTCGGTAACGCCCACGTACGCGTTGGCCGTGCTGAAGATTAACAACGAACGGTGGGACGGTGTGCCGTTCATACTCCGTTGCGGTAAGGCACTGAACGAGCGCAAGGCGGAGGTACGCATCCAGTATCACGATGTGCCGGGAGATATCTTCGATGGGAAACCGAAGCGTAACGAGCTGGTGATTCGTGTGCAGCCCGGCGAAGCACTGTACGTGAAGATGATGACCAAATCGCCCGGCATTACGTTCGATATGGAGGAAACGGAGCTCGATCTAACGTACGGCCATCGTTACAAGGACGTCGCGCTGCCGGATGCGTACGAGCGCTTGATACTGGATGTGTTCTGCGGTTCCCAGATGCATTTCGTGCGTGCGGACGAGCTGAGTGAGGCGTGGCGCATCTTTACACCGCTGCTGCACTACATCGAGCAGGAACGGCCGGAACCGATCAAATACATTTATGGTTCGCGCGGACCGAAGGAGGCGGATCGGAAGTGTGACGAGAATAACTTCAAGTACTACGGTTCGTACAAGTGGCATCAGAAGCATTGAGCCGTGCATGTGCAGCCACACGCAACACGGGATGGTGAGGAAGTGCGTTTAAACTTTCGAATTTAAGCGAATAGTTTCGTAGGAAGGATTGTTATTTATTTATACACTGAACGCTAGACATTCTTCACCCAACCATTATCTACTACCTACTACTACTACTACTACTAATCATTCCTGTGGTTTTGTTGTTAACTCATTTCGGAAGCTCTTAAGGCAAAGAAAAGCATTTTTGGAACCAGTTTTTTTATAATAAAAAATTATACCTCGAAAAAAGCAAAACTCCCCTTTTGAACGGAATCATATCAATATACAGTGATCAATATTCTGCTTTTACACAGAAGCATAAATATTGATTAGACGGCTTTTACGAGTTTCAATGCACCGAATAACGCTTGATTGACTAACGTTATGCGTTACGTTTTACGCACAATGTCTTGTACCGTATCTTGGGCAAAAACGTGCCGTTAAGAAAACAAATCAATACGCTACATTTCTTCGATGAACAGCCACGGTCTGTGAAAGGCTGCGAGATTGTACTTACACAAAAAACAAACCGCCCAAGACTCCACATCCTCATATTTGGTCAGAAAAGATAATTTGAAAAAAAAAAGAGTGATCTGTCTTGTCATCATCATGCGCAATTTTTCAATGTGCTTTTCGGGGTTGCACATAATACGAGCCACTCGGACCTTATAACCCCGAACGGAGCGGTTCGATTACGGACTTTTTGCGTGTGTGTGCGTGTGTGTTTTCTAGAAAGCGGGAGGCTTTCTTTCGCCGAAAACTTCCATACCGGTTCCAAATGTACCGGCATTGGACAAAAGGGCGTTGTGATAAATGGAAATGAACCCGGTCAAGGCATAGAATTATTGATGTTGGGCAATATTTCGTTTATGGTTTCCCGCCACCGTCTTCAGCCACGCCACGCCAAGATGTGGTGGAAAATTACTGCACCGAATCGCACCAACCACGAGATGGGATGACCTTCATGGCAAATGACAAAAATTGCGAAAACAGCCTCGAATCATTCAATAGACCATTAAGCATTGGAAGCGTCGAACAGAGCAATTTTACAGTGTGTAACATAGTTACAGGTCGAGTTGTTGAAGATAAAGAGCAAAACGAAGTTCTAAAATGTTATGCGGAATACATAAAACAGATCTAGAAGTGATCTTTAATTTCGTTATTATTACCGTTATTACCAATTTTAAATTTTGTATCCTCATGAAATTTATTAATCCGTTTAAAGTAAATACACAAAGAGGCCTTAGGATAATTTTCTTGTATATCTTCCATCTTCACCACTTATTTATAATGTAATCGCTTCTTCAATTGTTGTTTGTTCAGAATTATTTTGAAAACATTTTTGTATTAACTTAGAATTTTTTTGCGATCGAAAAACAATGCAAAAGAAGTCTTAATACATACATTATCGTAAGAAAACCGTTATAGTTGTGTAACAGCGGTTTTTAGTTTCGTAAAATAGATCAAACAGAAATTTATTGAAGTCGAGATTTGAAAATTTTCCATGAATGCATTTTTTCACGATTTTATGATATAGTTATTTAATTTTAAAGAAGAATTTTCTTAAAAAATTTAGTTTTTTTTCAATATCGTGGAGATGGGCATAGTCAAACGGAATTCCTTCAGGGAAATTAGTAGGCTAAAGTCTGAAACACGACCCCCCCACTCACGGTCACTCATCAGCGTGTAAATTTTTCGTACAGGGTGGTTCGGAGACTATGCAATGTGGCCTGAATTTGATTTTTTTTACAATTACTATTAAATTGTAAGGAGGTTTTCGCATAGTGAAAAGTGATTTATTCATCGAGGAACCAAGTTCCATACGCTGTTTGTGAAACCGTAAAATTTTCCTCATTTTTGGCCCAACTTTGCCCCATAGCTCCGCCGGTATCCAAGATATCGCCAAACTGTCTTCTGCCATTGGGTAGATGGCACTTGTGGCTACATTTCGTCCATGCACCACTAATCGCTACCATGTCTGTGGCCGGAGCTATTCGCGAAAGATCCAACGGATCGCCAATCTTTGACCTGTGGTCGATAGATGGCACCAATTGCTACATTTTCTTCTTCGTCGGCCATGCCCTCAGGTGTCTGTGTCTCGAAACATAATTAAAAAACACGCAACCGATTTCGAACCACCCTGCACGAAAAAAAGTCACTCAAATGAGTGCCCGTGAGTGGGGGGGGTCGTGTTTCAGACTTTAGCCAAAAT
>CM028118.1:23084040-23169040 GCA_016170025.1 Anopheles vaneedeni | reverse complement strand
ATCACGAACGGGAATGCCCGAGATAAGGCAAAGTACAAGGAGGAAATGCATTGTGATAATTGTACATTTCAGCATTTTTATGCTGGCAGTACGGTTAAATGCCGTAATAATTACTCATAAATAAATAAATAAATAGTGGCATTATAATTATTTTACTAATGAAAGTATTATGTTATGTGTTGTTGCAATGACGGGTTTTCGCGGAGTTGTCGATTAAATATTTTTAAATTAGGTATCTAATTGTTGTAATCATACAATAAATAAATATTGTTTCAAGAAGTCTCTTTTTCTCACAAAATCATAAAAAAATCTGTAGAACTATAAAATTTACTTACTAAAGCTGCTTAATTTTAATGGAAATATCAACTCTTGTAATGATCATAATCTTTTTCAAACGCTAATAAGTTTATTGCAACCAGTAACACAAATAAAAACTTTATCAAAGTTGTAATTGTCATGCCTTACATACAGTTAATAGGATTATTACATTAAAAGGTAATTAATAATCTTGTAAAAATTTGTCCAGATTGGTATTTTAATTAGTGCTCATTATTAAGTATGAAAAACATTTTATTTGTAGCATACTTTTCGCTTGTATGGTATATAATTTAAAGCTACAAAAGAAATAAACAAAATTAAAACATATTATCACCCTGGAATTATTTGTACCGCTAGGTTTGTGACAGCCCCAATTTTCAATTGACCCGATTTCACAACGGCTGCAGTATGAAGGGAAAGGAAAGAGTAGCAGATTTGGCGGAAACGCAAGCATGCTGGGCAACAAATGACAGCGGCTCGAAAATCATGTTGTTCAAATTGTGCTTATCCAGCTTCCGGGACAATAGAAAAACTTTGACCAGCTCACAAAACGGGACCGGAAACCGGAATATACACACAGCACCAGACTGGCCGACGACCTTTTTCTGCTAAGTTTTGCAACGGCAGAGCTGTGGTACCAACCATAATGGCGCATTATGTTGATGAAGCTGAACCGTACGGTGGCAAAAGCGGCAAGGGGTCCGGTTGCAGGTGCAGCGGTACGGGCCCCGGACGCGCCCGAGAGTGTGTCAACGAGCGTTTGTCCGTCGTCAGTGTCGTCATCGTGCTACGAATGGATTTAGCTTTCGCCTTCGCACGGAAGCTTTAGGTTACGATTTTCGAACGAATAGACTTCAGAAGGACTACGAACCGAGGCCGAGGCACTAGGTGGCCGAACACGAAAGGCAGTCCGCAGGTCTTGTATAAGTTGTTTTATCTTCGCTTTTAGGGTATTCATTTGAATAAACATTATTCACCGCTAGGATCTTGATTAAAAAGTACGAAAATGGCGAGTTGGCACCGTTGCATTCGGTTTTGCTTGGTCGCACTTTGGAATGGAAAAGTTGGTCCATTTTGTCGGGCTTGTATCGAAATTCCATGGTACCGAAACGATCATTTCGAAACTCGACCACCGCGGCGTGTTTGTTATTTTAATGTCAAAAAGTTGAACAAATTTTGTGCGGTGGGTTTGTGGGTACGCAAAGGATTTTTTTGTGTGCGTGCGTTTTTTTGTTGTTGCTTTGGTTGTTCATAGAATTGTATGAAAATTGTAAAACTTTCAAAATTGTACCACCGCACAGAGGTTGTAAGGTGATCGCGAAAAGAACACTAATGGGGATTTGGAGTTTCCCAATGCCGTTCGCCCTCAATGGAGACGCCTGGTGGCTGGTAGATGTATGGGCATGGGTAGGTTAGATTGGAATTTAATGATGAATTTATTTTATTGAAGTGTAGCGATTAATACAGAAGGTTAATTAAAGTGGAAGAAGAACGCTGGAATGCAAAATAAAATACTGTTGCTTTATTCAATTCTGTTGTAGAAGGCGTGGAACAAAATGTAATCAAATGAATGAAAATTTATTGTAAACATCGCAACATCGTAACAAATAAATTTTAATAATTCTTTTTTCATGAAACTACTATTTGTGTACGTAGACTTTGGAGCTTTGAAGTTGAAACAAATATTAAAACATGAAAATAACTCAATTAAGAACAAAAAATATGAAAATAATTAGTCAAATAAATAGAAAAATTAAGAGCTAGCGCTACGATTTGCAAAAAACACATTTATATTGAAAAAATAAACAAAAAACCTAGGGTAAAAATAAAACATAACAAGGAAACAAACAAAAACGATATTCATTCGTCTTAACAACTTATGAAAAATGTTTACAGAAATGTCGAATACATCAAGAAAAATAAAACCTAAAAATATTTTAAAAATACAAACTTACGTAAGAGTAAAAACTAAACAATAACTATTTTTAACTATTTTTCTCAAACCTTTACTAACATCAACTTAAAAAATAATGTTACCACAGTAGAGAAAGTAACGCTAGAAGGGTAACAAGGTTAATATAAAGCAAAAGTATTAGAAAAGATTATTTTATGTAAAGAGATATTAAAACTAAATGTTTCTGTATAGTAAACTTTTAAAGTAGTTAGAGTAATAAAAATATTCTTTTGACGTAACAAACTTAAATATAATTTATATCCTTCATTATGTAAATTTTCATTTGTTCATGTATCATTGAGAAGAACAAAGCAGACACGCCAGACCTTATTGAACCGAGAATGGATGTAGTCATTTACGAACGCAGACCAAGTTAGTAAATTTGGTATATCTCTTATCACAGTTTGTCTTAATTTTAGCACACTTTCCTGGCATACACCAAAGGGCAATGTACCCGTAATATGCGACCGTAAACGTAATGAAGGTCTTTGGCTAGAGTTGAATAATTAAAATTCTTACAGCGCAACCGAACCCCGAGGGCTGATTGACATGAACTGTGACCTTTATCTTATTGTGTCGACCGATTGTAACAGACGGGCATCAGACGGGCACAGTACGTGTCGTAATTGTCGTGTGATGCATAGCGATGGTGGTTACGCTGCCATGCATGATTGAGAGTAAAACATTATTGCTAAAATTGATTTGAATTTACATATTTACGAGCTGAACGGGCAGCTGTGACGCGCGTGATGGATTGATGTGATGATGGTTTTGGGAATATAAAAGTTAATAAAGTTTTTTACCCTTTCTGTAAGGGAACATTCCGTACAGTTCTAAACACAAATCGAACACGAAATGTGTGTGTGTGTGCATGGAATGTTTAATATAATTAGTATTATATTAAGAAAATTTCCCAGCACGAACAATACCAAATAGAAGTGATCCGTGATCGGACCCGAAGCGATTATCGAGCGGTCAGTAATTAAATAAATGCAAAATTCATCCACAATCTCGGTTTTCGTTTGAAGTTGAGCATGTTTATTGGCCTGTTTTGCATAGTGATTGGTTTTTGCTTATCAACGGGCAAACATTGTGTGTCCGGGGGGTTTCAAAGCGTTATTGCACATCAACCGGTGCGTCACAATTGGTAAATATTTGTGTTTATTGAGCAAAAAAAAAAAAAGAAATAGTGATCGAAAACAAAATAGAATTCGAGTTTTTGTTTGCTGCTGCTGCTGCTGCTGCTGGGGGTAGCATTATTTGCCGCAATGCCGGTAGATTAATTTATTTATGGAACGAAAACATGCGTTCCTTTCATGTGACGTGATTTAGCACATAGGGGGACGCACACAGACATACACAAAAAAAAATACGAAAGGCAAATTGTATTTGTGTATGGATGTTTAATTTCTATTTAATAAAGCATCAGTCAGCAACATCAAAACTGTGGGTTTTTGGGAAAATTTATTAAGCTTTACAAAAAGTAATATGTTGTTTTTGTGATCGTTTAAAAATTAATCAACTATAAATTATGTGATTAGCTTTACTGCTCTTCCATGTATCGTTCATCAAGTAATGATGATCGTACTGTAACTACATTTGAACAATTCCATAAATCATTGTGAATTGATGCTCGGTTGACCAAAAATTACACATCAAGCTGGAAAAGGTTAATAAGAAGGTCAACCGGAAGCGATTTGAGTCCTTTTCCCAAACAACACGCAAACCGAGATAATAATGGCCATTGTGCGGTTGTTGAAAGTATTATATCGTCTCAGTTTAAGTCAACCTTCCGGGTGAAATTTCTCGTTCCTTCCCACACTCACATAAGGCACTTCGTTGCCTTCAAGCTTACCTGCTCGCGAGAGGCCGAAAAATGGATGAAGAAAAGGATTTTCTGTACGTGTGGCAGGTGGGCAGCACGGAAAGCACAGCCGGTTACCGGCCACCGAAGCGGTAATGAGTGGTGTGAAAATTTCACTGCTGTCATCGCCACTTTTCCACACAATTTATGAGCCACCGTTTCGGGGAAGCTTTTTGGGGACCCGAAACCGTTTCGTCTAATTTGTATTTAAGTTCCAGCTTCTGGCCGGGTTTTTGGTTGTGCTCGTGCTCGTCCAAAAACCATTCGGCATTACTTTTCCGACTGCCTGTGCGGCATGTCCATGTTTTTCGCGGGTCTACTGTAAGCAGGGTGGCACGAAATACACGAAAGCGGAAAAGGCTGGAACGGGAGGCGACCAACCACCAACTTTTTGGTCATCCTCAAAATGTCCGCAATCGTTTCGTTTCGTTGCCTTCGTGCACTTTTCTCGGACAGTAGGCAATAAAAGCACTCGAGACGGGTAAGTTGAAGTACCCCATAAGTAAGCTGTATATTCATGATCATAATCCTTGCAAATAGAGTCTTCTGCGTTTTATATCAACCGTTCCACGGGCAGTGGTGGTGGTATGAAAATTTTGCGGGCCCTCCTGTTAGACACAATGGATCCACGCATCCACCCAATTTCCCCGGACCAGGTCGGTACGGTCAGCTGGGCCTTGCCGTCCCGCAAGGAAAAACGGTCGCCACAAAAGAAACGAAGTCGCACGAAGAAGTCGCCTGCAAACGACAGGAACAGATGAGCCGGCGCTTAGCTCCGCCGGGGTGGGTGGTTTGTGCTTTTGATAATAATAAACAACGCATTCTTCATCGAGGAAAATCCCGCCCAGTTATTTTAACAAATGAAATGTAAAACGAATGCAATGAGGTTGAATTGTTTCCCGGCCGGTTTGTGTAATGTTTGTTGGATTTTCTTAACATTCGCTCGGCGGACGCACATCCTCATGTACCTCGGGTATTTCGGGTGAAAAATAATGCGCTTTCGGCGCAGGAAATGGTTGGTTTGGATTACTACCACCATGGCACATTGGTAACATTTGTAACGATTATTCTTCGTTTCGAGGTTAGTAAGGTGATGGAAATGGGTATGAAACACGTCACGAAATTAATTGTGATTGGAGGTATTCGCCTCCGAGCGAATGGACTCCGCGCATTGTTTCGATAAGTTGAAATTACCGGAAGAGGATAAGCGCTCGAAAGCATGGCGGACGTTTTTTTGTTTTTACTCTATGAATAGGATTAGGAAACATTCGGTGCCGTTTTTGGGGAATAATGTTTTTGGAGCAAATTGAAGAAACCAATATGCAGTACATTTGTGATTGTAATGGAAACAATTATTCCCGTTTCGTAGATAATTGTTACGGACTTACAGGTGATTCACAACAACCTTCTACCATGAAAGATTTTTTTATAGCAAAATGAAAGGGAGATGCCTGAGATATGTTTCCATCAATTTGGACGATGTAAATTGCGAAACATAGGTGTAGCATGTGTCTACTTTTACTGATCGGAGTTTGGACAGGAAAGTCGAGTGGAGTTAAGTTTAGACGTAGAATGTTGAATATTACTTTGCAATGCCTGCAATAGGGTGCTCCACTTGAGGCACTCTAGAATATAAGCCAATGGATGAAGGGATTGATTATTTATTTATTTATTTCAGGATCAGGAGATCTTCACATTATTCGCAACCATCACAGCAATACAATATATTGTTGTTAAAATTTTGGACACTTCTCCGTAATTACCTCAAGATCTCTAGGAAGGCAGCAGTGTTTAAAGAGGAGTTTGGAAATTACGATCTCCTCTCCTAATACGGGACAGTATGTTATGTTATGTCCTTTAGTCATAAAGTCTTGTCATAATATTCGAAGGACACTTAGTTTGTTCACTCTTCGAAGGTTCTAAACCTAAATGTAGAGTTGGAGGTGACTAATACAATATCCAATGAAGTTATCTTCCCCATGTCAATGGTTCAATCCAATATCCAATTATCGTGAGTGAAATGGTGATCACAGATATGTCGTCGATAAGAAAAATAAACAATTGAATGGATAAGTGCTCATTAGTAAACAGAGGGTGCAAGGATATTGAAATACAATTAAATGGGTGGTTTATCGTTTGTGTATTGGTTCCTTGAAACCTTTGCATACATTTTGGAAAGAATCAAGGGAAAACTATGAGAGCCCGTCAACTAAATGCCATAATTAAAGCATTTGTGAAAATATTGAAATAAATATCTGGAGACGAACTCAGCTCTCGTTTAATGCCAAAGAACAAAACGTTTCCAGTATGTTTTAATAATAATGATAAGGAGCAACTATTTATATGCTTGCCATTGCAATTAGCAACTTGGGAATCTTCAAATTCGTCAAATTCATCACTCGATCGACTTAGCGTCCTCTACGCTCAAATGCTTGGAGCCAGCTGTCGCATCGGAATCGAACGATGAATATTATTCAACATTTACCAATTTCATTCTACTGTCCTTCTCAATGTTAAAATAATTTTTACACAATGTCATATATGAGAATATATAACAAAAACTAGCTTGTGCTTGTACTATAGTTAAAACATCAAATGAACACAAGATCTCTGTCAGTGAATAAGAAACCCTTGAAATGGATCACAAGGATCTGTTAATCAATCGTCCAGCTTGAAAAGAGTTGCAAGCATTGTTGCTACCTTCTTGTGCCATCGATATTATTTTTCATTGTATGAAAATGGCATCAACATTTTAGTTTTTTCTCTTCCTCAAAAGTACATACAGACCTTATAATGTAAAAATAAAACAACCAAAAAATGTAAAGAAGGGAAAAAAACGAGACATTCTTACAGGAAATTTTGAGACAGATAAACATGTGGTCAATTAGATTTACATCCAATTACATAGATGGAAAATATAAAATCATAAATAAAATAGAATATAATAGAATAAAAAGAACGATTTTTTGAAATTATACATAATTCGAATTAAATAAAACGCACAAATAACGAACCCTTTGTGCAGTGATATTGAATTCAGATATAAAAAAATCAATAAAACTCCTTAAAATAAAATCAAAAACACTTCCAAACCTTTTACTTGCAACATTCTTCCACTGCTGTCTTTAACAAACATAAAAAAGAACGATAAAATCCTTTGGCAAAAAAAGGCGAACTTAAAAAAAAGTACAACCATTTCATTACATTTGCAATGAACCAATTACGTTGAAATACTCTTCTTTATACAATCTTGATTTATTAACCTCAAAGTGCAATTGACGATTGTAAACGGTTTAAGATTCCGTACCGTAACCGCATTGAATATGAATAGCGATGATCTTTATGCTCCTCATCCACATAGCGCCATACTGTACTACGGTAGTAAGTGAAAAGCATCGAAAACGCCTGGGGTTCGTGTCCTGTGAGATGGTTATGTTTGTGTCCTGTAGCTCGTCAACGCTCACAGGGGTGTGTGTGTGTCTCTACAGTGAAGTGCAGTTAAATTTACGATGTTTTACGACCATAAAACCCGTGTCGGTCGGTTTGGTCGGTCTCCCAGTACTAAACGGTGTGCGGTGCGGACATGCGTGGAATGATAAACTTTACAGTCATGAGCTAACATAAATTAGTGTGGTGTGTGCGATTTTTATACCGCTCATAATTTGGCTGTTGAGGTTAAATGAAGTATGCAATCCGGAACGCACGGTCTCCATACACATGTTGGTGTGTTACTTCGGTGGGAAAATGATGGGACGAACATTCAGTATACACACCAGTTAAGAAGCCACTCTTCTTTTCCGATGAAACAAACGACTTTAAACAGTATTTGATGCAATAAAAATCAATTTACGAGTGTGTGCTGGGCGAACAATTTAACAATTAATATTGCCAATGATGGAGTCGGTCGCAAATAGACAGCGACAATCGTTTCGGCATTATTTTGGTTCGGTCATATTTTCCACAACGTGCCGAATGGTGGTGGAAAGTTTTGCTGTGCCATGGGTTAAGAATGAAATTAAATTCAACATCTGGTTTCGAAACGGGTTAAAATCTGCCCGAAGGTTGGGGGTGCTTTTGTGAGTGTAGGTGTGTGTGTGTGCTGTGGTCTGGATGCTGAATAGTATGTGCTCGAGTTTGTTGTGCAGCTTTTTATTTAACTTTTTCGACCACGAAACTAGTGAAACAATACGAACATCGCAATACGCAAGTTGCTAAACGCAGCCTCCGAAGTTGTGCCGTCCCTGTGCCCGCTGTGTGTGTGCGCGTGTGTGAGGTAGTGTTAGCGTACCGTGTGTTCCCCCAACGTACCGTTGTGGGCAATGTGGTAGAAATTAAATTAAAACTGAAATAAAATTATAATTATCCTTCGAACGCTTCGTGTTTGGCAATAGGAAGGAAGCAGGTGCCCTCGATAGTACGTGGCAGTGCTTTCGTGCTTTCATCGGCATATTGGGGATTGTTTGCAAACGGCACACGAAACGTGAACAAGCCGTAATGGGAGGAGAAAGAAATTGTGTGTGTGCGTTTTTTTTTGTGTTCTACTGTTAAAATGTCTACAAAACAAAAACAAAATAAAGGGAAAACTATCTTGTGCGTGTTTCATGCTTTGCTTTCATGGTGCAATGCCGAGCGTAAAACTATCAATTATAGAACTGATAAATTGTCGAAAATTGTATCACATGTTCTAGTTGATTGGATTAATCAGTGTGATTGATTGCATATAATTCATTTTAAGGTTTGTCTTTATGAGAAAGCTACAGTATTGAAATCGGCATTGGAAGGGTAGGGTAATTATAAACTGGCAACTGGGTAACTTTCAATCCAATGATATATGAGCTTCTAGACTATCGTAACGATTTGTTGTTCCGGTTATGATCTCAAGTGGAGCAACGTGGTTTGTTAAGCAAATTTGCAAAAAAAATTATTAAAGCATCTTTTTGAACACGTGAAACAATGTTTAATAATTATTAACGAAAAACAAAGCTCCCGAAAGAAATCCTGTCTTAAGCAATATTTAAACTGTAGTAAAATAAATAAATTTTGTAAAATATATTATCAAACACGTTTCCAAATCTGAAGCATATTTATGTGAGTATGTAATATCTACTATAAAAGTGTAATGTTGCAATATTCGCCTATGCAATAATAGGCGAAAATCTTCATGTGTGTGAACGATTATAAAGATTAACACTAGTAACGAAATACAAACAAGGTTGAAGTATTGTTTAAGATAAATATGCACGTTAGACACTCTTGAAGTAGTCACGCTATCGAAAAGATATCCACAAACTAGAAAATGTAGCTCCAACTTATTCAGAACTGATGAAGAAAATCAGTATCTTCTCTATTCCAAGTTATGTTATTTGACTTTTAGAAGAGTTAGACATCCTAACGACCATTGTGAAGTTTTGAAGTTCTCATTGGGAAGTGATCAAATATTATTGTCAGTCAAGTAGTAAATCAAGACACAACTTTACAACTAGACTAAGTTAAAATTATACCTATCCACAGGGATGAGTGTTTTGAGCCAGGGAACCTGCCATAACCTCAAGTCAAAATATTACCCTATTTCTAATTCGTTCTTTCTACGGGCGTCTGCGTTCGTTGACAAAAGCGAATATCTAACAGAAATCCAACAAAAGTTTTTTAAGAATATTGATCAAAGATCATTCGAGGTTATGTTCATGATATGACCCAACAGAAGAACAGCTGACGATGACAATCTTGCTATAATGATCTTAGTTTATTGTTTTGGAGTTACTACTTTTATAACTCAGCACGCTGATATATCCTAGAAGTGCTCTATTGACATGATTCTTGTACTTTGGTGACGGTGGACACGTTGTCGCTAGGATAATAGCGTAAGGATATCAGAATCTTCATCTACTATCAAAGTACTTGTCAGTAACTCTGACTGATTACTAGTACTCTGAATTACTAGACAAAGTACTCAACTGGGAGCTCATGATAGCGTGTGGTTCAGTTTAGGCAGCAGAGTAACTCAAGCAGATTAAAAGACCACCTCTTGGCATATAATTAATAACTATTATTTCATTTAGGAAATCTCCAACAAAGCTCAATTATAGTAACTCATTTCTTCTACTGCGGATATTTTTTTTTACTAAAGATGTTTATGATGTCTTACTCGCTGACATCTTGTTATCTCGTTTACCCGTTCCCCTAATTCTATGGCATATTCCTATTCCCTTGTCAATCAGCGAGTGTCTCGAATCCTTTTAATTAAGGACATTGGCGTTTGGTTCGACCGTGGCTTCACTTTTTGCCACACATTTCATCGATTTGGTCAATAGCTCAGTTCGACAAATTTTTGGACTTTTAGTCTTTACTTTAGTTTGGACTTTTAGACAAAAATTTGGACTTTTTTGGAGCGCATTACGCGTGACTTTAGTGACTCCTTGTGTATCTTGTGGATCTTTCACCAGATATGTTTTCCGCATACGCTCTGGTAATTCTGTTCTATTCGACTATTAGTCCAGATGTCGTGTTATGAGCCTAGAAATTCCCTAATCGCTGGTCTCCTCTTGGACTATACCGATGATCGCGATCTATTGTCTGCTATTCCGTTGTACACTCCTACTCGCTCCCTCCGTTCTTGCCAGGCAATAACCCTCTGTTACGTGCCTGGTATGTTCCTCCTGCCACCTGTTTGATTTTCACCTTTCTCTGTCATCCTATCGTGTTCGTTTCCGAACCTCTCTTTGAGTTGCTTCAGTTTAGGATAGTTTCTAAGCCTAGTTTCTTAAGTCGTTATTTTATTGTTATTAGTCTAGGGTGTTTTGCTATAATCATGTTTGTAGACAAGCAAATAAAGGAATAATAATAATAATATTAAGAAGAAGAAATTTGATTTTTTTTCCAAAATTTCCATCTGAGAATCTTGAGAATCCTTTGAAAACTAAAACTGATTCTTTGACCAAGATTATTTGAATTGTAAGAGTCAAAATATTGAAGCATATGTTAAAGATGTACCTTTTTGAAAGGTACTATCTCACTTTGTGACGCGGTCCCATACTCCTTCTGTTTCCAAGTGGTCGTATCGCAATTTGTCAACGCTATAAAGCAAACCACTAATATCACCAACAGGCGGCAATAAATATCGGTCTGGCAGTGGGTAAAGAAGAATGTTTACTGTACAAAACAATTCGTTTCTGAACAAGTCATTCATTTTGAAAACAACTCGCTTTTTATGGCAAACGCTCCCGCGCTCGCACCGGCCGATTTTGCTGTGTGGCCGATCCGAGATCTTCCGAGCATATGCACACGGTTGTGCGTCTACAAAACCACATACTGTGTCACCACGGCAAAAGTTTCCATTTGGTTTTTTTTTGCGGCAGCGGTGCACCGTGCCCATTTTGTTGAGGTGGGAATCACAAAAACGTCTTGTGCGCGGGCAAATAAAAATGTAAAATTGACTGGCAAAGGGTTGTTTATTGTTGTTATTTGCGATGAAATATTCAAATTTAACGACCCCCTTTTCACTGAGTATGCGTGTAATAAATGGTTGCGACGCTTCGTTAGGATAATGGAATTATGAGTTGTTTGAATTATGAGTTTGAGCTTTCGGTTTTGTGCGCCAGTTCGGCATTGCGGTGAATGGCATTGCACTCCGGCAAACCCTGGGCGGTTCCTGCAGATTGAGAGCTGAAGCGTTTGTTACCGGGTTTCGGGGTGGTTTTAGGGGGTTCGGGTACAAATGGGAACCGGTGTACGCACCATATGAATAAACGCTAACGGTTGTGTGTGTGTGTTTTTTTGTTTGTTTCGAGTGTAATTTTTCCAACTGTCCTAGTACCTTCCCAGCGTACGTTTGGCAAGGTGAAGGTTGGAGTTGGTAAAGGAAAGTGAGATAAAAATAATTGGAACCCATTTTCCGGTCCGTGGCAATGCGCCTCTCAGGGCCATTGCTCCGTTTAAAACGGTGGATCATCCCGGAATATCCTTTTCTCCGTCCATTGCGGGATGTAGGGGGGACCAGTATTTGAAGCTGGGGATGCTTATGTTTGCACTTCTTGTTTGTAAGTTTCCTTCTTTTATTTTTCACTCTCTCTCTCTCTCATACTTCCCGTTCTCATACGACCTTTACTTGCAACGGGAGGGTTTTAGCAATATTCCGGACCGTTAGCGTTAGCGTTAACAAACCCCTTACGAATGTGGTACGATTTGAAGGTTGGGCTGTTTTTTTTTATTACTTACCGGTTGGTTTGGTTGATTTTGTTCGGCACTGCTAATGATATGAATATTTCAAACAATTGCAGCAAAACTGGTGCCCCACCAGAACTGGATGATTGTGTTGTTTGTTTTGTTCTGATGGGGGAGTAAAAATGTAACCGGTGCGTAGAATTGGGCTATTTAAATTGTGGAAAAATGTTGTAGCGCAAATTTTTACGCAAGTGTGTGGAATAATTTAAAACTGATTTACTGCCGTTTATTCACCGGTTATCTTTGCGGTTGTACAGTGTAACGATAATTTGTAACTACTAAACATTTGATTTTGCGGAAAATAATCAATCAGGAAAATTGAATGTAAAAAGATCCTTTTTTGTACGCTATGCTAATGAAAAGTGGTGAAAACTTGAAGTATTCAGATCAAAAGCGATTAAATATACCAAATTAAATATACCAAGAACAAGTTTTTTTTCTCTTTATTGCTGTCCTATTTGAAATGGGTTAGTTTATTAAAATTAATTTTCGAGTAAGTATAGAATTCTGTGGCTTCCTGTAGATTGTTAGCTTACATAAATTAGTTTAAACTGTTATCTGTATGTTATCTTTAACTATTATAAATAATTCAACTAGTTTGGATAGTATTTTTTTTTTGGTGTGATGAAGATTTTAATGATGATTGTAGTGAAGATTCCTTGCCTATTCTTTTATTGAAAGGAAAATATGGGAGCATCATTATGATAACTTAATTATTATTAAGGATTTTAATTGACAAAAACGATACAAAAACAAATCTTCAATAACTAAAATATTTGCCATGTGTTGTATTAATGGTAAATACTTTTAAAAAATATCGTAGACAAAAAAGGACTTATTTTGGCGATTTTTCATAAGAATTCCTTGTGACGTGTTGCATGAGTAATGCATCCAGCATTGTGTCTTCTTTTGTATCTATACTCTGAAGCAGATCACCATCCTTGACCTATCCTCAAAGGTGGACCAAGTTCAAAACAAGTCACAACAAACATTAAAAGTCGTTTTGTAATTTTATATTTTCATTATTTTAAAAGTTTTTTTGTTATGTGTGTGTTTCCTTGTTCAATACAACATCGAACTATAATAGTTTAGCCCGTTTCGTGAAAGCATGGAACTCTGTTCTTCAAGTGTAGCCTTGGGCCCTGCGGTTTGGGATAAGGTATATATATGGGAAAGAAGCTCTTAACCTACCCTAGCCTGAAGTTGTCAGGAAGGATTACCGAAAATGCCGCTCGGTCAGCAGTTTGGAAATTAATTAACTCAATTAGTTCATTGGTCAATTAGCTCAATTAGTGCGGGGCGGGCTGGTGATGCATGTGATAAACGGCGCACGGCAGGACCGGGTTCAAATCCCAACCGGACCGTCCCCCCGTAGCAAGGACTGAATATCCGACTACGTAGTAAAATAAGTCTAGTAAGCCAGAAATGGTCGGCGTGACCTGTAAGGTCGTTAAGCCAAGAAGAAGAAGAAGAAGTGCACTGGTCGGCCCGATAAAGTCGATTTGAAATTTATCATAAATTCTCCTATCTGAAGAAATTCTAGAGAGAGATAAAAACCAGTGTTTTACTGGCCACTCATGTACGGTCATATATCACGGAAAAGTGCAGTAAAAATAAAGATGACGATCAACAGCAAAGTGATCTCTACGTTTTGCTTTTGAAGATTGAAACAATCGGAGAAATAATGAAAAAAAATGAACAAGATTTATTATGTGGAAATGGGGAACATTAGTGCAGATGAATGATAAACGCATAGATTAAATATTAAAGGATTAAAACTACTGATGGTAAATTAGATTACTAGGTTTTGTATGAAATTATTTATTTAGAAATTGATTTGCTTAAACAAATAACGTTCAACAATTTTTCTCACGTAAGAATGTAGTATGTGTTTTATGTCAGATTTTTTTTATAACCCAATTGCAAAATGCAAAATTTTCAGCTGTATGTCCTCTAATCTATTTATACACAAACATTTAGTTTCATGGAATTGCCGCAATGTAGGTTACAATGAAATTTCATTATTTAAATTTAAAAAAAAAATCAATATCAGGCGATAAAAGAATTATTTGTACTCCTAAATATGTAACCCGGTCATGAAATAATTTAGGGCATGCCAAATGAGCACGCGGAAACCAGATCACACGGTAGGAGCTTTGGTATCATTACGCATCCATCTTGTGAATAAACATGGCAACTCTTTGCGCAACTAGCATCATTAAAAGCTAGTTCAATGATATGCACATCGAGTTTGGGTTGTTCCGATGATTTTGTAAGCGGTGACGATTCCAGCTACACATCATTATTCGCATTGAAAGTTGTAAGCTCAGGTTCGATGTGTGGGAAAGTGTGACAAACGGCATCAGTTTCGCTAATTACTGTCGCATGTTTGTGCGGTTGTATGTTTGAAATTTAATTACTTCACCCTGTTTGATGAACAAACAGTAGACCACGATCAAGCGTCCGCTTGCGGGATGGTTATGGTGGTTTAGGATAAACAATCTTACCGGTTTCAGCTAGTCAGCTACCCGGCCGGGGAAGACAGTTTCTTTGAATGCCACCATAGCGATAGACCTCCGTTTGCGCACATCCATCATTTTCCAATTAACATTGGTTCAACAAAACATGCACAAACCGAACACAAACTTCTCTGGCGTATGTTGAATTCTTCGAATGAAGTGCACTGGTACAATCGCACCAAACTGTGTCCCGTCTGTAGTTGCATTTGCGAAAAGACCGCTTTCGGTAGTTGGCAATTGGGTGATAGGAAAGGTGATTCGTTGGACTGCCGAATGATTGAGAATAAAGTTTGTTTGATTTTAATCAACATCGTATTATGAATTTTCTTACACAAAAACAAACACAACGTTTGCTTTGGAGCAAGAGAAATGTAGCCAAAGGAAGATGTAGCTATTGCTTAAGAGACACGAGACCATTACATCCATTCTAAGCATCCCCGTGTACGCAGCGTAGTGGCTATGTCCGCTGTGGCAGCAGCAATGATTTGTGCCGGTTAGCAACACGCTGAAGTCACTATCGCACTAATCTGTTGTCACCTGAGGCGATAAATCTGAAACATACTTGTATGGTGCAAACGGTGGTACCCATTACTGGCGCTTACCAAATCGCTTGCAAGTGCTTTTTCCACCCGCAGCTGAAGGAAGCTAAAGGATGCGACGATCCATTCACTTTGTTGGTTGTAATCCGAGTTTCTTACCTATGTCGGTGTATTGGCAAGGCATGGGGAGAGAGCGAGAGCTGTGTTGAAAATGGATAAATTTTGACTTGCGGTAAAACATATTTGCCATGGTTCGAAAAGTTTTACCGCATATAGGGTGGGTGTGTTCCGATGGACACGTAATATGACGCTACCAAGGACCGTTACGTGCTGGAAGTAGGAAACAGTTCTCCAGGGGGTGAAATTGTTTGACTTTGTAAACTAGTTTGTTGCATTTTAGTGAAAGTATGATCGTGTTTTAATCAAATAGATACTACCTAACACTTTGAAACATAGTGAAGAATGAAGTTTGTTGATTTGTAGATTGGATCGTTATACTAAACGCCTAAAGTTATGCAAAAGTTAATGACTTTTGTGGCTATGTATGACTTTTTGTCAATTTTATTTTGTTTTTTCCACAGATAAAATGATTTCTGCAGGAATAATATCACAAATAAAACAATATAATCGCTCAAAAATGATAATTAAGCACTTTCCTTTATTTTCAGCTTAGCCAAATGATCTTGAGCAATCAATAATTGTAACATGAAGCCAAAGATGGCACGATACCAATAGGGTTTGCAAGACAATAATTAAATGAAAAAGCTTATTGTATGTATAAATAAATTTAAGTAGCACTTGTGAGCGGTCCGGTGGTGCATGTGATAAACGGCGCCAGTCCACACGGCCGGACCGGGTTCAAATCCCATCCGGACCGTTCCCTCGTAGCAAGGACTGACTATCCGGCTACGTGGTAAAATAAGTCTAGTAAGCCAGAAATGGCCGGCGTGACCTGTAAGGTCGTTAATGCCAAGAAGAAGAAGAAGAAGCCCTTGTGAGAGCATTATAAATCTATAATGCGATCTATAATCATTATATGTGATAAACGGTGCCGTTTGCACATGACAGGATCGGGTATCAAATCCCATTTGGACTGTTTCCCTGTATCACTATCTGGCTACGTGGTAAAAATAAGTGTAATAGGCTAGAAATGGCCAACATGACCTTTTAGGTCTTTATGTCAAGAAGAGAGAGAGAGAGAGAGAGAGAGAGAGAGAGAGAGAGAGCCTCAGTAAGGGAAACCTTATCCAGATTTCCAAATGATCGCCTAGACGATCGAGTGGAAGCCGAAAGCAAATTCATACCTTTTAGCTTTTTTTCGGTTAATCTTTTTTTCAGTAGCTCATAATAAACAACCCCTAGCTCATTCCACCAAATGCGCGACATAGACGGTGTATGTAGAGGTGGGTACTATGAGAATGTGTTATGATCTACTTATTTCACTATTTTTTTTTGTAGTAGTACAATCACAGAAGTTCTTCGTATGCCATTTCTGGTCTCCTTTATTTTTATTTATTTATTTTTATTTTTTTCTATCTATACTTCTTATCGTCTATTTCTTTAATTACAGTTTTAAAAATTCCACGATAAAAAGCACCATATTGGACATGATCTTTTAAGTGATTGTCAACGATTACGAGTACCACATGTAAACTCTTATAAAATTTAAGTCACTAAATTAGAGCTTTAGTTCGAAGTAATATTAATGTTTTTCACACAAGACACATTTTTAGAATGTATTAGGTATCTTAAAATAAGAAAAAAATATTAAAATTCTCCTTGCACCTAGGAGAAATAAAAAAAAGAAATTATTTTTTTTGTAACAAACGACACATTGCAAGTTTTTATCTGAATGACATTTTCACAGAGGAATTTGTAAATATTTATTAACACATGGTGGTGTTAACACATGATAAAAGAGTAAAGAAAGACTAGCAAGATTTTTTTTTTTTGGAAGCATGAATGTTTTTTCCAATATGAAATGGATTTATCTTGTGTACAATAAAACTACAAACAACTACAAAAAAAACTGTACTTCCAAGATGTGAGAAATTGCAACGATGAAACCATGCAGAAAAACAGCTACGCCGCATATCCGCCTGCACTTTCAGCAAAAAGGTGAAGCTCAACGCGTTTTGCGTAAAGCACACACTCGCAACAATAAAAGTAAGGTATTTAAGTCGTGTTATCCGTGTAAGAAAATACAGGTCGCTGTCGAGAAGAGTTTTTTTTTCTTTCTCCATCGCACAAGTTTTGTGCTTCCGGCAACGCTGTAGCATCAAGCATGCTCGACATCTTACTCATTGGCAACCCGGGTGCGGAGTTACGGTGTTGTGTGATACATGGTACCGAAGCTGGAAACGAATGCAGCACGGTGGTTTTGTTGGCAAAACCATCAAACAAACCAAGGGTCTGTGTGTGTGTCTGCTTGAAGGTGTACCGTTGGTGTACTCAAGCAGTGCGTATGATGAGGAATTGTCCTTGCCGTTTGTGCAAATGCTGGACAATGGGTGAGGTAAACGGATACGCCGTGCTTCAGTCATGGAAAAAAAAGGTAAAATGGGTGAAGGAAAGTTAGCAGCAAGGGTTTTGAGCTCCATTCGCTACGGCTTAAGGGGGGGGAAGGCGAGGTTTTTGGGGGAGGTGGAGAGTGACTCACCTTACCATTGGGACAGTTTTCTCATAGTTGCAAACAACCCCGGAGACGCTCTTTGTTATTCAAATGTCTTGGCAAACGAAATTCCAACCGTAAAAGCTACCTGCGTTACCAGTCCAACTCTCCGCCATACTCTACTCTTGTTTCCCATTTTGTTCCTTCTGCTACTTCCGTACGGTGAGTTAGCATTTCCGCTTGAAGGTGGCTGTGTGTGTGTGTGTGCTTCGACTCGACAAAATTCAGTTGTTCGTTGGTAGTAGCTTTTCTTCGCGTTGGATGAATTTCCCTGTAAGACGCATTAGTGCCCAGATGGGTATGAGTGTGTGTGTGTTTCCAAGGGAAGAATGTTGGCAGTTCGACCTGCTCGATTTAACTTTTCGGTCGGTACCTCCATTGCTCGGATGCTTGGATAGCTTCATACCGCTCCGTTACCAGGGATTTCCTTTTACCTCAGTTTTAACATACTTCTTCTCGATCTAGCCGGGCGCGTTTGTGAGGAGTTTTCCAGCTTCCAGCAAGCTGGAATCGGGATGGTAGCTGCTAGCAAAAAAAGGGTGTTAAGGATTGTGAATCAATTGTTGCATTTTGAGCTCCATTGTTGCCGAAGTACCGCCTTTTCTTCTCTTCGGAACTTTTCTTCACTCGAATAAAGCCGGAAGATCGGAAGGAGGGTAGTTCTTTCTTTTTTTTGTTTGCATGAATCGCAACTTCTCTAAGGCTCAATGTTGCGTCAATCTTATATGCCACCGGCACATGAATGCCATCCATCCATTTCGCTATTTTGTTCCTGCTAGGGTGTACAAACGCTCTTAAAGTGTCACTTTCGGCTCGCGCAAATCAACCTCCGCACCTCCGTTGGTTCTGTCAATCTTCAAACATTGATCTTCAATGGATTTCATCGAAATAACGTTGCCATAGGAAGGAAGGGTTGGCTTTTTACTTCAATCCAGTTTGTTGCTTTCTTGCTGTTAGCAACGTCGTTCGATTGAATGACTTCGGCGGAGGTGTGTGAAAGGTGCTTCAAATTCTGCCGGCTCCACTATCATCATGACGTGCTTGAAGTTGCTTGATATTATAGGGAAATTGTTGCACGCAATAAGTGTATGCACCTGCCGCTTGCTGTTCCGCAAGATCAAATAGGATATGTTTTTGGGTTTGGTGTAACGATTGAACCCTCGCACAATAACGAACGTTTATATGCAAGCGAGTTAAGAAATGTCCCCAGGAACGAGAGCGTATTTCTATTCCTGGATAAGTGTGTTAATCATGTTTTATCTTTTTCTTCGTATATATTTTTTACTAAGTTATTGTTTATTTGTGTTTACTTTTCTGTTGCATTCTTTGTTTTGATATTTTTGGTTTAGTTTTATAGTATTTCCTTTCATTATTGGTGAATGCTTTGTCATGACATAGAAAGTTTCTTATTTTATTTATTTTTACAGTTATTTTTAACTTTTTAAAGTGACATTAAGTTTTCAAAAGTCTCAATAAACGTTCTTAGAGGATTATTTTCTATTGAATAGAAAATGGAAGATTTCTATTCTATTCCTTCTTTTTCAATTATTACCAAGAAGCTTATTTCGGATCGAAATAACATTTTCCCAGATTATTTTTAACGTATATTACAAATGAAGTCCGCTTAGCAGAACACTCATGAGACCGAGAAAAATTTTTTTTTCAATTTTTTTGAAAGAAAACTCATATATAGGATGTCTAACGTGTTCAATTGAAAATTCTAGATAATTCTAGAATAAGTTAAAACAGTTTTATTTAGAAAAATATACAAAAAATAACGTTTTTATAGGACTTTCTACGAAGCACTGTGTAAAAAAAAATACAAAAAAACGCAAAACAAATAAAATCTCTGATAAGAAGGTACATAAATATAATACTTTCCCATCCGATTGCTATTTTGTTTATGACAAAATGGAGGAAAAAATAATGTCAAGTAAATTTAAAAATAAAAACCTACACAAATACTACTGAATTGTGTAAAGAATATATAAGAATGTTAAAGAATAATATAAAGAAAAGCTAAACGTTGTTTTCAGAAAAAAGACGAATATTGAACACATTGAACATCGAACTCTGTGGGCTGTAATTTTTATATTTGTCCATCAATTGATCTGATTTTTTTCCAGATGTTCTTAAAATCTCTTTGAAGAAAATGAAAAAGAAAAATGGTTTCATCGAACATGACTTTATTTCCTCCCTTAAATGACAATTAACAATGTAACTACTTTTGGACCTTTGGAGCTTTGAAATAAGCTTCTCTTTTCCAAATGAAGACTTAAATAAATAGCTTAAAACGGAAATGGTTTATAAATATAGTTGAGTGTAAAAAGCAATCTAAAATCACTCATTGCACTCATGTTTGAGGTGCATTCTTTGTGCCCATCTTAATGCAATTCTTCAACTGCCACTCGTTACTGACTAATTGTTTAGAAGAAAGTAACTATTTTCCGGTTTGTTCGCAAAAGTTGCTCAGTAGTTATTCGTCACAAAGTAGACATGTTCATTAACATGCAGGAAAACAAAATGTAACCTCAGGAACGTACCAGCACCATCGGAATCACCTCCAGTTGGGATTCCGGTTTGTGAAGAGACGTTTGATTACTGTGTGAAAAAGTTTACTGTTTTTCTTCTGAGACCGCCCCAGCACCATCCATCGCTGGTGATGGCGATGTGATTTTGAGGTCCCGAAACCGAAACCCACAGGAATCTTTTCCAGGGGCTTTTGCTAAGGTTACGGATGAGTGACAGTGGTGAAGTTTTTGGGATTTTGTTTGCACTTTTCATTTCGCATTGGTTTCGCTCGTTTGCATGCGTGATGTTTTGGGGCGGGAGAGTGAGACTTTTTGGGATACAAAGCACTGGGGTTTTGCTTGCTTTTTTTTTGTTTCTTGAGAAGGCAATATGTGAGAGAAGATATTCCTGTTCGTTGCTGACTGGGACTCCACCGCCACCGGGTTTGTCTTTTCGTTTGATGTAAGGCAAAGGTTTTGTAACATTCTTTCAGGCAGAAAAGTGTTGATTACACGATTTTGTGCCGCCTTAAACTTTGGGCTTTCGGTGGTAGCCAAACGTTTCCCTTTTTGAGGGAAGAAAGCGCATTCTAAGTGAAAAGTTTCCCGTACACCCGGCCTGACGAGGTAGGGGCCTGATTTTGTCTTATCAAAGCAGCTCGAGAACTGGCAAAGTACGATGGGAACGGAAATTTTAATCAGTGAAGCGAAGTCGTTGGACATCGTTATCTGCTTTTCTGTGCTTTTTGTGGACGGGTTTTTTTTGTTCACGTTGTTGGATGGAATGTGTGAAAGGATGTTGTGAAGGATGGGAGGAAATGTTGTTTGCATATCAATCATGTGTTAGGTCTTTTATTCGGAAAGCTTTCCAGGAACTTTTGTCATATGTTTGGTTTATTACCGTAGATTTCCTAACGGATTGTTGTTCTTTAGCTTAGAGATGTAAAATACGAAGGAAGTTTTCGTGAGCTTAATATGCATGAACCAGATTAAAAAAGAAGTGTTTATTATTATAAAATTTTAAATAAAATAAAAAAGTTTCAATCTTAATTCATAAAAAATTGATAGTTCAAGAAGTTTTTAAATGTGAATATCAATTTAAATCCTGTATAAATCTTGTATATATCCAGACATGCTATTCGAGTTATGCGGATTTATTCTCGATAGCATTATTTGCATGCCTCTGGAAATGATTAGTTTACATTCTTACATTTTCCAATAGTTTACATTCTTACATCAGCAGTTTACATTCCAGACTAAAAAGAAGTTGCTAATCCCTGAAATAATCGTTTTAAAAAACGCTTAATATTTACGCCTAAAAGTATGCAACACGCAGTACATTTTCGAGGATTTATTTTTCGCAACTATTTCAAACGAATTTTCCTTATTTTAAACAANAATAATAAGAAGAAGAAGAAGAAGAAATTTGCTTTTTTCCAAAATTTCCATCTGAGAATCTTGAGAATCCTTTGAAAACTAAAACTGATTCTTTGACCAAGATTATTTGAATTGTAAGAGTCAAAATATTGAAGCATATGTTAAAGATGTACCTTTTTGAAAGGTATTATCTCACTTTGTGACGCGGTCCCATACTCCTTCTGTTTCCAAGTGGTCGTATCGCAATTTGTCAACGCTATAAAGCAAACCACTAATATCACCAACAGGCGGCAATAAATATCGGTCTGGCGGTGGGTAAAGAAGAATGTTTACTGTACAAAACAATTCGTTTCTGAACAAGTCATTCATTTTGAAAACAACTCGCTTTTTATGGCAAACGCTCCCGCGCTCGCACCGGCCTATTTTGCTGTGTGGCCGATCCGAGATCTTCCGAGCATATGCACACGGTTGTGCGTCTACAAAACCACATACTGTGTCACCACGGCAAAAGTTTCCATTTGGTTGTTTGCGGTAGCGGTGCACCGTGCCCATTTTGTTGAGGTGGGAATCACAAAAACGTCTTGTGCGCGGGCAAATAAAAATGTAAAATTGACTGGCAAAGGGTTGTTTATTGTTGTTATTTGCGATGAAATATTCAAATTTAACGACCCCCTTTTCACTGAGTATGCGTGTAATAAATGGTTGCGACGCTTCGTTAGGATAATGGAATTATGAGTTGTTTGAATTATGAGTTTGAGCTTTCGGTTTTGTGCGCCAGTTCGGCATTGCGGTGAATGGCATTGCACTCCGGCAAACCCTGGGCGGTTTCTGCAGATTGAGAGCTGAAACGTTTGTTACCGGGTTTCGGGGTGGTTTTAGGGGGTTCGGGTACAAATGGGAACCGGTGTACGCACCATATGAATAAACGCTAACGGTTGTGTGTGTGTTTTTTTTGTTTGTTTCGAGTGTAATTTTTCCAACTGTTCTAGTACCTTCCCAGCGTACGTTTGGCAAGGTGAAGGTTGGAGTTGGTAAAGGGAAGTGAGATAAAAATAATTGGAACCCATTTTCCGGTCCGTGGCAATGCGCCTCTCAGGGCCATTGCTCCGTTTAAAACGGTGGATCATCCCGGAATATCCTTTTCTCCATCCATTGCGGGATGTAGGGGGGACCAGTATTTGGGGGTTGGGGATGCTTATGTTTGCACTTCTTGTTTGTAAGTTTCCTTCTTTTATTTTTCACTCTCTCTCTCTCTCTCATACTTCCCGTTCTCATACGACCTTTACTTGCAACGGGAGGGGTAGCTTTTTAGCAATATTCCGGACCGTTAGCGTTAGCGTTAACAAACCCCTTACGAATGTGGTACGATTTGAAGGTTGGGCTGCTTTTTTTTATTACTTACCGGTTGGTTTGGTTGATTTTGTTCGGCACTGCTAATGATATGAATATTTCAAACAATTGCAGCAAAACTGGTGCCCCACCAGAACTGGATGATTGTGTTGTTTGTTTTGTTCTGATGGGGGAGTAAAAATGTAACCGGTGCGCAGAATTGGGCTATTTAAATTGTGGAAGAATGTTGTAGTGCAAATTTTTACGCAAGTGTGTGGAATAATTTAAAACTGATTTACTGTCGTTTATTCACCAGTTATCTTTGCGGTTGTACAGTGTAACGATAATTTGTAACTACTAAACATTTGATTTTGCGGAAAATAATCAGTAAGGAAAATTGACAGTGAAAAGATCCTTTTTTGTACGCTATGCTGATGAAAAAATTCTTTTAAGTGTACTATTCGTTTGGTTAGTATTTATTTTTAGATTTGAAAGGTGTCAAATATTTGGTGATGATGATTGTAATGATGAATCCTTGCTTAGTCTTTCATTGAAAGGAAAAAGAGAGAGCGTTAATATAAATAATTAAGTTTAAATTAACCTCATAAATGACAAGCACAACTAATTTACAACAGTTAAAATAATGCTCAAGTGTCGCATTAATCTAAATACTTTTAAAAAATATCGTAGACAAAAAAAGACTTATTTTGTCGATTTTTCATACAAGTTCTTTGTTCAAACAGGTGCATCCAGCATTGTGACATTTTTTGAAGCTATCCTCAAAGGTGGATCATCATCTTTCAGCTATCCTCAGAGGTGGATCAGGTTCAATACAAGTATAAAAATCGTTTTTTTATTTTAAAATTTTATTCTATTTATTTCTAAACTTTCTTGTTGTTCTTTGAGTGCTTTTTCCTTGTTCATTACAACATCGAACTATTGTAGATTAGCCCGATCCGGGATAGCATGCGACTCTGTTCTTCAAGTGGCGGTTTTAATGCCTTGGACGAATGCAATATTCAGAATTAAATTAAATCACTCGTGAACAAATCATCATCGAGTACACACGCAAAAAGCTACTGATAGTGAAATCATACACAATACACAAACCTTTATATTGTCATTATACAAGGTTTTGTATGAAATTATTTTTTTCCGGTATATCAAGCGAGAAAATGAGAAATTGATATTCTTAAGCAGATAATGGGCAACAATTTTTATCACATAAGAATATATTCTGTGCCTTTTGACTAGTGTTGGGTCAAGTAGCTCTTTTGCAAGAGCGGAGCGCACACGGAGCGCTGCTGCACGCAGGAGCGATTGTACGATGCGTGAAATTTTGCACCAAAAGGAGCACCACAATTGGATTTATTTCGTTTTGCACGAAACAATAAAACACATATTTTTCTAGGCATTCTACAGCCTACGGTACGGTAAAATTGGTAATTGGTAATTTTAATCCAATTGTGCTGCTCCTTGTGGTGCGAATCTTCGCTCCTGGGAACGCATCGCACAATCGCTCCTGTGTGCAGCGCTCCTTATAGTGCGCCTTAGGAAATTTTGAAATTTTTAGTATTTTATTATTTTTTAATTTTTTTATTTTTTTTTTAATTAAAGCATTATTTGAGTGAAAAGAAACTGATTTCAACCAATTCGCATTAAAATAAATCAATTTATAAAATTTTGCTAAATTACCCCAAAAAAATAACTAGAGCTACAACAGCTTTAGGAAATTTTGAAATTTTTAAATTTTTTTTTAATTATTTTTTTTTATTTAAAGCATTATTTGGATGAAAAGAAGCTTATTGCAACTAATTCGCATTAAAATTATAAAATTTTGCTAAATTTCTCAAAAAAAAAACACTAAGGCTACAGCTGCTCCTTGTGGTGCGAATCTTCGCTCCTGGGAGCGCATCGCACAATCGCTCCTGTGTGTAGCGCGAGTGCGCACAATAAGATGAGCGGAGCAATTGAGGTACCTCTTTCGCTCTTGACCCAACACTAGTTATTACAGATAAAAGCTATCTATGACAGATAAGATTTATCTTGGAAATGGAAAATTTTCACCTGTATGTCCTCTAATCTGTTTATACACAAACATTTAGTTTCATGGAATTGCCGCAATGTAGGCTACAATGAAATCACATTATTTAAAATAATAAATAAATCAATATCGGGCGATAAAAGAATTATTTGTACTCCTAAATATGTAACCCGGTCATGAAATAATTTAGGGCATGCTAAATGAGCACGCGGAAACCAGATCACACGGTAGGAGCTTTGGTATCATTACGCATCCATCTTGTGAATAAACATGGCAACTCTTTGCGCAACTAACATCATTAAAAGCTAGTTCAATGATATGCACATCGAGTTTGGGTTGTTCCGATGATTTTGTAAGCGGTAACGATTCCAGCTACACATCATTATTCGCATTGAAAGTTGTAAGCTCAGGTTCGATGTGTGGGAAAGTGTGACAAACGGCATCAGTTTCGCTAATTACTGTCGCATGTTTGTGCGGTTGTATGTTTGAAATTTAATTACTTCACCCTGTTTGATGAACAAACAGTAGACCACGATCAAGCGTCTGCTTGCGGGATGGTTATGGTGGTTTAGTATAAACAATCTTACCGGTTTCAGCTAGTCAGCTACCCGGCCGGGGAAGACAGTTTCTTCGAATGCCACCATAGCGATAGACCTCCGTTTGCGCACATCCATCATTTTCCAATTAACATTGGTTCAACAAAACATGCACAAACCGAACACAAACTTCTCTGGCGTATGTTGAATTCTTCGAACGAAGTGCACTGGTACAATCGCACCAAACTGTGTCCCGTCTGTAGTTGCATTTTGCGAAAAGACCGCTTCCGGTAGTTGGCAATTGGGTGATAGGAAAGGTGATTCGTTGGACTGCCGAATGATTGAGAATAAAGTTTGTTTGATTTTAATCAACATCGTATTATGAATTTTCTTACACAAAAACAAACACAACGTTTGCTTTGGAGCAAGAGAAATGTACCCAAAGGAAGATGTAGCTATTGCTTAAGAGACACGAGACCATTACATCCATTCTAAGCATCCCCGTGTACGCAGTATAGTGGCTATGTCCGCTGTGGCAGCAGCAATGATTTGTGCCGGTTAGCAACACGCTGAAGTCACTATCGCACTAATCTGTTGTCACCTGAGGCGATAAATCTGAGACATACTTGTATGGTGCAAACGGTGGTACCCATTACTGGCGCTTACCAAATCGCTTGCAAGTGCTTTTTCCACCCGCAGCTAAAGGAAGCTAAAGGATGCGACGATCCATTCACTCTGTTGGTTGTAATCCGAGTTTCTTACCTATGTCGGTGTATTGGCAAGGCAAGGCATGGGAGAGAGAGAGCTGTGTTGAAAATGGATAAATTTTGACTTGCGGTAAAACATATTTGCCATGGTTCGAAAAGTTTTACCGCAAATAGGGTGGGTGTGTTCCGATGGACACGTAATATGACGCTACCAAGGACCGTTACGTGCTGGAAGTAGGAAACAGTTCTCCAGGGGTGAAATTGTTTGACTTTGTAAACTAGTTTGTTGCATTTTAGTGAAAGTATGATCGTGTTTTAATCAAATAGATACTAACACTTTGAAACAAAGTGAAGAATGAAGTTTGTTGATTTGTAGATTGGATCGTTATACTAAACGCCTAAAGTTATGCAAAATTTAAACCAGGATCCTTTCTTCGTAATTTTTACGTTTGTTTCATGTACAATTAAATGTAATGTATTTTTAGGTTAGCCAATTGATCTTGAGCAATCAATTATTATAACATGAAGCCAAAGATGTTATGATACCAATAGGGTTTGCAAGACAATAATTAAATGAAAAAGGTTAATGTATGTAGATTAAACTAATGCGCAATCGATATGAGTATAAATAAATTTAAGTAGTCCTTGTGAGAGCATTACACGATCGGACGACGAGACGTCTATGACGTCTATCCTATGACGTCTCTATGACGAGATTTGTTTATCCAAAACCTATTTTTTTTTCATTTCATGAGCTTTGAATGTCCCCCTACGTTAGGTAAAGCAATAATGTCGCCAACGTTCATGATAAATTGGACTAGTTCGCTGGTATATGTGATAAACGGTGCCGTTTGCACATGACAGGATCGGGTATCAAATCCCATTTGGACTGTTTCCCTATATCACTATCTGGCTACGTGCTAAAAATAAGTCTAATAAGCCAAAAATGGCCGGCATGACCTTAGAGGTCGTTAGGTCAAGAAGAGAAAGAGAGAGTCCCAGTAAGGGAAACATCATGCAGGTTTCCAAATGATCGCCTAGACCAGGTGCCTCCAAACTTTTAAGATGTCGACCCGCTTTGAGTGGAATAGCTTCAGCAGAGGGCCAATCTCGGGATCTCTCGGGAGGGCCTCCCGGGCGGGCCGTAGTTTGGAGACCCCTGGCCTTGAAGATCGAATTGAAGCCGAAGGCAAATTCATACCTTTTAGCGTTTTTTCGGTTAATCTTTTTTTCAGTAGCTCATAATAAACAACCCCTAGCTCATTCCACCAAATGCTCGACATAGATTTCGGATGTAGAGGTGGGTACTATGAGAATGTGTTATGATCTACTTTTTTCACTATTTTTTTGTGGTAGTACAACCACAGCAAGTCTTCGCATGCCATTTCTGGCCTCCTTTCTTTTTTTTTTATTTTTTTTCCATCTACTTCTTACCGTTATTTCTTTAATTACAGTTTTACAAAAATCCACGATAAAAAGCACCATTTTGGACAAGAAATTTTGTGTGATTGTCAACGATTACGAGCACCACATGTGAACCCTTATAAAGTTAAAGTCGCTAAATAAGAGCTTTAGTTTGAAGTAATATTAATGTTTTACAAAGATACATTTTTAGAATGTATTAGGTATCATAAAATAACAAAAAATATCAAAACTCTGCTTGTACCTAGGTATACTCAATTTCTTGGTGTATCTTTTAGAATAAAAAAAAGAAACCGTGATTTAAGAAAAGACACATTGCAAGTTTTTATCTGGATGAAATTTTTTAAAGTAGAATTTGTAAATATTTATGTGTGGTGTTAACATATGATAAAAGAGTAAAGAACGACTAGCATGATTTTTTTTGGAAGCATGAATGTTTTTCCAATATGAAATGGATTTATCTTGTGCACAATAAAACTACAAACAACTAAAAAAAACTGTAAGATGTGATGTGAGAAATTGCAAACATGAAACCATGCAGAAAAGCAGCTACGCCGCATATCCGCCTGCTCTTTCAGCAAAAAGGTGAAGCTCAACGCGTTTTGCGTAAAGCACACACTCGCAACAATAAAAGTAAGGTATTTAAGTCGTGTTATCCGTGTAAGAAAATACAGGTCGCTGTAGAGAAGAGTTTTTTTTTCTTTCTCCATCGCCCAAGTTTTGCGCTTCCGGCAACGGTGCAGCATCAAGCATGCTCGACATCTTACTCATTGGCAACCCGGGTGCGGAGTTACTGGTACCGTGTGATACATGGTACCGAAGCTGGAAACGAATGCAGCATGGTGGTTTTGTTGGCAAAACCATCAAACAAACCAACGGTGTGTGTGTGTGTGTCTGCTTGAAGGTGTACCGTTGGTGTACTCAAGCAGTGCGTATGATGAGGAATTGTCCTTGCCGTTTGTGCAAATGCTGGACAATGGGTGAGGTAAACGGATACGCCGTGCTTCAGTCATGGAAAAAAAAGGTAAAATGGGTGAAGGAAAGTTAGCAGCAAGGGTTTTGAGCTCCATTCGCTACGGCTTAAGGGGGGGGAAGGCGAGGTTTTTGGGGGAGGTGGAGAGTGACTCACCTTACCATTGGGACAGTTTTCTCATAGTTGCAAACAACCCCGGAGACGCTCTTTGTTATTCAAATGTCTTGGCAAACGAAATTCCAACCGTAAAAGCTACCTGCGCTACCAGTCCAACTCTCTACCATACTCTACTCTTGCTTCCCATTTTGTTCCTTTTGCTACTTCCGTACGGTGAGTTAGCATTTCCGCTTGAAGGTGGCTGTGTGTGTGTGTGCTTCGACTCGACAAAATTCAGTTGTTCCGTTGGTAGTAGCTTTTCTTCGCGCTGGATGGATTTCCCTGTAAGACGCATTAGTGCCCAGATGGGTATGAGTGTGTGTGTTTCCAAGGGAAGAATGTTGGCAGTTCGACCTGCTCGATTTAACTTTTCGGTCGGTACCTCCATTGCTCGGATGCTTGGATAGCTTCATACCGTTCCGTTACCAGGGATTTCCTTTCACCTCAGTTTTAACATACTTCTTCTCGATCTAGCCGGGCGCGTTTGTGAGGAGTTTTCCAGCTTCCAGCAAGCTGGAATCGGGATGGTAGCTGCTAGCAAAAAAAAGGGTGTTAAGGATTGTGAATCAATTGTTGCATTTTGAGCTCCATTGTTGCCGAAGTACCGCCTTTTCTTCTCTTCGGAACTTTTCTTCACTCGAATAAAGCCGGAAGATCGGAACGGGGGTAGTTCTTTCTTTTTTTTTGTTTGCATGAATCGCAACTTCTCTAAGGCTCAATGTTGCGTCAATCTTATATGCCACCGGCACATGAATACCATCCATCCATTTCGCTATTTTGTTCCTGCTAGGGTGTACAAACGCTCTTAAAGTGTCACTTTCGGCTCGCGCAAATCAACCTCCGCACCTCCGTTGGTACTGTCAATCTTCAAACATTGATCTTCAATGGATTTCATCGAAATAACGTTGCCATAGGAAGGAAGGGTTGGCTTTTTACTTCAATCCAGTTTGTTGCTTTCTTGCTGTTAGCAACGTCGTTCGATTGAATGACTTCGGCGGAGGTGTGTGAAAGGTGCTCCAAATTCTGCCGGCTCCACTATCATGACGTGCTTGAAGTTGCTTGAGATTATAGGGAAATTGTTGCACGCAATAAGTGTATGCACCTGCCGCTTCTTGTTCCGCAAGATCAAATAGGATATGTTTTTGGGTTTGGTGTAACGATTGAACCCTCGCACAATAACGAACGTTTATATGCAAGCGAGTTAAGAAATGTCCCCAGGAACGAGAGTGTATTTCTATTCCTGGATAAGTGTGTTAATCATGTTTTATCTTTTTCTTCGTATATATTTTTTACTAAGTTATTGTTTATTTGTGTTTTCTTTTCTGTTGCATTCTTTGTTTTGATATTTTTGGTTTAGTTTTATAGTATTTCCTTTCATTATTAGTGAATGCCTTGTGATGACATAGAGAGTTGCTTATTTTATTTATTTTTAAATTTATTTTTAACTTTTTAAAATAATATGAAGTTTTTCAAAAGTCTCTACAAACGTTCTTAGAAGATAATTTTCTATTGAATAGAAAATAGAAGATTTCTATTCTATTCCTTTTTTTTCAATTATTACCAAGAAGCTTATTTTGGAACGAAATAACATTTACCCAGATTATTTTTAACGTATATTACAAATGAAGACCGCTTAGCAGAACACTCATGAGACCGAGAAAAATTTTTTTTTTCAATTTTTTTGAAAGAAAGCTCATATATAGGATGTCTAACGTGTTCAATTGAAAATATACTATTTCTAGAATAAGTTAAAACAGTTTTATTTAGAAAATATACAAATTATAACGATTTTATAGAGCTTTCTCCGAAGCACTGTGTATAAAAAGAAACAAAAAAACAGAAAACAAATAAAATCTCTGATAAGAAGATACATAAATATAATACTTTCCCATCCGATTGCTATTTTGTTTATGACAAAATGGAGGACATTGAAAGCTAAAATAAGAATTTTTATCGAATTTGTCACTGTTTTGCGAAGAAAAAATAATGTCAAGTAAATTTAAAAATAAAAACCTACACAAATACTACTGAATTGTGTAAAGAATATATAAGAATGTTAAAGAATAATATAAAGAAAAGCTAAACGTTGTTTTTAGAAAAAAGACGAATATTGAACATATTGGACATCGAACTCTGTGGGCTGTAATTTTTATATTTGTCCATAAATTGATCTGATTTTTTTCTCCAGATGTTCTTAAAATTGTGAGCTGATGAAAATGAAATAAAAAAAAGTTGAAAATCGGAAAAAGTTAATAAATATAGTTGAGTGTAAAAAGCAATCTAAAATCACTCATTGCACTCATTTTGAGGTGCATTCTTTGTGCCCATCTTAATGCAATTCTTCAACTGCCACTCGTTACTGACTAATTGTTTAGAAGAAAGTAACTATTTTCCGGTTTGTTCGCAAAAGTTGCTCGGTAGTTATTCGTCACAAAGTAGACATGTTCATTAACATGCAGGAAAACAAAATGTAACCTCAGGAACGTACCAGCACCATCGGAATCACCTCCAGTAGGGATTCCGGTTTGTGAAGAGACGTTTGATTACTGTGTGAAAAACTTTACTGTTTTTCTTCCGAGACCGCCCCAGCACCATCCATCGCCGTTGATGGCGATGTGATTTTGAGGTCCCGAAACCGAAACCCACAGGAATCTTTTCCAGGGGCTTTTTCTAAGGTTACGGCTGAGTGACAGTGGTGAAGTTTTTGGGATTTTGTTTGCACTTTTCATTTCGCATTGGTTTCGCTCGTTTGCATGCGTGATGTTTTGGGGCGGTAGAGTGAGACTTTTTGGGATACAAAGCACTGGGCTTTTGCTTGCTTTTTTTTTGTTTCTTGAGAAGGCAATATGTGAGAGAAGATATTCCTGTTCGTTGCTGACTGGGACTCCACCTCCACCGAGTTTGTCTTTTCGTTTGATGTAAGGCAAAGGTTTTGTAACATTCTTTCAGGCAGAAAAGTGTTGATTACACGATTTTGTGCCGCCTTAAACTTTGGGCTTTCGGTGGTAGCCAAACGTTTCCCTGTTTGAGGGAAGAAAGCGCATTCTAAGTGAAAAGTTTCCCGTACACCCGGCCTGACGAGGTAGGGGCCTGATTTTGTCTTATCAAAGCAGCTCTAGAACTGGCAAAGTACGATGGGGACGGAAATTTTAATCAGTGAAGCGAAGTCGTTGGACATCGTTATCTGCTTTTCTGTGCTTTTTGTGGACGGGTTTTTTTTGTTCACGTTGTTGGATGGAATGTGTGAAAGGATGTTGTGAAGGATGAGAGGAAATGTTGTTTGCATATCAATCATGTGTTAGGTCTTTTATTCGGCAAGCTTTCCAGGAACTTTTGTCACATGGTTGGTTTATTACCGTAGATTTCCTAACGGATTGTTGTTCTTTAGCTTAGAGATGTAAAATATGAAGGAAGTTTTCGTGAGCTTAATATGCATGAAATAGATTAAAAAATAAGTGTCTAGTATTATAAAATTTTAAACAAAATAAAAAAGTTTCACTCTTAATTCATAAAAATTTGATAGTTTAACAAGTTTTTAAATGTGAATATCAATTTTAATCTTGTATGAATCTTTTATATATCCAGACATGCTATTCGAGTTGATTCTTTACATTCTTACATTCTCAAATGATGATTTGTTTACATCAGACATGTCAAACATACGGCCCGCGGGCCGGATCCGGCCCGCGAGGTCTTTGAATCCGGCCCGCGAAGGAAGAACGAGAACATCGATTATTATCTGACTTGAGTGTTGTTTAGCTTAAAAAAATGAGGATTACTTTGTATATAATTACGTATTATGTAATATTATACGAGTACTATAAATCGTTATAGCAAAGCAGATGGCAACACGGCCAGAATAACGATAGGCTTCGAGCTCAACGCGACGGTTGAGCTCGACCTCTTTCCTCGTTAGCTCTTGTGCGGACACGTTGTTCATATTATCAATGGTTAAATTGTTAGTTTTTTGGTTAGGTTTAGTTTAGGTTAGATGTAGAATAAGTTTAGCGTTTAATAAATATAATTATATGTTGTATGTTTACTCTTTTACACTTAAGTAACATGCTCTTGAATCCTTCTTAAAGTCAAAACCATTGTTGCATTTTATTTCCTTCCGACTTCTTCTTCCCCTTCCGACCTATCTTGGCCCGCAAGATAATTTTTGTTTGCAAACCGGCCCGCAAGCCAAAATGAGTTTGACATCACTGGTTTACATTCTTACATTCTCCATTAGTTTACATTCTTACATCAGTTTACATTTTACACAAAAAAGAAGTTGCTAATCCCTGAAATATTCGTTCTAGAAAAACGCTTATAATTTACGCCTAAAAGTATGCAACATGCAGAACATTTTCGAGGATTTATTTTTCGCAACTATTTTAAACGAATTTTCCTTATTTTAAACAACAAATTTGACTATATTACAAGCCATTTATTTAAAATTATTTTTTTCTAACCAACACGGCTAGATTGATAAGGCGGGATTTAGTTAAATTAATGTTATTCTTTACAATCCCCAAAATGCATATTGACATACTCCCCGGCCAAAACCATTGTTTATTCACATGGCGGTAGAATCGGCTTCCATCCGGTGATTTATAAAGTAACCGCATTTGTTATTTGTTAATAAAGAACATTCCTTTGGTGGAGTAAATATTGCTTTTGTGCTTCAAAACCACATCTTGGCAGATAGGGCAGCGTGCTCAACTGTAATTCAGTCTGAGTAATGCACTCCGTCCACAAAGCCTGCCCGCTATCATCATCATCATCAGCAGCAGGAGCAGGAGCAGAGTAGCATCAACAACAGAGTACGTGAAACTTTGAAGGAGAAAATTCGCAAACAAAAATTAAACGAAGCTGCCCCGGGAAGAAGTACGGCAGTAGTGAGTAAGAAAACAATACAAGAAAGCAAAAAAAAAAATGAGTATAGCAACCGTAAAGTATAAACAAATAAACAACAAACCATTTGAACAGTGTGCGGTGGACGTTGGAATCGGCTCGGTTCTAATTAAATTTTACAGTTTTTGGCCTCTCTTACACAACCGAGCGGACACTAGACCATATTGACGGCGAACACTGGAAACTGTGCGGTCGCGTGCGTCAGCCGCGTTTTCATAATAAAGTCAACTTTTTGGGGCCAATTCAGTTCCCCCCTTTTTGTGTGTGTGTGTGTGGCTTTCTTTTTTTTTGGCTCAACCGCATCCGATGGTCGTTCGTTCGTGCCGAATCAAACTGAGAAGTTCTCGGTCCACTTTCCATTTCCATGGTGGTTTTTATATCATCCCTTTTCCCCGAAGCAAGGGCAAGAAGGGTAATGCTGGAAAAGGGAAGTGAGGTAGGGAGGGGCGAGAGGGGGGAGTTTTTCATCTCACAGAGCATGTGCCTGTGTCGTTGCTGTAGGAATGTGACCCAAACAGAAGATGGATGGATAAGAAATGCGCCACATTAATTTGCTGGGAAAACTTAAATTTCTTCGCGCATACCACCACAGCTTGTCGTTTTCTTTGGGCTTAGTAGCTGTTGTACCGTACCATGGCGCAAGTGAGCGAAAGGAAGCGACCGTGCGGGTGTGGAAGAGATCGAAGCAAGACAGGGAAATACTGGAAGAAAATGACCTGCCACGCTACTGACAGCGCACTGTGTGTGTGTGTGTGTCGTGTTTTTTTTGTTGCTTGTTTTGCTCTGTGAACACAACCGAGATCCTCCGATGCTGGTGGGTTGTGAATGTAAGGACGACTCACTTCCGGCGCTCTTGGTACCCGGTGGCATTGGAAACACCATCGGAAACATACCGTTGCCGTACGTCCGCGGGGATATGCGAAGCAGCACATGGCTCAGCATCAGTTTTCGCGCAATGAAAATTAAATATTTATCTTAGCCCGCCTCCCGTTCTACTACCACGTCGGGGCCATCGGGTGGGTGCTTCACAAAACCCGGGACGGCGCCACCCGGACAAACTTTCTGGCCGATCACATTCATCCGTGCACACGTACGCGTACCATACGGATAAGGGCACACATGTGTACGTACGGTGCAAACATGTTTCCGCGTTTGTGCGGAACGGTTACGTTTGAAGCAAAACTTATTTAACGACTAGCAATGGGTAATTCGCTGACGGAGATTTTGGACAGCATACTTTATTGCTTGGTGTAGTGCCGTGACGGGGTTTTCCGCTGGTATTATTTTCATCGAGAGATTAAGACCGTGATTTCAATCGTTAGCGAGTCATAAACAGTCAAAAACGTGTTAACCATTTGTTTGCGCTTAATCATTCTATTTGCTCACTGCAGCTTTAGCCATATTTGCTGGATGCTATGTTAGGGAATGGTCACTCTTCGGAATAGTTTCAGTGTTGACAGTTGCAAAGTATTATAGGAATGTTTTTGACAGTTGTTAACCGTTTCCGATTTTTTAACGCCTGTGAGTATGCAATGTGAAATACAAAAGAAGTAGTATTATTACAAAAAAGGAATTAGTAATACATAGGATGATAGTGTTAGGACCGGGTGCACGTTATTAAATGTAGGTATATGTTCATGAATAAATATGAGCTATTTTTAGGTTTGCTGGTGAACTTCCAAAATGGAGTTATGTCAATCATTGAACGTTAAGATATTTTGTTACGTTTCGAGTGTTTTTATTACATTCAAATAAATTGTATGTATTAGCTTTAATTTGTAAGAAAGCTTTTGGTTTTTACAATTAAGCTTATATCGAAAAAGCATCTTCTGATGAGTACTACAAGGTTGTTTCACTCATAAATAACTATTATGCATCATGTTTACGGGATCTTTACTAAAATTATACTAATTTCGTATAATATGGAATGTTTATCTTATCTACTAAGCATAATGTTTATACACCTTGATATTTAGTTTAATAACACTACACCTGAACACCTGAAAACAGTTAATAATTGTAGAAAAGAAAGCAAATTGCATACTTTTAGGCTTGAGTGAACAGAGATTTTGTGAACTAAACTAAATTGTACAGAAAAGCTAATTTACTTTTTTTTAATGAAGTTTAATTATCTATTGTTGGGCTATAACTTCAAATTTAAATAAAACACAAGTATCAAAATCATTAACACTAACTAATAATTAAACTGCACGCGTTAAGCGTTATAAGCTTGAAAAGGTTATTTCTCAAATATTTATTAACCACTTAGGATGAAAATTTAACATCTTAAATGCATCCAACAATGATAATGTTTGTTAATTGTTTTTTTAACTTCACTTTAGGACAGATTAAGTGTTACTATATGCCTTTGAACATGGATGCAATCAATGTGAGAAACTCTCAGAATTTTCCTTTATATCCCTTCCTACCGATTGGGTGCTTCGTCAGCAACAGACAAGCTTAAGTTTAGTAACTTTGCACATTTCTTTCCCTATTAATGCGTTGTCCTGTCGATTTTCGCGAAACTGTACGAACTTTGTGCTACGGAATGGCCGGATGGGAAAGTTTTAATGCTACCGCGTATCCTAGACATTCCGCCGTAGTAAACGGTTAGGCCGGTTTGGTTTGGGATCGCTTATTTTTTCTTCTCCTTTTGGCCCTTTCCATCTTTGGGATGCGTTCAGCATAAAAGCTTCAGTGTATATACACCGGATGGGAAGTCTTTTTGTGCCGCGCGATAGTATACCGCTTTCGCTGATGCTGTCGATTGAGTATCGTTGGTGTCGGGATTCCGGGAACACGTGGCGACAGACAGTATCCCGCGAATGCTTCCTGTTAACCGTCTCTGGTTGCGATGGTTTGGTTTTGCAGTGGTAAGGATGCTTCCGTTCTGTTTGGTGAATATCGCCCATCCAGCCCAGGGAGTACGGGTAATTTGTTGGGGTTGTCTAGTTGCTGGAAGCTTTGCTTCTTCGTATTTTGCTCAGGAATGGCCGGGTGCTAGTGACATGCTGGCAGATAGTTGCGATGCGTGTAGAAGATAGCGCAATATTTGTGTTTGGTACGGGAATACAACGGGAGATGGTAATTGTAAGAAGGGTACAATGTTTTTTTTCCCCGCAGCATATCCTGTGCCATTTCCCATTTGCTGCACGCACTGAGTTTATTGAGACGGAACGTCGGGATCGTACGGCATTCTGGCGGTCTGTTGTTTGTTTTGGGGAGCCCGTTTTACCAGCAAACGCATGTGAGCTTTTTACGTCGGCATGGTGAGAGGATTCCGGGTGTTAATTTGAGACCTTCCGTTCGGAGACTGGTGCTACAGCTTACAGCAACTATTTTACACAGCAAAAAGTGAACATTGTGTGGTGCAGTTGATTGAAGAGCAGAAAAGCTCAGCATGGGGTTTTTCGCATGGTTCAAACTGTGCTAAATTATTTGTTAGAGGGTTTTCAGAAATGCTTCTATTCAGTAACTATGCCATCTGCAAACTTGGTTCTAGGAAATTGGAGGATATCATGTCGGGAAATGGGTTGCTACAGAATAGAGTTAATGTAATTATATTGCGCATAAACTGTTGCGAAATAATAATCCTGGAAGCACTGGAAAAGCCACACTATTCTAGGCATAGAATGAATTTTTACTTTTTTTACTATTCATGAAATATCAAGCTACACTCACATTATACATAAGTTTCATTACAAAACGTGTAGATCGTTATATTTTGATAAAAAATACTGTAAGAAATATTATAAAACAAATTCAACGGTTTATAGGTATTGTTTACTGACCTGGTGCAATATCCAATGTTTCAAAGGAGTTTGTGAAACACCAATTTTGCGAAATGTAATTTTTCAGTTGTGTTCTATTTCCAAAATTCTGTACATATCCTTGCAAAATTGACTCGATTTTCGCAAACTTGCGCTGAATAAATCCTGTGAGGTATATTCCACGGGTTAAGTTTAAAATCAAACTGCAGTTTTTCTAGGAAAGCACGGAACATTGAGAAACAGAGAAAAATGAATTCGAACTATTCTGCAAAAATCGTTTCACGTGTACAGTAACGTTCATGTGAAGATTCAAGAGGTTTTATTTAGTGCCAGCTTGGACAAGTGGTGAGCACTGATTTTATATGTAATGTTCAGGTGATCCAATTCAAAAAGGTAATTAATTAACTAACCCACAAAGACAGGAATTGAGGAGTATTTTTTTGCATCTAGAATTTCAAGTGTTCTTTAAAGTCGTCAAACATTGAAGAACTTTAAATCATAATTCTCCTCTACTACCAAGGAGTTGTCACTATGGTAGAAGAGACCCAAAAACCAATATAAACGCTGCTTTTCATTCATTTGAAACAATTTGTTCGAATCGGTTTGTTTCGAAATGCAAACATCTTCAACGTTATTCACTCCACTTGTATAAGTGTCTATAAACCAACCATCAATTGAATTGAAAATTGAACCGGTAGTAAACATGTTGTTCAATTAAACTTTCATACATTTCTAAGCAACGTTGGACATTAGTGTGGTTAAACAATAACCATACGCAAATGCAAGATGCAGCTTAACGCGGCTTGTGGATTGAATAATTTAGTTACACAATAAGACACAAGAGGGAGCGTATGCAAAATAACAGAAAAAGAATCCTTTCTCACTGGGTGTTAGTTATTTCCTTTTACGCTTTATGTTGGGAGGGAAGGAGCTAAAAACAGGGACGCGCCAATTTCGACGCATCCTAACGGGGTACGCCAGAATACAACACAAGCCTGTCTGTTCTTCTGATCCGAAGCTTCAAGCGTTTGTGTGTGGGAATGTAAACATGATTTAGTAAATATTTAAACGCCGTATGATAAGTTGTCTGTGAATGCGAAGTCATAGGCACAGAAGGATGTCCATGAAAAAAAGAACCAGCAAGACAGCATCAGCAACAAGAATGGAACAAACAGGGCCCTTAAAAAAACGAACGAACCGCTTCGAATCGAAATCGGACAAGCGTTCCAAGGTCCTCCGAGGATCTTCAGCTTGTGCAGGTTAGCGGCGGTAAGCTCATCCAAATGAATTTTCCCCATCTTGGTTTGGTGTTGGAGTCGGTGTTCCCGTGCAGATAACACCCGGGGGCACTCTGTTCGGTGCGTCAGCGTTCGCCTTTTCTGCCGTCAACTCACAATGCGAATGGGTATGTGTGTGTGTGTTTGTGTTTCAATAAATTATGAACACAAGCGGTACGGGAAACAACAGCAGTTGGGCCTGATTGTACAAAACCAACCTCCCCGACATGCCAACCTTCGTAATGGCAGCAAAACGGGGCAAGTCGAAGGTGCCATTTTCACATGGGCAAAGCTCGGGACCTTTTCGGACCCCGCAAGAATGGTTCACCTCGATCTTGGACGACTTTAGAGCCCAACGGACGCAGGACGGATTAGGACGTGCGTTCCACCGTCTGCGTGTGGTTCAGTGGCGATGAAAATGGGATGATATATTGTGCCTCATGCACAAAACACACTCTCGCGTGGATGGACCGCTTTTTGGGATGCAGCCTTCAAGCGATGGCACTGCCCTTCGAGCATGGACACAAGAGATGTACAGGAAGTGGCATAACAAAACAAAACCAAAAAAAAAGCACTACCCCAACCTAAGTAAAGGATTACTACGGCCAAAGTTTGCAGCGCTTAAGAAAGGCATCAAAGTTTCGCTTGGATTCCCGGGGAAGCCGGTACCAAAATTTCGTTCCGTTATTGGAATTCTGGGCAAAATGGAATGGCGAAAATGCTTCTCCCGTTGGTATTTCGTGGCATATTCGCCAAGATGTACAGTAGCGGCCAGTTTTCGACGGGCGACGGGGAGACGCACAAGGTTTGTATAGTGGAGGATGGTTTGAATGATTTATGTTCGAAATAAGAAGTTTGTTTGCTTTTTTGCATGTGTGCTAGCGTTTTTTTTCTGCCTCTGAGTGGGATTTTTTTCCCCCCAATTCGAGTGTGCTGTTGGCAATTGTCTTCGAATGATGCCCAGAGTGACTATCTTGCGCTGGTCTATATGGTATGTGTATCGTACCACCCGGATAGAACAACCCAATCAGAGATGTCTAAGAATAATATCTTGGCCATTGTTTGGGGAAGAGCTTTTCGGAGGGTTTTTTTTCTCTTCGTTGTTTGCTTCACAACCTCACAATAGAATTCTTTCTAACCCGCTCCCATCTCATTGCTGTATGCTGCTTTGAAGTGCAACTGGAGGTTTTTTTTCTCTCCCTCGTTCTCCAAAAAAGCTGTCGATATTTGCGTAGCATATGGTGAAGTTTAGTTGGGAGGGAAACGTGATCGGAAAATTTGCGTGTACTCGATCGGGGTTCGAATGGAAAAACGGGGAGAATTTTCCATTTCCTACAATTCCCCCCCCCCACCCCAAAATCCTCCAAACATATACTTCTGTGCTACCACCAGAACTGTCCCTTCAGGGGAGGTGAATGTTTCCAATCGTCCATAGAATCTTTTGTCGTCCGTTCGATCAATTGCAATCAGATAATCAATGGTGGATGGGAAAAGAAAATGGAAACCAGAGAACCCGGGGAGGTTGGGAAAAATCCAACCAAAGAATGTGGTATACGTTTGAGCATGATTGGTCGTGACTGGGTGGTTTGGGTTCCGGTGCCAAGATTTAGCATGCTTTACGTCACTGTTCGTTTCACTGATCGTGCATCCGTACCGGATTAATGCACCCTTGGTAAGGAACGTTGGTAAGGAAAAGAATGTCAAGTATCTCTCGGCAGCTGGGAGGATGAGTGTGTGAAAGTTTGATTGGATTTATCAATATTGATTGTGATAAGATGTGGAGTTTTGCCTGGCATACGGGAATTTGGGCTGTATGTAGCAGCTTTATGCGTGTTGCTGTAGCATTGTGCCGAGCAAACGAAAGTTTAATCTCAATTTCCTATCCGCTTGTTAATGGAGACCGTTTGCAAGTAAACAATATGCAAGCACGAACGGACAAATATGTAGGGTTAATGTGTAAAAAATGTATTCGTTTTATTTGTACGAAAAATGCATTTGAAATAACAGTTTCGAAAATACCTATTTGGGAAAATTGAGTCATTCGAATGCTTAGCATAAGCAAACACTTCTTTGTGCTGTTGGTTGGAATAGGTTGAAAGATTTAAGTTTTCTTATGTTCATACTTTGGAAGTTTGGTTTTTTAACCAAATGAGTTAAGTTAAGTTTGTAAACTTTTTCTGAAAAAGAAATACAACATCAATTTATTTTGTTGGTTTCTTTGTCAATATAATTTTTTTTCTTTTTTTAATGTTTAAACTTTTACTTTAGTTTTGTTTTCATTATTTCAGCTGCTTTCCTTGATGTTTATTCGGTAGTATTGTATCTTTTGCGGTAAAAGTGGACAAGTTTTACTGAAGTTGGTTTAGATTTTCATAGTTGTTAACATACATTATTAAGTTACTTTTTTTTTGTAATTTTAATGTAATGTTTTTATGTTTTGAGTTTAGTTTATAATTTTTTTTGTTTTTCTTTTTGTGTTTTCTCAGTATTGTATTCTTTTTTTATTTCTATTTGCGTTGGACAAGTATTTTTTTTGTTGGAACTAACAAAATAATTTTGCTTCACATATTTTTTTATCAGTTCTGTTTTTATTTTTAAAATTGTCATTAGTTCATATATATTATCAGTTTAGATGTTAGTTTGTATTTTATACTTTGCAATATAAGCCGACTTATAATGATTTACAAAGATAGATTAATAGAATAAAAACACTTTTAAATTCATTAAATATATAAATGATCCTGTAAAATACTAAATCCTGTAAATGAAACAACAAAATGATAAAGTTATTATTGCCAAATATTTTTTTTGTACAAAAAGTGTTAGTTTCTTATCTTTCACTAAGTTTTTCAACTGATACGCATCCTTAATACAATTTTTCTAATTATACTTTGCAATTACCAATAAAAATTAAGTTACATTAAATTAAAGTAGGGCATAACATTGTTTTTCTTTATTTGTCACAATATGTGCGATTTTTTGAAATTAAATTTATGTTGAAAGCTCCTTCCATTACTGTAAACAAAAATGTGTCTAAAACTTTACACATTTATCAACTTTTTCCCTCCAGAATCTGGTCTTTGAACGATAATAATTTGAAAGAGAAAATATAATTTCTACCACCGTCTTGTTGTAACATCACATGATCAAACGAGCATTATCACGTTGAATAGTAAACCACAATCGATCACTGAACATTGTTGCCTCATGATAAGACGTGTACACCCACACACACACACACACACACACATACACATACACCCAAAGAAAAGTATAATATTTTACCCCTATTTTCCATCACATTGTATCGTTAGAACCATTAACCATTAAGGATACTTTTCTCCCTCTTATTTTTTGGCATTTTTTATGTTTTTTTTTCACTCCCAAACAAACCATCGAATGTGTGCGCTATTTTGGGGTGATTGAAATGATATTTATTCATCATTTCTGTCATTAGTAGTCAATGAGATGAGCACAAGACCTGATGCTGTTCGGTTCGCTTGGCTGCTGCCGAACAAAAGCGCGAAAAAGGAATCGATTTTTTTGTTGTTGCTGCTGCCATCCTCCCTGCTTACTCACTGCCCTGCGACGATGCTTTCCCTTCTGTGACCGTTTGCATTTGACAGATCATTTGTACACGCGTACACGAATTCTCGAGCGTCATGCCATGCAGTCGTGATAAAGATAAGCGGGACGTTGCGTTGCGATGGGAAAACTCATTGTGAGCTGCATGACGGAGGATGTTTCTTTAATGTTAGAACCGCTTTCTACACACACACACACATTGTGGTGTGTGTGTGTATGTATGTTGGTGTGATTATCTTCCCAAACGCAGCGTTTTTTTCTGTTTGTTACCCGTCGTTTTTGGCTCTACTAATGTTTGCCAAGTGAATATTAAAAGTCGAAACGCTGAAAGGATAATATTCACCGCATGACATGACACGTTGATGGCGTATCATCGCGCAAAAAGGGTGGAAAAGTGGTGCAACAATGAATAGGATTGTTGGCTCAAGAAATAAGCTGAAGGAAATGAAAGTAAAAAAAAAGTTAATAATATTAATGAAATAAAATGTTAAAGAAACAAACACATAAAATGTGTAGAATTACGAAAAGAAAGAGGAGAGAAAATAAGAACAAAATCATGAACAAGAGAAACAAAGACATGAGAAGAACTTTGAAGCAAAATTAATGAATAAGACATTAAGATTAATAACCCTGATGAACGAATATGACAAAAATGTTTCATCAAAGCAATTTTCCTGCTACTTTCCTCACTTCTCTACTCCTCACTCCCACTGATTGTGTCGGGTCTCCATTTTGTCTTTTTTCCGCTTTTTTTTTGTTTGCTACCAAACGAATGGTAACATTCCCCAAAACGCTACCTACTACTTCACGAAGCATAATAGAATAAACATAAAAGAAGTGACGCGAAGTGTTAATGATGAGCCAGCAGCATCTTCGCTACCGTGTGGTAGTATCCTGCCCGTGTGCTACTAAAGCAGAAGCGGGACATAATGCTCCAGTTTGTTTGCTTGATCTCTTTCTCCGGCCGTACGCTTTGATGATGAAACATCCAATCGATGGTAACCGAGTGTGACAAGACTACTATTTGCTACTGGAGCATCCATCGCTTCACCAACGATGGGCTTGTGAAGATGGAACGCAGTGTCCACGGAAGCGCACCAAACGGAAGTCATCCTCGGACCTCCTGCCTTGGCTACAGTGAAGGTAGCCTCCTGGTCGGTAGCTCGGTCAGAACGCGCCGAATCATTGCATACGCAAAGTGTGATACGTTACGTATCGCACCACAGATACGAGGGCAGCCGGTGTCGAGTGTCGTGGAGTTCCAATGGACCAAGAGTCATAGACCCATTCTACGGGTCCTTTCTAGCTCACGGTATTGCTCATGTGCTTTTTCCACTTGGCAAGGCATCGCATCAAATCGTGCGCATGAAAACGCGCAACTGGCAGCTCGTGTCATCGTACCGCTGCTGTATTATCTACCACCGTTTCGTCCTGTCCTGACTGATGGTGCTGCAGCCTAGCCTAGTAGGATGCCGCAATGATGATGACTTTGATTTCTTATTCTCAAGCGAAAGCGACCGATTGGTCCTGCTCTTGGCGTCGATTCCAATGGGTTCCGGATTTCCCACACAAACACACACACACAGACCGTTTTCCCCTCTGTCGTCTAATCGTGCACAATAACGCAAAGGCAGTTGACCTGCGACGTCCCAGTACATTGATTTGACTTCCTCCAGTGTACTACACACGCCGGCACCCAAAACGGTGAGACACAACGTTCGATGGAACGTTCACTTTACGGGCAAATACGGTGCAAATGGCTGTGTCCGTGTGTGGTTTGCGAGATAAAGCCCAGTTCGGTATGGAGCAGTCACCGCGCCAAACATTGCTTCACCGGCCGGTGGCATCCTTTGAGCTAACGGTTGGTAGCGAACGGTTCGAAAGATCGAAGAGAAAAGTTAATGTCTGATAATGATGCGTCTATTTTGCCATTCGATTAAACACAACCGTCCCCTTGTGTCCCCTCCCTTTTTTCCTCTTCATTTCGATCCTGTGCCGTGAGTGAATGAATCGAGACAGCATAATCATTTTTGGTTGCGACTCGTGCCCCGGAGGCGACCCGAAGACGAGATGGGCTTAAAGGGTCGAAGATTGCTGGCACGCTGCTTCCGATTGAATTCGCACCGAAGACAATACGTGATGATTGCTGTCTTGGTTTGGTATGGTATGATTTTTTTCCCCACCTCTCTTCGCCAACAGCCAGGCTTATAGTGCGATATCACGTGATGGGAATTGTACTACTTGTCACAAAATTGTACAACTCATATGACTACTGGTGTTAATCCTGCTATAGACAAACAATGGTTCATTTTGGTACAGTTTTGAATAATAGTTTTACTTTTGATATGTTTTATTATAAGCATCATCATGCAACAATGGCAATTGTATTTTTGGAATTGAGTCAATATTATTATAAAAGTTTATCCATTATTCATCAATGTTATTTGTTTCAACAACTAGAAGGAAAGGAGTGATTGATCTGCTACCATACTAAAAATATGCCGAGCTAGCTACTATTTAGGGCCATCCCATAGTCTTATGTTTCGGTGTTCGTTTTAGTACACTAAGGTAGTAGATCATTTTTTTCAAATGGGCCCTTAGAAACAAAAGTACAAATTTTTAAAATACGGAAAATAGTGATAATTTTCTATAATATAGAATGGAAAAGAGTTTAGTTATCGTGTAGGCCAGCGGCGAATCAAGCTTCTCAGAGATCCTACGCGGAATTTTTGTTGGAGAACAACTTAAATCAGTGTCGTTTTTGTCTTGCATCAGCCCACAATATCTGATCTGATATGGTGAAACAGTTCCATTCATTGGTTCTGGAGCGCCAGGGAATTCTACTGTGGTGAAGTGTGGTTCGTTTTTCCTTGTAAAATAAAACATAAAATAAATATTTTATAATTTATATTATAAATAGATTGGGAGTGTTTTAAGCGTGAATGATGCGGTGGAATCATAAAAAGTAAAAATAGTCGTAAAGATAATTCCGTCGTTATCAAATATGTTTTGAGGTAAGAAGTGGGACTTATCATCATCATCATCAAATTCATTCATATTCTCAACATCTTTTGTATAGGAGCCCCCTGACCAACGGGGACCTAGACGGCTGACTGCTATTCTAAAATTAATACTAAATACTTCTTCTTCTTCTTCTTGGCTTAACGACCTTACAGGTCACGCCGGCCATTTCTGGCTTACTAGACTTATTTTATTACGAAGCCGGATAGTCAGTCCTTGCTACGGGGAGACGGTCCGGATGGGATTTGAACCCGGTCCGGCCGTGTGGACTGGCGCCGTTTATCACATGCACCACCGGGCCGCCCCTACTAAATACTTAAATTAATGAATTATAGCACATTATAGGAAGCTTGGTACGGGTAGTATTCGAGTCTCTATTATAGCGGAATGTACATATTTACAATTCCTGTAGCTCCTTGAACTCAAAGCTAATAAGAATGATTCACGTTGAAGCCTTCAGCAAGTCATTCTTCAAATTCTTAAATTGGTCTTCTTGCTCAGGCACGGGACAGGTGTTTCAACATAACCACTGGGATTGACAATTTTAATTTGTTTTTTCAAGTATTGAAAATAGATAGACTTCTTAATTAGAAGAGCTGAATATCGTTCCATAAATTAATGCTATAATATTTTGTTAAATACCACAAATCTAGTTCATGTCACTTTTTATATACAAACTTTTTATCATTACAAACCATATTAATTACAACTAAACGAATAAATGTACAGTTTAAGTTCAATATGTATTTTATTTTGATTCCTCAAGGTATTCCTCAATGTACTACCGTTTTCGTCGTGTACCTTGAGACACTTTTTACTTCATAATTTGTAACCCCAGCGTTACAAGTTGTCACTTTCTGTTGCGGTAACTAAACCATTCGACAATAAGTCTTACGCGAAGCGAAATAAAAAGAAAGTGAAATTATACACCGCTGCGAATGCTACCGTCGGGAAGGATCGGTGAAGAAAAATGGCAACAATACGGAGTGTGCTTTACGAATGGAACGTTTCGTTTCCCGCTTCCACACCATAACGCGCTACAGCAGCGGTGTACTGACCGTGTTGTTCTACAACACACGTTACACACATTCGTCACGGTTGCACTTAACGTAACTGAGCCGGATCCTTTGGCGTTCGCCAAAAGCTTTCCATCTTATCGTCCACGTACCGTGTTGGCCAAGAATGATTCTGGGAGAACAGAGGGAAGCCTGATTCCCATTCCCACCAAAAAAAAAAAAACCGTACCGATGGTAAGCGATCGCTTGGTGTTTGATATCTTTTTGTGGCGATAATACGACACTCGGTTGACCAATCTGTCCATTTCTAGTCGAACGCCCAACCAAACCGGCAAAGGAACACGAAGTACGAGCACAATCGAAATGGTGTGGAAAATTGTTCTCATGATGACCATTAGGAACCGATCATTCCGTAATAAATACACATTTTATTATGGTTTATGCTGGTGGCAAACAAATTTGTTAGCGTTAGCTGGCCCCAACGTGTGCGTGCGCTTTGCCCTTTTCGCCCTATCGCTCACCTGGTTGGTGGGGTTTTGTTCGTTCGAAGCATTCTTTTATGTTTATAGCATGTGTTTTGCTGTTGTGTACTCTGTAACGTCTCTGGCTTATACGTACGCTTTATAGTTTCATTTTTCCGGCACAACAGAAGGTTGAGCATTTTTTTGTACATATTGTTTACTTTTTCCCCCCTGTCCGAGGTTTTTTTTTTCTCTTTTTCCTGCTCCATTTTGCCGTTACCTTGATGGATGGTGAAGCACTTTTACAGTCCTTGAATGGGCAAAGCTTAGAATGCAGGACGTTCCTTTTGATTTCTTCTTGCATCACTTGAGGGTGTCGTTAGTAGTTTGTAGAGGACATCACTCCTTTCTTTTACGAGTGTGACAACTTTTTGTTGAGCACAAATTTCTACAAACAAACTTCAATTGGCTTCTTCGGGGAGGTGTTGGTCAACGACTTTTTGGCCCTTGTGCAGAAGGAGGAGTATTTGATCGATATTAGAAGAATGTGTTCCAGGAATGGTGATGTTGTTTGACTTATTTCTAAAGTGATAATTTTTAGTGTTAACTTCTGTTTATCAAACCATATGTGTCATATTCATAGAATCGATTAGAGCTTTATTTAGACGTTATTAATTCCAAAGTAAACAAAACGATATTTCCCTCTTTCGCAGGAAATTCTTTCGGATCTATCAACCAATCGAGGAAGGGTGTTTCTATCGATGTCTTTTGCCACCCCTCCCTGAGGGCATTGTTCCATAACCCGTCCTTCTTACCACATCCGTTACGAGTACGTTATCGTTAGGATATTTTTCGTAGCTATTTCCGTATGAAATCCGTCCCGAAATCCATGCTGCAGCTGGGTCACTTACGGCAGTACGTACGGATATTTCGATAAATAATGAAGTAATGGGTTTATTTATGTTTGCGATTGCTTAAATCTAGATTAACTGGATATAATATTTACCTCGGATACGGTTTTGGAGGAGTAAAGAAGGAAAGAAAAAAACGAGATGGAGATGGAAAAGTGTACTGTGTAGATAGTAGACCACTGATTAGCTTTTTTGGGGACAACGGTAGCGGTCAGTTGGGTGTGGAGGAGTGAAGGAGAGTGGGTACTTCATCGGCCGGAAGGAACCACTTGGCAGGCTGGTTGGCAGGCAATCCACTCGAGAGTTATTGCTATATAACCACCCGCACACTCGCCGCACACCAAAACGGGGAACGTATACGGTTGAAGGCAGGGCTCTTTGGCTTTATTATTACTTCCATTGCATTTTCCTTTTTTTTTTGCTCTCTCTCTCTCTTTTCCCTACAAGCAACTGTGCCTGACGTAACGCGGAAGTGGTGTTATTATAATGCTACCTCATAGCGAATGTAGGGGAACAGGAACATTTATACACAGAAGCTGCCAGAGTTGGAGCGTAATGGTATCAAGTGGGCAAAACGGATCTCACCGCATAAAAGAATCTTGGCACACGGGATCAGGGATACGGGCCTGGTGCTGTACAACCGTACTGGCAGGGAAATCAAATCAAATGGAACCAGCTAAGGAAAAAGGCCCCCTGGTTCAAGGGCTCTTCACGAGGGCCGAGACACAACGGCTCCCCCTTCTTCTTCTTTTTGTTGTTGTTTTGATTGACTTCCGCAATCGGGAAACACGATTCCATTTCGCACTGACCGTGATAAGTGTGGAATTGTGTTGATTTCGGAATATTTCACTCCTTCGCACAATCAGACCGCTTTAATCTTGTGCCTCTCGATCGGGCGACGCGTTCCTTTATTTCGGATTGTTTTTTAGTGCGGCGTGTAAGCTAACACCTGGAGTGTGGCCATTGAGGCCACAAATTTTAAAGGTGTATAAGATGCTTCAGCTGTTGTGCGGGGTTTATTTTGCGTAAAGTGGCTATTATGGCACAGGAACACAACGACGAACCGGGAACTTTCATCTTTCGTATCAAAGGTAGCAAAAAAAAAACATCTGCACGATCTGCTTTCATCACAACTGTGGAAACCCTTTTTTTCGCTGCAATGCAAATGACTCACGGGTGCATCATTTGCGGTTTTTTGGCTTTACTTGCTTGGTGAACAATTATTTTAACCTTGAGCGGTGTGCTGTTTCTGCAAAACGCATGTTCTCGAAACGAGTCGCGCGCAAAACTTTCTTCCAGCAGGTGAGAAATGTAAGGGGAAAACGGGATTTCTTTGTTGTTTGTTGTTGCTGAACGTGATAACAGATGCTGTTTCGGACATGGTATTTAAATATGAATATATTATAAGGCGAATGAGTTGTTTTTTCCATACAAAGTAAAAAGCTGAAGGAGACATAAGTTTCATGAAAATGGATTTAATGTGTTTGCAAAGTAAGGTGTTGTTGATATAAATCCTTTAACAATATGTGATTGGTTGATGAAAAAATATGACGTAAAAAAGGGTTTTTACTAAGATTTGAAAAAGATTATTTTTTTCGTCAATTATTTATAGTCATACAAGGACCCTCCTAATGGGAAAAAGTCAATTATGTATCTACAAATGTCTTTTACGATTTATTGAAATTCGAAACAAAACATAATATTTGCACGAATTGGTAATGTTTGTGTAAGCAATACTTGTATGTAGATCGATGATTATTGAAATTTAAAATATTGATTGATGACAATTCAATAAAGGTGTTAAAAGAAAAAAAAAAACCCTTTAAATACTTATAATTCCTAATTGGCGGCTTCTTCTTCCTCTTCTTCTTCTTCTTCTTTTGAGGGCAGTAAAACTTAAAGAGGTCTTGGCCATGGATTCTTTGGCTTTTTTCCGGATGAGATTTGATACGCGATCCTGTGGTGGAGAGACCAACCTCGCTACCACATAAACCACCACCACCCGCGTAAATTGTTATGTTGCAGTACTCGAGTATAGGTAGTGGACGAGACAAACTATTAGAGTAGACCACTGATATTCCCAAAAAGTCCGCCCCGCCAAAATTCCGCTAAAGCTAATAAGAAAAAAAGGTTGACAATGCCTTCAAATCAGATTGTATACATTTTTTTTAAATTTTTCATAATGATTTCTTTCAAAATGTCTCCTGAAACGGCAACAAATACGAGTCAGGAAGAAAGTGGACTCAATAATCTCATAGTATAAACAAAGCTACATTGGGACTTGAGATACGTGCAACTCGGAGACGACCTGTAGTATTCGGAGTAGCTAAGAAAAATTTTGAAATTGTAAATTTATCAAGACAAATTTTGGTTGAGCAGATAAAGAAAATAAACATACGATAGTGTAAGGAACTAGTTTAAATGCAATAAAATTTAAAATAGATACATATCATTCTGAAAAATAATGATTAAAAAAAACGAATGCAAAAGAACGAATTGGAGCATTATGCGATTGTGATGACAAATGATTGCGGCATACACTGTAAGATAGGAAATTCAATTAAGTGTCAAATAAACACAATAGAAGAAAATGAGTATAGTAAATCATTACCACGACTAGCTAAGGAAGAAACTTTATTATTCCCTGAGGTTAATGGGATAATTGGGATAATAGAATATCATCAGCAATTGTGTTGCTAATAGAAGTTCTAAAACGAAGACAAAAACGTGGAAAAAATGGCAACCTATAACCTTTAGCTATAAAATAAATCTAAGTTTACAGGAAAAAAAAAACTGAAAATTTATTTAAAAAACGAGTGTTTTGATATTTCCTAGAAAACAAATTAACAGTAAAACTGAGTTTTTAAATAATAATTTTGATTAATGCAATTAGATCTTTTTATCATACTATAATAATTAAATAACTAAATTTCACCCCTTTTTTTTCTTCACAAGCCAATAAGGGATGTCTTGCATTTGAGAGAACATTTTAATATCATAAGTACACTTCTTAAACATCCAGAATTCAATGGGTGTTTACATGCGCCAATAACAAACTTCAATTTCATCCCATAAAATGTTGAGAAAAACAGTACAAGCATCATTTTTGCCATTTGGTTGAAATTGATTTTTCCTTAAAGCACTTGTATTTTATGACATGGTCTTCAAAAACTAGTACCGGATGGTCAACTGGTGCCCCTTCGGTGCATCTGCCTGTGTTGCATCTTTGGTCCGGTTTGGCTCGTGCGTACGAAGTTGTTCCCAGGTTCGAGCGGGAAACGATGGGCGAAAGGTGAATGTTTAATTGCGAATCGTAAAACTTTTGCTCCATCGACCCTGTCACCTGCAAGATGTTTGAAGTCCTCGAACTTGAGCAGAGGGTTGTGAGGATATGCGCTTTCACGGGCGGCACCGGTTTGCCGTTTTCCCCAGTTTGTTTCCTCCTCGTGTTCGGGGCTGTTGTCACCTGCACGGTTTGGCGTTTTGTGCAATGTGTGCCCGATGGAGTATGATAACAACAAAAGCGAATACGACGATACCCGACGACCGAAACGATTGCCTGTTCTGTTTACTATTCTGCGATCGATGATGGAGGCCTGCAAATGGAGTGCGATTATGTTCGACCGCAACACGCGGCACGCGTTCCAGTGTTACACCTGCTCCGAAGTAAGTGACACAAGGATGCTCTCGGATGTGCAAGAGAGAAAAGCACACGATAATACTGATGTTCTTGTAGCTTTTTTTGGGGGTTTTTTTGGGTATTCGCTTCCTTTTGGGAATGATTGGCGGAAGTTTTGGCACGGTGGTGTTTGGCACGGTTTTTGAATATTCGCTTGCTATTTTTTGACAGGTGAATTCCGGACAGCCGGTTCGAGACAGTATAGGAGACTAATGGGCAAGGGAAAGGAATCCGGGACGGAAGTTATAGATGCACTTATCATCTGCGCGGTTTTGTTTCCCACGGTTTGAGATAAGTACGGGGTTTGTTCGGAAGCAAATGCGCAAATGTGCGTCTGAATTACGCACACACACACAGAGATATGGGCAATTTTTCGGTGCCAATCCATCAAAAATTCACATGTGCAACCGAGCAGACGATGGGACCATCTTTGCCAGGACTTTGTAATTGCTAGTGAGACTCGTTTCAAACGATTACATCAGTGATCATGGGTTTTCCTTTTCACTTTTCACCATTATTCTGCTATCGAATTTTGTGTGCAACGTGCAGAAAAAAAATTCACATTGCGCAACGTAACGCATAGGGACATCAACGATCACATGGGGACATGTTTTGGCCGCTTGTCTTGTGCGACCGATGGGAAAATTTGATGGTCAATTGTTTTACTTGCATATTTATTTTTTTTTCATATTTTGGGGTTTCTTCCTTAAAAAAAATGATTCTCCCACCAGAGCGACCCTGCTGGGGTCTTGTTTTAGTCGATAAATACAGAGCGGTCGGTGAGTAATGCAATAATAACACGAAATGTTGCAATGAAAACGGGGAAAGCAATTTCTTTACTAAATAAGGTCAACGAGATGATGAAGTGTATTATAATCGGTCGATGATTGTGTTGTGAAATGAGATGCACATACCATTACTGATAACGGAGATGTTAATTTGGAAGACTAATTCTGACACTATATAGTAGGGAAGATATATTTGCATTGAAGGAAATTTTGGAGTAAATAAACACGCAACGTTTTTGTTCGTTGTAAGCTTAGTTGAACTGTGGACAGGACAGGAAGGAAATTTTAAAATATCGAAAAATGAATTAATTTGATTCCTAACATGTTTTTGGAGTATGTGACCGTCCCTCGTTCAGTTAATATTAACACAATGGATTAGTATGGGAATATTCAGGAAGCTGGATTCCTCTATCATACCATTAATGTGTCTTATAGAGAGAAAAAGAAGAAACTAGAAGTAATCATTATACCTACCTGAGTGATTATAGACAACCAGAACGAATATATCGATTCAAAATTTCTGTAGTGTTGAACGAAGCTAAGAATTAAAAAAACCAGGTCCAGTACTCATATACGATTCTGAGGGAAGGACACGTTCTAAAATTGAGGATATGATTCTTCCTAAGTCCTTTATCTTAGAATTATGTACTTTTTATATGACATCACTATCGAGATCAGGCTTTATTGTACTATTTATGATACTATGAAATGAGTTTATGATACAGAAATGAAGGTATAACATAGCCCTTGACCGACATTGTAGAAGGCACCTAAATGAGATAACATTGTATAAAACTTTAAAAGAGATGTTTTATAGCTTCCCAAATATTTTCAACATTTTCAAGAATATCTTTAAGCTTGTCATAAACCCCTGCAAAACCTTCAAAAATGTTCGGGATGCCCTATATATATCTTCAAAAAACTGCTATGAACGTTATATAGACGACGAACCCCAAGAGGTCTTTGGCAGAAGATCAATTGATCGATCGTTTATGGAATCTGTTAAATAAGTACATCTATATAATGGTTGTAATTAATGTCATAAAAGCTTCCTTACCTAACCTTATTCATATATATTTCTTGATTTGAAAAGGCAATTTTAAGTTATGGGTTAATTGATTTTGACTAAAAATATTTTTAAACCATTATTTTATAACTAATTTACGATTTAAAAAAAAAATATTTAGCTAGTGTAACATAACAAAACTAACCAAACTTTGACTAAACCACGTTTGCTAATAGTATTTTTTTGCTTCAGGGTAATTAATCAATGTAAACAAATTAATGTTTAATCGACATAATTATTCCATTACAGAAAAAATGGCCACTAAGGATGTTCTCATAAATGGAGATTAATTATGTAAATATTCCCTGATTACAATTTTTTTTTCTCAGTTGTTCAAGAATAGTTCCATCGTTTTTTTATTATATTTTCAATCAAACAACAAAAAAACAGTTTAGTAACTGCTTGTAAGCATTTAATCTACGATCCATAATATTACATCATTATAAAGCGTAAAATTGATAAGATTTTTTTATATTCTTCCTTCTGCTGCATGGATTGAGCATTTAAACCGTAGGAGAAGAACTTGTTTTTTCCACCATAATACGAGGCAGAAATTGTTCAACCTGCGTAATAATTTAACTTTACACCCTCAAGCATACGACACGCAAGATTATATACACGCAGACCAGCGAATGCATTCGCTTGCAGCCAGGAAGAGTAAAATCGGTTTTTCGACACACTTGACCTCCAATGTCAACCGTACGCGTTCTTCCGGATGAGAAACCCCGGACCCTCACGTACCTGTTCAGCAGTCCCTCTCGAAAGTAGAAGCAGAGTGCGAAATCCAAAAAAAAAAAACAGAACCAAACCCCGTCCGGACCTTAACTTTCAACACCAATACTCATCCCTTTTGTGTCCCTTTAGCATTGAAGGGAAAGAAGAAAAAAAAAACGTTTTCGTCCGCGTGGCCAATATATTGTATTAATTATGATTCCTCTTTTGCGTGCCTTTTTTTTTGTTTTTTGAGTACACACTGATGGAAGCCGATTGTTGCGCTTCAGCCGTTTGAGCTGTATGCATCCCAGTGCATTGCATTTGAAAAGAAAAAAAAAAACGTCATCTTCTCCCTTTTGTAGGGTTTGTGCAAGATGCGTTGTGATGGAAAAAAACGTATCATAATAACACAAATGCACGCCAGGGCGAAGTCGGGGTTCGTCGGTGTTGGTGTTGGTGCAACGTTCCATCACCGGTTGACCGGTTTTCTAATTGCTACCGAAAGCAGAAAGAACCCCTTCCGACGGCCGAATGTCTGTTTGGCAGGTTGCATTCATAATAATTGCAGGTGGCCGGCTGGTGTCGAACGGTTCATCCGTTTTTGGTGGAAGGGAGTTTACGACGGTGCTCGGCCACTGTGAAGATGTTCATGCAACAACACAACCCGCTAGCACCAGACCATTCGCTTGTGTTATACAAAACTGCAAACTGTTATACAAAGGTATGCGCTATGGTAGACATGGCCAGTTGTGAGATGTGAGCATGCTGTGCCAGGCTTTATGCGCAAGTCACGCAAGAGTACCGAAAGAGTGCGTACGACGGGTTTCTCCTGAGTTCCTCGGTTCGCTCGGGGACCACAGTTGCTCTCTCTCTCGCTCTCGCTCTCCAGATTGAAGATTGAGACATCTCCCGACGTCGTTGTCGACGCGTCGCCCGCGCACGGCAGCATAGCGCTAGAGCCATCGCCAGAGCATTCGCCCATCTCCACGGTGAGTCCGCGAGCTCGGGCCCTTTTAGTAAGAACTTCATCTCGGAACCGAACGGTTGGTCGAACGGTTGGAAGAAATCGTCCCGGGTACCGGAACGACCCACTGCTATTCCGCTCGTCGCGTAGAAACCGTCTTATTGTGCGTGTGCGTGTGTATGTCGGTCGTGTACGTGTGCGTATGTGTACCATAGTGCGTGTGCGCTGCGGCAAAAGTAAGATTTTGGAGTGTATAACAACAACAAAAAAAAAAGAAAAAAAGCTGCCAAAAAAACAGTGATGGAAATTAGGCTCAGCTCAATAAAAAATAACACGAAACTGACCAATTCCTGTTTGTGAGTCAGAGCCACGACGAACCAGCAGTTGACAGCAGCAGCAGCAGCAGACGACAAACCCCTGCTTTTTATCTTCTGAACAGTGCGGCCCACGTTTTCTGTTTTTGACCCCGCAAAAGAGCACCACAAAGCGAAATGGTGAATAATATCTGTAGCCGTTTTCTTTTCTTTTTTTGTTGACGACTGTGTGTGCCTTTTGGGTTTCTTGGTTTTGGACACACAAAAAAAAACCCAAAACTGGCGGTGACCCGATCTATCTGGCCGAATTTGTGTAGAAGTGGTTCTTCGCCATAAAATAGGTCTCTCGGTGTGTGTGTGTGTGTAGAAAGGTAATTTTGAACGTGCGAAGAACAGAGGAACAGGAGAGAGATTACGTCCCCAAAAGGAAAAATTAAGAAACGCTAGACGGCGGTTCACCGTACGTAACGATCAGGTGCATTTCGTGTACGGGGGAAAATGCATTCACCCGTCTGCAGGTGTGTGAAGGAATCCGATGTTTTTTTTGTTAAACTACTTCAAGGATAATAAAACACGAAAGAAGAAATTCTACACATCGCACAGCGTGAGCTTTGAACAGCTTCATCGACTCGAGAAGCTTCTAAACCTAGCGACGGTTCTGCTCGCGTACGTCAATAACACGGAAGGACAAACATTTCCAAGCCGCCTACTACGCTGTTGAAAAGTCATCCGAAAATACAGCCTCCTGCGAAGTGTTTGCACGTCTGTATGTGAAGTGTCCATTTTCGCGTGTGCATTTGTATGTGTCAGAATGTGCGCTAGTGTTGGTAGATGTTTTTCCTGGCCGCTACTACACGCGGTCACGAGGCCACTGGAAAGCGAAAAAGTCGATCCCTTTTTTGAGTGAATTTAACTATTGCAAGTGAGCGTTTCTAGAGGAACCCAATAAAGAGAGCCCAGCTTTAAGTGGAAAAGTATTAAAGAAAAGTGTCATCAGTTTTACTGGAATTACTAGAGCATTTTCATCATCAACTTTCAAAGTGTCGGAAAATCTGCAAAAACGGTCTTGGTTGGATATTGCTGTGCCTACTGTTACTGTGTGTGCGTACATCAACTTCATCCCTTTTTGACACTCGCTCACATGTATGTGTGTGTGTGCGTGTTTTGGGTGCGAAAAGTGTGCGTGATGTTGTAGCGGAAAAATCCCATCGGGCAGGGAAAATCTCTATCTCACCAGCATCCCAACATTTTCCGAAACCACCCGAAACGGGGCGCTCGCGTGTGTCGTGTGTTTACGGATCCTGTTCGGGTTTTTTTTTACACCATCAAACCGGGTGCCATGAAAACCGAACACACACACGGTGTACTGGTGAGAGAAAACGCAGTGAGCGGTAGGAGCTTTTTCGCATACACAACACAACAATAACACAAAAAAGAGTAATAGCCTTTTTCCCCACATACACACACACACACACACACACGCTCTTGGTGTATGTGTGTGGATGAGAAAAACGGCTGCGAGTGAGCAGTAAAGTGAGTGCGAAAACGGTTGACGGGCGACACAACACAAAAAAAAACCGTGTGTATCGTAGGTCCGGTTGGGAAAAATTCAAACATCCCCCATACCCCCACCACCCCATCACACCCTGAACGGAACGGTGGAGAGCACCTCACAGTGAAAGGATGGTTAGGATTTTTCACTCTCGAGCCACAGAAACGGATGCTGTGGACGTCGGTACTACAGTGAGGACAGTGCGAGGCAAACCGTTGGTGTGGCCACCGACCACGATGTTCGGTGTGTACTAGCAAACACGGCCGCAGCTAGTCACCGCCTGCTTGTGCTAATATATGCTGCACCGAGCACTGCTGCATTTGACAGCTGGAAACGAAATCCTGTCGATAGTGTTTTCGTCCCTTGTTTTTTTTCTTCTTCTCTCTCTCGTTCTGTATGTGCGTGTGTGTTTGGTTTGGAGTTTGTAGTTTTCCCCCAATTTCGGGTGTGTTTTCAAGAGTCTAGGAGTTTCCCAAATGGAATGACACATCTTCGAATGGCTTGCTGTTGTGGGACGAGTCCTTAATATGTTTTTCCGTTCTCTTCCCGCATCCTTTTTTAGCTGGTGAATATGTTTTTTTTTGTTGTTGGCTGAGATGGATTGCTTGGTGAAGTGTAGAAAGTGAGTGGAAAATTAGCATCCACAAAAATACAGTCAAAAACCCGGCGACACCGGGTACGGTGGCAAGGAACACAGCCCTCTTACAGGATTAGCCCTAGAAGAAGCACAACCCCGCCAACCCTGTGTAGTGCACAAGTGTATCCGTGAAAGTGTGTGCGTGTGTGTATGAATCGTGAAGGTGTCAAATTTCATTATCAGCATCCCCCCGGGAGGCAAGGAATTACACCGATGGCTACTGTGTGCGGTGGATTGTTCTGGCGGCAGCATGAAATAGTGGTTGTGAAAGAAATGCGCTGAAAGAAACAGTGTGGCGTTTTATGGAAAGGCCCAACCCCCTTCAACCCCCGTTTAAGGCCATCAGCATCATCGGTCGTGGTGTAATTCGTAGTAAAGCGAAAGCAGAAAAGTGACATGAAATATGGTGGTGCAGTGTGAAATGATTTGCACGCAAATGGATGCCCGACGGTAACAACTGCCGTGTGGTGTGTTTGTGTGTTAATGTTGATTGTCATTTATTTTGTGGCTTAAACTGTGCCCGTTTGTTGAACGAAGCGAGTTTTTGGGCAAGGGTTCGCCATATATATTGCCGGTGAACAGGAGGGCCAACCCCCCGCCATAATCGGCTGTAGTGTACCGTCTGTGTGTGTGTGTGTGTGTTGATTTTGTTCTATTAATCATCAGGATATATAGTCAATATTGCTTCTTCCGGTTGTAAACATCGAATTTTTAGATAGGTGAGTACTCTGACAATATAAATATAGCATTCTGATACTGTTTTTGTTAAATTAATTATTTTGGATTATAAAAATATCATTTTGAATGATTTTTCGTTTTTCTTATTTGTTGCTGTATTTTATGATTTTTAAAGTTTTAGTTGAAGAACATAGTGAATTTTCTTCTACTTTAGTATGTTTTGGCAAGTTTTATTTTGTATTTTAATATAGTTGTTTGTGCTTTAAGCTCAGCGAAACGTACTTAAAAACACTTTCTAATGAATGCTATTTTCTGATAAAAATTTATAATATAAATAATCACCCTGTGGCACGTTGGGAAATACAAAAAAATGCTGGAATGTTCCAGTGAAAAGTGATTTATTGAAATAAATAATTTTTAGTTACGAAATTATTTTTTCTTCAATTAATGATGTTTTCAAGTGTTAAGTTCCAGTAATAAAACTAGTAACGGAGATGAAATAACGATAGATGAATAACGTTGTTTTAAAACTATTAAAAAAATAAAACTCACTAATTGAGAATTTGCATTGAAGAAGCAGTATATTTGTGCACAAAAAAATACAACTTTCTTTTTAAATGAATCATAATTAGATTACCTATTAAGCACAGCAATAATAAGCCAAGAGAGCAAAATTACAGAATCGTCAATATTTACTTTCGATGTTTTTACTTTACAGAATGAAATGGTGATATGAAAACCATTCTGATGTTGCTAATAATTTATTTTTTCTTTTAAAATAAGTTGTAGGGACCAAATCACAATCCAGGAATAAAATAAAATTGCTCGTGTTTAATTAAATTTTCAGTTTAACTTAAACAAAAGTTGCGTTTAATATATCAGCAAACGAAAACATTTCAGTTATTTCAGTTGATTTAAAAAATACCACCGTTTGTCACGTGTATTTATTTAGCTGGAAAACAAATGTTAATAGTTGTTTTTATGGTTCGTATTCGCGAATGAACTTTTAAAAGTCTTGTTTAAAAATAGTTTTACTCCTGAAATGTTGTATATTTGTAGTGGGCGACAGCATTTGAAATGAGCCGTACGGTATTTCAAGTAATATAAAAAAATTGGGGAAATCCCATTAATTATCTGCATAATAATTTGGTTCGTTATGGAAAAATGGAAAATAAAAAAAATCCTAGCAAAAATGCTTTTATAAACTGATTCTCGGCATCAGTAGCGTTTTGTTAATTTTTCGCATAATTTGAATTTTTCATACGTTTTTTCCTTTTCAATCTTTCGCCGTGTATATTCAGATACACAAAAAATATCTTGGAATTTGGAAAATTTGTAAATAAAATAGCACCATGCAGGATCTGCATTTCTCAGTAATGTTGTGTTTCATTGAAATAAAAAATATGTATCATCTTATTCGTTTTGATACACTTACATATTACGATACTTTAGTGTTTGTCGTTGTCAAGCTACTGGTGAACCGAAAAAGTCATTATTTGTTGGATATTTTCCTTGAAATTGTTTTGTTATCAATTTTCTTTACCTCATTAGTAGGAAAAGCTGCAAGCTAGATCGGTATGCCTTTTGTGCAGGTTTTTCACCACGCATTTTTGCCGAATAGGAAAATATATCCTTCAACCTTAATTACCACCAATCACGAGTTCATCAATTTCCCGCACGCACACCCTCACCAGTAGCCCGTTTTTTTGGGGATGATGGCACGATATTGGGGGTGGTCGGGAGAGAAAAAAAATGACTGAAGGATTTCCGTCCTCAACGTCTTATCCTTGATTGGAGAGGCATGCAAGTTGATTTTGTGCTTTGCCGTTAACTCCTCGTTAGCGTATCGGTAGGCGTGTGCTTTCCCGGAAATGATTTATGGTAAGCAATGCTCACAATTTACACATCCATTGCGCGCTCCAGAGATCCCCTTCTTGGTGAGGATGGAGCCAACGTCTGTGATGATGTACAATAGCTTCGCTGTTGGTTTCCCTTTTTTCGTTCTATTTTTTTTTATTTTGTTGTACGAAATATTTTCTCTCTCTTTAACGAAGCAGATAAAATTATCCCCACCGATGGGTGGTGTCCTTGGGCGGATTTTTTGTTTACTTCATCCCCATTTGTTACCTTGCAAGACATTCTTGAGGTAGAAAAGCTTTTCCATTGCGATGCAAACCGTTTTGGGGTGGAGAAGGACGAAAAAAAACACAGCGGAAGCGAAGTGAATAGATAATAGGAATGAATTTATCAAACATAATTTTGACAATTCTTCGGGACTCCCTGTAGCCTCCCACGCTGGTTTTTGGGTAGAACACAAAAAAGGGAGAACCTTCTGAGTGACGGGCGCCTGAAAAAGGGCTTAGGAACTTCCTAAACAACTCACGCTCAGATAGTACCGTTCCCGGAATCGGAAACAGCTAGGTACCAGGAAGCGTCTAGGGAGTGTATGAAAGAAAAGAAAATCCAAAAAAGTGAAACGAAAGGAAGAAAAAAAAAACATGTAACAAATTAGATATAATTCTTATCAATCTAAAGCATCACTTAAACAAGCGCTCACCAACGTTTCGCTGTGCAAGATTCGGCAATCAACCGTCGCTTTGTCCTTCGGGCTGACGAGAGTGGAACCCCTCCTTTTTGGACTAAATTTTCTTTTCGTTTTTCCGATCCCAATGCGCGTCTAGGGGGTGCTCGTTGTGTGTGTGTGTGTGCGTCTGCTTTTCTCTTCCAATAACGCAACGCACGCCGTGACCGTACTTATCGCTCGCTAGGTGGTATCGAAGCAAGGAAGGATGTTTGCTGGAAAATGCTATGATTTTAGAAATGGGGAGGTATAGGGAACTAAGGGATGGAACCGAGGTGAATTGAAAATAAGAAAATAAACGTAGCACAATACACGCACGGTACAAGTGTGGTAGAATTATGAGCGGTGAAGAACGGCGGTTCTCCTGCCTTGCACACGCAGTACCGTACACACTGTTCGTATCGTGCTGTTGTTGCGTGGTAGCTACATCTCCTACTGAGCACTCGGAAGCGTATTCTGTTGCACATGTTCCACTTATTAGTTGGTCGGTGCTCGGTGTGGCTCTTCGAGTCTTAGCTAATTTTACGCCTGTCGTTTACTTTCCACGGATCATATTATGCCATGCGAGACGCAGTTTGCACGGTGTGCGAGTATTTAACGCTGTATGTAAAATTTATTCTCCTTGGTTTATGATTAAGAAACTTGTGGATTAAAGGTACGGTTGGTGATGATGATGTACGCAAGAATTGACCAGTCGGTTCAAATTATGTATGTTGCGTGAGGCGAGTAAATTGCTAAGACAAATGCAGTAAATAATAGCTTCCTTTCAGAAATATATTTTTAAAGATAGGAAGAAATGTTTGCTGCGGAAATTGAAAGATTAAAGTTTCTTTTAAAAAGAAAGGCGAGCTGTAGTGATGGACAAAGCTGATAGATTTGATTCTTACGGAACATTTTGTTCTAGGTTCTAGAACTTTTCTTTATCAAATTGTTAAAGTTGGTGCTACCCGGCAGTGTATGTGATAACCGGCGCAGGATCCACACGATAGGACCACGTATTAAATTCCATCCGGACCGTCGCCACGTAGCAATAGTAAGGCAGAAATTAGAGGTCTTAGAGGTCCTTAAAGCCAACAAAAAGAGAGAGAGAGAGAGAGAGAGAGAGAGAGAGAGAGAGACCAACTTAATTAGATATGCAACAAAAGGAAGTGTTTGAGGGTTGCTTCGTTTGTTCCGTTTCATCAATCGAACAACATCATTCTGGAACATCTAGCACAATTATTCCTACTTAAAACTAATTATAGGAAAAAAAATTAAAACACATTTTTTTTTTAAATTTTATTGGGTAATTTTTTATTTGGTTTTAAATTTGTTTATTTTCAAAATAAAATTTTCTGAATTAAAAAATAATGATATTACCGCACATCGACGGATCCTTGGAACTAGAAAAAAATCATTGCAAAGTCATACATGCATTAAGCTTATTCGATAAATGCAAATGTAAGCAAACAATTTTACATACTTACCACCTATATGAACTCAATACATTTTTTTAAAATTACTTACAAGTACAAAAACAAAAATTAAAAATAAGAACCTTTCAATTTTAAAGCATCTCTCGATCGTTCCGCTCCAACTATGCACCAGAACGCCCATCACTAATATTAAAACATAAAAATTAATAAAAAATCAATTGTTTTTGGCTGCGTGTGTATCGATTGAAGAAATCGTTACTCAACACCCGGCAGAATGAATTCGTTCACACAACTGGTGAAAATAGCATGAATTCTTCTCATCCCACCAAGACGGCAGTACGGGAATCTGACGACCCCAATCGGGATGTCGTGATTGCGGCCCATAAGCTATATTCAGAACAATCAGCATTCGGAACCCATTGAAAAAGGGAACAAAAATAGTTCTGATTGCCTTCTATTATGCATATATAACGGCTCGGACCGGCACGGTTTGAAGGTGTGTGCTCATTATCTGTCGATGCTTATGCAGTTGCATGCACACGCTAGCGGATTATATTCCTAGTTTCCAGGTTTGTTCGATCGGTGTCGTTTTGGGGTGTGACGGGGAAGGTTTGCTGGGCAAAAGTGGTTGTGGATCTCAATTTGAAAGCAACCATTGAAAGTGACCGGTCAACAGACTATGGCTTAATTGGGCAGTGCTGTTATAATAACCGTATCTACTGTCTGCTGTTCTTACCACACAACGACACAGATACCAATAGAAGCAGGCTCACCAAAGGACACAAACGGACGCTTCGGACATATCTTCATTGTCCGGTGGTGTGTAAGAAAACATGATGTCATGCGGATGTGTGGAGCCTGCCTGGTTTCCGTTTCGTCCGGCAATAGTACATCCGTCTTGGCACTCACACTAACTGTTAAATCATGCTGATAAGGGTTGCTGCTGAATTAATTTTAATTATGTCTCCTTCGGCCATTCGATTGCTTTCTCTCTCTCTCTCTCATCATCATCTCGAACTCGATGCTAAAATTGGATCCAACTGACCTGCTGTGAAAGGAGTTTCGTAAGCAAGGACATCGTAAGAACGCCTTGAAGGCGAATGGTGAATCGCCATCATGTGTATGCTGCCATGCATAACGCATAACGACACAATACCAGTGCGTGACGTTTAGTGCGAATGATCCAGTATCGAAATGGCCTAGTTTTGTCCACATCTCTCCTTCTCGTCTAGGTTTTGTGACACTCCGAAGCTGGAACATTTAATTCCCCAGCGCGTTGTTTCTCGATAATGCGCCACCTTCAATGTAGACTCCTGTAGTATGGTTTCCTTCTCGCAGGCCTCATCGTCGAGGACATCCATTAGTGAACGGCAGTGGGATACCCCGGGAAACTGGAAGGCACGTGAATTTAGTGCCGCGAATCAATAGCGTTAAACTATCGCTATCTTCACACTTCATTGATGCCGCGATTAGCTGAGTTTCCTTAGCAAATCATCACCATCGTCACCAAAGAAGTATCTCCAGTGTTTAAGCACTCACCAGGCACCCGTCACCGAACCGAACCTGCTCCGTCAGCTTATCCCACCGATGCTGGTGAAAGACGCCGGAGCAAATGTGATTGGTTTGGTGTTGATTGCGCCCTGTCGCGGGTACCAGGTGCCAGGATCAAAAGCATCCGAGTTACGTGCTTTTCGGGCACGGATTTTGGAAACCGAAAGCCCACAGCGTACTCTAGTTTCAATCGATATCACGCAAAATTTCCGCTTTGATGTAGTGGGTGCTTTTGGGTTGTTGAATTCTAGCTGGAACGATGGAAGATTACAGCGCCTGGCGGGCATGGGAATTGTTTTTTGCAAGGTTTCAGAGTGACGTTCCTGTTAAATTGAAACCGCTACCTGCAACACGGTTAGCGCGAAACACATCGTGGAAAGATTCTTTTCCCCGAACACCATCATTAATCTCAAGTGTGCTTTACAGCATTATTGTTTCCAGAGTACGGTTCTTAAACAAAACACAGAAAGAAAAAAAGTTCACCCCCCCAAAACATCGCTAATGCTTTTCTCTTTTCTGTTTTTCTTACGCAGGAATACCAAAATGAATCTACAAACGCTGTTGATAAGACTTTTAACACCAATTCTAACAGGTAAGTAAAATGTAATCTGAATAGCTTAAGCCCCTCACAATCATACTAAGTGCGTTCGTGACGTTGGGGAAAGTTCCTCGGAGTTCCTGCGAGTGTCGTGGGAGGAGTTATTTTGGGGAGATGAAAATATACTTACCGTTTCTGTGCTGAGCAAAACGATTCAACAAACTTTAGCCTGCTGAAGGATGTCTGAATTGTCCATTACTTTGCAAATGCGACGATGCGGACATTACCGCTTTCCATTTGTATTTTCATTACCATGCAATTTCAATCAATGGGGATGTGGTTTTGTTTTCTGCTTTTGTTGGAGGACGAGCTCCTTGTCTTTTGCCGGAGGACGTAACACTCCGAAACGGTAAATTGAAAACCGGGTTTCGCTCTGTCTTTCAGTTTTACATTTAACTGGACTTTATGTGACATCGTCACATGCACACGACTTCCGGCGGGATCTTCTCCCCCCTTTTTTTAGTTGCTGCTGCACCGGACGCATACTCCCGTACCGAAGCGCAATAATTCTTGATTAAAATCAAATAAAACTATTTTATTAAATATCCTTTTTCCATTTCGAACGATGTCCTTTGATGTCAGGCCGGTGAAGCTCTTACGCTCTTTTGTTCTGTGTGTTCTCGTGCACCTTTCCCGGCGTTTGTGCTTTAGTAAGTGCTTGCTTTCACTGTGTTTGTGCAATGTATGTGGGAAGCTTTTTAAGTGCGAGAAACTCTAGTCGCATTGTGTAGTGTGCAGTGCGAATTTTGCCCAAGCAATTGCTATTGCTTGCATCCGTGGTTTTGTTGGAGGTCATACATTTCGGATCCTAAGACGGCTGGGTGAATGCTCGTGCAGAAGCAGAGTTCTGTCTGTGGGTGGGTGGGGTTTGAGAAAATGGGCTCAAACAAACTCTGGGCCCACCATGACAGACACCATGGCACCGGAGCGCTTCTTCGCTTCTTGGCGGAGATGCGATTCCTTGTGGAGCGGTAATATGGGTGTTGCAATGTTCTAGTTTTCTCACACCATTTCGTAGCGATAAAACGGCATCAGTTGTAGGGCAGCGGGCAATGCTAAAGACGAAACACCGAAAAAGGAACATGAGGTTTGGGTTTTGAAGGGATTCGGGTTCGCTCTTTGAGCTCACAAAGACCGATCCGGGCAGAAAGTGCTGACGGTGGTACTGGCATGAAGTGTAAAGAAATGATGCCCTTGCTTCATGGTTGCTGGAGGAAAGACGTAGGACGAGACGGGATAGACTTTTGTACACCCCGTTTTGAGATCGTTTGAGAAAAAGCCACATGGACGGTTCGTCTCTAGCGACGGAAACCCCCTTTCTGCCAGATCACTATCGGAGGTGGAATCTTGTCTTGAAATCTTTTATGTTAAGATTTTATTCAAGACCACCTCGCAACTCACATACTCCCTTTGCACCACCCAGGGGCATGGTACCGTTCAAGCGTCCTATGGATGCTTCTGTTCTGACGCGGAGAATTCAAAACTGGAACATCAGGGAGTTGTGTGCTCCTCTGCTGTATGTGGCAAGAATCCCCACGATGTGAACTTTCCGAAAAGAATCCTCAGAAAACACAGACACTTACTCGCATAAGAATGTCAGGATCGAATATTCCCACACCAGCTGTATCAGTGCCATCGTCGAACGCATGTATGTATGTAGAACCCATCGGCACAAATGGGCCGCATACTGCCGTCGCGCTCAAGTACATGGTGACATAAATTTTCATCCTTGCTCTTGAATTCAATTTCGACATTGTCTCCCCGAAAGGCAGGCACTGACGGTAACGGTTGTGAACCTTATTGCCATCGTCTCAGGGCACTTGCAGACATCACGTGGGGATGGGAAGTTCTACTTCACTGCACGGACGTTTACCACCACCCGGCACTAGAAGTCGTGATCCTATTGGGTAAAGAAAATAGAAAAGAAAGAAGCAACGTTGCCTCGCCGAGCATATCGATGTGTTGCGTAGAAATGTTTCACTGTATGGAGTTAACACTCCTGAGGTCGAGGTGTACGCAAAAGGGAAGACTTTTGAACGCAAATTATGCTACCATTGGCAACAAATCGGTCCAGATTGTGTTGGTACTGGAGCAGTTCGTTTACTCACGCGCATAATGAGCTCGCACCGGTACTGGATGCGTCCCGTAATGGAATTATGGCTTTTGGAAGCTACGCTTTTTTCTGGAAACAAGCTGCTATAAAATGGCAATTGATTTAGGGAGTTTCCTTTTTTTGTATTCGTTGCTGTTGTACTACACTCCAGAAAAATCCTTTGATGAAGCGACGCCTGCGAGTTAGTAAGAGGAACCTTTTAAGTGCGTCTCTTATTAGCTTTTGGGGCACATGGTACGCTGAGAGTTTTCTGGAATGTGCTTAAAAGTTTCAAGTGAAACATGATATTTTATTTTGATTTTATTTTATTTTTTCACGACGCAGTACATAAACTCAATTCATGTCTCCGATTTATTTCCCAAAGAATTATGCGTTGTAGCGCGATATTTGTTTTTATCTTCCTTTAAACCGTTCAATCCTTTTCGTGAGAATGATGCTTTTAAAGTGTCGCGTTTTTTTGTTCACCCTTCCGTGCTGTTTGTAGCGGTCCATGACTTTAGCGATTGCTGTTACGCCCGGTCCCGGAAGTGTATCATAAACGATTGCGAAAAGCTTTTCCGATTCATCCGAAAACCTGATGAATAATTCACACCATCGGAACGGGTGCTGCCATTGAAGCTTGGTAGCTTCAAGCAGCTCATCGTCACCGTGAAAATCGGATGGCTTTGGTTGCCGGTCGCACTGGCACTGTCATAATGTCTGTGTGCGTGTGCGTGTGTGTAGGGGTGTTTGTGCGTTGGAGTGTACAGTGTGTTGGTAAAATCGGCAGCTGGAAGAACAACATTTTCCCAAGCATCCCTGTCCCCAATCCCAATCTTATGATTGCGTTGCTCACGAGCGTGGGCTCATGGTGATGTATGAAGCTGAGTTGTAGCTTTATTTTCTGCATTCGTTTCAGCACGGTTTAGCTGTAAGGCGACGCTATCCTCCACTGACCGTGATAATGATCTGAAATTTATTTTCCCTTCACGAAAAGAAAAAAAAAATGAACCCCTAGCCCAAGTCCCAGGACCACGAGCTGAAAATCCTTTCCATTGGGGTTTATGTTTTTTTCTCCAGTATTTTTCCTTTTTTTATTGTAGCTATTCGTAGGCTTTGACCGAACCGGATAGGATAGGAAGAAAATCGCAATACAAAAGGATGCTGGAGAAGCTTTCCTAACCGTTATTTCTTTTGTGGCGTTTGTTTCCCGATTGTACTGTATCGATATCGGGTGTTTATGAGGTTCGTCGGAAAACAGTCGATGAGTTGAGTGTCTAGATTCGGGTGAAAAATGATGTCCGCACATGTTGGTGGAATATCCAGCTTCTTTTTTTTTGGTGCGAACGAATGCGAATCATATGAATGGAGTTTGATGATGGACTATCTTTGTTGATAAAGAAATGCCTTGATTCTTTCTGCAGAGCATACAAACTTGCAAGTTTCATCTTACAATTCGCTTATCTGATATAATGTAAGTAAATGAAATGGATATCAGTTTTAATAAAAGATGATCTCAATACGATAGCTTTGATCTGGAGCAACTTCTTAAGAAGTATAGTGTTGTGATTGAATTCTCTAATTTGGCCTTACATCAGCCTCATATAACTCGTGATTCTAGAACCTCGATTCTCGTCTTCGAAGTCATGGAGTATAATGACAGTGGCGTTGATCTTCACACGCGACAAGACCGTTAGTCCAGTCACTCCATTCTCTCCAATCCAATTCAAGTCCTTTCTGAGGTTAGAATAAGAAAAATAAGTTAGTCTTCTGGTACGAGGAGGTCTCGGACAGCCCTGCTGAGAATCGATCTACAACTTTCGGAATATTTGAGTGAATGCCTAAGACACAACATTTGGATCGCCACCATTTGTGTGGAGTTATTTATAAAACTTATACCAATGGAGATTCTAGTAATAGAACTGTTGTTAGTTTATATACTTCCGGTAACCTTTTGTCATTGACTATAAAGATATGTTTTTACCTTTCTGTAATTTTCTCTCAAATATAGTGGAAGTATTTTTTTATGGAATAAAAATGTTTCTAAGCTGGATAATAGGTAATGTTTCCCTCAAAAAGCTTTTAATGGATTAACCATATTTCCGTCCGTAGTATGTTCCAGTATGGCAAATTTATTTGCACTTGAATAACTTTATCTTATCCGCTAACCCCCAAATTAGACGGCCGTCTTTCGCCTGCCCGTGCGGACGGTCGGAGTTGTTCCTGTTCATCTTCATCTTCTTAGCCGAAAAAGAAAGACTAAAACTTTAAATCGGCCACATCAAATAACCATCACAGCACACGCACGCGAAGCGTGATGGTTTTTCGGCTTTTTCCACGATCTAATTTCCATAATCATCGCGTTCTGATTTGGCCAAGGCTTACGTGACTGTGTGCGTGTTTATTTAGTGTCAATCGCCAACGAACGCCAACGTGATGGGACACCCGACGGTGTTTGGAGCCGTAGCTTCACAAAAGCCAGATGGCGTCGCCTTACACTATACACATTTGAGGAATGGTCGGCCCGGATGGATGAATGGGAAGGTTCTCATGATTGCAGCGAATGGGTTATTGGGAGATAGAGCTGAATGAAAACGCATCATTTTGGGGAGGCGAAAGAAAAAGTGAAGTGCCGACACTGGGCAAGACAAGAAACAAGCAGCACAAAACTAGCAAAACGTGTATCGTTCGGTTTGAGGGTGATGATGTTTGTGCATTTGCATATTGATGATAATTTCAATTTGCCATTCCTTTAGCAGAAAAGTGGCAGTTTGACAGCAAACCGAGCATGTCAGGTTTGAGTTTTTTGTTTTGCTAACCGGAGTTGTTTGGTAGCTAATATATAGCTCCATCCTCCTTGTTTCCACTCTATCTAGCAAGAAGAAAAAAACTCCCTGCTCAATCGCTTGGGAATGACGTCCAATACTATTCAGCATTATCATTTGGCAAATGCTCATTTAACCGCTTAGCCGGGTTGTTCCCTTTCGCTTACAGCATTGACCTTTTTTGCTGGTTAAGATCTCACCAAATAGTGTCGTGCAGCATCCTGGCTAAACTGTGCGAAAAACGGGCACGCTTCGGGAATAAAAACCGTCTCGCGTAGATTGACGTAGATAGCGGTTCTGCTTTCGCATTGCCAGCGGGCGATTCTCCTAATTGGGCAATGGGTGACGCGTGTTGTTGTGCGGCACATAAGTACAAAAACTTTTCACAGCACGCTTCTTTTCCATTTCCCGTGGTGGAATGGGTCAGTTTTGGGGTAAAATTTCCCTAAAGCCGAGCCCTGGTGGTGGTGAAATAAAATTGCCCATCAAGCCAGTTCGTCCTGCCAGCGTTCGGTTTGTGCGTTCGTGCCGGTTTTGGCCATGGGCTTTTTTTCCCCAGCATTAGTGGCGCAATTTTCACTTGTGCCTACTTGAAGAAGCTATGGAAGCAGTCATCATCAACCGCATTGATTGACAGCTAGCAAATGAGCGAAGATTAATAGGTTTTTTTACGGGGGTAGAATCTTCGCACCGGATGAACCAGAGAGATAGACAGAGAGAGATAAATTGAGCCTATGGACGGAAGGAATGAAAATGAAATGCCACTGTCGGTGTGGTTGAAACGTGGGTAGAATAAAGGAAAATGGCAATGGTACCACGCGGACCCATCCCCAAGATGTAGCCGCGAAACCAGGAACGGAAAAAGCCTGAACTGTGGACGTGACTCAGGGGGATTTGAAATGGAAGCTTTCAGAAAAACGCGGCCCTCGACGGCCTCAAAATGACATCTCGATGCGAGTCGAATGAAGAAAAGTGACACAAAAAAGAGGATGAAAACCCGAAGGAAGGAAGGCCACTTTCTTGTGCGTACTCTGTTCGTCCTTGCAGCGTGCCAACACCTAACAAACCGGCCAGACGTACGCAAACGGGGTACTAGCGAAAATCGCTGGCTGGCTTTTCCACTTTTTCCCCCCATAAGTGACGCACAAATACGCACACATACACGCAGCACGGGTTCGATGGCTTCTGCTTCCTGTATGTGTGTCTGGTTGTGTGTGTGTGTGTGTGTGTTCATCTCCCTCTGGGGAAAGAGAGAAAATCCATCGACCGTCACAACAACCGCAATGCGGTAAAATTTTACAATAATGTTTTGAAAGCATCCGGTCGGTCCACATCCCGCGTTTTGGTTTCGTGCTGGTAGTCCGCGAACCATTTGCGGATCCGGAGCGGGCATGAGGTGCCGCTTATCTTCTTCACGGAATCACGGACGAGCTTGGCGCTATCTTTGGAAAGGGGTTTCCTCCCCAGAATCCCAACCCCGTCAACAACATTATCATCCGCCGGGGTGGTATTGCCATTGCGTCCGATGTCAAGATGTTGGTTGGTGATTAGAAAAATGAACGTCCAGGAAATGGTGACGTACGTGTGACAGTCTGACAGGCGGAATAGCAGAACGTACCAGGGAGAGGATGTAAATGTTTGGTTCTGGAACGGTATTATTCTGCAATAGGGCTTTGGGCTAATAAAAATCGAACAACGATTAATCTCAGGGAACTGGTTTCCCCGGGGTGGGATGACATCCGATTGGTAGCAGTTTCTGGTTTTTGTGCGTGTGTGTATGGTAACAATTGGAGTGGAATAAATTACTGAGGCGTTGATGTAGTTTGATGCGGTCTTGCTCTCTTTCTCCACGGTAATCCTAAATCGGGATGAATGGAGAATATGCTGCAGCTCTCTTCTGCAGGATATGACGTAATCAAGGGAAGGAATTATGGTCTATTTTTGGGTATCCGGTTAGGGGATGTTATTTATGCAGGGTTTGATTATCCTTGACTTGTTTTTAAGGAGTTTCCATTCGTGGGGATTACAAGAAGCTTTGATATAGTGATGCGTAAAATGCTTATGTAGGCAGAATAGGTTCAATACAACTTTGGAATACTCCGGAGTCGATTTCGGATGAATTGGGAATTTCACAAAATGTTGTCAATTTGTCCCGAATTACAAATAGGCTTAGGAACTGGAGTTTTTGGTTTATCCGATCCGAAGTAAATGGCAGAGTCCAAAGAAATCCGGAATACCTATTACAGCGAACTCCTTGCGAATAGCCTTGGAGTCGAATTCAGGTTTTTAATGCTGGATACAATTTCATTCCGAAGTACCCATCACTACTACAATAATGAATTAATAAAGATTTGAACGTATCTTGCGATCATGAATATATCATCCGTATTATTAAATAATACAAGTTAAGCCACCAAATACATTTCTATAGTATCTTACCAGATCTTAACTCTTGCTCACCAAAACATGGTATCATCGTAGATTTATCGTTTTAATTTCTTCTTCGTACGAAGCTCACCCCAAATGAAGACACAGATGATGCGTCTCATAAATTATTTCCATATCATTTAAAAATTAACCTCTCCGGCTCCGTTTGCCGGGTTTTTGTTTCTGAGGGAGGGCTAACAATGTGTGTCTGCAATGTAACCATATGTTGCGAACATAAGAACCATGTAGCGGTTATGCTTCCTTTTTCGGTTTTCCTTGCCCATCTGTGTGTGGTGTTTATTTTTTAAATACATCTCCTATTGGACCATTTTTCGTGAGAAGAAGGTTGGAATCATTTTTTGTTGTTGTTGTTAGCCTTACCAATTTCAAAACCACATTCTCTTGTCCGGGATGCATGGGATGTTTCTTCTCGTCTTCTTTTTTTCACGCTCCAGTTTTAGTTTGTGATACTTTCCAAATTGCTGGTTCTTTGGAAGAGAGTCCTGGGACACTTGACTTGTGCTTGTCCGAGCCTTGCAGACCATGTACCCATGGGTGGGACACCTGCAAAGGGTACAAAGAAGAGAGCACAAGCGAGAGTGAAAGAATCTTCACCGTATATGCAAAACGGTAAAACAAGTGGTTGCCAAACATTTGCTGGCATGGTGTGGTGCACCGCATGGTGGCATCCGCTTTTTTTTGCTGCATCCGTGGTCGTCCTTAATGTCGGGTATGGAAACATTTTTCCCAGAGTTTGGCTACTTCTTCCTTAACGAACGAAGGTTAACCAACGGATTTTGTGTGTGTGTGTATGTATCCAGGCCGCCACCCGAGACAACAACTTCAGGAAACTCATACTGAAGTAATTTGGCTGAAATTTGCGTTTCATTTGCATCTTCTCAAGCCTGGTGGCATGTGTTACTCTTGTGTACGTGTAGCTCAGTTACGTTGAGGTTTTTTTTGTCTTCCCTCAATGATTGCAGGCTTCCTAACATATGTGGCGCAGGTTTACTCCACTGCCTAGAGAAGTGACCCCCCCATGGAGGTACTGTTGCGTTCTGAAATTCGTCTTTATGGCTGGAAATGAGCACTTTTGGAAGGCATTTGAAATGGACCGTAGTGCTGCTCAGAAAGGTTCACATGAAACTTAGAAATGGTTAGATGGATGAATAAAATAACACATAACCATATAAAGAGGGGGGAGAGAGCAATAGAAAAAAAAAAAACACACACACACACCAGTTCCATCGGTTTACGGAGGAACCCTTTCAGTACGCGATGGCATAACGCAAAGCCAGATGGTAAATTGATCGAAAGAAATGAGATGATTTGCTTCACCACGATCGGACAGCCGGATCGAAAAGGCGTAAAAAATGGGATGATATTATCAACACGCTCGATGGGTACGATGATGGCGGCCACGCGTTTGTGTGTGTGTGTTTGTACGAATGTGCCATGGGTTAACACATTAAGCAAACGCGGTTGGCGCATCCGACAACGATCTATAATTATAAAGATTTATTTCACATAAACAGCACCTAGCCAATATGGCGGGCTGGCAATGGAGGGCATCGCTTCATCATCCGCCGGTACGTATGGGTCCCGGTTAATGAGTGTGATGTGTGCTATTAACGAAGCACATTTATTTAGCGTAATTATGGAACCCATTTTGGGGGGGTGAGTTTGGCATCGGTACGATTGTAGCATTATTCGGTCTATCAGCACCATGAGGGTGTTTTATGCGTTTTGAATAGGTGCGATAAGATAGCGGATGATAGGATGGTTTGTAGAACAAACACACCAAATTAAAAATTATTATTTACCCTTATGGAGAATATTTCATACATTTGCCTTAAAAGAAAGTTCTCTTTCTCTCTCGCTCTGTAAGCGCACATCGAACTGTTGGTGGATCTTTTGGAAAAGGACTACCAGCATGGATGCGTGTAACCATCCAGCAGATGTTGAATCGCTTCCGGCCTAACCATTCCTGCCAGTCAGTAGTTTCCTATCGAAACCAAGGTCCATAACACTGTGTCGACTGCCGAGGTGCCCATAACGTGAAACCGTGTCGGACGGACGAGAAGAGAATCCTTTTGTTTTCTTCTGCACGATAAAGGACATTCTGGACGTAACTATCTAGACCGTGCCTTGATAGAGTCCGTTTTGCCGACCCGACGATATGAGAGACACTCGGTGCATCCCGAGGGCAGAAAGATTACACACTCGCTGCTGTCAGCCGTGCCAGCACTGACAACGGCACATAACAATGGTTCCTGGCGGCGAGTGTACTCTATCCTAATGAATGCCATGTCGGGTTTCGGGCACTCAGTTTTGGCCCATTCGGTGCTCCCGGTTCCATATGTGATTCCCAAGCTAACGAGCATGAAAGCCGCGAACTGTGTTGTGAATGTTTCATAAAGCTTGGCGAGCTTTTCATGGAGCCCAATGAGCCAAAAGGTACAAATGAGTAGCTGCGGGTGATGCGTACCCCTGTCTATCTTTTGGCGGGTTGAGATGGTTCGCATAAGGCTAAGCAAATGTTTAAATATGTTCCACAATAGAATTTGAACAGAGCTTTTGGTTATGTTCGTTTGTGGAGGAAAGCTTTGTTTACCAATATAAATGAGTTTAGAATTGAGTTTCACTGGAAGAGATATTTTGAAATCTGTTTGGTTATTAAGGAAATATCCAACGTTTGGAGTATTATTCGGAGATACATAAATGTCACATTTAATTGAAAGCGTAGGACATCTACCATTAAAATGATAAGTTTTAATCCAGACATTTTCAATCACTATGACCCATAGTTTACAACTGTTAAGTTATTGGGAAGAAATTAATGATACTAAAAATCGACGATTTATAATACATTCGAATTCTTCAATAGTGATCGGTTGAAACATTTACTGGAAAGCTTACTCAACACTTCATCATTTACTGAACCATGTTGAAACGAAAAATTGAAGGACACCAATAATGTCTTTTGGGATTAGATTAAGCAGTGCACAAGTAGAGGTATAATAGAGTTTAGACTATAGGGCGGATATTTCATCTGACCACAATAAATTCCTCGAAGCGAGTACAGAATATTTAATCGAATAAGTGATCAATTCGTTTGTTATTCCAAGAAGAAAAAGAGTTAAAGCCGAGGTATATCAAATGAGTAATTGTGGGAATTATTACTGAAGTGGCACTAAGATGATTCGATTCATTTGAGATCTTTTTTTATGCAAGAAAATAATTGTTCAAAATAAAGCGAAGTTGCAATTTTCGGTTAATATTAGATATATTGAAGATTAATCAACCTAAATGTGTTAGTGCTAATAGAATATACATATATAGAATATATAGAAAGTGATATATAGAAATAGAAAGTGATTGTTTTAAATAATGAATATAGAAAGAAATGAAATCTTTAATTCATGACAATATAGCACGTATACTGGCAATTTTATGTTTGATTTAGAATTAACTTAGAATGAAGCATTTCAATCTTCCGTCAATTCAAGGACATCGTCATCGTAAAAGATACACAATTTTATTTTATTTATTTCTCCCACTTCGAATTGTGTAAATCCACATAATACAATTGAGTGGGGTTGAACGTTTCTGTCTATTGGCAAAGTTTTCTTCTTTTTTTTATTAACATTCCATTGACAATCGCTGTCACAAACACCCCCATTCCAATTTGGTGGAATTTTGCTTGCCGGAAGAATTTACGACACACGGCTGACAGAAGTGGATCGCTTCCGTGCAGGATCAAAAAACCCGGTCGAAGTTGCTTCACACCACACGCCGGTTGCCGCACCGTTCCGAAAAAGTTGTTTATTTATTTTACATCCCTTCCGATGCATTAAGCGCATCTTAAGAGCTTTCGTGAGCCGGGCTAGAAGATGGAAGCTATTAGCCGGCCAAGAGCTGGATCGAGAAATGATTCGCTTTGCCGATTTTACGCCCATGTGATCCCGGCGTGGACCAAAAAAAAAAGCGAAAGTTTCCCTTTCCTTGTTTTATGACCACCTCATTCTCGTACTCCTATCGGGTGACATCGTTGGGTGTGCGTTTGGCATGAGGGTGGAACCGGGCCGATGCCGGTATGCTGACATTTGCCTTGAAACATAGTTTTGTTTTTGCGTGATAAACAATTAAAACATTTGTTCGCCAAAAAAGTTTCACGCTTAGCGGGCGAAGTTTTGGTTACGGATTTGTGCTGGATTGCTTTCCGCTGCCGTAGACACTCGAAAGTCGGATTTGTTTTTTATGACTGTTTTTAACTTTTCGACTAACTCGCCCCCTTGCTGGCTTGCCCGGTGCTTTTCCACTCCCAATTTGGTGGGGACTTTTATGTTCGAAATTTTTTGGAGAATTTATGCTCGTCGTCTAATAAAAGGAGGGATACGCGGGGCAAAAAAGCGGATTCAAAATTCTTCGAGCACTTTTGTGTCCGCACAAGTTTTATTCGTATTCGATTGTGAAAACGGCTTGTGAAGCAAGTCTTCGATTAAGATAAATTAATTACGATAATGACCGTTATGGCGTCGAATAGGCGTTCGGTCGGTATGCGTCCCTTCGTAGAGCTGTGTTTGTGCTCCGATGGTCAAACGTTACATAAGCCGAACTTGGCGCTTGAAGTTTGCCGATAGAATGAGCTGATAATGGTTCGCTGGTAGTAAAACAGTGAGCCTATATATTGGTGGAACACGATTCAACGAGTGATGAGGTTTTTTTTTGTTTTTGGATTTTTTCGGACCAGCTAGCCACGCTCACACTTATCATTAGTTCGGGTTTGTGAAAGGTTGCATAAAATGTAGGTTCCAATTATGATAAACCTGACAAAGATCGCGATAGGAAAGGCAATCCATTACGCCGGACGTTAAAATATGTCCGTTCAGTTGCCTTCGATCCTGTTGCATGCGATACCGTGTGCTTAAAGCAGCTGTAAAAGACGCATCCCAACACCGGATCGATATGTAGTTGGAAGATGAAAGGAATGAATTTGATTTCGCAGACACTCCCACGGACCCCCTCCAGGAAGGTATTGATCCACCTTTGACGTACCATTTCTTGGTCAAAACTGGACGAAATCGATCCCGCTTGATGATGGGAGAAAATAACCCGGCTTGTGGAAAAGACACTTCAAAGTTATTTGCCCAAGGTTTGCCATCTCCGGGCTCCATTTCCGCTGATGGGGGGTGCTATTTTTTGTGGGTAGTTTTGTAAGAGAATGATGGAAAATTCAATTCTATCGCTACTTCCTCCCTCCGGGGAGACGGGTCAAAAGGGAAATCGAAGGCAAACGCGTCTGGTTGGCCCAAACCCACCAAGGCCCAAATCAATCAATCAATAAAATTGTCCACCAGTACATTCGCAACACCGTCGTGATGTGCGTTGAGTGTGCATGAAAGGGGTGTTTGTGTGTGTGTGTGTGAACCGTACGTTGAAATGACTCAGAAACGAACTAATAAAAGTATTGATCAGTCTCAAGAGAGTAATATTTCTGTCTGTTACGACTCGGCGCGAGCGTAATAATTTTAACACACAAAAAAATAAAAGAAACAACGGTGAATTATATATGAAAGACAAATATTGGATTATGATTGACTTTATTACCTTCATTTTTTCCAATTTGTTTACCCAATGTTACTCTCTTTTTTGGAAAGCTTTATTGAAACTTTAATACAGCAATATCATTTAAATTGAAATTACTACATGATTAAACTTTTAACCTAAAAAAAGAGGAGGATTCAGCTTAAAATACGTGACTTCAAAATTACTTAAACAGTTCGCAATTTCCTATATCCGTTTGTAAAGCGTCCTGTTTCATCTCTGGCGGTGTGTAATTGTTTCTTAAAATAGAATTGCTTAACGAACCCAGCGTCTTAATCTTCGGATTAAATCGTGGTTCGGTACACAAAAGCACACAGAAACCTGCGCACACCTGCTACATAAGTAAGTGATTACCTAGCGACTCGCAGCATTAGTGCAAGAAGTTAGTCCAGTAGCCGACCGGTAACTGGCCACCCTGGAGCGGAAATCCAATTAGAAGTACCGTGTTACTGACTTGCAGCCGAAAACAAGGTAAAACGGTTCGGATGAATATTCCTTCCTACCCTGCTGCTGAACAGGCCGGAAGTTGCGCTAGCGACAGAAGTTCTTGGCACAAAAGTTGCCACTAGTTTTTGGGCAAGAAATTTGCCACTTGGTTTAATGAGTTTGTAATACTGAATTACTTCCCGAGGTCCGCTATGTTGGAGCGTAAGATTTTAGTGCTTTCTCCGGACTGGGGTTCGTGCGAATCTGCCAGATTTGCTCGATATGAACTAATAGAGCTCGGCTTTAAAATGGAAAGGGTATCTCCTCTGTTCAAGTTCAAGCTTGATTGTGCGAAAGGTATTATATCATCCTTCGTGACGTGATCCAATCTTAAGTAGACAATCTTCATCTTTCAAATGTTTCACCCAAAAAAGAAGGAAGGAGGCAAGAATTGAGACGCAGCGGCAAAGTAACGTCTCAAAAAGTCAAACGAATCACGTGCTAATGTTCTCACGACTGTCTGTCAAAGCATCGCGCATCTCCCACCAAACCATTCGACCCCCCTATTTCCCCTACTCTAAGAAAACAGCCTCCAAAAACGCCTCCGATCCGATCCTAAATGGTTGATATTGTGGCCACCAAGTTCGCATCAAATGTTGTCACCTTTTTTGGCAAAAATATCAAAACCTCCCTTTGGGCGTGAGCGCGCAATTTCCGCTACTCGCTGAACATCCGAAAGCCGCCATCATCAGCAACGGGGGCGAACGGGGAACTCGCCGGGGCAAAAAGTTTATCTCCAAATATTACGACTATTGTGGCCTTTTTTGCCAATGTACACGAGGAAAGGGGGACGACCGCTTATCGTGTTTCCACGATCGGACGCCGAGAAAAACTGCCAACGGGGTGGAAAAACATCTTCTGATCGGCAGTGTGGAAACATCCTATACCGGTGGGGAGAGCAGTCGAAGGGACTCGTCCCGTGTCAATGTTGGACTGACATTGGTAAAGTCAGCATCGCTTTTGGGCAAAGCCTGCCTTCCGTTTGAAGGTGACGGTTCCTGGTGTGAATGGTTGTGACGCAAAACTTTCGTTACTATTCGAAAGAAGAATATCAAACAAGCGCTACAAAACCTGACAAACGTTACCATAAGCCTGTCAGTGGGCCGGAAATGGAGGACAGCAAACTCAAAAGAAAAAAAAAAAGATAGATACATCCAACTTCCTACGCGTACCAATCGGCAAAGTGTAAAGAGCTGCACAATGAAGCTACTGAGAAAGTATGGGACAGTAATGGTGGGAAATCATCCGGTGACTTCTTGGCGGTGTTTTCGGTGCGAATAGCTTCTGCTTCCCTCGACCCTGCTTGCTAAAACCCTGAAGTTCTACCATTTCTGATCCAAATCCCGGATAAATGGTGGGAAAAAAATACGTAACAATTAGCCATAAATTAAATGAAGAAAAATTAAGTCGTTAACGAGACGCTGACCACCAAGAGATGGAACGCCGGGTGATGCCAAAGTACGGTGCGAACTCGCGACTACCTTTATGTACCGTTTTGGTAAGCATTGAAATTCGGAAGAGCGTTTGTGGCGCGGGTGCATGGGAAATTGGACAGCTTGTTTGGTCGGATGTGACTTGTGTCTGGAAAATATTGCAAGATTTACAGCAATCAAACCCCTTAGTGCGGGACATTCGGACTGAGGGAATGATTTCAACTCCCTTTTTTTTGGGGTGGACAGGTGGAACTATATGTAAGCTTTTTCCACCTCAAAAACTATCACACCATCAGCAAGGGGGGAAGCAAAAGAAAAACAATCTTCAATAAAACGTTCTGAATCCATCCATCTCCTGGACGAGCGTGATGCAATGAAATCGAGGCCCGACGATGGATGTGGGAAATGGAAGTGGGAATTAAATAAAACAAAAATGATGTTACGCCTCAGGTGCTGGCAGCTGCGTTTATTTAATTCTTCTTCCTTTTGCCATTTGTGTAGCGATGCATAGCGAACCAGAGGCCGGAGTAGCAGACGGAACACCGTGGCACAGCAATGTATATTAAAATAAAACACAATTATGAAAATGTAGCTACCACCAGTCAACCAGCAGCTTAAGGGTTCTGGTTCTCAGCGTGACTAGTTGCAGAAAATTGAAAGAAAAAACCGTTTTTTTTTGTTTGAGCGAAATTTTAGCAGCTTTACAATTGTGGGAAAAAGTGTAGGAAGCTTTCCGGATCAGATATGAAATTTTGAACATTTAGACGAATCCTCACACGTTGTGAACACGTTTCCGACACAGGTAGTTTAGTAAAGAAAAGGAGTTTTTGTTGCAGAATAGAATCAACAATCGTGTACGGAGCGTTTTCGGCAAATGGGCCGATGTGGCAAAGCCAAATTCTACTTCGATAGACGATCGTTTAGTGCCATCAGTGTGTGGTGCAGAGCAAACTTTGCAATAACCGTCCTATTTTAACCGGCTAAAGTCAAAGCCGATGTGCAGCTGATGTGTTCGATAGCGAGCCACAGCTATACGTGGCAAAAACAAGGGCGGCGGGGGAAAACTTTAGTCACTGCAGAGGATCAGGAAGCAGCGAATCGTTTACTTAACCTTTGCATGCAACCCCCTTTTTGAATGGTTGTTGTTGAATGGGAAGTTTTTAAGGAGAAATTTCGAACGAGGAAAACTTCCCATTCAAGGCACCCGTACGGCTTTTTCCCATTTTCCACAGTGCTACCGGATATCCGATTTAAACCATCTTTAGCATCTCTTCGGGTACGCATGCTTCCAGCGTGTAGAAGTTCCACTGCCTGGGCGTTGCCATTTTTGGTTTTTGGGGGTTTTCAGGGGTGCAAAGTTTCTCGCATGTCGTCGTCGTCCTCGTCATCATCGTCATCATCGTCATCGGCTGAACAGTGGCTTGCACCGAGCGAGAGAGAGAGAGCTGAAAGCAAAAGTTCATTAATTACAAAACATGCTCCGATTTGCGTTTCCCGGCTGTACCCGGAGAATGGAGGCCATCGGGCACAGATTGGCCTTTAATTTACTTTAAAAGTGGTCCTCTGCCTAAACTCTGCACGCCGGTAACGTAGCAGGTATGAGGTATTTTGGAACATTCGAGCGTACGGTGTACTAACGAAGGTCTCATGCCATAGCGCATTGGGTTTTTGCCGATAAATACGATACCGGGTACCATGGTCGATCGGGTGAAGAAGCCTGTACACGCAGAAGTTTAGAGGAGTTGAAAATGAAAACTTCAAATAGAATGTGTGGTACGCAATAGCGATAAGGGATGGGAAAGCTTTTGTAAAGCAAGAACTTTGAAACCTTTTCAGCCAAGTGCCACAGTAGTGTATGGTTTCGTGTTTCGCACTCGCAAAAGGAAAAACCCTCCCCTCCCTCGAGTGGAAAACAGCAAAAATACAGGACGCGTTTTTGTTCCTTGAAATGATGGACGGATGGAAAAGAATGGTGTTTTTCAACTTCTTCGGTTTTGTGTTTCCGTACACCCGCAGGCACATCCCCGGACCACCAGAAAAGTCTTACAATTAATCAAAACACGAATCACCGTCGTCGGATGGTACTGTGGCACTTCGGCTTCGGGGATGGAAGTAAAATAAATAAATATATACTTTATTCGGGTAAGAAAAGCCTCCCGGGTGATGCCACCAGCCACGGGGCTTGGTGTAGTAGACGGTTTGCTTAACGCACTCCAGTATACTCCGTTTTTGGAGCTCTCGCGACCAAGCAAAAACACCGTACGCACAAGGACTGGGGAATAGGCTAGTCACCGGGGGAAGTGTGTGAGTGTGCTCGCAGGTGTATTGTAGATGCGGTACAATGGCAAACCATTTCCCAAAAGCCTCTCCAAGCCGCAAGGAAAACCGCAGCACTGTAATTGAGTCGACGTGAGAAGCGACTTGAGATGTTTCACTTGATGGTGAAGCTGAAATTGCCTCGACGAGTGCACTTTGGGGTGGATGTTTTTGTTAATGGTGCTCGAAAAAAAATTTTTTTAGGGTGGTCGGTTTGGTACGATGTGCCTCCAAATGATTCCACTTCATGATTGGAAAATTTATTAAAAGCGAAAAAAAACTGCCCACAACTGGGCTGATAAACATTATTTGAGTAATAATTTTACATCTTGCGCAATTTTGAAATAAACGAAATTAAACGTGAAACACTAGATAATACTTACCGGTGATCATCAACAGACCGTTAGCCTTGATGATGGGGTTTACGTTGATGGATACTTTGCCTTCGAGCATGGGAAAACTGAAATTTGATACGGTATCACTGGGATGGTTTTGACTATTTGCAGGTTAATTCTTTTACCGATTTTGGTCCGATTGGGTCGGATTTAAATTTCCCTTTTTCTGCTGTCTGCCTTGGCTGGCATTTATTTTATCTCGCATACCGAACGACGAGCATCAGCAGTTTCATTTGATGGCGTATCATAAACGAACGCTACTCGATGGGGCACGGAAATGCTTATGGTGAGCTTAAGGTGCATGATGATGGTAGCGGAATTTGAATTTATTTTCTTTTAGCGATTTTACAAGGAAAATTATAAGCATTATTTTTTTAACTTATTAGTTTTATATTTGTGTTGGAACTTATGATTGTAATGCCATAAAGAAATATTGAAGTCTTATTATTTTTTAAAAGCTATTTTCAAAAGCTTTTATGACATTTCGAAAACAGGATAAGAAAAATTGTAACCCTTTTCCAGAATCAACCGTATGAGATAACAAATAAAAAAATCTATTTAATAGAGAACGCATTATTGCTAAATAAAATAAATATTGCAATAAAATTTAAATTAATGTAACAATTTAGAATCTATTTCATTCTGTTAGTTCATCAGCAGTAAATTTGCATCGTACACTGGGTGCTTATCGTTAAATAGCTATTTGCCCTAAAAATGCTTTCCAGCACCATGAGATGAAAACAAATCGCAAAACGTCTTTTTACACGCCCATATTCAGTATCAAGCGCGCACGGGCAAAAGGAAAACTTCATCCTACTGCGTATCATTTTGGATAACTGAATTTACAGCGAAAGTACAAAACATAAACCTCCCGTTGGCCAATTTCGTTTGCTGGCAGCAGCAAACCGATGGATCATCATCGGTGTCATTTTTCCGCGGCCAACAAAAAAAAAACCCGCAAAAGTAACGGCGAGTACACGATTGACCACGTTTTCTCCCTGCGTCTATCAAATGATGGAATCCCGCGTTTCAATCTATGGTCCGTCGGCTGTTAAAGATCTTCCAAGGGACGAATGTGCTGGAATGAGAGAGCTATACACTGTGTGCTGCCGTCACCGAGTATCCGCGGTTATGGGTGTCGTTTAATTTTGTTGGAAATTATTTTACAGGCGGTACTTGGGAGTTTGGGGTACATTCGGTGAAACCGTCGATTTTCCATCACAAGCTGTCAGCATGGGTGGAGAACAATTTTCCCCAAACTTTACCCCCGGTTGGGGGTGGTTCTTTGCGGTGGGGATCACGTAAGGTGGGGCAAAGGCGAAACGTAATAAGCTCAAATAGTCCACGGATCTAGACGTGGTGCGATACTGGAGCATAAAATTAAAGCTACGAGGGTGTTCATATTGTTGTACGGGTGTGGTGTTTTATTCAAATGAATTCTAGGTACGTTTATTGTATATATCACGGTTCAATCGGGATTTCGTTGCGTATTGGGGAAGGCCTCGTAGATGAGTTCGTCAAGGTTGAGTCAGTCTTGGTAGTCTCATTAAATGCGAGTTTATGGATTTTCCTGAACGGTATTAATGAATTTCAACATCGCCAAAAACCTAACAATGTAATGAACTTGCTGGTTGTTTAAAATTAATACTGTTACATTAAATTAAACATATAATTCCGAGCTACCGAGAATATTGCCACCTATTATCGAAATTCTTTTCACCATTCTCGGAACGCCAAACTCTTGTGAATCATTTCCTGCTGTTATCGTTACTGTAAAAGCCTCACAACAAATCTTCACCGGCAAAGATGCATTAAAGAAACTAAAAAAAACACACAAACAAAGAAGAAAAGATCACATCCGCTTCCAGGAGATGAAAATGCGCAACAACAAAGGCGAATACATCACCAATTTATTTTCCTCGATCTTTTTTTTTTTTTGCAAAAGGCCAACTACAAACACAAACAGGCACAAATGGAAAGCCGTGCCAAAGTTTAATCGCATAATGCTTTGCCGGTACAGGACCGGCCGATTTGTGTGCAGGAACGTGGCAACGTATCTAATTGAAATCAATTTTCCGGAAGCATATCAGTCACTCGGGCACACCGACCCCGTACTCCGCCTTCTGTGTGCTTTCTGTCCCGAGGTCAACCTGCTGGCCGCGATGACCCTTCGGGGAGAGTAACAAAACAAAACAAAAAATGGAACAAAAAAAAAGTCAACAGTACTCTGTCGCTACGTCCAAGGATTTGGACACAGTTGGTTCTTTTCCACGCAAACCAAACCTCCCCTTTGCACCCCCTTCTCACCCAGATGTATTAGAATTTATGGTTCAGTTTTGTACCGGGCATTTTCCTGGCCCCGAAAACCGAGACCGTTCGGTTGGAAGTGTCCTCGGGGAAATTTTCTCAAATTGCGACCGTAACAGCGCGATTCTAAGTGAGCGCACCGTTTACCCCTGGAGCATGTTGCCGGTCGGTTGGGCAGATATTAAATTTGTTGTATCGTGTGCCAACCGTTTTTCTCTCAACCCCCCACCTTTTTTCATCTTCCAACTCCTGTTCCGCCCTTTTGCTTTGGCAGGTGAGTAACGACTTCCCATCAGCAGGTACGAACTAACCATCTGTTGGTGGAGACGTGGTTCGCACAACCAAACCCAAAAGCCTTCCAAACTAATCGGCCCCCCGTTGGATGGGGTTTTCTCTGTGTGTTAGGATGAGCTTTCATGGTGAAAAATCACTTCAAACTGTGAAATAATTCAAACTGCGTGCCCAAAGGTAAAGCTAACATTTCAGAAACCGTGAA
>CM028118.1:23058100-23070214 GCA_016170025.1 Anopheles vaneedeni | reverse complement strand
CTTGGATGGAAATTTAACCTACATACTGTGGCAAAGATGTGTGTTTGCTGTGCGGTTCTTTATCTTATGCTGATGCTGCTGTTTTTGCTACATTTTGCTGTCGATTTGCTTACCCACCACCCGCCAAAAAACCAATTGGTTAGTATTGTTCCTTTTGTTGACGTTTTCCTTTTTGGCAGGATTTTCCCACACCATACCGGGGTACCCGCGGTACTCGGTGCTGGCCGATCGGAATCTCGGCATCTACAATCTGCGAATATCGAACGCATCGATCGAGGACGATGCCGAATACCAGTGCCAAGTCGGACCGGCGAAATTCAACTCAGCCATCCGTGCCAATGCTCGACTCACCGTAATATGTAAGTATTACTGTCAAGCTGTTCCATTTTCTATTCCATTTACATTGGTACGTAGCGAAATTAGGTACAGATATTAGAATTCCTAGGTCTTTGCAATGCTGTCATTGTGAATGAAAATAACTCATTTCACAACGACTAGGCAAAGTGAATCAGAGTTTGTCTGGTTTAATGCTGTTGGAAAAGCTCCTAGTAAATTCCAAAACAAAGAAAATGTTGATTTTATCGATTAAAGAGAATTCAATTTCCAATAAGGTACTGTAAACAGAATCACATGATTATATTTTAATTAAAAATTAAATAAAATTTAATAAATATTTAACGACACCAGTTACCTGCGTAATGAAATGATATTATACTGTACTGTGTACGCAACTTTATTGGAAGTAATTAACACTAATGAATAGTAATGATATCAGACCGTTAAGAACCACAAACTTGCCTAACACAAACTGTGGTTTTGGTTAGATGAATTGATTTTATAGTTACCGTTGTTTACTCACTGTTATCAGGAGCTACAACCACTAAGCGGTATTGGCTTACGGTTGGAGTACTTTCAACTATTTCAAACTGAGCACTGTCGATTTAGAAGACCTAAAATATCTCTACGAGTTGGATCACTCGGTATCTTTCGAATGACTTGGCCATTCTGGTGAGTTTGATTCTTTAGACGATAATGAGGACGTTGTACAACTTTACGCCATCCGTTGCTCTTTGGACTCAACAATTAACTGCGGCAGTTTTTGTCAGTTTTTAGTAGAATCTATATTTAGAAGTCGTTTCTAATTACGAAGAAGAAAATAGGTCTTATGGATCTTCGTAATTCGTGCTTAAGTTGAAATAATATCCTCTAGATATAAAATGAGTATCTGGGAGTTAGTAGTCTATCGCTAACTTATGTTGAGTAAATGATGCTTCTGTTGTTGATTATTGACCCAAGATCAGCGGAAGTTTTGGACGACTTTAAAAGTGCGGAAACCTCGTCCCTGCGTACTGGGACATTCATCAGCATATCCTCTAGCGGATCTTTTCTTGTTAATCTCCACGGCAATATTGTTAGGAATATATCAAGACCTGCACTGACTGATAGAAGATGATATACTAAATTCTCACCTCAAAGACGGGAGAATTGAAGAGGAGAAAAGCCAGTTTTTTACGTCGAACATTACGAAAACCCTGGTTAGCTTGGACATATTTGGAGAGGAGTTGAGCTTGCGTCCGGAGCTCATCGCCTTACGCTCGTAACTCTATCTTATGATGTTTTCTAGTAGTTACTTAAGTATCTTATACACAATCTGACTTCTATTGACTTAAAGAGTTCATAATCTTCTTTTGCCTGGGCACAGAAGCATATGTGATGCGTAAATGAATTCAAAGCATATTCCAATAGATGTTCCTGCCTTGAATCATATTCCGAATAGATTTTATTGTTTCATTCCATCAAAGTATTTATAAGTCTTCATTTTTACCAAGCCAATCACCTGCATTTCTCGTGTTGTAAAGTGTTACTCATCCTTTTCCAACTCTTGATATTCTCATGCAAAAGTATCCAATATTAATAAAGCTCACCATCTTCACATTTTATCCTCGCACTGTTGAATGCACTTTAATATGCATGTTAAGACTGGGTCCAACATTCCGAGCACAAAACCATCTGGATGGTCGTATTTCAGCGGAATCCGTCCAACTGTTTTTTTGCGGACCGGGACGATGGAAATTGTTGCACCCACGCACGTACCCCAGGTTGGTAGGAAGGAGTTGTAAACTTATTGGTCTATTGTTTCGCTTCTGGTGCAGCCACCTAGACACATAAAACTTCCCCCATTGCAATATAGTTTGAATTCGTGCACCGTAGCGTCTTGTGCCATCTCGCCCCGGTTTGTACTTCATTGCACCGGTCGGGTTTTGTTGGTTCGGAGTGAAGAACTTTAAGCATCCGAGCACTGTGGAAAGAAGCCGTATCCCCACCGGTTGCAGTGCACACAGTAGACCCGGGATGTCCTGTGATGCTAGCTGTGATGCTGTTTTGCACAGTTACGGATGCATGCTTTCAATGAAAATTCCTTGAAATTATTTAATAACAAGTAAACTTTATCCTGCTCGGCACCCCACAGCACAGCACGGCACTCCTGGCCGTCGTAATTTATCTTACGTGAAGTACGTGACGTGCCGTTGCCGAGCATCAGGTAACGCTTACCGACGAAAGGAAACTGTCGGCTGAGTACTCCCCGGTTGGATGCACTACACACTTGGCCCTCATTGGCCGGATCGGCCAGCAGGAAAGAAGTAAAAGTATCGCCGCTTGACAGGCGGTTCTTGTAGAGCATATTTTTCAAACCCCCTCCGTTACCCGGTTGAACTCGGGTTTTTTTGTAGTTTGGGGTGGGCCGGGGGGCCCACTTGGGACCGCTAACGCTACGGAAGCACCTTGCGCAAAAAGCTGCAACAATGGTACGTACCTTTTTGTGAACGCTCCGGTAAAACCGGTTTTGAACCGTCCCAAAATGTGGCAACAGTTTTAGCATTCTAGTGTCGTCGCCGCACGGATGGTTCTTCTTCCTTGTTCCGGCACTAAAATTATGCATCATCAAGGGCACATATGAAGGAATAGTGGATAAAACTTTTTCAAGCATCCTGTCCACCGACTCCAACTATCTCCAACACGTTGCCGGTGCTTCCATGTGTTCCGGTAGTGGTGGGGGGGAAAATCTATTTGAAATATGAAAAATACATGATCTAAGTTATGTATGACGGCGTGTTGAGCAGGTATCTGGTATTGTTTCCAAAAACGCAACGAACCCCGGGCCGTGTATCAAACCTTCCGGTGTAAAAGTGGGGAAAATTTTCAAGCAGTTCCGTGTACCGAGGATGATCCATTTTTCCAACCGAATTATGTACGACATGGTACTTCTGGGTGGCTAACTTGAAGCCGCTTCCTTGAATGTGAAACTTGGGGTTAAACTTCCGTTTGACATGGTTTCGCAAACAGTTTTTTTTTGGAAGCGAATCGAACCATTATTCCTCGAACTAAGGAGTTTGAAACTTTAGGCAGCAACTACTACCGGTACGGTCTAACTATTTACGTACGCTGTGGAATTGTAATTGAAGGGTAAAGTTTTCCATCAAAGATGAAAAGATGAACAGATGAATATAAAAAAAATAGAATACAAAAGTGTAGCATTTGAAAAGAAAACAAGATACAACAATAAAAAATACATTGCATCGTTTGAAATTCACAACACATGAACGGCCATTTGTAGCAAACAAGGGAGTGAAATAAGAAAAGAGAAACAGGATTAAATCGTTTTCGAAATTCCGTACCGTAAGATCAATTTCATGCTAAATTTCATTCCAAATGGTTTTCAATTACTTTTTCATCAATCTCACCCCTTCCACCTCATACCTCCACTGGCCACACTGGGTTCAATCGACTTAATCCGCCACAAAAGCTTCCCTGTTGCGATGCGTCTCCATTGCCCATTTTGCTGATGGTCGGTAAAGGTAATCGTGATGGCGAGGTGGGGGGTTGTATTTATGTATTTTTTCCTTTTTTTTATGTTTGTTTTCTTTTTTTTTCAATATGCGAGCCAGACTTTCCCTTTATTTTTAGCGCCATCAATGTGGTTCTAATTGTGTGCAACACTGGCCAGTTTGTTGATTATTGAGCACAACCATGTTTTTTGGTACCGTGTGTCACTTAGCTGTCTCTGTTGTGTGTTGATGTTTTTATTTTGCTTTGCATTTTTAAACATTATTTTAACGAGTGTTAGGGGTTTTGTGTCCGGCGTTCGGCGATGGAGGCGGGCGGAACGCGAATGGGAATCTCATAAATTTCAATAACCAATTATTTTATGTAAATTTCTATTTAAACAAATGATTTTTTTTTGTTGCGCTCTGGGATTCACAAATGGATTGCGGTGCTTTAATGTTTATCCCTGTGTGTATCCTGTATTTTTGTTTAACGCGTATAAATGAGACCGAAACCGAAGGTTGACAAGAGAGGGGTTGAAAAAACTTCACCCCATAATTATGGGCAAGCTGCTATTCAATTAGAGTGTGGGGTTTGGTAAATTTTGCGTGCTTTCAAACAATTAGGTGGCTTTTATGTGGTTGCTTGCACGCTTCACACTAGTGGGTGACACAGTTCTTTATAAAACTATAGCTTTGTCATGAGTTTTTTTTAATTTTTTTTTCATTTTTTTAATTTTATCTGTAAAAAAAGAAGATTCTGTACATGTCCAATATTTAGATAATTTTAATAAAGAAATTTAAATTTTGAGCTCTTTAAGGCAACTAATATAATTAAGGTAGTGTTATTGTTTTGATAAGCACTGTAACGGCTAGAATCAGGATGTGTTTGTCATTTTTTTTTATTTGACCCAAAATGTTCAGTTTTTCTTGAAAAATAATGTAAAAAATATAGGTTATATATTTTTACATCATTTTAAATTACATGCTGCATTCGAGCGTTTGTTACTACGTTACCTTTTTATATACACAGTGAGAACATCATAAATAACCATGACGTTCCCATTGCAGTACATACTTTTTTGCTGTAAGTGATTAATTGTGAACAAATGAGAAATAAACAGCGCGCGTGTTTGTGTCTGTGTGTGTGTGTTGCATAGTTCAATCAAAACCCGCTGGAAACCCGTCTCCACCGTTGCTGGTCACGCAAAACCAGTGCACAAAACAGTGCCCGTTTATGAATAATTTATCCCGCTAATGGTGTTAGGTTGGACGCAAAAGTTTTCCCTCTGAACATTTTTCCCGATTTCGCGTGATCCACTCATCACTTCATTTACCTTGTGGTGCCTTTTCCTGCCGAAGGGATAAGGAAGGGCATCCACCGGAGCACCGTTTGGAAGTATATCATGGAAACGAGTGCTTTTTATTCACTGGCCGAATAAGGCGATAAAGTTTAGCTTTTCAGTAACAAAATGTGGTCGAAAAGAAAAATGAAGTAAGAAATCAAATCTTTCCTTTTGCGGTACGTAACGCTGCTACAGGTGAGATGTTTTAATTCGACTTTAATAACACTTCAGAACGCATTATAGCACGGTCATGCCTGTTTTTCCTTGTTCTGAGTTTGAGGACGTGTTGGTAATGGGAACAAACAAATAACCAAAACCAAAAAAAAACCAAAAGCTCTCACTTGTTTGATGACGGCTTTTCCCGGCGTGTCGGTAACAATTTTCCAATGTGAAAGGAGGGGGAGAGACACAAAAAAAACACATTTTCTAATATTATGGTAATCACGTGTAGAGCAATTTCTAAGCTGGCTGGTAGCTTTACACACGCCCTGGCAATAAGGGGAGGATGAGCCTAAGGATCCGATTGAACACGGTGTGTGTACACAAGAAGTGTAAAAGTAGGCTAAAAACAAGGATTTCTGGTATTTTTTTTTGCTTTGCGTTGGTGTGCATTCTTTCACCGGTGCACCCCCTTGGGGTGGGGTGGCAAACAGTGTTCTCCATTTTCACGTTTTATCTGTCGAATGTTCGTTTTATGTCTTCGTTTGTTTCGCAGCCAGGTGTTTTGTGGGTGTGGGATGTTTTTTTCTCTGAAAACCATGAACAACAATACCGTTTGGCCCAACGTTTCGTCGGCCCAACAAAATAAAAAAAAATACAGGGAATACAGTACCCGCCACTCCTTCTAGGGGCTAGGATCTGGTCGAAATAGAGAGTAAAAAAAAGAACGAACAAAAAAACAACACTTCAAACGATCGAATCGAGCGCGAGTTTTTGGCAAGAAAAAGTTGTAATGCTTTTTAAATATTCAAACGATTTTAACCGTACCTTTACACTTGCTTTAAGGTTTCTCGCCTTTTGTCTTTTACACCGCCCAAACCAAACTTTCATGGCGTGGTGGTACATGGCGAAGGCTCTGGTAAAATCACCATGCGAGGATTAGAGCTTAGGAAAAGCGCCAACGATCCGGTGGGTGTTTTTTTTTCTTCCTATCTCTCTCTCTTTCTCCACTCTTACACGAGCTTGTGTTTTATATTCTGTCTGACACAGAAAAAAACAGCTCCACACTGGCAGAGCAAAATAGTCTACCGTGGTGCAAATTGAAATACAATCCCAGTGCGAATGATATTCGAGTATCGCGAACGGCGGTGAAGGATATTTTGATAAATTTCTTTAGCGTAAACCGTTGTACCGTGTAAGCAGGGAAGTTTGGTATTTATCTTGTCTTTCTTTCTCTTTCTCGTTCGCTTTGCTCGATTTGTTTTGTAACTCGGCGACTCGATAAGGTTTAAAAAAAGGCCAAAGAAATATTTGGAAGTTTTCCTAAGAAAACAGGTACATCGTTGCAGAATCGTAGCTCTTTGGTTAGGCGTTTTTATTTTGACGTTGCCGACACGGGCTACGTGGAATGGAACTTTCCGAGGGTGAATATTTCACTCGAAACAACATAAGTTATTTGAGCATAATTTGTCCCAGCTTGTAGAACCGGTGAAATGTTCCAACACGCGCTGGTAGGTGAAGTCACGTTACTTTGAGATGAAGATGGGGGTATGTGGGGTGTAATAGAGCTAAAAAATTTCACTTTAATTTGTGGCAGTGAATCATAAAATCGTTTTTATGAACTGAAGCACGTTTATACACAGTTTGGATGTACAATTATAGGCTGAGCTGATATTTGAGAATGAAAAAAAAATGAAGAATCGTAAAGACATTAAACTTCGATTTGTTCGAACGACATAATTTTCATTTATTCTAAAAAAATGTTTTCTTTAAAATAAAAACAAAATCTTAGATTGATACTACGCATTGTTAACAATTTATATAAAAAATGTTTTAGGATTATTCTGTGGGTAATAAAGTGTTTTAATTTTAATAAAACAATTTTTCTTTTGTATAAGGGAATTAGTTTGGTTTAATAATCGTGTGTGCTTTCGATTCGATTTTTTTAAAGCTTTTCGGTACAATAGATTGTAAAAATAAATGTTATCAAAAGAAAAGCAGATTCCTGAATGTTAATTTATGTATACTGTAAAAAACTATGTTATCAAATTACATTTGTCTTCGATTTTGCAACTGTCGTCGTGTTTTTTGTCGTCTTCACTTTGACATCTTTCTATGAACAAAGAAGATTTTTTGACACTTTTGGCCAAAAGCTCAAATTTGTTTTGCTCTTTGAGTTTCGTTCGTGATTAGACGAACATAATCAAGTTCATACTGGGTTATAAACCCTAATATAAATTTGTTTTCACATTTCTAGCGCTTTCTATTATATTGTGCAAAATAATCCTGAAAAGTTTGATACGTAATCAGCAGTACACATTCAAAATTTGACACTTTTAAGCCTGTGAGCTTGAACATTAGCTGCAAAATACTTTAATATGAATTCCTTCTTCAACCTATCGATCGAACGTGCGTTGCGGCATCATTAGGGTCGTGTTACGAAAAAGAACGTACAACAATGTACGTAAAGAATTGGAAGAGAGCAGATTACCCGGCATTTTGCACATCTCAACCACCTCGACTGCGGGGGGGGCATCCTAATTTGGAGCGACCTTGGAGTGACGCATCCTGCGCAGGATGCCAGTGTTTTTGTGCGTGTGTGTGTATATACAATACGGTACGCACGGAGTGTAAATTTTCTGTAACATACTGATGTTGGCAGCTGCTTTTCGCTATATTTTTGCCAAGATGTCTAACGCACGGCACGCGGCAAGTATGTTTGTGCCTCGCAAAATGACAGCAAAATCCCTTTTCACATCACTCTCATACGGAGTGAAAGCAGCAGAAAAAAAAAATCGCCTAAGTAGGCAGTATGTGGAAAACGGAAAATGGTGTATTTTTTTGCTCCCCGTCTGTGTACGCCATGAAACGCTACTGCAGCGGGTGTTGATGTTGTTTGTTTGTTTGTGGCAGTCGCTAGGCGGATTCACGCACGAGCGCACACTGACGTGACGTGGTGGCAGATTGAAATTAGGTGAAATTGTGATTCGATCAGCGCTCGTTTCCCCCCTTTCTGGTACGTTCGTCACAACCATATGTGACAGGTCTGGTATGCGAGAACAATATGGTCTTAGGTGCGCGCACGTACGGGGGAACGAATTTTCAAACAAACAAAACGCCTCACGATGGAGGCGCCCGGTACTGGGTGATGGTTTTGTTGGCACTTCAAATTTTAATATGATTAAAGTGGAATAGCTTTTGCCGTGGATGTGGACTGTGATTTGACGTGAGGATTGGAGTGATTTTATATTTTTGATACGATTTTTGGCGCTGCCGTTTGGTAGTTTTGCTTGGAAAGTGTTTTTTTTCTTACTTTGAAATAACAAATAAAAACATGCCACAGGTGATGCTGGCAAGCTTTGACGAGCAAATTATATTTTTCATAGTGAAATAATTTATTCATGATGCTTTTTCAGTAGATTGCGTGTGCAACTGTATTTTGTAGAGCATTTAAATGCTTTTCAGTGCCAGCTTAGCACCTTGTAAATATTTTCACTAGACAACACTTCCCAACATTTGTGAATATGTGTAATTTGTCACCTAATCCAATTTAAAATTGGTTTCTAACTATGCCCATTGTATGAAGTGGAATTCGCCGCATTATTGAGTGCTTTATTAAAAATGAAGCTCAAAATCGTTGAAGCTTACTAATCTTCAATCTGGTAATATGAAGGATATTCTTAATGTCTTAAGCTCGTTGTAGGCTATCCTCTCATAGCACAATTCCTTTGGCAGAGAATTTGCAATATGGATGAATTTAGGAAAATTTTGCACTTAATTACTGAACAAATTTCCTTTAAGTTTTGGTTCTCTGGCATCTCTAAACTCTAACGACTTGTAGACGTAATTGTATATTAAACACACATATTCAGCATCATAGGACAAATCGTTTCCAAGGCATGTGACTTCTATGTCAGATTTCACGATTTGCATCGTTGTTGGAAGACGTTATGATATCCTGATCTTCTGGTGAATTACAGTTCAGTAAAAACTCACTGAATGTGTTATTTGATAGTTGGCACCTCAACAGTTAGTATATTAAATAACGAGGTTATCAATTATCATTTCTCATAAATATGATATAAACATAGTGTTTTCCTCAGTCGCTTTTCCAATATTCAATACAATGCATTGACTAATATATAACACAACATTCGAGGGAAACGTTATTTGTCTCACCCTTTCTCAGGATCTCTTGATTGGACAGAGAATTGAAGTGCATCACCACTTCCGAGGATGATGGAATATGGCTTATTTTCGCGAGAAATATCTCCCAAACAATGTGAGGTGTATTCTACATTAGTTGTTATTAGTTTTACGCAACAAAGCCTCTTCGTTCTGTATGATGTATATAAAAACAAAATGGTAGATTGTGGAGAATTTTGATAATTTATTTCCCCTTTCATAATTGCCGTTGTTTGTAAAGGAAAATTCTAAAGGTTTAATTAAAAAGCATCAGAATGAAGTACTATTCTTCAGACGTTAGTTTTATTGTACGGAATTCAGTACACTTTTGTTTTTCCTTGCAAATCGTTACATATGCACTGGATGCATCGATTAGCCCACTCGCACGTCCTCTGCTCCCAACCAGCGTCTGCTAGTCCTACCGATTAAATAACACAGCACTCGAACGCGTCGACTACAGTTAAATAATTAAAACTATGCCTAACAAGCGATAACGGGTTCGTTGCGTCCGTTGAGATTTGCAGCGGTCCAGTAAGCCCAGGTCCAGCATTCGGAACAGTGAGTGCGTAACACTGGTAACCACTGCTGGCTACACCTCCTATTTCGCTTACCACCGCAAAATCCATTACCAACTATTTTGCATGTTTCATAAATTGGTTGCGGACACGGGTGGAAAACTCGCACTGGAAATGCAACCAGGGATCATTTCAGGATGTTCAGTGGACCAGAAATGCATCCTTATTCAATCGAATTCCGGCTAAACTCAACATACACAGACACGCATACATTTCATAGTGGAGGAAGTTTGTTTGTGCAAAAAAATTGCACACAAAAAATGTCAAAATTAAAGAAGAGAAATAAAGCAACAAAATAACGAACGGACAGATCCGAGTGTCGGTACTGTTGGTAGTGCCGGGAAAAACTCATCACCCGACATCAGTATGATCAGTATCCTTCTGATTTCACTACACACAAAACACACACGCGCATTGAACATTGGTATCCCTTCCGCTCGCTCGCCAGTTTTCACACAACTCGGTTGAAGTTGCGCCATGTAGACGTGTTTTGCATATGCGACTAGACTGCCATCACAGTGCTATCGTGCATAGATTTTTGGCCGCTCACTGTTACGCATCGATGCGTATGGTGCAAAAATAGCAGCCCACATTTGCATCCGTCGGCATGTGGGCTGGCGCATGTGTCGAGTGCGTGTGCCGGGTTTTAAATTTTGGCACCGTACGCGGCATAGGCTATTTTCCTATGCGCGTCACATCCTCCCGGTTAGTTATGGGAAAAACTATTTTTCCTCTATTTGTGTGCGCGTTGTGTTAATCCTGCGTTTTTTTTCTCCTTCGTTTTTGGTTTCATTTTTACTAGTAAACGCATCAGATAAGCCGAACGAATCGGCGAGTGTTATTATAGGCGAGTTGAACTAATAACTGGCTGATGAAGGGGGACAGACAGCAAACAGGGAGCGGAAAAACATTTTCCACTAACATTCCCCGCTTTTCTTATTTCGGGGCTGGTGATTGAGCGACGGGGTTTTTATGTTTACGGGTCGAGCCGAGGCTCATTTGTATGTGGCCGGGGATGTGGATGTATTGATTACAATCTAAATTAAAAATGTGCATCGCCCGTTTGTATGGCCGACAGGGGCCGATCCGGTGCGAACGATACACACCCGGGGGTCGCTTTTGCGATAGCGATCTATACGTGCGTCCCGTCCCGTAGCCTGCTGCGGACAGGAGATAAATTTTCGACCTCTCCAACAAATAGTTCCGAGAATCTGCAAAACCATCCGAGCGTTTGCCGTTCCGTGCGGTAAAGTTACCGTCGTCCAGGCTGTTCCGTCCGAAATGAAATTGGAAAAATTTTAATTCATGAATATTTCATGTCAACTCGGTGTATGGGTTCGGGCACGGACGTGTATGCATGGCTCACCGGATACTTTCGAGTTTTGAAACGAAATCACCTCTCGCTTCACATTGCCTGGGGTTTCCTGGCTGTTTTGCGGATTTCCGGAACCAGATCCGGGCTTCAACGAGCGCTCGATATGGGAAGAATTTTCAACTCCGGTTGAGGGGTTCGTTAGCTACCTATCAAGTTTTCGCGCTGATTAGTGCCGTACACCCCGGGAGCGTTGCTAAGTCCAAACAATCGGACCGCATTTCTCCAACCTTTTTGGGAAAAGCTAATGGACCTTTCTGCAACGATGTGTGTGATTAGCGTGTTAAGGCCGGTACGGATCAAAAGAGTTATTTTAACTGGAATAATATCGTGATAATTCGAACCATAGTTGAGTACTCCACCAAAAACCATTGATAGATCCTGCTCTCTCCAGGAAAGACTAATTTTATTGCAATCGGGTGATTTGTTGACTGGTAAGCAATAACATTCCAAATCGGATGTAAGTCATTTTGGTAAATGTTCCCAATTAGTATGAAAGGTTGCTACTGGACGAAATGACTATTACCAAAGCGAATTCTATGGATGAATTTTTCATCAATTTGACATCAAAAATAGATCTGTTAAATTTTTGTGGCATGTTGTGGGCCAGAATGTGCATTTTGACATGTCGTTTTTGTCCGTTTTTGTGTAAG
>CM028118.1:23007143-23058069 GCA_016170025.1 Anopheles vaneedeni | reverse complement strand
AATTTTTCATCAATTTGACATCAAAAATAGATCTGTTAAATTTTTGTGGCATGTTGTGGGCCAGAATGTGCATTTTGACATGTCGTTTTTGTCCGTTTTTGTGTAAGTCTCTTTTTAGAAAAAAAGAACTGGTTATTATTGTTAATTTTTTGAATTATAATTCAAGTGATGCGAAATTTAAAAGTCTCATAAAGATAAAGAGTTAATGGATTTTTTCCCAATTGTTCAAACCTCAAAATAGACAGCGATTTTCTAACAGACAAAAAGTACGATAATTTGAAATAAAACTCAATGTATAAAATCCATATTTATACCTTTATAAGATTTTCTTTCATGATAAAGTTGAAGAGATAGGTACAAATGTACCAATAAATACGAATAAAAGTACCAATAGAATAGAAGTTCCAATAAATACCAAATTTTCATACGATAAAAATACCTGTACTTGCTACACATGTAATTTGACAGATTACATGTGTAGTTTTGTGCGCGTTTTGTGGCGAAAAACTTAAAAACACTTCTAATATTTTAAGGATGATGAAATTGTTTCAATATTTATTACTTACAATTTATTACAATGTTGTTTTGCCAATAGAGTGAAACATGAATACTTTAAGTGAGCTTAATTATTGTTTGAAATACCCTAGCTATAGTTTTTGAGCCATAACTCAAGCCCAGAATATGGCTATTAGGATAAAAAATAAAATTTAAAAAAAATGGTAACAAATTCAAATTGTTTCTTGCACTATTTGAATCGATTTCTCCATTTATTAGATATAAGGCGTAAATTATGTGAATACAAATTGTCCATATAAAAATCAATAAATAATGGTAACTGTACGCGCACTTCAATTGAATGGTTAACTAAGTCTAGAAAAAAGAAGCACATAACCTAACAAGTATGCCATGTTAGAAACTCGCACATTCACACTCGGTAGAAGAAATGCACGCTTTACAAATTGAATTCAGCTGCAGCAAAAGCTAATTGAAATCGATCAGCCAATGAGCCAAGCCGGCAAATGCTCAATTTCCATTCTAATCCCGTTGTGCAATGGCACTTTGATTTGATTCACCGTGGCCCACCATACATGTATGCATACGCTCTGGACACCCTTACACGCAGCACACCATTCATGGACATCCCGTTTTAAGCAGGGCCAGCCAAGAGTCAAAGCGAACTCGTGCTGGGTTGTGTCGTGGCCTGTGCACCGTGGGTAAATTTGATTACCCAACATTACCGGGCACGGGAATCGAATTAGTATCGAATTTCCGGCGTACGGTAGCGTACCTTACACGTACTGTGGGGTTCGCTCCCGCGGGTGTCTATTGACACGCGGATCGCTTACTCGCGAACTTACCACCGCCTGTATGTATTGAAAGATAAGCAAATGAAGCGTTAAACAAGAAAGTCAACAGTAACATCCTGCTGGCGGTGCATCGGTACATCCGTTTGGCTGATGTAATGCGATGCATTTCCAAGCGATGCATTGCGTGTGGGAAAAGGCCACCGAAAAGGATACGGAATTCGAAGGCTTTACACAATGTTGGAAGGTTGATTTCGTTGAAGAATTAATTTCGGTTGATTTTGAGCCCTACCGGTTGGGCTCCCGGTAGGCGCAAATGGAAGAAGCGTTCCATGTCCCATCTGTCACTTTTTTGCACATTCGTCGTCTGTCCTTTCACTTCGCAGGAAGCTGCGAAACTTTTCAACATGGCGCATGCAGCCGTAGTATTTGCGTTTTTTGGACCGAGCAAGTTTGGCTGTTTTCGCTTTATGAATGAATCCAGCGAAAAACCGGTTTTATTTAGTCAAGGATAGCGATCGGCAATGCAGCATGAATGGGATGGTCCGCAGGCGCATGGGTTTTAAACATTAATGAAGCACTCTTTTGTTTCTTTTGTTTTTCTTGTCCGTGTTTACGTTTCACAATTTTTTTTACCCCCAAAACACAACCACACGGTAACCCCCCGTACCGGCCGAGCGACGGATCATGCGAGAATGAATGAAATTAATTGACTGCATTGATTATAAATCCCACGGTCGTCAAGAAAATGAGGAGAACAAAACAACAGCAATACCAAAAAAAAAAAGTCCGCGAAGTTTTGCGAACCTGAAATTTTGAATCACTGATCGTGTCCAGGCACCATCAGTGTTTTTAGTGAAGAGTTGGAAAAAATACCATTTTCCCCCATCCCAAAAAATTATACCGGTTGTGAAGCATAAATTAATGCGTTACGCCGTACAGTCGTACCGGGGTCGTGGTGGCAAAGATTGGACATCATTCATTCATTATTGAAACGCTGCTAAGCTTTTCTGGAGGACGTTGATTGGACAAGTGCTGGGTGAAGATGTGATAAGATGGTTAAACATTTTTTTTAATGTGAGTTTGAATGTTTTTTTTCTTGCGTTTTCAAACACTTTATTGAAAAAAAGGTAATATGCAAATATCGCTCCACCACTAGTGACTGTGACTGGGGATGAAAAATGGGATACATATAATTAAATGCGAATAGCAATCGTGAAAAGAGTTTTACATATTTTAGTTATTTATATCCCACCTCCTCTCCTTCTCTCTTACTTTCCTTCTTTCTTGCGATTCTGCGAGCAAATTACTGCGACTATCGAAGTTCACCAGGGTTCGTTTGTGGATCGTAAAATTGGGTACGGATTTCAATCTAACGAACAATCTTCAATCTTATGAACAAACTCGGTGCGTTCCTTGCTTCACTCTGTTGTACCCTATTCGGACCAGTAGTGTGTGTGTCAATTTCCCAACCCCCGGGGGAACGTAACATTTCCTACAGCGTATCCATTTGCATTGTGATAAATCTATAAATATTGGATCATCTGACAATATTGATGACAGTTTTTCCAGCGCACCAGCGTGAGCGTTTCATTTATGCAAAACTTTCTTCGCCTTTCGCCATGTTTCGGATTTATTCGGTTCACTGTCATCTTGCACGTTTCAACTGGGAAGTGAATCAGTTCTGGCAGGACGAAACAAAATGGGTGAATGAACAAAAAAAAATTGTGAAAAAAATGAAATCAAATTGTCCCAAAAAATACGAAAGCGAGGAACTAAGCAATAAAATGACAGCCGCCAGTGAAGATCAAAAATTCTCTTGGACAAGCGAGAACACTTTTCCAATTCAAAGGCGTTTCTGTGTGTCACACACACACATACACAAAAAAGAGTAGAACGGGCAATAGAGCAATATGGAGGAAAGGAAAAGCTTTCGTTTTTCTTTTTTCCTTCGCCATAAACGTCAACCGATGGATGCAAAACGCAAGTGAAATAAAAAAAACAGAAGTACGAGTGAAAAAAATGAACTCCACTCCAGGATCGGCAAACGAGAAATGAATCCCAATCCATTTTGTATCGCTTTCCTGCTTCAATTTATCATATATTGGTCCAAACGGTTCGGTGCTTGTGTGTGCGTTTTTTTTTTGTTTGGTTGTTTGGTCTCTCTTTGTACCAATTTTGTTGCTGCGTGAGTTTTCTCCTTTTTTTGTCCGTTCAGCATCAGTTTCATTCAGGTTTCAGTTTTATCTGGCCAGAGTTTTCCACCAGCAGAGTTTTTTTTCTTGGTGTTCATTTTATTAGAAGGAAAAAAGCTTCATTTTTTTTTGCTGCAGAAAAACTCATTCGCATGTCGGTGAGGTTGGGCGGGTGGGATTTTCAGCTCATGAGACATGGGATTCGTTCCGCACCGGGATCACAGCTTTGGAGCGTGGATTTGATTTTTTGCCTTTGGACGTCTAGGCGGAGGGTTTTTTTGGGAGAAAGAGAGTAGTGGGCTGAAGGGTTGTGTGCACGTTGGATGGTTTTTTTTATGACCGTGCATCTCATCTCTCGTCCCGGTGTATGACCTTTTCTGGAGAGCTTAGTTTTAGTGCTCGAGTTTTGGTTCCATTTTTAGCGAAAATTGTCCGTCCTGCCGGCTGTTTGAAGTTGGTTTTCCATTTCCTTTCTGTGTTTCGCTTTTCCACTCGGTGGGTGGGTATATTTTTAACTTTTGCTCCACTTTGCACCGCTGTGCACAGTTGTGTTAAATTCGTCCATTTTTAACACTGAGCAATCCTTAAAGTTTCTGGATAAGTGTTATGTTTTCTTCACTCTCGCTCTTTTCAAGGTCATGGAAATTTCCACACAAATTTTGAGGAAGTATAAAAAAGAAACTTCAAATCCGCACACTAACACAAGGCAATGGAAAGCGACATGTTGAAGCATTAGAAGAAAGATCAAACCGGCAGCTGCATGCAAAAGCGGTATCGAATCGAATAAATTTATCCTTCTCGATAAAACTTCAGCGGAAAGAGAAAAGCATTTCCAAAAAGCAAAAAAAACACACAGCACCACCGAAATGCAAATTGAAAGCCCAACGGTAAAGTGATCCCGGGACCCGAGAAAGCTTTTCCCCGTCGTTCGTTTCCTTACGGATCGACCGCAACACACAGATTGCAGCATTTTCCAATCTATTCCGTGGATTATTTTTATAATATTTCTCGTTTTAATATTCATTTGGTGAGTGGAATGGTTCAAAGTCTCTTATTCAAAATGGTTTGCAGGTGAACCCTGAAAGGATACGCTCGGAGCAATTTTTCGCTTTACTTTTCTTACACTTTTGCTACCGATTTTCGATGTATGTGTGTGCTTTTTTGCACATCCGCGAAAGGTAGTACAACACACTGGGTGTACCGCTCTTTGTCACTTTCATTTCCACATTGCAGGAAGATAGATTGCGTCTGACCCAAAGAAGGTGCAGGTAGCGCCACCCAGGAACGGGAGTGGAGTGTATGGAATTTAACTAACTTTTTTTGTGTGTATCTGGTCGCAAAAGAAACTCGTTTGCACTTTCGTCTTTTCTATCATTTGAATTCCATTCCCTCGATATACATGGCATACATTTATCTCGCTGCAGAATGGAACATGTGAAAGAGAAGCTCCCTAAAAAAAAAGAAAAAAGAAAAAAGAAATAAAATTAAAGACCTTTTTTTAGCTTCCACCTTATCACAGCACGTGAAAATACTATTGCGGGAAAATCCTTGAAAGGATAGAAAGCAATTTTCAGATAATTGTGAAATCGTTATTCGCTTTGACATGGTTTTATTTTTCCGCATTTTTTTTGTAAGGAAAATCGTCGAATTTGCTTCATTTTTTTTCTTCTCGTTTTTGCTAAACAGATCTACTTCTGGTAGTGTGTATGTGGCGCATATCTTTGGTGCAAAAGCTTTTCGAGGTAAAATGAGTAAAATGGGAAGTACGTCTTTTTTTCCTTTTCCGAATTCATACATTCGATTTTTCTGCTTCTCCTTGTCGGCTTTACTACAGTTCTGGGAAACATCGACATTTTGTGAGTTCGATGAAGTTGGGAAAGGAAGTCAGTGTAAAGAGGATTTAGTGACACCGGCTGAGAAGAGAGCGAGATATATTGGGAAAAAAGGATTTCTGAGATGGATGTTGTTTTTTTTTACTTCTTCTCGTTGTTACTCACAAACTCAACTTTTCTTTAACCACCCAGATGTCACATGCTGCCGTTTGGTTCTGCTTCCACCGCTGGGAGAGAATGTCATTTTGGGATGGGAGGCAAAAAGGGATAAGATAAACCCCATCGCGTACACGTTTTGGGGGAAAGAAAAAAGGGACACAAAGAATAGATGAGAAATACGTGTGGGAGGGATCAACATGCTTTCCTTGGATAAAGGATTTTCCAATCGATTTCTAATGATTATTTAAGTACTGCTTTGGAAGTGTCGTGCAGATATGCAATCCATCCGGTGTGTTAGCGTTGGTGATACTTTCCATTCTTTCCCTTACTGGTAGCGTTTTGCTGGTTGGTAGAAAAAAAGGAAACCAAATAGTGAAACGTGTTTGCATTTCCGGTCCGGGTTTTAGTGGAGAAATGGAATTTCTTTAATGCATCTGTCTAATCAGCGGTGATGGGCAAATATTTGAAGGATGGAGTTGAAGAATTACTAGCTAAAGAAAAATAGCCATTTATCGTTCTTTATCCCACAATGAAATGTAAATTTTTACACCAGTGGAGATAAGAGTAAAAACAAACTTTTTTTTCAATTCTCGGACGACCTTCTCAAACTTCATGAACAACCCAAGGCTTCTTGAGTTACCTTTTTTTAAAGATCATTATGATCAGTTTATTGCAAGTTTCGCCTTTCAATATAATAATTTTAATTTCTGTCATAATGTCTGGTCTAAGCCGAGTTTAGTACATTATAAAAAAGATTATCTGATTTTTGATTAAGACACAAACTGTTTTGATCAAGTTTTCTCTTGTCCTCGTTTATGAAGACTTGTCTTTCATATTAAGCCCAGTGATATATTTTGATAGAAATTACGCAGTTTATATTCCCAAACAATTTGATATATTATAAAAGTTGGAAATATTGAATCAAAACATTTTCTGACATAATAAATAAAATAAATAATATTTAAGTTGATATTACGCTAGGACAAAAAATAATATGACGTGAGTAACAAAAATATTTTTTTCTTATATCACATTTATGTTAATCACTGTAATTCTTTTTAACGTTTGCTATAATGATATAAATGTCGCAATAAATTAAATTATTAATATACAATAATAATATTTATGTGTCTATTTGCATTTCCTCTCTCATTCACAGCACCTCCATCGTCGATCGAGATACAGGGTTACAGTCGCAACGCTAAGGTGGAAGTACGGGAAGGTCAGGATCTAACGCTGACCTGCGTAGTGTCAAATGCAAAACCGGTCGCCCAGATTGTGTGGTACCGGGGCAAAACGGAGTACAAATCTGGTAAGCAGCGTTTCACAAACCATTCCCACAAAAAATTCCAACATTCACACCCAGAAGTGTATCTGGTGTGTTTTTGGCTAGGAAATAGGAATTTTCTCTTATTCTTAGTTTTTGACAAACCTTCTTCAGCGGGTACAGGAAATGGGTCAACAGCGCCTTTTTTACTTGCCCATCGTTGAACGGACCGGGCAAAGTGTTATCTACACTTGTGAATGGTTTCCGATGTGCCGAGTTTATCGAAAATATTATCTCGTGCGACAAGGACTATTTACTGTTAATGTACGAAACGGGAGCCGTTTCGGATAGGCGCCATCGCGGTATTGTTACGGTAGATGGTACGGCGATCCTTCCCCCAGTATTGATCAACATCTCAGCCACAAATACTTTTCAACACTTCCTGCGGTGTTCCGTGCCGTGACCATGTACCATTATGCTTAGCCTCGAAATGGTCTGCACATGGTTTTTAGATCGACGGTTTTTTGGCTACCCCTGCAGATGCCTTCACTAAACAACTGCCCATTTCGTTGGTTGTATTTTTGTTGTCTTGTCTTTTTCCATTTGGTTAGCATTGTGGAATACCGGGAAAGTTTGTTATTTTTGGTTGTTGTGTGTGCCAGAAATAAATGGATTCAACTTTAACAGCTTCCACAGATTATTTGAGCGGTTGGTTGCTTGAGGTGGTCGACTCCTTCCATCGACATATTACACGGAAAGCGAAACGGTTCGGTCGATCGGACGCAGTGGTGTTATGGAAATTTTTTCTCCCGCTCCTATCCTTGGGCTGTCCTGAAGCACTGGACACACTTCCACTACTACGGAACCGGCCGGGAACTGTGCCGGCATAGTACTGCCACTTCATTCGAGAGATGTTGGTCTCTGCCCTCTGGCTCTGGAATACCCCGAAACAGCTCGGGTCGTGTGTGTGTGGGTATGGCGGTTTCGAAGTGATACGAATGATCAAAATCATCCTCGACAATCGAGTGCCCGGGTTTTTTGGTGAGACCACCGGGAAAATGCGGTCAGCATCGCAATAAATAACGGTAATATATTCGAAGGGAAATGGCACCAGGAAACATAGAGCCCGTGCCGGAGTAAGATGTTCCTTTCGGTTTTTGCAGGGTGCGCTTTTTGGGGTTTGTGCATGTGGGGAAGGTGGCTTGTGGTCGATGAAGTTGGTAAATGTCACTAAATAAATTATACAGAGGCTATGTTTTTTTCTTCTTTGGGAGAATGGAGTTTGGGGTTCATTTTCATCGTTCTCGTGCGCTGTGTGTTGAACAGAAAACGTAAAGGATGTTTCGGGAAACGAGGCGCTTCTTTCGCTGCCGATGGTGCGCACGTGTGTGTTTGTGTACCGCAAGAAGGTGGTGGTCGTGTAGGTGAAGAAAACACCTTAACAATGATTGTCTGACGATGGCACATCGCTTGACTTTGGCTTTGATGCCCGGTACTGCGAACTGTGTTTATTTGCTGGAAACAGAAGAAAATCTATCACGAATGTGAACATTGTTTACCAAACCGTATCTTCTTAAGAATTCTTGACTGGTATGTCTACACATCAGCGCTGAAAACACTGGCCAGTAGTGTAGATGAGCAGCACCAAACTACTGGCCCGAACCGTCATTCGTTTGAGCATCCTTTCGTGTCTTTAGCAGCACTTCTGTTCAGCCGTTCTGCGGAATAAAAAAAAATCACAAACGTATCGTATCCCTCTTCAAAGGGACATTTTTCAAGGATCCTTTCTTCATCCTCTCATCATCACACCAGCGCTGGGAAGCGTCACGGATGGACATAAGCTCCCGCTTTTTTTTTTGGCTGGTGGAAAGGCGAATGTTTTTTTTTCTTTCACCTTTCCAGGAAACCTTTTCGTGTCGGTTGTATGGCTCGGTGGACTACACCGGTTGTGTTCGCCTTACCAAAAACGAAATGAGCAAACAAAATAAATTGAAGTCTCTGCTCGGTACATTTTTCATCACTTTTTTGACATTCTCCATCCCACGTGGTCTCACGTTCTTTTTAGCGATGTTTTTCCTCTGCATTTTTTTTTCTTTTTTCTCTGTCCCATTCACCTATTTGCGCCATTTTGCAAAAGTCAATACTGCAGAATCTCTTTGCTTCTGAAGAAAGTAAGAAAAAAAAACTTTAGCCTCTCGCGAAGGGTGAAACTTTGCAGCGATGTAAAAAAAGGGGACCCACAGACAAACCATTTTGTCCAGGCAGCATTAAAAGGATTTTCCTTCAACTAAACTGCCATAAGCTTTTCTTAATCGTTTAAAGACGAAGGATGAGAACGGCATGGAGTACGGGTGTCCTTTTTGGGGTTTTGTGTGTGTGAAAAGCGTGCAAGAGTTTTGTTTGCAGTTTAAAACCGGTATTTTGGAAAGAAAAAAATTGAAGATCCGTTTCTTACCAAAGTAAGCAGGGAAGTGAATTTACTGTAAACAATCACGTTTCGCCGTATTGTTCGTTGAAGAGCAGAACAAACATATGCCCGCTGTAGATAGCGAATGGCGACACATCATGTGAATTGTTTGCCACAAAAGTCAATTCCGAAAAATTGGTAAGAAAAATAGTCAATATTCGAGCTCGTACAAAATGGCGCCGAAGTATTGTGAGAAGCAAAACAAAGGCGAAATGTAATTCAAACCATCGTGTGTTATCGAATATCAGGCTGAGTAGACGACCAGCACTGAAAGCCAGCAAGTACTCGAGGTGACAATCCTATTCCTTTGGTGAATTTGCTGAACACAAACACCGTAGGCATCTGTCCACCCCATCCGCATATCAACCATTTTGATAGATGGTCACACTTAAAAGGGTTCAAGCGATTTCAATTTCTTTGAACCGTACTGCTTGTTGAAGGGAAATCTTTCAACGCCAGTCGGGCACGGGCAAATCTCTATCTCGGCTGAGCATTCTTGAGACAAAACGAGAGGCCAGATTCATGGTATGTGTTTGTGTTTGATAGTGCCGTCCGTTGAAAATTCCCCACAGAGTTAGATGTGTCGGACGGAAAAGGAGAAGAAAAAAAAAATCTTCCCCGAGCGCCTAAATGATCAAAAAATGGTCACACATTTTCAATCTTTTGCTCCATGGAAAATGGGAAGAAGCTACATCCTAGCTTCGGATTCACCATCGTTTCGGTGGCTTCTTCGGTGTATATTTGTCATTCTTATTTTTTACACATTCTTCACATCCAAGCCCCACAGGGGCAAAGTTTCAATCGCGTATGTATGTGTGTTATATATGGTGATGACAAATTGCTATCCTCGCGTCGATCCACGCGTCTATCCGTCTGTCCGAAATCCTATTTTCATAAACAAATTTGTCACGGATTGTCCAGTTGTAGCATCCGGAGGTTGGCTGAATCGTGTGCAATCGAGACGAAAACATCTCATATCCATTTTTTCGTACCACGCACACACGTGGGTGGGAAAGGCTTGCTTTTTTTTCTTCTTCGTGTTGTTGTTGATCGCCACTACGTTGGATGTCCCTTTTCGGATGGTCGCATGGTCACATGTGTTCGTTTCGTTTTAGTTTTTTTTTCTTTTTTTCATTATTGCTTTATTTGCTTCATGACACTTTCATTGCTGAATGGAAATTGCTAATGGATTCTGCTCCGAGCAACTTTGTTACGGTCAATACAATAGTGCTTTAGCGCACAATTTCCTTCTCGAAATGGAGGAAGCAGATAATGGCGGTGCAATATTTTTTCCCTTCATTTTTATTTTGTTTGCTGGTGAACTGATTCTGTTGTACATTTTTGCAGTAAGAGTAATTTTTTTTTAAGTAGAGATAATATAATTAAAAAAAAATACAAAAAAGGTAATAAATTCGATAACGACGAAATTACTACAGCAACAAGCTTCATTAAAAGCTGTTAAAACAAAATAGTTTGGTCTCTTTTAACTTTATTCTTAGTTAATAAAAGCGTACACTAAATATATTAACTGTATGGCAAATATAAAAAGTGTTGAATTGCACGTTCATGTGAGTTTCCAATGTTTGCAGACCTGGATAGCTGTAAGTTTATCACAATCTAATCCAATCCCATCAGTCCCTAGCGAAAGGTGTAAAAGTTATATCTTTCGACTTGAGATATTAAATTATCTGCTCGTCATGAACCACGCGGGGAGGAAAATACCAAAGAAATCATCCTGACGGTGGTTCACTATGTTTGTTTCGCAGACTCGTCCAAGTTTACTAGAAGACGATGAACTTTGCTTCTTTCCTTTTTTTGTTAACATAATCCTTTTACGTAGCACTTTGTACCAAAAAAACAAACAAACTCTCTTTTCATGCTTCATTCACTTACACACTATTGTTTCAAACTATTTCGTCTCCAGATACAGTCGAGAACAAGATGACGGAAACGGAGGGCAAACGGTACACGTTGACGTCGCAGCTACGAATCAAACCAACCTCCGAGGACGACTACATGGAGTACACCTGCCAGGCAAAACACAAAGCCCTGCAACCGGATCGCCCGATGCAGACAAAGGTTCAGCTGTCGGTGTTGTGTAAGTATCTTCTGCTCTCGTTTCAATGCACAACAACAGAAAAAAAATACAAAAACGAATTGAATGACACCTAGACGATGGCTCGTATAATCAGCTTCATTATCCGGGTTACTGGTAGCCGAGCACGGACGCAACATTCAGAAAGACAATCTTCAATGCAAATACTGTAATCTGACGGGGGGTTTTGTTTTTGTTTTTCTGGTATTATTTTCACTTTTGCAACACAGATCCACCTGGAGAGCCCCACATTGAAGGCTTCACGACTGGGGAGGTACTGCGACGTGGACAAAATGTGGAGCTTATCTGTAGGAGCCGGGGTGGAAATCCACCAGCACAGCTGATCTGGTACAAGAACGACGTACAGGTCCGGATGGCGTACCGGACGACGGATCGGTTGTCGGAAAATATTTACTCGTTCGTGGCCGAGGAAGGTGACAATAAGGCTCGGTTACGCTGCGAGGCTAACAATGTAATGATCCCGGCACCGCTCAAAACCGAAATCACTCTTAGCGTGTTGTGTAAGTTTCGTGAAGGTTTGGGAAGAGTTGTTTACTGGGTAGCATAATCGACTGACACTGTTATCTATTTCTGGGTCTATTACACAGTCGCACCAACTCAGGTTATCATTTCGGGTGCATCGGAGGCACGCACCGGAGATGTGGTATCGCTACAGTGCCAAACTGCCCCATCAAACCCACCGGCCGAGATCAAGTGGAGTGTTGGTGGGCATCATATAAAGAACACCACTTCCCGGACCATCGAGAATCCTGATGGTGTGTTGAGCATGAAAAAAAAAACATTTCTATTTCGAAATATAAGCAAAAAATAACATTATTTTCTCTTTCAATGTTTTTTTTCTTCTTAAATAGGAGGATGGATTACACTCTCTAACATCTCCGTACCGGTGGAAGCCAACAAACGATCGCTGGTGGTGATCTGTCATGGGCTGAATATGCAGCTGACGGAGAATGTTGTTGCAACGCATACTGTGAACGTATTGTGTAAGTGTTTGATGTCTTTAAGTACATATCTTACTAAGCATAGTGATTGCTATGCGATCTTGATTTGCTGACGGGGTCTTCCGAACTCATGACTCATGAATCATGACTCCACCTTAATTTGGTTCTAATACACCTCCTCATCCTTATGACATTACCAACCCAACCACAGCTAGATGATTTAAATTATTGAAACAATTTTTAACAATAGCGGGAATTCTTTCCCATTGTCCTTCTTGATCGTGGCTTTGAGGTATTCGACAAGTTCTCTATAGTGTTCTTGTATCAGGAAAATTTTTCTTGTCAATAAATTTTCCTCAAACTGTTGACTGACCTTACGGCAGACAGCGACTTTGCGTTATATTTTATCATAAACTAAGCTATTGATGCTCATTTTTGACACAATATATGTGAAGTTCAGGATATCATCAAAGGTAACATGACTGAACATAACTATTTAGTAAACTTATTATGGATTGTATCCTAGGTTTTGGGTTTAACCTCGTTAGACTCTAAGTGAAGAAATCCCTGTGCCTAAGATATTTCTATTTCTTAGTAATCCAATAATTTCCTTTTCATCAGTGCATGTCTGATTCTGAATTTATTTTTTCAAGTTTCTCGTAGCCCCGAAGCTTCCACCACTAAATTCTGGAATGGTCCCCAATAGCGTTAGGCATAGGGTAAATCTTTGTTACTAAAGGATCTTCAAAGTTTTCCATTCCATTGTGGCAAGCAAAAAACGCTCACTGCGTCGTATATTTTTTAATCAAGCAATGCTAAGAGTGTAGCTATCGATTACTCACCTAACGATTGATTGAATTTTATTTCGTTGATTACTCTTTTATGGTTTGACAGCAATGTTTTAGGTCACCGCAAATGAACTTAAGAAAGTACGGACAAAAGTACATCACTATTTATTGATGAGTCAATTAGTGGGATAAAATGGATCTATCCAACACCCAGAACTCATCGCGATAGGCAGATATCGCTGCAATGTGACGGATAATTTAAGGAATGGATTTTCATAGTAAACTTGCAATAGCCACGGAGTACACCAAAGCTTTCTTTATTGCTGAAGGAATAGTAAACGTTAATTTAATACAGGCAATCCAATTTTATGCTTTTAAGAAAATGCCAACTAAAAGCGTCCATTATGCGTTTCTCCATGCAAATTATGGGTTAGCCTTTAACAGAAAATTACCTGTCGAATGTTTGTTTAAAATTATCCAATTTTAAAATTTGCTCACCATATTTAAGCAATAAATTCTTCTTTTAATATTAATTGTCCCATGTTTTGTTTACCAATGTTTGTTTTTTTTTCTCTCCCCCAAAAAACAGTGCCACCAAACCAACCGCTCATTACGGGCTACACGGAGGGAACAATAATAGCGGCCGGTTCGGTCCAACGGCTTCAGTGTACGTCGACCGGTGGCAACCCATTGGCAACGCTAACCTGGTACAAAAACGATAAAAAGGTAAGTCAATGATTGGGTTCACAAATCACACAAAACCATCACAAAACCCTTTTTTTCTTTCGTTTTGTTTGGTTCGCTACCACGAAAGGGACAGTTTGTGGGAAGCTGATAATATGTTGCCACTTTTACCGTTGACCGTTAAGGATCCGGTTTCTTTGCTGTTTGCTCGGTGTTTGAATGGTGTTGGGAAGGATGTTTTTTTATGCATGTGCATTTATGTTTGTGTGCGTTTGAGTGGGTGGTTAACATAGTTTACATCATTCATCACACGAACCGCCCGGCCAAAGGGTGTTTGTGTAGCTTACAGCAATCGCAACACGGTACGGCACAGAGGGGATTGGTCTGATGCCCGTGTGACACAACCCGGATGGTGATCAGGTGCCGATAGAAAACCGTCCCCAAGCCAGCCAACCACGACTACCACGTGTTGAGCCTTTTTGGCACATCACGGGTTGAGAAAATGCCAATAGACACACACACAGTTCCATGCGTGCACACTTCCATACATCATCTTGCGCTAGGGTGTGGTGCTTGGCCGGTCGGAAACCCGCGTGGGAGATTTAATTAATTTCCGCAAACTTTACCAAGCAGCCCCGTTGATGCTGGAGTCCCGTCCTACCCCAGGGAGGGGAAGATATGCCCTCGTCAGTAAATATTTGCCCCCCAAAAACCGGCCAACACCAGTGACCAGTGTGAACGTTTCCGAGCGGCCAGTTGTGTGTGTGGTTGTTCGTGTGTGTGGTTGTTGTTTTTGTTTGCGAAGCTTCCAGCTTCCGGACGTTGCGCAAAGCGTTACCGTATATCTTTGAGTGTCGGTAGCTCTCGGGCTCGGGGATGTTGGCAGATGCTTTCGGGTTTTGTGTGCCGTGTTTCGATTACCATCCGTCATTTCGTACGTATCCCAAGGGGGGAGGACACACTGTGTACGGGGAGCGTTTGACAATGTGTTTCGCCCCGTATGGTTCGTCCTGTTGCGAAAGCTTTTTGTGTGGAACATTGGTATGTGCACGAAAGCTTGCGAAAGCATGACACAGGTTGATGGTGATGAATCGTGACAGAGTTCGGTGTACGGTTCAGCAAACGGAACGAATTATTTGCTTAAATGGAACACAGTGAAAGTTGTTGAATTCAATTATCTGTACGAAAGCTGGAAACAACAGTGAATGGTTTTCGAATAAAATTGTATTCTAAAAATAGATTAAAAATAGTTATTGTGCCTAAAAATAGGTGTAAATGGTTTTGAAACACAAATTTTCTGAGATAAAAAAAAACCGTTTAATTAACGCAATTTTTTTTTCCTTTCACAGCTTAACTCACCCACCAAATCAACGGAAAAGTCGGTTTCATCGGAAATCTCGATACTGGTCAATGCGACGGATAATCAGGCAAAGTATCGCTGTGAAGCGCACAATTCTGCCACCGAAATACCGATGTCGGCCAGCAGAACCCTTGCCGTTAACTGTAAGTTGTTTCTACTGAACCAGCTCGTACCAGCAAAAGGGATTTAACTTCAATTTTTTCTGATTTTTTTACTTTCTCTCCTTTTAAAATCCATTCCGGCATTGATCGACCGGCATCGTTCGGAATGCTTTTTCGGCTTGGGAATCGCAAATCCCGTTTCCTATCCACAGTTCCACCCGAGACGGTTAAAATCAAAATCATACCACCGGAGCTTAAGCCCGGTATCGAGGCGACGCTGATCTGTGACTCAAGCTCCAGTAATCCGCCCGCAACGATTTCGTGGTGGCGCGATGGCATCGCAGTCGACGGTAAGTGCAATCCACGTGACGGCCGGACGGTACGGATCGTATGCGCCTGAATTGCTGCAAACTCCGTTCGTGGCATTCTTTTTATGGCCAGACCCCGGTCCGCCATGATGAGTTGGTACTCCCGAGGGGAGTTCGTAGAATGTTTCTTCACTGGGTTTTGGGTTTTTTGTAACTCTTCTCATTCGGGGCCTTTTTCTTCTCGTTCCGTGCACTTCAAACAGGTATGAACAACTCGTCGAAACCGGGCCTGTGGGGTGGTTATGTTTCGTCGCTCGAGCTAAAAGTGAACATCAGCCAGGACATGGATGGCAATGTGTACACGTGCCAAAGTGCCAACGAAGCACTGCAGCGCAACGTACACGAAGCCATCAAGCTGCAGGTGCTATGTACGTATATAGGGCAAAAATTCCGCCGGATAATAATGCTGAACGTTGCATCTTACATTTGTGCGGTTATTTCCCGCTTTTTTTCTGCAGATCCACCAAAATTCAAACCACCACCATCGTCCACTGTGGTCGGTGCGGAAGGTGAACCACTAACCGTGGCCATGGTAGCGACCGGGAACCCGATGTCCATATCGTACACCTGGACCAAGGATGGTCTACCGATCCATTCTGCTACAGGTACGTAAATGAAAATGGTCTTACAAAAAGAAAAAAAAAACACCCAAAAATCCAAAAGGCTCCTTAACTGGGGTTTCGCGCCACCGAGCCTGACTGATCCCTTTTTTGTCCCCCGCCCGAACCTAATCAACGAAATTAATCTGAGCAAAACTTTACTTCACATCCTCAATTGCACATCATCCACAACCGTCTAGGTGCGCAACGAATCGTCTCCGAGGGACCAATCCTGAACATCACCCGGCTCAACCGTAACGATACCGGCATCTACACTTGCGAAGCTGTCAACTCCCAAGGGTCGGCGATGATTAATATTTCCGTCGTAGTTGAGTGTAAGTACATGAATCAAACTTTGTCCAACTCACGCCTTTCTGGGCCGTAATGCTTCTCACCGGTCTTCTCTCCCGTTTGCTCGGGACGTTCATTTTCCACCCCGGTACAATGTCGTTTATGCGTTGGACACATTTTTTCGCTCGAATGTGTCGTGACACGGGCATTTTCTTTCAAACCGGCTGCTGGAACTTTTTTTTTGCGAGGATGCGGCGAACGGGTGGTGGTACTTACACACGTACGCATTTGTCATCCGCTTTGGTTTGGTCACCGCTTCCAATATTGAACCTGGCGACTGGAGTTTTTTTTTGGTCCGTTGTTCCCAAGCACATTTTCACCGGCACGTTCTCCGTTGGCTCGGGGTGGCTACCCATTTTCATGGATCAATGCCGGAGATCCCGGGTATCCTTCGAGCCTCCTGAACAGGCTGGGTTGGGTTGCGGTGTTGTAAACGGCTTACTCGGTATGTGCCGTCTCGTGTATGGCAACGGTCAGCCGGCGTGTATTGGGCGTGAAAGACAAATGGTTTTCATTTTGGGACACGGTAGAAGGAGGGCAAGATTTTTCTCCCCATTTCATGCGATGCACAATGTTCCGGATGTGTTTGTGTCCGACGCAAACAGCCATGCTGCAGGGCCCGGTGTCCGGAAGCATTTATACGTCAACGGTGCAAATAAAAATTTATTACATTTTATGGATTAATGCATCTGCCTCTGGACATTAATCTGGATGAAATTGTCCACCGGAACGGCTGGTGGTGTTTTTTTGTGCCCTGGCACACATGGCTGAACGTAGCGAAGCTAGAAGAAGATGCGTTGATTAGTAACAGGCCGTTTCTAGTACAAATGTTTATTCTAACATTTGGATTGACGTTTTTAGAAGGGTTTTTTTTTACAAAATTTATTTTTCTTCTTTACTTTCGTTCAACAGATGGTGCATCGATACAGTCAATATCGGAGAACGTTACTGTCAGCCCTGGTGAAGAGGCAATGCTTTCCTGTACGGTCGAAGGTAGGTCTATCAAGTACTTTACTACGATAAGAGTGATATAAAAACAGATGGAAAATAGAATGACTAAAAGTATTGATGAGAAAATAATTTAGGATAAAACTCGGAACTGAACAGGTTATTTTTTAAATCGGAAAGGAACAAGTAGGTTTCTTTCTTTCCATTTTTTGTTTTGTATTTTTCATTCGTTTTGCTTATTTTCTGTTTTTCTCAATTTTGATCGCTTCTTATTCATTTTTTTCCGTTATTTTCCATTCTTTTTCTGACCGCTACTTACTTTGCTCGTGTTTCTTTAGTTATTTTTCGTTCTTTGATATTACTTCTTCGATTTTATTAGATCTTTTTCGTTATTTGTTTTGTTCGTTTACTTGTTATGTTTTTTCTTTGTTTGTTTGTCGTTATTTCATCTGTTCTTCTGTCTGTTTTGTTCTTTTCTGTTACTTTCCTTGTTCGTTGTATTCTTGCGTTTCGTTCTTTTTCGCTCTTTTCAGATCACTTTTATACCATTTTCATTCATTTTTTGTATATTATGTTTTAAATTTACTGTTCATGTTTATTATTTGCAATTATCCTTATGTTTAAATTCTACTATTCATTTTATTTTTAATTTGGTACCTTCATTGTATTAACTTGCGCGGTAAATTAAAAAAAACCCGTGTCCCATTGTTCCGTGACACAAGGGCGAGAATAAACCAGCATGCTTAACTTCGAAACACCCACAAATGATTTAATGGTTTTCGCTGTGTTCGATTGGCTATTCAACAGGAAAACCACTAACGGAAGAACACATACGCTGGGAACGTATCGGGTACGATATGACCATCAAAACGTCCACCACATTTGCGAACGGTACGAGCTATCTGCATGTGAAAAATGCGCGCCGCGAGGATGTGGGCAATTTCCGCTGCATTGCCGATAATCGTGTTGCCAATCCGACCAGCCGGGATGTGTTATTAATTGTGAAATGTAAGTGATTACAGTTTGTGCTTTTGTTATGTTTCTGCAAAAATCTTCCCCTTTTGCACCATTTAATCCATTACAATTCGGTAACATTTTGGCGTAATCTTTTGTGTAATCTGTTTGTTTGTTGTTCCTTCCCCTTTTCCCACCAATTAGTCGCACCGGAAATCGACAAATCGCCTGTAATGTTACGTGCGGCAGCCGGTTTTGGGGAACGGGCACGGTTACCGTGTCGGGCACAGGCTGCACCACGGCCCAAATTCTACTGGTCCCGGTCCGGCCAGGTGCTGAACGTGAATCAGTCCGCAAAGTTCTACGTCGAGCACAAGCAGATTGATGCGCTGACGTACGAATCGATACTGGTCGTCGAGCGGGTCGCATCGAACGATTACGGTCTGTACGAATGTATCGCCCGGAACGAGCTGGGCAATGTGAAGGAAAAGGTACGGTTAGATGTGACCTCACCACCGGATCCGCCGGTTAGCTTAAACGTCCTGAACGTGACACACGACTCGGTGACGCTTGCCTGGACGCCCGGTTTCGATGGTGGCATGAAGGCGAACTACCGCATCCGGTACCGGGAGGTGAACAGCGATCGTTACTGGTACGAGGACAGTCAACCAAACTCGTACAAACTAACAGTCGGTGGACTACGCATGAACACGCTGTACGTCTTTTCGATTATGGCATCGAACGGGCTCGGTTCCAGCCGCTATCTGCCCGATGTGACGCGCGCCCACACGAAAGGTAAGTGCTCATCCGAGCGTTAAGTTCGTTAGTGTAGTGTCCTACTTAACCTGTAATCTTAATGTAACCGCTGCTGATGTAACAAAATTTCCCTTTCCGAAAAACTGCATTCGTTTGGAACCAGACACACCGCCTTCGCAGCCAGCCTCTTCGCTCGGAAGCAAAACGGCCACGGCACAATCGACCGGCGGTACAATCGGTGCATCCGGTATCGTCCTGCTAATCGGCGTCGCTGCCGGTATCTGTCTCGTGCTGCTCAACATCATCCTGATTGGATGCTGCATTCATCGGCGCACTGTTCACAAGCGCATCAAGCGGGGTAAATGTCTTTGGTCGCCTCGAAATCTTGCACGTCCCGTGTTTTATCGTCCTTGTACGGCCAAACACTGCCGGGATGGAATATTTAGGGAATCCATTCTGGCAGTGTATGTGTGCATTATGCCAACGAATAGGGAAGTGTTCTTTTCCGTCGTCGTCGTCATCGTCGTCGTCGTTACTTTTGTGTCTATCTTCCGAGTGCCTCAGCACTTTGAACAAGCTCGTCAACGATTCTCGTGAGACATTTTCCCACTCAGGATGGAAATGTAAAGAAAAAAAATCTGGAACCCCGTTTGGAATCGTCGTTTCTACAATGCAATGACTCTTTGCCGTTCGTGTCGATCTGTATTCTTTCACCCTGGGCGAAAGCAAGCGCCAGGACGTTAAGAGGACGTCGTGTATCGATCCATCAATCATCTTCATCATTGCCCATCCCCCCGTCGTACTGGGATGGAACGATGCAGCTAATGATGGTTGCAACCGATTTTACGCTGGCTGGTGGGTTTTAGTGACGGATCGATACTTTGCTTCCGATTCCGGTAACGCACCATTAGCCACTTGTTACGGGTGCATTCAAGGGAAACGATAACGATGCAAATTGTACTGCGCTTTAGCAAGGAAGGGCGGTAGGTTAAAAAAGGGGCAAGAAAAAGGCATGGTGCAGTTGGAAGCAAATCCGTTTTATAGAGTGGTTGACTCGGATGATGGTTTGTGACAAGTAACAAGTAACTGTTTCGATCCTGTTGTCGCTTTATTTGCGCTAGTTTCACTTCGCCGGGCGGAATAAAATCGATTTGTTTCGTTAACGCATCTACTGCACTTCTACTGTGTGCTTTTGAACAATCAGCAGTAAAAAACATTGACAGTGGATAACAAAAACGGTGAATTCTGATGAAAAACATTGATTCGGAATTTTTTTTGTTTGTTAACTGAATTGTATCCTTTTTAGGCGTGTTCTGTTTCACATGAAATTATTTCATTTTAAACCCAATTATCACTGCAATGTTATGTTTTGCTTTCTAAAGCATTGAGATAATGTCAACAAGCAAAAGAATTTTTTTAAGGCCTACAATTTAGGCTCGTATAATGTTCTATGTTGGGGAGTCAATAATTTTTTGAAAAATCAATTATAAAAGCAAATAGGTATGTTTAGTTAGTCCTTTTTAGGTTGTTGTGTACAATGTTTTTCATGTACATGATTGTCTGAACAATGAATGCACTTCATCAAAGGACTCCACGGTTATGTGTTTTTTAAATCTTGTTTTATTCCATTTTGAAAATGCTCTGTTTTTGTGTTTAATTTTTGTTTCATTTTTATTTCTTTTATGTCGCTCTTACTTTCTATTTTTTATGTTTTTTTATATCTTTCTCAATCCTCTTTTGTGTGCTACTGTTCAGGAATTGTTTTAATAGGTTTCGATTCTTGTTTGTTTTCGTTTAAATATTTTTTTTATTTCAATTATATCTATTTTTCTTATGTGTATATATTTTGATTTATTAACTCGTTTATTGGTTATTGTTTGTTTTAATATTATAATGTTTTTCGTATTACTTTAAATATTTGCGAAAAGAGTGTTATTATTTTATTTTTTATGTTTTTTCTGTTACTAAATAGATATGTTTTTTTTTTATTTCTTTGCATAATTTCGCCATAATCGTGCAGGTCCTGCAGTAGATGTTCCTGAAATGGTGCAAAGTGCAGAAATTCCCAGTTTCGTTATATTTTGCATAGCACTAGCAGCGCTCTGCTTGCTGGCAGTTAATGCCGGGCTTGTTATATGGTGTATTTTACGAAAACGAGCGAAAGGTAAGTAAAGGAGTTTAAGAGTTTAAACTTTATTTAACACACCCGACGTGGGTTTCAAGCAACAGCATTCATTTGGCAGCTAATGTTTCTGGAAAGCCTAACCTTCTCGCTTTGTTTTATGTTAAATTTTAACTGAAACTAAATTCGAAATCATCTAAACTTATCGTTACTGTGTGCGATACAATTTTAAAGAGTTGTAAAAAAGAAAAGTTTACGGAAAAGAACACTTCTCAGCGCATTACAGCCAAAGCGACGATAAGACGATAGCTCCGTGTCAATCGGTGCCTTTCTGTGTCTATCAAGTACGTCACACTAAACGTCATTGCATTCGTTACAGGCGAAACGCTGTCTAGTGTCTCGGAAAAGAGTGACGCTTACTCAACCGACGCTAATCGTCCCGACTATACGGTAGGTGCCTCTTAACCCACACATAAAAGGATGGCCCTGTTTTTAGCAGGCTGAGTACGGCGTTCTAAAGTCTAACTTATTGTCTTCCTCTCTGTCTTTCTCTCTAAATCTCTATCATACCACCGGCACACCTTTCGCAACATTGCACACCCATCGCCCTGCATTTGCAATAACTCATCGTGGACAATGAACAATTAACAGGATGACACTACCAGCAAATCTGCTTCGACATATCTCGTGGAAAATGGGGACATGCCGCCACCACGCTACCAAAAGGAAGGCACCTTACCCCCGTATCCTAACAATATCAATGGAGGTGGGTTATACTACAAATTGTTGTTTCCCTCTAACGACATGATCATTGCTCAGTATAGTAACCATTTTGGTTTTTCAAAAATGTCGTCCATTTTGTTTTTTGTTGCTCAAAGTGGAAAAATAATTTGCGTTTTGGTAATCTAATTTTTGTTCATCAAACGTAGCTTATGCGCGTACCTTGCCACATCCACGGCACAATCCTGTGAACTATCAACAGCGAAGCCACGATGATCAAATGATCGAACGCAGCAGCTACGTAACAGCTCCGTCCCCTGGGCCACCGTTTGATGGGTCCTATTACAACATGAACAGCGATCGCTATCTGTCCTACCCTCCGATGGTATGTGTCTTAACCCTATATATTTATATAGCTTCTATGTTTGAACCTATACCATATTTCGATTCCTCGATTTGTGTCTAATGAAAATAAACAGCAAGACTATTCGGCAATGGAGATGTCGACACCGCCACCACCAGTAATACCGGCACTGCCCAAAAACACTGGCACGCTAACACGTACGACCCGTCCGATGGTACCGCCACCGGACGTCACCTACCACGCCCAATCGGTAGTGAACGAAAGCTCCTCATCGCCCCAGCACATGAGCAGCAGTCTGAGCAACACGGTCCTCGGTAGCGGTGTACCATCGCAAGCGCCCGTACCGGCACCGAAACCTCTCCAGGGCATCCTGAAGGATCCGAAGCGTAACAGCAGTGCCAGCAACAGTAGCCAACATCAGCAGCTACAGCACGGTGCGCAGCTGATTGCGGTCCAGAATCCATCGCCGGTACCGCTGGTAGGTGGTGTGCCAGGACTACCGTTGGTGGGCAGTTCCTTTCTCGGGACGGCCGCTGGTAATGCGTCGAACGTAGGTACCGGAGGATCGAGCAGTTTGGGCAACAGCTTGCTGATCGGCACGTACGATCCGAGCAGTACGAACCTGAGCTCCTTCAATGCATCGTTCGGATTCACCGACGCCGATGGGCACCTGGTGTAAATGAGCTGCAGTAACTCCTTATTGCCAAAATCGGTGCAGATGTAATTTTCTCAAGAATAAGAAGGTAAGTTTTACAGCTTTTCATTTTCTTTTACGGTTTTGTTGGACGAATGTGAGCCGATAAGCGTGAGAGCTACCTTAAGTCCGCCATACGCAGAAAGTGCCACTTTGACTCGACAATTTTGACTGATTATGATTATAGACGAACATTTAGAATTCATTTAATTTCCTTTCTTTTCCAAAGTTCTAAAGTTTGTGAAAAATATTTAAATTATTTTGATACTATTAAACTATATAAAAGGCTTTCAAACATTTTAAATTATGCAAATTATGAGGCAAACGAACCAATAGGAGTAGTCATCATGATTGGTCGAGTTGAAGCGGATGATCGTTTTGTTGTTAATGAGCGTGCCCTGCTCTTGTTTCTCAGAACTATACTGTAGAGCGAAAGCTCGGGAGTACCCTGTATCGTACATAATGTGCGTATCGCTCAATGTTCTTTAACTTGTCGTTGATTCGAAACTAAAGTGCGAAACGCTCATCAAGCTCCTTCTGCTCCCACGAGCCAACTCCGCTCAGCGTAGTTCGTTTGAACGTGATCAGCTCAAGCGGTTCGCTCCACTTGTACAAAAGAGCTATAAGACTCAACATCAGAAGCAACCAGCAGCGTAGAATAATGTTCGTTTTTTTCTTTCCGCTTTCTTTTCTTTTCTCCCTTATAAAGCGTATTAGAACGCTGTGTTGACTGTGATAAAACTTTGCTAGCATAATGTGTAATTACGGAAGAAAAAGGATCTAGAAGATGAATGGCCGTTAGCTGTTAGCAGTGAGCTTTACTGGCGCTGGGAAGCATATTGATGGACGGAACGATGCGGTACGCGAAGATGCGGTCCATAACCGAACCAGGTCAAGGCAGGTGTACCGAAGGTGATGCTGTAAGTAGCACGTTTTTATTGATACATCTAGTGAAGCTGTTCCTGGCACGGTATCGGGCTCACTCTTCAAAAAGCCGCCGCTATGCTGTAACCGTTTTGATCTAGAAAATCCAATTTACGTTGCTCGGTTGTGAGAGAGAGAGAGAGATACAGAGAGGAAATACATCGCTATAAAAGAAAAGAAAAACTTCATTAAAGCCGCTGTAAGTACTCTAATTAAAACAAAACAACAACAAAAAATACATTAAACGATAAAGACAAGCAAAACAAAACAAATCAAGAATCTCAAAATGCTGCACACCGCGCACTGGTTGTGTAGCGCTAATATACATACATCTATAAATATATAAATATATATACATATTCACACTTTAAAAGGTTCATATTCATATATTATATAAATAAAACATGAAACCGCATGAAGGGCGTAGCGGGGGTGGAATGCAAAAGAGACCTAAAGCTGGTATGTTGATGCATACGGTTAGTTCGTTATGCGCTAAAAGTCAATACGGAAGCCATTTGCCGCAAAAAAGGCGGCAACGGTAGCTCATTAAGTCACTCACGCATCATTGCTTGTGTGGAAGCGTTCTTTTTACAGACGGATAATCAAAACCGGCAAACAAAACAAAATAATAAAGAAAAAGGAAACACAAACACACAAGAGCTAGCATCCAAAACAATGTTATAAAATCAATAAACGAAAAACCATAACAGTGAAAAATGTAACAATCGAAAAGAAAATAGCTAAAAGTAGCCAGCCAAATAGTGTTTGATAAGAAGAAGAATAAAAAACAACAAACAAAAAGGGCAAACGAGAGCTAACTTGGTAAGGTAACAAGATAACGCAGTGTACAAAGAAACATAAATCAAATTAAACAGGTTCGGTAAGGATGTATAAATACAGTAAGCAAGGGTGAGCAAAACGCGTGAAAGGCTCGTTACAAAATGGGAAGCGCGAGAAAAGATAAGTATAATAATAACAAAAGCGTTTAGCGTGTAAGGTGCAAAGATGAAACAAAAGAAGAGTAAACGAGAACAAAAAAGAAACAGAACAAAAAAAAACTCTCTAAAACACAACACACAAAACATCCAGTACTGATTAATACTTATGAAGCTAAGTCTAATTTTTAAAATTAAAACCCGGTAGCTAAACACTACTGAGCTAGTAAAATTTGCAAACATTGTAAAGTCGAATGCAGTAAACAAAACGAATCTCTGATACCGAATTAAATACTCACTCATCGTTAAAAACGGCTCGCAGGCGGCAAAGCAGATGAACAAATGAACATATAAAAAAAAACTAAAAACAGGCGGACACAATGTCCTTGCTTGCTTGTACTTTGCCGGTTTTGTCGAGTGCGATATTTGCTAACGTAATACTTTTAATTTATTTTACACCACTCCCCCGTATCGTTGTACAATAACTAGTTACTAAATGCGTACCTCTACGTTCGTATGCCGTTTCGTTGATAGTGAATTGAGTTTTCACAAGGGTGATGTATTGTCAAAGCTCATGATTATTAGTAATATTATAATTTTAATTATTACTATTGTAATTAAGATTTACAATCACCAGTTTTACCGCTCTGATCTGATCTGAAAGAATCCATAACCAAAGGAAAAAAAAAACAACAACCCAGTGGATAGTGTCCATGCCCGGCACCGGCACCATGTAACAGGTAAAACAATATAACAAAACAAAATTACTTATAATCCTCCGGGGGAAAACGGGGAAAATGGGGAAAATGGCGCCCGTGTACGGCATATGACACACTTGACACATCGACGCATCTTCTTTATGTCTAGGGCATGTTTAGGATATCTGTTCACGGTTACGAATGCAGCGGTAGGAAGGGGAAGAGAGAGAGAGGGAGGGGGAAGAAGAAGGGGTTTAGTGAAATAGTTTTTATTTTCTACTTCAGGTAGTAATGAGTAAGCATTTAAAATAAGTTAATAAACTTCGAGATTTTATAATTAAATCAGCATGACCATGAAAATGGATTGTTTGTTGTTGGTTTTTCATTAATATAAAAAAAGAACAATATCACATTTGTATTAAATGCAATGCTTTATAGATGATTCACAATGTCCGGAAGTATATGTGAGTATGGATGTCTGTTTTCTTACTATTTGTAATAAATGTATTGAATAGTATGCTCAACGATTTTTAATATTTATTCATTGTTTTTTGTTTTGTTTATTACTTTTCTCATAAATTTTAATAACTGTATATTCTTACCTTGTTATATTTGTACAATTTTTATGTTTATGTTGATTTTTTCTAGCTCTGTTAGATGTTTCAATTGTTTTGTTTGTGATTCAATTGTTGTTGATTTTTATATAGTAATTTTTATTCCTATTTAATTTTTATTCATAAAGTCTTCAAAGCGTTTTTTTATTTTTCTGGGGTCTTAAGTTTTATTTGCTTATGAAGTGTGATGTGGAGTAGTTGTTTTACGCTTTTTAGTTTATTCATGTCTGTATGATTGGTCATCCAGCAGTTTGGGTGTAACAGTGGGCTTTGTTTATTTTTGGTTTTAAATAGTAATTTTCTTCAAGTTAGTATCTCTTTGTTCTGAAATGAAAATTGCTGTTTAATTATTTTCTTCTTCACCCTAATTACTTTTTACCTTTTCTCGCATGTGTTATGATTCTTACAAGTGACATATCTGCATTATGAATTAGTCATTATGCCATTGAATGTTAATTAAAGTCGTAAAGAACCAGAAGGAAAAATTATGAAAATATACCTTCAGGCGCCATTTTTACATTTTTTTACCTAAAAGATTAAAAACCAATTTACAAAATTCATTCTTACTCTAATTTCCCTACAAACCGTAAAAATAATATCTTATAAAATGTATCTTATTTGATTCCTAAACAAAAGAATATCGTCAAACGATTTTACGTGACTAATCAATCTTGCTGAAATGCTTTGAAAGCTAACAAAAACCCATTCATCCAACATATGGCTGCCATTAGGTTTTAAAATATTGTTTCTCTTCTAACCCTGTGCCCAAACCAGACACCGTGGACCAACAACTTATAATCCTGTTTTTCTTGTACTCGAATGGCCACGAACATCTTGTACCCACTTTTCCTAGCACATGCTGAAAACACCATCCAACCAATGATGGGAAATACTGCTTCCCAAAATAAACCATTCCCATCAGAAAGGCCAAATCTGTTGATACTTAGTTTGCATAAATTGTTATCGGTGTGTACACGTGAAGCGTTTGCGCGATCGTGATTTGTTTCACACTTCCCGAACCGGGGGTCCCTCAGTGGTGAAGTCCTGAATCCCCGATCGGCAAGGTGCTTGTTATTCCTAATAATTTTTACCGAACGAAAAAACATTGCATAATAAATGGGAAACCGAAGCTTTACGCGCCGCGTTTCGGACGTCGGAGGTTTGGGGGTATTGGTATTGGTGATGGTTGGTAAGGTTCGTCCTCAGTTTCTACTCTTCGTGGATCATTATTTTCATCGCACCAATGGTGCCTCGGAGACGATGAGGTGTTTTCATTGGAGACTCCTTGAAGGGTGCGTATGTTTTTAAACGAAGGCAAGTTGAATAATGTGCGATGTCGAGATGGTCGAGATGGTCGAGCGGGTTGTACCAACCCCTGGGGATCAACATGGTTGTGCATAATTTAGCTAAAATCGTAACCCTTCAACGGACTTAAACTTATGTATGGTGATGAAGGAACCTTTGTCAACCCGTGGAGATGTGGCGGCGAGCTTGGGGTGTTCGTCTGCAGGGAAATAACGCCGTGTGGGTGCAAAATGTGAGGTAAGCACTTGGACGCACCCAACACCGTGAGGTGGCAAGATAATGTACCTTCCAGATGTGTGCCATGTTTCGAGGAAGCACGACTTAGAAGACTCGGCCAACAGTCGCCAACAGTCAGTCAATTAAATCCATTCCGTACACTCGTCGGGCGTCTCCCAAGAGCTGTGGCTTGAATTTTCCCTTCCACAGTAGCAGGACACAAGTGGCCGGACGGTGTAGTTCCGTGACGGTGTACGAGCACCGTAATTTTGGTCGTACATTCGCGATCGAAATCGTAAATAAGCGAAGCACGAATCGCGCGACGGGCACGCGTTTCGCGGCGCCCGTTCGGGCACGATTCAACCGCCAGCTGACAGCCGACAGCAGAAACAACAAATTCATAAAATTATATAACATGAATATTAATCAGGCTCCTATAGGAAAATGATAATACCTGCTGCACATTAATAATGATAATTCAATTTATTATTTATGACCGCTGATAGTCTGTTGGTTTTCCGCTTTTCCTTCCTGTGGATTTTCGGGTCGTACGCTTTGCCAGGGCGTATTGGCGCTTGCTACTGTGCGCTGGCGTTGTATTTGCACAGTGGGCTTCGTAATTCCGTTGGACCATTAGGTCCGTTCGACACTCAACACCTGAACGTCCGGGCTCCGGCTCAAATCCACACCGGAAACCCACACTGTCAACGGGAGCGTACGCTAGCGAACGAACGGCCGGAATCGCCTACATCCGGGTTCTTCCTATCGCTTATCCGACCGGTAGGGCAGAGTCTGTGAGTGCTGGTTTGTGGTTTCTTTTTTGCCGGGCAGAGGAAAGGAACTGATGACCTTTCCAGCTATTGAATCGGATGGGAGGGGATAAAGGTTTGAGCTGAATGTAAAGCAGGTCCATCTGTCAGGGACCATCCGAAAGTTGGTTCCTTATTCTCGGCTTCATCTCTATCGGCGCCATACGAAAAGTGTGTCTATGATTGTGTGTCTTGATGTTTTATAGTACAATTTATATATTTAAAGAAGTTAATCAAGAGTTATAAGAAAGAATAACTTATAGAGACGAAACCAAAAATATGTAAAGGATAATATTATACTAAGTTAAAGATATTATTTAAATTAGTTTCTTGTCTCTTATTCTTACCAATATTCTACGACATTATACATTTAGTTTTATATTGGAGATTAACAAACTTGTTTTTTAGATCCCGTACCATACCAATATAATTAATTTGTTTTAAAATTAGTCTCTCTCTCTCTGTTTGGCTTTAACGACCTTACAGGACACGCCGGCCATTTCTGGCTTACTAGACTTATTTTACCACGTAGCCGGATAGTCAGTCCTTGCTACGGGGGACGGTCCGGATGGGATTTGAACCCGGTCCGGCCGTGTGGACTGGCGCCGTTTATCACATGTACCACCGGGTCCCTATATAATTTAAATTAAGTACAATATTTTTAAGTGCACGTATTTTTCCCATGCGTTTATTTCATATCAAAACGATGTTATATTTTTTTTTGAAAAATACTTGCAATGCATATGATGTAAATAATTATGTGTGTGATTGAACGTATCTCTAATTTAACAACCTAACATTTGACAACAAAATAATTGCAAGATGTTTAAAAAAGTTAGCAGAGAAATTGTTTGAACAATAATTGAGCAGCCTTGCTGTAGAACTTTCTAACAATTTTAACATCATTATATTTTGTCGAAAAGTTTACCAAAAAAACTATATCAAGAATGTTTTGTTGGATTAAACATGTTCCGAATAGATGTTTATATGTTTAGCTTTTATGTATAAATGATTTTTTCCAATAATTTCTTAAAACTGCAGTTCTATTTGTTTCTTCAGTATTTGAATTTATTTTCTTGATACGGCCAGGCCGTTCTAACCGAGCAAAAAAAGTGAAAATATTTATCTATTTTATTTTACAGATTTGAGTTTCACGACATTCAACATTAAAAAAGGAATTACGTGTTTTTTTGTTTAATTAAAAGTTACTCAAATGCATCAGTTGTATTTACGTATATAGATCGCAACCACCCTGAAACGTTAAATCAAGAGTAGATCATTGAAAATTGTTAGAAAATTGAAAATGATTCAGTACGCCGCGTATCATGATGGTCCATTTCTCCTTTAAAAGTAACCTACGCCCAGGTACGTTGCTAGTCACCAACACCATTTTGTGTACTGTTTTTTTTCTGATTGACTCAACTCACCGGTTGATGTTCGGAGATCATCACCATTGTGAAAAATGGTACGGTAATGATTTGCGTAAAAGTGCCACCCCCGAGAGAGTCGTTCTGCTGGACAAGGAAAGCATTTTTTTCTTTCTTTCTTTCAATCATTTCCGGTTGCTAGGTACGAGTGGGGGTGTGTGAGCATGTAGGCTCGAGCAACAGTTTGCAACGATGATGGAAACCAAGGTGAAAATGGCTTTGTGTCAGGATGGGTAGGCTTCTTGGTTACACCTTTATATCCCGGCCGACAGCGCGTTGTTATGCGAATTCTCCGGATGATATGTGACTTAAGGCACTTTGACAAGATGATTGGACCTATTCCGTCGCAAGCATTCCGTTGTGGAACTGTTGGTGATTATTTTGAATATTTAAAAAAATATGTGAAAATGAAATGGTAAATAGACATATAATAAAAAAAATAAGAGCTTCCAATGAGAAAAATATCCTTATTTCTACATCAAAATTGTTTCTAATTGGAACACGTGAATAATTTTTTTTTTATTATTCAATTTTTTTATTTAAAATATTTTTATTTAATTTTTTAAAAATTATTTTAAAAGTGAATAAATTATTCACTAAATACGTAAATTTGAAAACAATTTCTAAAGAAAACCTCAGCCCAAACCGAAATAAATTCACCATCATACTAAACGACGGCAAGGATGTGTATCAAAATTTGCAAATTCTCCTTCAGTTTACTTCTTCTCGCAAAACTCGTAAAACACCTCAATTTTTATGAAGAGAAAAAAAAACGAAAAGAAAAACCGGGCGAATCGAACGCCACAATGAGATAGCAGATTTGCTATTTGCTTTAGTGACGTTTTTCCCATTTTCTTGCCCGGCTTTTCCGACAGCATCGCCCCCCCAAAACGGCGACTGCTGCCACCAGTGCCCAACACACATTTGCGTCCAACGGAACTCATCATCGTCGTAGCCGAGCGGTACCGATTCGACACCGTCGTCGGGATGGTCTGACATGCAGAGAATCTTGAAGCTCATGCACCACATTGAAACGGAATGTACGTGAGTGTTGCGAACCATGTTCCCGGGGCTGGTACGGGGAAATTGGAAATTGTGTGGATCGGAAAAGGGAAGGAACAGAATCGTATTTATTCCTTTCACGTGCATCTAAATAAACCAACGAACGAGATGAAATCGTTAGCAGCACACACACACACGAACATAAAGAGTAGTAGTAGTCAGTCCATCGTCGGTTCGTTCAATCCGTCCCGTTGGTCGATGAAGTCAAAATGAATGGATTTTTGGGTGACGGAGGCAGGCGAGTCTTTTGCAGAACTTTAGCCCAAAAACCGAGGATAAGCAGAGCGCTTTGTGGGAATGGGAAAGTGGCGTAGAAAAAAAGGAAGAAAAAAAACGGAATATCCCTTCTGCTAGCTAGTGTCTAGGCGTACCGATGGCCACCAGAGAAAGGTGATTGGTAGCAGCAGAGGCATCAGCAGCGTCAGAGCAAATGGTAAAATAATGACACCTGAATCGTCCGTTTTCGTCCATATAAGTGAACCGACTTGGTCACCTTCTAGCCTCCCCTCCCCCATAAACGTTTCCTTGTCCTTGCCGTACCGACAGCGGTGGCGCAAACGTGTCGAACGTTCCGCCCCATCAGATTGGTTGAAGGGGTGGTTGTCGTGTGCGAATTTTTTTGTTTGGGTGCTGGTTTGCGTTTTCCTGCGCCAGGACAAAAAAAAACCCATACTTCCCCCTTCCCGGTACTACAATGGTTTTGTATCACGTGGTATGACACTACCGGGGCAAATGGCGCGAAAACCGATGTGGGAATTGGAGAGTTGACTCGGTATTTTTTTTTTCGTGTGGATTCCCTGTTTTTTGGGAGGAACAAGGAACACAGGTGGTTTGGCTTGAGGAAGAGGAGGGTTAGAAATGTGATGGTAGGCATCTTCAGCAGCAAACCCGAGTGTGTAATGGGCGGAAAATAGCGCTGAATATATTTGCCATATACGGTAGAAACCGAACGGAAGTAAAATGACCGTGGGAAATTGAATTTCAGCATTATCATTATCGGTGATTACTGATAGACGGTTGGAATTCGGGGGAATGGTAGGCGAGATTTTTTTTTTCATTCTGCTGAATTGTTTGAATTTTTGCTGTAAATAATTATAAGCTGATTGGGGGTTGTAGATGCAGAGCGCCGCATAATGGTTCGCAGGATCGTATGAAATGCAGAACATTTGGTGAATGCATTTTTTTATTAAATTCAAAATTTTGTTTAAAACAACTTTCATTCGTTTGAAATGTATTTTTTTTATAAGTAGAAGACTTAATAGCCTTTTACCAATTTTCTGTACGTGTACGTTATAGAATAATAATCAAACTATTTTAAGTTTATCTACACTAAAACAAAAAAGATTACGATTTTTCTTTCTGAAAGCAATGTTATGAGAAAAATCACAAACAATTAATTTTACTTTAAGTATCTCGCCCCGGTTTGTAGCAAACACACAACAAACAAAGGCGTAATATGTTCTTGTGCTCCTCATGTGCGAATGGAGCAAAACGCATCCCACATAAACACAATTTCCGCACTTTTCATCCTCATGTTTGATTACCAAAAGCCAACAAATGATTAGCTTTACCATAGATTTACCATGCTGAATGAAAAGTATTTTAGTTGAGAGTGAAGGTTTAGTACAATTTGCGAAGGCGTATACAAATTTGAAAAGCCCCTAATGGAATGCTGATAGCAATTTTGCTCGTGACGTCAGGTAGAGGCGAAGGAATGTTTAGATTTTTTTATATGACATGAGAATGTTTTATTTGATGAAATGTTTCTGTAAAGCTGCTTTATATATAAATACAAATAAAGCAAGATAAACAAAGATTTAAAACATTAAAGTACTTTATTTGAAATGATAAACTACAAAATAGAGAACCTAAAGATAAATATTAAACATGAAATGACCATAGTCCGTACAACAATTTCAGGGCAGCTTGTGTTTCGAGAATAGTATGAAATAATGAATAGAAAGCTATAAAAAAATATTTAAAACTTTCGATTTTGCATATTTTTGACTCTTTATTCTGGAAATTCACGAAGCATTATCATCAAACGCTTTTAACATGTTGTAGGATAATAAAACAAGCGCGTGTGTACCTTGTTTTTAAAGATTATTTATTCATCATTTTGACATAAATAGTAGAATCCAAGATAACTTTAAACATACCAAAAATATAAGCCTAGATTATTTCATTCTTTTACTTTCATCATTGATTTTACATCAATCAAGGTTCCTTGAGTACTTGAACGAGTTTATTACACACATTGAAGTACAGTTTTCCCTTAAATTACGTGCTAATCGAGCTATGCGAAAACAATGAATGGAGTCCTTTAATATGAAGTATAAACGGGGAGTTGAAATTCGACTTACGGGAAATTCCGGTGTTTTTTCACTCTAAAATAACTCTTATTAGACCATTCTGTTACTTGAACTTTTTCTTTTTTCCTTTAATTCTTTTATTCTTTTAATTTATTCCCTTCTTTTATTTTGTTAAATTGTAATTGATTTTATTTTTATCCATAAAGCAATTGCCAATATACTTATGTAACACACTGTATAAACAAAGCTATATTGTTTTTATGTTAATTAAATTCAGCAAAACTAATCCATAAAACACATTAGTTTGCATGATACCAATCAACATGAAGCAGTTTGTTTTAATCGTGTAATAATGAAAGCACAGCTAAAGCAAATGTTTCATTTGATGTTTATTTGATCATGGATATGGTTATCGATACACTTGATGAAAAATTTAGTTAATCACATTTGATTTACTATGCATGATATTTATTCCAAAAGCCTGATGTACTAATTAGTGTAATTGATGTTGGATAGTTGTTATAAACTCATTCTTTGAGCAGAAAGAGAAATGTGATAGTCGATCTTTTTTGATCAAAACTTTCATTATGGTTTGTTGAAATAACTCGATTGGTTACGAAACAAATAAAAAAACAGTTTTTTTTGTCAATTTATGTTACAAATTCAATCATTTGATATTGTGGTTTGTATTTTTCATCATTCAAAGTTAAAAGAAAGAGCATATTTGTTTTATTATCATTTGATTACTAAAGGATATGCATGTTTCCCTTACAATTATATTAATCTTACGCCGTCATACACAGCTAATACACTTGTATAGCATGAAATCGTGCAATGAATAAGAAACAAAGCGCTTGAGCAACGAGTACAGATTAATAAATAAATAAAACAAGTGCTATCTGTACGTCATTTTGATGTCCTATCTTCCCAGTTCATACTGACACTTCCTTTGCTTTAGTGTTTCCGCCGGTTCCGTCGATTCCCTCCCAACACTCCGAAACGTGTAATATATTGCCGAAAGGTACATTGAATGATCGGAATCAGCCTTGTGCAATCGGTGTGAGCTGTTTCCTCTGTTTGCTTACTACAAACGGGGAAGGAGCAGTTTTACGATTTCGACTTACCTATGCTCACACGTTTCAAGTGAGCATCCAAGTGCGGAGGACAAACTGCACGGCGGTGACGCACGTCCGGATGATTGCAAAGAAACGGTGATATCATGACGGTTCGTTTTATGATTTATAGCCGCATAACAATGAAATTGGCAAACACTACCTTTTGCAATCAATTTATCATTTTTCGCTCGATTTTATTGTTCACGGTGTGGTTCGGATATTCCCAAGCCGGAGAAAACTCCATTGGTATGTTAAGAAGCGATATTGAGCCTTTTTTGGGCTATAATGCTTCTCTCGTGGAGTATAAACGAAAGATCGCTAACGAAAGCAAGTTGCTCATTCTTCTCACAATTTGGTGTAAGCCGATGGGTGTTGTTTAAATATTTCCAGTTTGATGGTTGCTGACTTCTTATTTTATTGTTTCAGAAATGGCAAAAATTGTTGTTTTATTTATGTGCACTAGGTTTCATATCATGAGGATAATTAAATAAAAACTGTTTCAAAATACATTTAAACAAAATACAAATAAATACAATAAAGCGCACTTAAAAATTAAAAAAAGAAGTATTAAAGGAAGAAACACATTTAATACAATTTTTTTAAATTTCTAAAATGATATGCGAACAAAAGAAAAAGTAAATAAATTAGGACATAAATGAAAATTAGGAGAAAATGATTCAAACTGAAGTAAAATTTGAAGTAAAAAAAAGAAAATAAAAAAGAAAAGAGATAGCATAGTATAAGAATTAGAAGCATAACGTACAAAAAAAAAAGATTTGCATTAAAATATAAAACAAAACAATAAGCAAACCACAATACAACTAAAGCACAATCTGATAAGGCAAACAAGATATCGAAAGAAATGTTTTAGACGTATATTTTATATTTTATCTATTTACTATTAATTGTATTCTTAAGAAGAAGAAGAAGTAAAGCACATTCAGCTTTGTACACGGAGCCCAACAAAAGACCAATATGAAATAAAAAAAAGGAAAAAAATGTAAACTTTCAAAGCCTTCCATCTATAATTTAATAAAATTGAAATATTTTTTCTGTAGTGTGTAGTTTTCAATTTGAATAAACCTTTCACGTGTTACATCCATCTTACACGTCAGCTACAGCGTAAATAGCTTTACTTGCCGTTTGCCGTTTTAGTATAAATTTAATTCCACATTTAACAAGAAAGCACCTTAGCCCAAGAATTAGCACCTGGATGCATCAAATGTGAATGTTTCCATATTAGCATTACGGCGAAGGTTTTGCAAATTCCATTGCGAAAGTGTAGAGTAGCGAGCCATAGCCACATACATGCATACAGACTGCTGCGAGGATGCCTAATCCCCGGCTTCCTATTCCTATTAGTTTACATTCGCACCGTACAGCGAATCCACTTTCGCTTCCAAACACACACACACACACACATGATGGCAACTAGCGCCGGAGCCTCAAGAAAGGAGAACCTTTCCGGTACTGGATGTTGTTCATAATCGCATTTCGCAGCTTTTCTGCATCATGGAAGCAATTGCTTGTTACCCATTAAGGATCCGGTCAGGTTGTGGCGGTGGTGGTGGTGGGAAGGGGAGCCACGAGGGAATGGTCTGGTGTTTAGAAATGGAAGTGGAAATACCGGAGCTGTGTGTTCAGCATGCAGCTATCTATCAGCCGTGCAGCAAGTGCAAGCTTGCACGATAGAACAATTTGCATCTTGAAGACGCTTCACACATGGATGCACTTCACTGTGGAGGTGCAGGTTCGGCTAGCCAGCGAACCGTACCGACCTCGGACCTTTCGTCCCGCTTTCTCACACCAGTCCTTTTCCCGAATCGGCAGAAACCAGGACCACTTTCCCGGTCGGAAGGGAATGAATGTACCGTACACATACCGTCTATAAATTTTCATCTCGAATAATGCTGGCGCCTGGTGTATTGTGGCAATATTTGCAAAACATCTCCTACCCTATCCTGCCCGGTGTGCCGGCGATCATGTTCTTAATACATATATACCATACCCGAAACGGAAAATTCGCCGACCGTGCTTGCCGCGCGCCGCTTTCACTAGCCACGTGCCCCTAACCTGTCCTCACTCGTGTAGTTGGCTTTTTTACCCAAAAAAAAAAAGATGCNCCCAACACTCCGAAACGTGTAATATATTGCCTAAAGGTACATTGAATGATCGGAATCAGCCTTGTGCAATCGGTGTGAGCTGTTTCCTCTGTTTGCTTACTACAAACGGGGAAGGAGCAGTTTTACGATTTCGACTTACCTATGCTCACACGTTTCAAGTGAGCATCCAAGTGCGGAGGACAAACTGCACGGCGGTGACGCACGTCCGGATGATTGCAAAGAAACGGTGATATCATGACGGTTCGTTTTATGATTTATAGCCGCATAACAATGAAATTGGCAAACACTACCTTTTGCAATCAATTTATCATTTTTCGCTCGATTTTATTGTTCACGGTGTGGTTCGGATATTCCCAAGCCGGAGAAAACTCCATTGGTATGTTAAGAAGCGATATTGAGCCTTTTTTGGGCTATAATGCTTCTCTCATGGAGTATAAACGAAAGATCGCTAACGAAAGCAAGTTGCTCATTCTTCTCACAATTTGGTGTAAGCCGATGGGTATTGTTTAAATATTTCCAGTTTGATGGTTGCTTACTTCTAATTTTATTGTTTCAGAAATGGCAAAAATTTTTGTTCTATTTATGTGCACTAGGTTTTATATCATGAGGATAATTAAATAAAAAATGTTTCAAAATACATTTAAACAAAATACAAATAAACTAAATAAAGCGCACTTAAAAATTTAAAAAAAAGTATTAAAGGAAGAAACACATTTAATACATTTTTTTTAATTTCAAATGTGCTGTGCGAATAAAAGAAAAAGTAAAAAATAAGAGCAAAATCTGACAAACTAAAGGCTTTTCAAAATGCATAAATGAAAATTAGGATAAAAGATTCAAACTGAAGTAAAATTTGAAGTAAAAAAAAAGAAATTAAAAAGAAAAGAGATAGTATAATATAAGAATTAGAAGCATAACGTACAAATCAAAACAATAAGCAAAGCAAAATACAACTAAAGCACATATCTTTTATATTTTATTTATTTAATATTAAATGTATTCTTAAGAAGAAAAAGAAGAAGAAGAAGTAGAGCACATTCAGCTTTGTACACGGAGCCCAACAAAAAACCAATATTAAATTTAAAAAGAAGGAATAAATGTAAGCTTTCAAAGCCTTCCATCTATAATTAAATAAAATTGAAATATTTTTTCTGTAGTGTGTAGTTTTCAATTTGAATAAACCTTTCACCTGTTACATCCATCTTACACGTCAGCTACAGCGTAAATAGCTTTACTTGCCGTTTGCCGTTTTAGTATAAATTTAATTCCACATTTCACAAGAAAGCACCTTAGCCCAAGAATTAGCACCTGGATGCATCAAATGTGAATGTTTCCATATTAGCATTACGGCGAAGGTTTTGCAAATTCCATTGCGAAAGTGTAGAGTAGCGGGCCATAGCCACATACATACAGACTGCTGCGAGGATGCCTAATCCCCGGCTTCCTATTCCTATTAGTTTACATTCGCACCGTACAGCGAATCCACTTTCGCTTCCAAACACACACACACACACACACATGATGGCAACTATCGCCGGAGCCTCAAGAAAGGAGAACCTTTCCGGTACTGGATGTTGTTCATAATCGCATTTCGCAGCTTTTCTGCATCATGGAAGCAATTGCTTGTTACCCATTAAGGATCCGGTCAGGTTGTGGCGGTGGTGGTGGTGGGAAGGGGAGCCACGAGGGAATGGTCTGGTGTTTAGAAATGGAAGTGGAAATACCGGAGCTGTGTGTTCAGCATTCAGCTATCTATCAGCCGTGCAGCAAGTGCAAGCTTGCACGATAGAACAATTTGCATCTTGAAGACGCTTCACACATGGATGCACTTCACTGTGGAGGTGCAGGTTCGGCTAGTCAGCGAACCGTACCGACCTCGGACCTTTCGTCCCGCTCTCTCACACCAGTCCTTTTCCCGAATCGGCAGAAACCAGGACCATTTTCCCGGTCGGAAGGGAATGAATGTACCGTACACATACCGTCTATAAATTTTCATCTCGAATAATGCTGGCGCCTGGTGTATTGTGGCAATATTTGCAAAACATCTCCTACCCTATCCTGCCCGGTGTGCCGGCGATCATGTTCTTAATACATATATACCATACCCGAAACGGAAAATTCGCCGACCGTGCTTGCCGCGCGTCGCTTTCACTAGCCACGTGCCCCTAACCTGTCCTCACTCGTGAAGTTGGCTTTTTTACCCAAAAAAAAAACTGCTAGCTGGCTTGGGTCGCCTTTGTGTGTGTTGTTTCGCAACTTTTCGCAGCTGTTTCTGTTTTCTGTGAGTTGCTAGCGCTAGATGATGAAAACTTTGCTAAGGATTTGGAGTCCCCTCATCAGATTGGCATCAACCATTGCAAGTGTGTTCTCCCTTCTCTGTGCCTGTGTGACATTTGCGTGCGGCCTATGCGTTTTTTGTATTAGTGATTTTTGCGAGCCTTTTACAAACTGTCCCCAGTGTGCAACCCCTTTATACACAAACACATATTCACGCCGGAATTCACCTCTTCTAGCCACTGGTTCCGGCTGTGCGTATTGTGTTGGGTGTTGAGTATAAGGGATTTTTGGTCGACAACAAAAAAAAAGAAGGGAAATTTTGAAGTACACTCGCACAAAACCATCGCAAAAAAGGGACAATCGAATGGAACGGAAATGCAAACGAAACGGTACAGTTGGTAAGCCTCGAAAAGCACGCGAAGGAAGCTGCTATAAATTCCGCAGTAAAGCAGCATTGGATGAAATGTAGATGAGAGCTAAAGGAGAACGAAGGGAGTGAGAACCTGAGTTGGGGGGTACTATGGGCCTTTGGAACGTTTTGAAATCAGTGACCAGGGTTGTCAAATTTGCACGAGACTGTGAGTAACATTTTAAACTCTTTACGATTTTTTTTTATTTGCAAAAGAATTCATGTTTATTTTATTAGCAACAATCTTTTGTGAAGACCCATTAATAAAAAACATCAAAAAAGAGTCATTCTCCTGGATCTTCAATGGAAAATAACTAATTCATAATTTGCCTCTATAAAGATGCATGTGTTTGTAAACGATATTTTAATGAGTTATCCTTAAATATTCCTACAAAATATATTAAAATATTTTTAAAAATATCTACAAATTGATATATCCCTGAAAATTGATGGTTTTCTGTAGTGTTGTGTAAAATCTGTCTTATAAAAAGAGTCATATGGACTTCAATGACTTCAATGAAGATTCATTCAAATCATGAGTTGATTCTAAATTGATTCATGAAATTAAAAACATACAAGATTCAGTGAAACTTTGTAAAAATCTTTCAAAAGCACACCTAAGTTTCCAATGCAAAGATTAAATCAGTTGAATTTTTGGGTTTACGTACATCAAATAAGGTTTTGAGCACGACCAATGGTGTATGTGTAAAACGGCGCTAGTTCTACACGACAGGGCCGGGTATCAAATCCCCTCGCGGCAAGGATAGTCTATCCGGCTACGTGGAAAAAGAGCTCATTGAGCTAACAAGAGAGAGAGAGAGATAGAGAGATAGATAGATAGAGAGAGAGAGAGAGAGAAAGAGAGAGAAATAGTAAGCCAACAATGGCCTGCCTATAAGGTCGTTAATTCAAGAACAGGGAGAGAAACAAAGAGAGAGAGAGAGAGAGTGAGCGATTGGGAAGGTTTTGTTCATTATTTTTTAATTGTTAAGCTTCGCCAAACAGAATCAGAGTCAAATGTTCGGTTTCAAGAATAATTCCCGTTAAGGAAGCCGAACCACATTCTTTCAACAGATAAAAACACTCTACAAGTGGAGAAATATAATTTTCGTGGTATGTTTTCTGTAGGTTATTTCTACTAAATCAATACAGATTGAAACACAGCCCTTAGAGATCATTACACACTTTGAAATGGTAAATTTGGGGTCATTTATTGATACTTTTCAAGATGAATATACATACTGACAAAAGCGAAATTATTTTCTTTCTATTATCTTTGCTTTACTTAAGTTAACTTAAGTAATTAAGTTTACTGCAGGGAGCATTGTGTTAGACATCTCTGCTTAACAACAAGAAAAAATAAGAATTGAAAAACACACATACACACCAAGTTTGGCGAAAATTATGGCGAGAAGTAAAACCTTCGCTACTGTCGCACGGCTGACGAGGTTGGAGAATTATACGCGGCACTTTAAAATATTGTGGTGTACTTTTACTTGCCGCTGCACAAATGGAACCCAACGTTACCCGTGATGCAACATCCCTGTCGCCAGTCAGAATGCTCGACCCCGAAAATGATTACTCTGGCTAGGCGCCCGGTTTTTTGGCATTTGATAGGATTGTGCCGAAGCATTCTCTATGTGTGTGTGTGTGTCTACCTGCAGGAAGCAATAGTTGAAGAGGAAGAACAGAGCAGTAGTTGTAGTAGTAGGTATCCTCGACCTTCCGAGACCGAAGCCGTTTGACGCCGGACATGTTGGCAATTGGCACCGCCAGCGGGCACATGCATTTTTGCTGTTTAAACATTTCTTTTCATGGTAAATTAATTTGAATGATTTTGCTTGTGAATTCAATTAAATCTTGGAACGAGTTCAATTAATTTGACTATGCGGGAAACGGTGGGAAAATGTTGCCCCGTGCTTCCCTGTACGTGAAATTTCGGGTTTCTTCAGAGTGTGGAATTTTTGCCGAGAATACACGGGTATGCTCAGAAAGCTGATGCTCAGTGCTTTGTGAGTTAATTTATAGGGTTGTCTACGATGAAATGTTACCCTACTGGTAAGATAAGCGAGCATCAGAGCATACAGAAAATATCCCCGAGTGAATTAAAAAACAAAAAGTGTTGAACACAAAAACTAAATTTTTATTCTTTTGTTACTTACATTTTAATGAATATAATAAAACTAAAATGTTTAGCGATAGCATTAAAACGTTTCAAAAATTTAATAAACCTTAACTTTCATGTTTTTCCTATATTTTATTCCTGATAATTACATGAAACTCATTTTTTTTTATTTTCTTTTAAATCCTTTAATGAATGAATGTTCACATAATTTAATTTGAGTGTTTCATGCTTCAGTAAGCTACGGAATACTTAAACAATATTAAATTTCCCGAATTGTAACTATGAAATAAACACTTTTCTTACTGACTATTAAATATGAAAGATGAAGGCATTGCTAAAATACACGAGAGGTTTTAATGGTTTAAGGTTTTTAATGGTTTTAAGTAAAATTAATAATTTAGACAGCCAGTCGTATAAGCCTTCTTCTTTTCAGTTATGAGCCATATTTTGCACAGGGTTCTATTGATGATTTTCTCTATAAGCAAAAGTCCATTTGGTAGAAATTTTTTTGTTTTTTTTTGTTTTTTTTTATTTAAATTACAGGGAAGATTGTAGATATCACAAAAAATAATAATGTAGTAAGCCAGTATTAGCCTTTATTTTAGTTAGTGATCACGTTTTGTGGAGGATTCTTTTGATGAATTTCTATCTAAATATAGGCCTGTTTTGTGGAAAAAAAACCATTTTTGTTTCCTACACTTTTTCCTTTCAACTAGATATTACGTTTGGCTTAATATCAACAAAAAAAATCACAATTGATGCACAAATGTTTTCAGTCACATATCACATTTTCTAAACAGTCTCGCTACGGATTAGCATACCGATATGAACATAATGTGGCTTTGCCATTCGATGCGTGGTTTGGTTGTATAACGAAATAATTATCACACTTTCAATGGAATGCATTGCGTAGTTGGTCTTTTTTTTTGCTTCCCGTCCTTACCGTTTCAGTTGACTACACTCGCCGAAAAAGCTGTCGCTTCGATTGCACCGCATATGCACCGGAACGCGCATATTAATAAAGCACTATTGGGCGTTCGAATTCAGCATTTGTACCCTTCGTCCACACACGCGTACAAAAACATGTCATTGATCGGAGAAGAAAGAATAACATCCTCTCGCTGCACGGTTCACATAACGGGGCCCTTTTGACCTTTGTCCACTTTCCCAAAAACCCACCATTGCGCACCCTTCTAAGTCACCCGTTAGCATAGTGCCCGTGCTATGCTCGTAGGGGTGTATCGGGTTCGGATTAATTCATGGTTTATTGTTTCGTGGTCCATTAATATTGACAAACGAAACAAAATGGTGTGATTTATAGCTGGCAATTATTAACTGAGGATAGAACTTGACCAGCCATAGGTTGGTTTCGGGGGCTTCACGTGCTTCTGGTCTGTCGCGAAAACCCTGAGCGATTCGATCGGCCAGCCCACTATCCAACCATCGGCAAACCGGTGCGTGCGTTGTTAGTATGCAATCGTTTGATAATTCACACGCATGGTTTGGTTTTGTGGGACAGCATAATGCACCAAAAGCGCCACGGAATGCAAATGGAATGTAATGGCGCATTATGAAGTGGTGAGCACCGGTTTCGTAATGAGCAGAAACGTGGGCTTTAGACGAGCCGTGATAGTGTTTAGACTGTGGTCGCTGTGTTTGCTGGAGGAAGTACGGGTGGAAGCGTTCACTCCTGGATCCTGGAGAGGTTGTGGATAGGTTTGAAAACGGATTTTCGGTAAACCCGATAGCAAATTTAACTGTGCAGATGGATAAAATGAACCGGTTAGTTTGATTTAATTCATACCGAATGCCTGGAGAGAGCTTTTTTGTGGGTGATTTAGCATTTTGCTGGGAATGGATTCGAAATGTAGTTGTTTGAAATATGTTCTTGTTATTTTATTATGTAAGTAAATATTATCTTAAAAATAGCAAAATTTATGTTAAATTTGTGCTCTTTGCTTACATAACAAAGTGTTTGAACACTGTTTATGTTTTATGAAAATTACAACTGGGATACTGATTCTCAAAAAGAATCATTAAAGAAATAGTAGTAATGCTTAAATACGCGGCAAAAAAGACAATTTTCTCTCTTAAATCTATGTTTTTTTCTACCTTAAAAGCGAAAAATTTGATAGAAAAATATTTTTAAAATAAAACAATTCTGGTGCAGTGACTAGGAATGTGCTCGTAAAGCTATTTTAACGTCGATATTCATGCCATGCATGTTTACTTTAAGCTTTCTGGTGCAGTGACTAGGAATGTGCTCGTAAAGCTATTTTAATGTCGATATTCATGCTATGCGTGCTTACTTCACTGTTTAAGCTGTTTTTTTTCTTTCTTGTTTAAAATATTGATGACGAGAAACTAATAAAAATTAGCGAAAGCACAGCAATAACAGGGGTATTGTGGGGTTCAATACCGCATAAAAGAAATTCTCCATAATATAACAAGATCGGCTTGCATCAATGGTAGAAGACTTAGTTGAAGACTATCAGAAGATGATCTTATTAGGTGAAGACCAATCGGCAGATCTTGAAGACGGTTCCAGACTTCAGGACCAGGGATCGAATCCCATCCGGACCGTCCCTCCGTAGCAAGGACTGACTATACGGCTACGCAGTAAAAAAAGTCTAGTAATCGGGCGTTACCTTAGGAGTCGTTAAAAGCCAACAAGAGAGAGAAAGAGAGAGAGATTAACGAGGCAAAAACCAATTTGATAGTGGCACCACTGGCCTTGCTACCAAATCCCGACCTACAGGCAGGGTTGACGTATAGATAAGTGATCACACTTTTGAAGCCGTTGGAACTTTAACCTTACGTGGACCAAAGGTCGGCACCGGCCATAACTTAGATGTTGAGATACGCGTATGAGTATAAGGAAACTTCTCCACTCAAAACACCTGTCATGACCAGGTCTCCAAACTACGACCCGCGGAGCCCTCCCGAGATATACCGAGATTTCAGCTGTGGCTATTCCACTCAAAGCGGCCCGCCATCCAAATAGTTGGAAGGCCCCTGATATATACGAAGAACTTTGTCCAGCACTCTGAGTCATGCATTCTGTCCAAAACTGACGAAATCTTCTTAGTCAAGTTCGAGAAGAAGTTGTGCAGAAAGATTTTTGGTCCCGTATGTGTGGAAGGACAATGGAGAAGCCGTCACAACGACAAGCTCTGTGAGCTAAACAAGTCAAGCTCCTGTGGGCTGGTCATGTCATACAAACGGCACCGGACGACCCAGCCCAAAAAAGTCCTAATAGGTCATGCACATGGACAGAGGAGGAGTGATACGTCTAAACTGATATGGAGCGGTGGCGTTGATGCGTCCACCAGAAAGGTTGGGTTAATGTAATATCAGGTCACGGCGCTTGAGCGTAAGAGGGTTGAGGACTCCTAGACTAGGTAAAGCCAAGTAGCTCGTGATAAGTAAAATTAGTCCCGGTAGAAAAAACAAATAACATAAGAGAAAAAGTAGCGTCACAAGTTCTTATTGAAAAATAATTAATTAATAAATTATTTTATTGGCCAAAATTACTATATTTCCTAACTAAATGCAACTGATTTGAAGAAATAATTCAGGTAAATTAAAATCTTTCCAACTTTACTCATGTTTTTCTTCATACCTTTAACAATGCAAAAATGGAGGAATTTTTTTTCTATTTTACATCATGGAAATTCTACATCACATTCGTTAGAAAACAATGTGTTGTAGTAATTGTTGTTGATTCTGCTTCAAACTCCATCAAGCTCTTAATCACTAAGCATGATAAGCCTACCTTCAATCATCAAAATTCAATTCATACATCATGTGAATTATTTCTACATAAATAAACCTCCCTTTCACTGAGGCATTCCGGACGGTTCCATGAGTAAGGCAGGCTTTTCTATTGCACCGGAAACAAAACCAAGTACCAACCGATATCCTGCTGTTTCCGGTAGCTCCTGTATGTGCACAAGTGTTAGTGTTAGTGCGTGTCTAGATGCTGCCCTCTTTCTCATCCCAAAACTGGCCCATTTCCTTTTAAGAACCTCCAATACCTTTTCATTCCAAATCCATTCTCCTCGCTCATCGTCCCGTGCACTTCCGAGGGGCGTTGGGTGTACCGAAATTAACATTAATTTACAGCTCTGTGTTCCGGTTTACTCGGACCGAGGAGGTGGTCCAGATCATCTTTGTCGTGCCGTGAATCTGGAACTTTCTGGTAGCGGTAAATGTAAAGCTTGTCATCAGCGTCCTGTCGTCCAGACCACTGTGATGGTTTTTGTGGTGACGGTTACCCGAATGAGGACACGTTCGGTTCACCGTTGGCCATTCGGGGCGACGATGGTATGCTGCTACGACCACCGTATATTTGTGTGCGTTTGTGTATGAATTTACTGCCCAGAAAAGCCCATTGCACAAAAGTCGGCTCGAAGTCGGATAGAATCATATTAAAGTAATATATGGAAGCTTTACCTTCGGCCGAGGGATAGCGTAAATCGGTGGCAACGGTGGTCCACTTTACGCGAAAGGCGCACTAACCACCGGGTCCGGGCGAAACATAAATCCAAATCACACAAACCAAAACGGGGCGACTAATGAATGCTTGCTCTGACGCTTTCCGCCTTTGATGAAACGGCCCAAAGAAAGAAAAGAGCCGTGGTCGTATTTGTGGGCACTCTTTATTTATTTCTTCGTCACTCTGTTCAGTCAAGCGCAATGGACATTGCGGTTTTGTCTCGAATGTGGGAAGAGCGGCGTAACGGAGCTAATGTCAACAGTAGCAATGGAAGATTCGCTCGTAAAAATCTATTTATTTGCGCGANCTCTTTATTTATTTCTTCGTCACTCTGTTCAGTCAAGCGCAATGGACATTGCGGTTTTGTCTCGAATGTGGGAAGAGCGGCGTAACGGAGCTAATGTCAACAGTAGCAATGGAAGATTCGCTCGTAAAAATCTATTTATTTGCGCGACTGTTTGCTGTTTTGTATAAAGCTATATTCATCTTGCTGCAACATGATAGGTTTATTAATTCAACGAACTTTAAAAACGCAATAAGTACACATTATGGTACATGAAATAAATTAAACGGTGGTGGATTTACCAGAAACTGTGTTGATTTTTTTTTCTTCAAAGAACGCAAAAAAATAAAATATATATTCATGCTATTCGTGTTTACTTCAATTGTCTACCAGGATACCTGTGTACTACCTTTCTCGATAACTCAGCATGCATTAACCCTAACTTACTTACTTTAATTATCAGTCGCTATAACCACTTCGCCATCATGGCCTTTACTCAAGGAGTCCTCTAACCCAGAAGTCGGCAGAGTTTTCAGCAAAAGGGACAGGCAGTAAAAATTTACCTGAAACTGCGGGCCAAATACTTGAAACAAATCTTGAAACATGTGGATATAGGTTTTACTCCCCAAGAGATTAGATGAGTTTAAAAAAAAAATTATATAGGACTAAAAATAATCTGATATCGTGATAATTGGATATTTTGTTCTTCGTGAGCCCTGCAACATTTTTCTCGTGGGCCAAACCAAATCTTCTAGCGGGCCGGACTTTGCCGACCATTGCTCTAATCCATACACGGTCAATCGTCATCATCTGCCAATATATTATCCCAACCATTCTGATAGACGCATAGATGCCAGCGGTTGAACTCAGTTTAGGGCTGCCACGCATCATCTTCCAAGTGGACGACCTAGAGTCACTTTAAGGGCTGGGTCGTCCTGTGTCTGTTCATCTGTTCATCGTACAAGTCACAGAGCTTGTCATAGTCGCAGTTCTTCCATTGTTCTTCCACAGATGAGGGGCCAAAAATCCTGATGCACATATCTCTCTCTCTCTCTCTCGCTCTATCTCTCTCTCCCTTTCTCTCTCTCTCTCTCTATCTATCTCTCTCTCTCTTTCTCTATCTCTATCTCTCCCTCTATATCTTTCTGCACATCTTCCTTTCAAACGCGTCTAAGAAGGTCTCGTCAGTTTTGCACAGAGTCCATGTTTCAGAGTCTATATCTCAGAGTCCATGTCTCAGAGTACTGAAAGTCCTTGCTCAATAAAATAACAGCTTCGATCGTCGCGACGGTTGTTTTGAGTAGAAAAGCTTACTCAAACTGTAGTCAACATCCTAGCCCGTAGCTGAAGTGTAGGACGACTCCAAAAGTACAGTCACATATCTGTGTAACACGCCTGCGTATGTCAGAATTATTTAGCAAATCTGATGGTGGTGCCCTCTCTTAGTTTTTGCCGGAACTTATGGGACTGATCAAAATTTTCTACAACCTCTGAGGTCACGATTGCCATTGCTGGGTTACGAGACTTATTTTACCAAGTAGCTAGATAGTCAGTCCTTGCTACGGGAGGACACCGTCCGGATGAGATATGATCCCCAGTCCTGTCGTGTGGACGGGAGCCGTTTATCAAATATACCAACGGCTTGCCCCTGATGCACCTTTTTGGCTGCATACAACTTAATCACTTTTAAATTATATTAACTTTAAATTAATTAATTTCTAATGAGCGAAATGTAATAAACTTACACAAATTTAATGAAAGATTGAAGATAAATAATTCGTTCATCCTATTTGGAAATTTCTTTCACGAAATGAAAAATTGCCATTCAGTGCAAGGAATCACGGGTTTCAAAAGTGCAATAAAACTGCAATAATTATGTAATGCAACAAATGGACTATTGTTTCACGCTAACATGAGCCGGAATTGTGCTTGATCACCAAAGCCCACCCATGTGCAGTGAAGCCCGTGAGGTAGCATCGCTGCTAATGCTCACTTTTATTTCTTGCTATCAATTGATTTTAAGTATGGCGAACACGTTTCGACGAACTACTCCCATCCGAAACTACCAACACGATTTGTTGTTTTTCGCTTTTTGCTAATGATTATTTCCAAAGCATTACATACCGGAATCATTTATGGTGTACATTCTGAATGAAACTGATCCAAGGTTTTCTATGCCCGGAATTGTGTACATTTTTATATGGATAGAGACAAAAGCTTTGTATTGATAAAGGGACTTCGATGGAAGCACCCAGGATTTGTAATAAAACATTAATTGTACGCATTTCCTCATAAGGCTTGAGTTGTTGAAATAAAAAGAAAACACGCTTCTACAAGACTGACAACATTAGGCAGCACTTAATTTAAATCTATTGGAAATAATTCCAACCTAAAAAGCAATAAATGAGTCGCTTATAAATGTCAACCAATCGTTATGCTGCAGATCGTTAAGGGAGCAATTTGAACGCCGACGCTGATTGCTGCGATGTGCCCCACAGGTCAGTTAATCTATCGAATCGATACCACCAAACGACATCTCATTAGTACAGGAAGTTTCGACTAGCACACGAAATCCAGTCCAACAGGAGCAGTGATCACACGGGCGCCGCGGATAGCAAATCAAAACCTCGAAAGAAAACAACAGCAAATGGTCGCATACAATTGGTACCCCCGGCTCAACGGTTCACCGTATCCATCGGTGCAGTGTGCCGGAGAAGTTTGTGAAATTATTGCTGAAAATTTCAAACTTAAGCAATCCGAACACGTACCGTCATCATGCTCATCTTGATCATTTTTTAAATGATGATGGAGGCGCATGGTACCTCACAGAGCACAGGCAATCGCCCTCGCGGTGCTGGTGGAAAATTTGTTCCGAATTGCCGGAGGAGAATAAAAAAAAAGAATTCACCAAAACAAAAGCTAAACACAACAACACAACCACACTCACCGATAGCCAAATCAGGCAGCGTCCGGCCAAAATCGTTGCTCGCTTCGTTTTCGATTGTCGCTATCCGTGGTCGCCATGTTCGGTTTTACGGTGGATTGACCATCTTGTGGTGGTGTATCCGATAAAAAGTTAAATTACGTTAACGTAGTCTCATATAAATTTTACGCCGCACTGCCCAAAACTAACGAAGGACCCATTTTTGGAGGCTTTTTTTTTGCTTGTTAGCGATTTAATTTCTTTTCGACATGCCGCCATCGCGGCATCCCTGTGCGGATGGGCGCATACGGGATAAATTTCGGGAATTCTTCTTATTAGATCACGTATCCTGGCCATAAGCTAAACACGTTTCACGTTTTCGATTATTCTCATTATAGGGATTTATGGTGCAAGATGCATCGTCGCACACTGGGCGACTGTGTACGAGGATGGGAATTATTCATGATTTGTATGTATGAGGGAGGAGACATAAAAAACAGAGGAAAAATGATATCAAATTCAAAATATAGTGAAACACCGACTATCCGTGATGATTGGGGTTCAGCCATTGGCGGATAAATGGTCAACAAGGATAATGGGCAAATCTGTGTTTATTGGTAAATATGAGTGAAGAATAAGTGATGAGTAGTTCTTATCGTTGCAAAAGAATTCTACAACTTTTGGTCGAACTATCGAACTAAACCATTTTGCATCATGCACTATTGAACCTTTCAGTTTCGCCGTTATCAGTTTGGCAGTAAATATGTCAATTCGTCTCTGGAATTATGATTTTCGAAATATCGTCATTCCATCTGATAATATTTTTAAACAATTCTTAAAAGCTATGATTGGAGTGAAGTAAAAGAAAATTATTAAAAGCTTTAAAGGGCTTTAAAATAGATTAATTAATAAGGGTTATTGCAATAATTTCACTCTCTCGCTCATTAATTAATATTAAATTACAGCTCTGTTCTTTTAGAATCTGGATACAAATCATTGATATAGTTTGGTCGATTTTTGACGTAGAAAATAGTTTTTTGAACATCTAATCAACTCGATTCAATAAAAATATTTTTTGAAAAATATCACATTGATGAACAGATACATGGGTGGATCATAATTTAATGCCTCCAATTCAGCTACAGAACAATCGTTTAATCGACTTTAGCAGCCCATTTTTATGCAATTTGTACAGCCATTTTGATCTTGTTTGCCTTCGTTCGTTCTTGGTCTTCATTCCGTTATAGCTCAATATACTTCAATTAGCCGAAATTCTGCACCATAAGGTGGGTTTATATTTTAAGTGATTTGACCATTCTTACATCTCTGACAAAAATGTACATGGTTCTTTTCAGAATTTTCAATTTATGGTCTAGTTTGTGATAAAAATCCATTTTTATGGATTATGGATTTATGGAGAAAAAAAAATTTATGGAAAAGTTATGGATAGAGCCTTATCACTTATCACAAAAATATTATTGGAACACTTATCTTCAAAAATCAGCAACATTTTGTTGGGATTTTTTTTATCTAGAACCTGCCTTAAATCCATTTTTTGGAACCAAGCGGTTGAAATTACCAAGTGAGTTTCCAAGATTAAATCGAATAGCTATACTTCCGTCGCCATTAGCTATTGAAAACGGCAATCTACTAACAAGAACTGTTACAGGACTTAAAGGTGTGATCTAATATAAAAAATGCTGTCAAAAGGTTCTATCATCACTATTTGAATTTTTATTAGTAGTTGTTTATTTAAAATTGTGCGAAAAAGGGCACAAGGG
>CM028118.1:22976425-23007123 GCA_016170025.1 Anopheles vaneedeni | reverse complement strand
CTGATCTTATAGACTAAAAGTAGACCTGCACCAGCCTGAATATTAGGCGGGAGTAAGGAATATAAGAGGATTGCTTAGTTGTGACACACGGGTACGGAAGGAGACCAGGGAAGAAAGGAAAGGTTGTAGAGATTATTGAAATCCCGAAAACCGATAAGAGTTTTAGTTATATTTTTTGGAATAACTATAAAAGAAAATATGTGTCCAGATTCATTATGATTTCGAATTCAGGCGGTATCGATTGAAATTAGGGTTGATGTATTTTTTACATTAAACATTAACAAACACACAAACATTTTGACACTACACAAACACTTTGATAACCCAGAAATGTGATACGCAAAGAATGTGTAACTTTTATCTGTAAAAAACTTTGCAAAAGGTTATGTATTACGATCGATTATTGTCTTAACACAGCCAGAATATGAAATTCAGCAAAAACATTTCTTTTAACGATTATGCCATTAAATCAAGATCGAATAGTTTCAGGCACTTAAAGCTGAAAGCTTCGTAAAACAATTCGCTCGACACAACAGCAGTGTGCGTGTGCGTACTTGGGTGGAAAATGAAACCGTCCTGGAAAGGAATTCACCCAAACCGAACCCACCCACCGCCCCTTATCAGCTCCAACACGTGACGGTACGTGGTTGGCATGCGCTTGCCGTACAATCATTTATCATTAATTTTTCGGCTTATCCCGCCATGACAGGTACACGATGTTTTTGCGGAAGCATTAGCTAACGCAGTGATAGAAAGCATCGACACTGGGTTTTTGTTTTTTTTGTATTCGCTACCGAAGGTACAAAAAGAGATTTCCAATGTGTGAGCGGTACGAGTGAAAAAGAAAAAAGGTAGAAGAACGTCCTTTGCTAAGCTCTCTAATATTCGTGATGATCGCACTAGGACTGAAAGGAAGGCCACCGTATTAGCGAAACCAAGGATCAACACTGAAGCGAAGTGTTTCAATTTTTGTGCATGAGCGCGTAACTGCGCATTAAAGTACTCGCTTCCGGTGGGCGAAACAAAAAAATGGGCCGTCAAAATCTTCGGTACTGCGGAATAGCAACGGTACGCAGGAAACCCAATGATGGGTGTGAAAGATTAACAAGCGGTGAATTATTCGTTCGTGCCGAAAAGGAAAGCTAATAGAAGCGACGAAATGTTGCCCGCTGGAAAGGGAACGACTGAGAAAATATTCGATCTATTTTGTTGCGTTAATCTTTCTGTTGAATTGTCCTTGCGGAAAGTTACGTGATAGCATCTTCAATTTTCAGCTTCAATTCCTAGTACTGTAAAATACACTTTTCTAAGCGTTGTTAATGTGAGTTACTTAATTCTTGGAAGCTTTTTAAATTGTGACGCATTCTATGAAAGTTTCCGTTACAGCATATACATCTATTGTCAGACATTATTGAAGTTAAAAAAAACGGTAAACTATTGCTGAACACAGCCTCATGTTGCTAATTCGTCTATCGATAACAAAGGTGCGGCAACGGGAAAGAGATTTGTGTATGGTAAAAGACATCTCCGTAAGAAACGGGAAGGCAGATCTTTTATTCAGAATTATGCTAATCATTTGAAAACGTTATTTCATCCATCTACCTTAGGGCGAGTGTGTTAGATTGTTACCAAGGCGCTCAATAGCGGCAAACAAGCGCGCTCCAGCAAGAACTGTAACAGTGCTTTATAAATATTCAATAGCAGCTTCCGAGCAGCTGCTTGTACAGTGTAAAAGTGAAAACTTTCCTCTATTCCCTGTACAGACACGTACAAGACATGGAAAGCATGATGGACTTGGTACATGTCTTTCGGTTTTGATGGAAGTTAGTTATTTTTATATATTGTCTAAATAGATTGTTTTGTTGTTATTCGCAGTACTGAATTAGACAGAAATTGATGATGGTTGTTTGAGAAATTTGAAGGTTAACCGAGACTCGTTGCTGAGTGGAGAGGATGGAATTAATAATTGCAAAGAATCAATATATGATATAAAAACAAATGAATAGCCTTACCGTTAAATTAAAGCTTAACAGCTTGAATTTTTTATGTGTGGAAATATAACACTGTTTCTTTGTTGGCAATATTCAGTAAATGATAACTCAGCAAAAGTACAGAAACCAAACGAAATGGAATAAAAATGTAGCCAAATATCGTTTTTAAGGAGAATTATAATATTTTTTAAATATTCTCATAAAAATTTATTTCGATTTAAAGCTGAAAAATATGAATTTTAGTAGTTAATTTTACGTTAAATATAAGGCAATTAATTTATTTTTATTCCAGTCCTAGTGAAGGAATAGTCTTTATAATTACATCCTGTATTAATGTATTTAATCCAGCAGTGTATGTGCGGACCATCCGGACCGTCTCCCCTTAGTCCGGACTACGGAGGGACTATCCGGCTACGTGGTAAAATCAGTCTAGTAAGCCAGGAATGATCGTAAAACCAAGAAGAGAGAGAGAAAGAGAGTAAGATCCTCTATTAGTAACAAACTTCAATTTATTGGTTCTCTTTTCGATGCCATCTTGTCGGATGTAGTATAACTATTCTTTTGTTTTAATTATTATTTTACAAATTATAAATTATATTTTTTTTCTTTTGAATATCTGAGTCTGTATCTGAGTAGTTTACAATTTGTTAAATAAAACTAATATATTCATGGCCAATTTACGAAAAGAAATAGTTTTCTCAGACTTATACTGAATTGCAGGAAATCGAGATTAAGTGACAAATATTGAATTATATCGGTTAAGGAAAGAATGTGAAAGTTTTCCAGTTTGCTCAAAAGGTTGCTCAAAAGGGAAAAGTTAAAAATAAAAACGAAAAGAAAAGCTTTCGCCACTAAAACATTTGCCATATTGAAGAGCTTTGAAAATGTGCAAGTCATAAAAGGTTAAAACNTTAAAGGTGTGATCTAATATAAAAAATGCTGTCAAAAGTTTCTATCATCACTATTTGATTTTTTATTAGTAGTTGTTTATGTAAAATTGTGCGAGAAAAGGGCACAAGGGTATAGTAAAGATACTCTGATCTTATAGACTAAAAGTAGACCTGAACCAGCCTGAATATGATGCGAGAGTAAGGAATATAAGAGCATTGCTTAGTTGTGACACACGGGTACGGAAGGAGACCAGGGAAGAAAGGAAAGGTTGTAGAGATTATTGAAATCCCGAAAACCGATAAGAGTTTTAGTTATATTTTTTGGAATAACTATAAAAGAAAATATGTGTCCAGATTCATTATGATTTCGAATTCAGGCGGTATCGATTGCAATTAAGTAGATGTATTTTTTACATTAAACATTAACAAACACACAAACATTTTGACACTACACAAACACTTTGATAACCCAGAAATGTGATACGCAAAGAATGTGTAACTTTTATCTGTAAAAAACTTTGCAAAAGGTTATGTATTACGATCGATTATTGTCTTAACACAGCCAGAATATGAAATTCAGCAAAAACATTTCTTTTAACGATTATGCTATTAAATCAAGATCGAATAGTTTCAGGCACTTAAAGCTGAAAGCTTCGTAAAACAATTCGCTCGACACAACAGCAGTGTGCGTGTGCGTACTTGGGTGGAAAATGAAACCGTCCTGGAAAGGAATTCACCAACCCGAACCCACCCACCGCCCCTTATCAGCTCCAACACGTGACGGTACGTGGTTGGCATGCGCTTGCCGTACAATCATTTATCATTAATTTTTCGGCTTATCCCGCCATGACAGGTACACGATGTTTTTGCGGAAGCATTAGCTAACGCAGTGATAGAAAGCATCGACACTGGGTTTTTGTTTTTTTTTTTTTGTGCTCGGAACCGAAGGTACAAAAAGAGATTTCCAATGTGTGAGCGGTACGAGTGAAAAAGAAAAAGGTAGAAGAACGTCCTTTGCTAAGCTCTCTAATATTCGTGATGATCGCACTAGGACTGAAAGGAAGGCCACCGTATTAGCGAAACCAAGAATCAACACTGAAGCGAAGTGTTTCAATTTTTGTGCATGAGCGCGTAACTGCGCATTAAAGTACTCGCTTCCGGTGGGCGAAACAAAAAAATGGGCCGTCAAAATCTTCGGTACTGCGGAATAGCAACGGTACGCAGGAAACCCAATGATGGGTGTGAAAGATTAACAAGCGGTGAATTATTCGTTCGTGCCGAAAAGGAAAGCTAATAGAAGCGAGAAATGTTGCCCGCTGGAAAGGGAACGACTGAGAAAATATTCGATCTATTTTGTTGCGTTAATCTTTCTGTTGAAATGTCCTTGCGGAAAGTTACGTGATAGCATCTTCAATTTTCAGCTTCAATTCCTAGTACTATACAATACACTTTTCTAAGCGTTGTTAATGTAAGCTACATAATTCTTGGAAGCTTTTTAAATTGTGACTCATTCTATGAAAGTTTCCGTTACAGCATATACCTCTATTGTCAGCCGTTATTGAAGTTAAAAAAAACGATAAACTATTGCTGAACACAGCCTCGTGTTGCTAATTCGTCTATCGATAACAAAGGTGCGGCAACGGGAAAGAGATTTGTGTATGGTAAAAGACATCTCCGTAAGAAACGGGAAGGCAGATCTTTTATTCAGAATTATGCTAATCATTTGAAAACGTTATTTCATCCATCTACCTTAGGGCGAGTGTGTTAGATTGTTACCAAGGCGCTCAATAGAGGCAAACAAGCGCGCTCCAGCAAGAACTGTAACAGTGCTTTATAAATATTCAATAGCAGCTTCCGAGCAGCTGCTTGTACAGTGTAAAAGTGAAAACTTTCCTCTATTCCCTATACAGACACGTACAAGACATGGAAAGCATGATGGACTTGGTACATGTCTTTCGGTTTTGATGGAAGTTAGTTATTTTTATATATTGTCTAAATAGATTGTTTTGTTGTTATTCGCAGTACTGAATTAGGGAGAAATTGATGATGGTTGTTTGAGAAATTTGAAGGTTAACCGAGACTCTTCGCTGAGTGGAGAGGATGGAATTAATAATTGCAAAGAATCAATATATGACATAAAAACAAATGAATAGCCTTACCGTTAAATTAAAGCTTAACAGCTTGAATTTTTTATGTGTGGAAATATAACACTGTTTCTTTGCTGGCAATATTCAGTAAATGATATCTCAACAAAAGTACATAAACCAAACGAAATGGAATAAAAATGTAGCCAAATATCGTTTTTTAGAAGAATTTTAATTTTTTTAAAAATGTTCTCATATAAATTTATTTCGATTTAAAGCTAAATAAAACATGATTTTTAATAGTAAAATTTACGTGAAATATAAGACAATTAATTCGTTTTTATTTCGGTCTTAGTGAAGGAATCATCTTTATAATTATATCTTGTATTAATGTATTTAATTCAGCAGGGTATGTGCGACGCGGATTCTACAGGACCGGGTATCAAATCCCTTCCGGACCGCCTGGCCGTAGTAAGGACTGACTATCCGGCTACGTGGTAAAATCAGTCTAGTAAGCCAGGAATGATCGTAAAACCAAGAAGAGAGAGAGAGAAAGAGTGTAAGATCTTCTATTAGTAACAAACTTCATTTTATTGGTTCTCTTTACGATGCCATCTTATCAGATGTAGTATAACTATTCTTTTGTTTTAATTATTATTTTACTAGTTATAATTTTTTCTTCTTTTGAATATCTGAGTCTGTATCTGAGTAGTTTACAATTTGTTAAATAAAACTAATACATTCATGACAAATTTACTAAAAGAAATAGTTTTCTCAGACTTATACTGAATTGCAGGAAATCGAGATTAAGTGACAAATATTGAATTATATCGGTTAAGGAAAGAATGTGAAAGTTTTCCAGTTTGCTCAAAAGGTTGCTCAAAAGGGAAAAGTTAAAAATAAAAACGAAAAGAAAAGCTTTCCCCACTAAAACATTTGCCATATTGAAGAGCTTTGCAAATGTGCGAGTTATAAATGGTTAAAACAGAATCCTTTTCACCTTGCGAACGCTAGTTTAAGTTTGCACTTCAACTTGGAAAGAATCCAAAAATGGGTAAAACAAATTACAATTCTTTACTACTATTACCTTCGTCATAGATTTGTTCTCTTCTATTAAGCCTACCATCTTGAACACCGAGCTCACATATGCGTGGTTTTCCAAAAAAATTTAAGATATAAATATTTTATTTCATTTTATACTTATAGTTCTTTCGTTTTTGTCTTAAATGTAGCTTCGAGGTTTTGCAATAGAACAGCTGGATTTCACTGTACTGTTATAAACTTGTGTTAATTTCAAACTAACTTTTGATCGGAAACTTTCTGCTCCGATGATCTTAATAATTACATAGAAAAGACAAATCCAAGACATATCATAATATTCCCTATTATATCCGCAACGCTGGTCATCTTCCAGAAGCAATGCAAAACTAAATAATTGTGTTACAGCGCAACCAGCAGAAAGTGTCACATTTTCCATTAATGCAGCAGTTACCACTAACGAGGAAAACGGAGGATAAAATTCTTAAATTGAGTTAACTGCCATTACAGTTTTCTTCCATCGCTTGCGTTTTGGGGCTCCATGCTTCCCTTTTTTCTGCTTTCATCTACATTATGCGGCAAAAATCACCACGAACCAACCCATCATAACCGATCATCCTGGAAAAGTGTTTTGTATTATCAGTCTGGTCTGGTTACACCCCGGTAACCGTGTGGCCAGCTGGCAAGCGAGCGAGTACGAACGGGTGGACGAAAATTAAGTGAGTGATTTGTGTTCGTCATTAGTCGATGCTTCACAGATCTTTTGTGAACGTAGCTGTGTACGTGCTGGGTCTCGTCATCGTTTTGCCTGACCTGGAACTCGCCACCCCGCCAAGCAGCAGTACCGTCAAACAAACTTTGCACCATTTAAAGTGTATTTATTTAATTAAACAAAAAAAGAAGCAAAAGCGGAAACCAGTTAAACCGTAATCACTCGAAAAGCTGTGGCTCTGCAACGATACACTGCTGAAACGTCAGCCATCAGGAATGGGTAAACAATGTGGCAGGATTTCTTACGCTTTGTTGGCGATTGAAACAAAAACGAGCAACGGTCTGGAAAAGGATGTAGCTAGAGAAAAAAAAACCCCATAACAACACGGATAGGCGGATGGGTTTCTCATCGAGTCGTGGAAAAGTACTCATCATCACATTAAGGATTTTTGTCTTATTTTACACCTTTCTCAAGAATGGTCGGTACCGACGTAACGCGTGTGTATGTGTTGGGTGTAAGAAGGCGAAAAGTAATTAGCCTTAGTACATCCGCTGGCATGTTGTGAGGTTGATGCTAAATCGAGAAAGCTAAAAATGGAGGAAAAAATCGCACTTAAATGTTTTCATGATTTACTTTCTAAAATTATTCAATTTATTGTTATAATTGTGAAACAGAAATTGTGTTTACCATTTGAATCAACCATTGAATTGAAAAGGATATGATCCGATTAAATATGGTTTGGTAGAAATTTGAAAAAAAAATTAGAGAGCCTTTCCCAAGTAAAACATTTTTTGGGGATCATTCACATAGACTGATAATAAACATTTATTGCAGATTTAATTTTTAAGGGTTTTGTATCAGCCTCATTTTTTCTTATTTTGTAATAATTACAGAAAAAAAAGTCAATACCATTACAAGTATAAAGTACCAGCATAACGAGGTATTTCATTGCTATATTCAATGTTCAAAACATCAATGTGATTTTGAAAATCACTAGCCTGAATTTTTCGGACGCTTCGTGTGCCGATTCAATTCACATTTTCCGGTGATATCTTTTCACAATTTACATTTTATGTCGCTTGATATCTATGATAATTTATTGACGAAACGTTTCAAAAATACAGTTTTGTATAAGCGTTTGTTTTTAAACGAACGAAAATATGATAATAAGATAAACATGATCAAAGTCAATGTTCTAACATGTTGTAAAGAAAAAAATAAAAATGTAATTTTTTATAAAAAATAATAAATTGTGTAATTGTGTAAGCAAAAATAAATTGTGTAATTTTTTATATATTTATTGTCTTACTTTATCACTTTTTATTTCTTTTTCCGTTATGTTACAGTAAATTTGAAACATTGAATCGAGATTGACGATAAACATGAAATATTTATTACAATATTAAGAAACATTTAAAAATTTACTTTAAACTAAAATTATTTAAAGCTAGCAATATAAATGTCAGACTGTATAAATGTATACATGTAATAATATAAACACAGAAAGAAACATAAACATATACAAGCAAAAGCAATAACGAACATATGAGAAAAAGTTAAAAAGATTGACAAAAGATGTTCTGCAATGTTGTATAAAAGAAATAAAAAAAAGCATTTTGAAAGTTTTTTTTCCATATTTTATCCGTTTTCATTACGTGAAAAGTAATTTGAAAATATTGAAACAAGATGGAAGATAAATATTGAAAGACTCGCACACACATACTAAGCTCAATTTGTAAATTTTTTTAAACCGCGCGTTTGTAATATACGAATGTGTAGTGTTATAATCCAACATTCCTAACTAAAAAAAAAATGTTAACTTGCTCTTTATTGAAAATACAAAAAATTCCGTAGTTTAAAAATTAGATATGCAAAAACTAAACAGCTCCTGTATAGAGTAAATGTGTTAAACCTCGTTAAACATACAGCGCTCATGCTCACCAAGTAGTTGGGACACATGTTCTATGCACCGATTTTTCTTCATGCTTCGATAAACCAACCACATCAGTTTCAACCGCAACCCTCTTCTGTCACAGTGAGGCACATTTAGTCATTCACATTTAGCTAAACTTCCAGTAGTTGGAGCTGTCGAAAGTAGAACCCACCCCCTAGAAGTCGGTTGTACTTACTGACGGTAAAACAATTGTCAACCGTTCGTCAGCGAACAGCAAACAGCATTCGGGGCTAGCTTTTGTGCATGAATCAATAATTTAACTACTACCTAATTCACGCCAAGGAACGATCACACAGGCCACACTGGTACACTGACCCTCCACTAACCCCCTTTTCCCGCGCCCAAAAGAGTGGGAGGACGGGCTGCGTAGGCTACGGGCGTCACTCACTCATGTAATGGGGCAGCTTTTTATCGCACAAAGCATTTTCAATCATTTTTCATTAACGCGCGGCACCAGCGGGCTTTCTGGTGGCGGGCAAGGCTAGGTGGAATTTTAAACATTGCATCAGGATTTTCTCCACCGCACACCGACCCACACACACACTACACCGACTACTTTGGGTAATGGAATACCGCTTCGGATGCCGACCGGAAAGGTAAATGGTACTGGCCCAGCAGAAGGTGCAAGGGGAGACGGAGGAAGGGGGATGATGGAGGGACAGAAGGGCAGAGAGGAAACGATTCGTGAAAGGCTTTGTGCAGCTGTTGAAATTATGATAATTTCTCATAATTATGAAACCTGACAGCCGGCGTATTGAACGGTGTTTGGGCGAACGAGTTGTGGATAGGATTTGCGCAAAACCCGGCAAGCTTCATCCAGCAAATGGTGGCCACCCCTCCACGAGATGACGAATGGAATCGTTTGGTTGAGTTTTGGATGGCGTTGGAAGAATGAGAAAGGTTGCCAGGGAGGGGTTGAAGGTGGCACGCGGGTGTACTTACCGTGGAACGCGAACTTTCATGAGAATATTTCATCCAGTTTTGAGCCTTCGGAATTCGTACATTCTTTGTCGAATTCGAAAGAATTCCTAAAACAAAGCACACAAAACCCACCATCGCGACAACAGGCAGGTGGGCCAGGTACTACCAGCAAATTGGATACCGGTATCGGTCTGGGAGAGAAGGGGAAAGAATGGGGACCAACAACATCGGGATAAGTTTCGTCAGTTTTGAGTAATACCGCGCTGCACCGTGATGACGAACGATGGTGCTGATATTGGTGATTATGATGGGAAAACAGTGATGTATACATCATTCGGGATCGTTATGACCGGGTATGACGGTTATGATAAATTGGTTTAATTGATTTGAATTTAATTAATTAAAGATGCAAAATTTCACCCGGACTACGGACTACTTCAATTAAGTAAAAAGGCAGCGAAAAAAGCGAAATGTTTTGGAAGGGAATTCGCAAGTCCGCTGAATTCGAAGGAAAAAAGAAGAGAACAAACAAACATTCCATCAAATGTTAACCTTCGGGCGGTGTTGTGCCTTGGCGAAACATCTAAGGGAATAATTTTCAATAATCAAATTAATAAAAAGTGAAGCAATGTGAAGGTTACATTCCATCGTGGGTGTGTTGTAAAACTCTAACGCAATTGAAGAAACTCCGGAATCGGCCTTAGAGCAATGTTTACAAATCACCTGTTTTGTGGCTTTATTAATATAAAAGTATTTATATTTTGCTTTTATGGCCTCGTTCTTTTTAATGCATTGGCATAAAAGCATGTTTGGAAGGGAAATACATTTTGAGAATTCATGTACATATTCGAATAATTACAAAATGATATTTATCTTTAGGCAACAGTTTTTCCCGGACACTTTTTTGTCGTTTTGTGAATTATCCAAAAATCCTAAATTTGTACTAAAAACGGAATCCAATTTCGGAAATGCTGGTGATCATACTGTTTTTATAGATTCAATTTGGTTTATCAAGCATTTTAATCTTGTTTCAAAATATGGGAAGACTTATACGATTCGGTGATTTTTGAAAAAAATGAAATGAACGCGATACAAATTTTGTGATTTTAATTTTATTGTGCTTCTGAATGATTATTCTTCTAAGCGTAAATATTCCTTCCAATAAATGAGTTAGGGTTTCTTTTAAAAAATCCTTTTCGAGCTTTTGATTGAATCTTTAAGTATCCATGGATCGTTCTTAGTTTATCCATGTATTGTATGTATGTGCTAGGCTTGTTTTATCTCATATGTTATGTGGTTAGGACAGCCCGATGATGTATGTAAAAGCCGCTCTCATCCCTACACGACAGAACCTGGTTTCAAATCCCTTCCAGACCAAACTGCCGTTCGCAAGATTGAGTATCCAGCTAAGGGTGAATAATGTCAAAGAAAGCCAGTTGACTGCTATGGTACATGTTCACCGATTTGTCCGTCGGATCACCGAATCACTCTTTAAACTTATTGCAATTTCTTTTCCTTATTTTTCTCTTTTAAATCATATTCAGCTAAATCTATTTATTGTCTCAGTCGCTCCACGATGTCGTGTGTTGTGCTAATTAATTGGGAACCCAATACTATTGATACATCAGATTTTGAGGGTGATAATTATGATATTAATGATAGTGATTGTAATGAATTTAACTCTCCAGATATTGTTAGAGAATTGGAATTAGACGAAGAGAGAAAACCCGAATGCTAACCTCAACAACAAAGCACAATTCAATCAACTGTATGAAGCGAATTTATTATTCGACTCAAAATCATTAGCTTTTGTGGAAGAAAATCAGCTGAGTTGGTCGCTTTTAAATATTACTCCTTATAACGTGTATCGATTATTCGCCCACGAGAATATCATTTAAATATCGGTAACCGAAACTAACAAATAAGCCTCATAAAAGATGGATAAATGTTACATTATCACTAGGAGTACAAATGAAACAATGAAAACCAACTAAAATTATCAAATTTATCTCGTCTTTTTCAGTATAAAATGTGTTATCCACTATGTGGTTAACGTGCCCCAAAGGCCTGGTCTATCTATGACATATCTCATGCAACAAGAAGGCTGTGTAGTTGTATATCCTCACGTGTCATTGTTCAGGCTTGTTTATTCATGTAGAATCCCCAGACCGTTTTTTGTACATTGTTCAGGCTTCTCAGAAATGAATATACAGCAGTCAAGCTAAGATATATTCCTAAAGTCATGGAGGATTATTTCCGAGTTTGACAAAGAATGAATTCCAAAAGTTAAAAAAATCGAAAAGAAAAGAATTACCGAGAAAATATTTTGACACCAAAGAATAATATTACTGCCAGTGCTGCCGACAAAAACGCCCTAAACTCCTAGAATATTTGAAAACATCGTAGTTTCCACATTATTCTGTTATTATTTGTTTTAAGATGAAATTGAAAAAAAAATTGTCATACCACTGCTTTTTAATGCCATTTGTAATTTATAATTATTACATCTCGTATCACAAATTTCTTTTTATGAAAGAAAATTTTAACTTTGAGAAGGTCATGTAACTGTTTGCCAATTTTAACAAAAACTTCCTTAACAATCTGCATACTACATGAGTAAAATATTATTTTTTACACATCTGACGCAATTTTCGAGTAAAAATGCCTTAAAATATAATTTTTAAACAATCACTTTGATACCTGTTATACGTTTCAAATCAACTTTTCATTTTATTCTCCTTACATTAAGACAGAGATATCATCTTACCGGCTGTAAGCGTCTAAAAAGCCACATCCCCACAAATGGAGGCGCATGGTCACCCATCTACGAATGAGACGGCATAAGCATATATTTGTACTGTCCTTGCCTTAGCGTTTTCCGATTGTACCCATTCGGTGAGAAAATTCGTTGTTGAATCAGATTGTTACACCACCGCCTAATTGCGGTTTGCACGGTTTCCAAAACCCAACACGCACACACACACACATGGAGATTAAACCACAGCCAAAAGCGATGGTCCGGTCAATGGGTTTGAAGAAACGAGGAGGCTTAATTTTCCGGTAGCTGAAATATGGGACAACAGATCAAGAATCACCAAAATTAGGGGAAACTGATGGACTTCCTGTTTTTTTTTCTGTGTGTTGGTGTGTATATTTCCAATGTACCTGAATGGGTGTCCAGAACGGTTGGTCCAGCTTTTTGTATCCTCAGACTCAGTTCATCAATCTCCCACCGTTCGGCCTTATCCATGGGATAGGTTTGGAAAAACTGCAAGAACGTTTCGGATGTCACTCAGTGTGTCAGTTGGCTCTGTTTTTGACCCTCTCCCTCCTTCCTCCCTCTCCCACCATACCGCCAAAACCCCCAAACACCCGAAAGCACACAGTAGAAACGAAGCCCGTACGATCTGGTCTCGAGGTTGGAATCAAATTTATTTCACAACAAACGTCGGGACACATGTCAACATGACAACGATTGTGAAACCCGAGAACCCCATAGAAAGCTGCCGCCGAAGAATCGTACATGCGGGGACATGCTAAATTGATTTAATTTATTTCAAACGCATTGTGTTTTTCGGTCAGTTGAACACGAATGTTGACCTCTCCGAAGGGGTTTTTGCCCAGATCCTGCCCAGATCCCGATCACCGGAGAGGTGGTACAAATTTTACGAACTTACCTTCCCCTAGCATAGGTACACCCTTCCCTCTCATGCCGGTGGCGTGTACGCTCGTGACGGAAACGCTATTTGTCCTTCGATGGTATCGATCGTTGCCGAACCGTTGCCAAAAACGATCACCGGATCACAGCTGCAACAGTGAAACGAGAGAATAGTTTTAATTACATTCCCAAACCATTCTGAAGCCAAAAACCGGAGCTGGCCCGTTTGTGTGTCCGAAATCGTTATCGTCATGTTAGGTGGCAGCCAATATTTGTGACCAGGCCAATGTGAGGAGCAGGGGCAGGAAAAGTTGTAAAATCGTCATTGAAATGTCCGGTTTTTTTGAGAACTCGAGTAAAGCGTATAGTTTTGACCCGGGGCGGCAACCCTATGCCAGCGGGCGGCAGGTTCGCGTGTGTGTGGTTGTTTGAAGTTGATAAGGATCGAAATTAAAATTTTCATTCCCCGCTTGGTAAAAGTGTCCGTTTTCGGTACGAGATATGGTCCGATAGCATAAAACAGTCTGTGGTGAAGTAATTATTTTGTTATCAAACCAAAGCTAACGACACAACCGGGGCCCATAGTTTGCTCGCAAGTTTTGCATGGTCGTAGTCGTAGCGATGTCACACACAGTGCATGATACAATATAAAAGTAAGTAACAAAGTTTCCATTGTTCCCATTTGACATCATGAAAATGGCTATTTAAGTATCATTCACTTTGCAATGGCAAATGAATGGTGTTGTTCAGAGATTAGATATTGCCATGATGTGATATTTAAATTATGTTTTAGATTATCATTAGTGAATGAGTAAGGTATACAAAGCTTTGTATTTTATAAGCTTATTAAACATTTCAAAAAGCTGTTTGAAAATATTGTGACATTTTTTTATGTTACATTTGAATGACTTATAATATCTCTATTCTACTGTTCCTCATACATACCAAAAATAAAAAAAACCTATTATTGAACAGTTGATTTGGCACTTATTTTGCCACTCAAAAAAAAATCACCGAGACACGCATAAAGCTTCAACCTCAAATTATCGGTCAAATAAATTATTGCACCGAGCCCACAAAGCTGTTAACGGTTGAATAAATTTGAATTTTTACCAACTTTCTCATTCACACACGACTCACACATACACAAAAACGCAATCGTATTCTATTCACAGGATAACTACTGCAAAAGTGTACAAAAATTGCAACTTTCCAATTGAATTACACTAGGTTCGTGTGAAGCTTTTTGCAAGAAACAAAAAGCGTACAAAAATCGATTATATTGTGTTTCCAGTGTTTAACCCACACATAGATCGCTTGAGCTTTGGGAAGCGGTTTATTTATATAGGTTTTTTTTTTTGGTATTTTATTTTGTATCTCCCACACAACAATCAACGCTAACAAGCTTCAGCACAAATGAACAAGCTCAATCAGTACGAGCTTGGAAGGATAGGGCAGGATGGTAAAATTTTGCGATTCATTTGTAAGCCGATTTGTCGTCGGTGGGCACTGTTAGCTTTGTGATTTCATAAAGCGTACAATGTGATTAGAGTCGTTTAGTTGGATTTTCCGTGCCGTTTCACACAAGCTTGATGTCACGTCATGTGTGTTTAAAACGGGTTTTTTTTAATGTAACAATTTCCAATCAGATTGATGTTACGCTTCTGCTTTGGTGATCTATTTTCGTTTTTTCTCTCACTCTGTAATACTAAAAATGGTGGATGGTGGTACAAAAAAGTTGTAGAAATAGTTTGATTTTATCCAAATGTTTTATTTCACCCATGCAACCAAATTTTACTCAAACTAATCTGACTGAATCTTATTTATTCAGTTTTATAAGATCTTTATCTTATTTTATTTTTAAAATTTTCTGTGTTGCTTAAATTTGGCATGATAAAACCTTTTGAAACTGGAAAAATGTTAAACTTAGATTTGTGTTATTTTTATATTTTTGTTTTTTTTTTTGTTTTAATTCGACGCATCTTTTAGGCATATGACTCTAGTAGTCGAAAGCCCTACAGGAGTGGTTGTACCCTTGAATATGGCGGAGGAGGTAACTTATTAGTCCCATAGAGGGTAGTGCCCCACTCAACGAAAAGAAGAAGAAGAAGACGCAACTTATGTGGTCCCCTTAAGGCGTTTTTATTTTGTTTACAGTATGTTCAGTCAACAAATGGCACAGCTTTACATGTAACACTTAAATAAGAGCAGAGGGTGCAGAGGGTGAGTAGGAAGAACAGAAAAAGATTAGTGGTTCATTAAAAACTCTTTGTGCTGTGTTGAAACCATACATTAATTCATAGTATTAAAGTCACTCACTTACTTTTGCTGAATGTGAAAGTTTCTTGTATATATTTAGATCTATATAGAGAGCCGCGCCGGCGAGTCGAACCGATCGTCATGTAGACTTGGGACGAATCCGGACTCTTCAGTAACGCATTACAAATTGTGTGAATTCACGTACCGATGTATGCCACCACTAAACACATGCATATTCCAAAACGGTCCGTCCTAAAGATCAGTACAGTATCATAACAGAGACCGGGTCGGATAGGTCGCACACACTCACTCACTTATTAGGCAGCATATCATAAATTAGTAATAATAACAACTATTTAATAACAACTATTAACACTTTATAACTACACCATAACTAACCAGAAAAAATGTTTCCATTGTACGAAAAATTAAATAGAAAATATTATGTATCAAATTTTAACTTATTTGCTTGAATTGTTTAAAATTGAATTGTGCTGTACAATCACTGAGCTATCAAATTTTCACTTCCCCTTATTTGTGAATTTACGTTTCAGAGTGTATCTCGGGGTGTACTCGTAATTATATTTTTATAATTATGTTTAACGCTAAGAAATTTGAAAGTTGTGTATTTTTATGGATGGATTCTATTAAAATAAAATAAACTCGTTTAGCCGTGTAAATTTGTCACCGATAGGCGAATATTTCTTTTTTGAATTTTTTTTTTGAATTTTTTGCGAATAAAACAAATTGAATTGATTTTTTAATGTGGGAATGTTTTTTTTTAATTTTTTCTCCATGAAATTTCTTGGTCTTTGCTTTTTTATTTGATTCAAATTTTACCCAAAAAATATGAATTCTCATAAGGTGTTCGAAATATCATTTGTTTCAGTCGTTAGACTCATTATTCTTCAGTCGCAACTGTTTTTCTTTTGTGTTTGCACTCAGATCATCCATGCTTGATTCAAGGAAATTACACTAGATCTTTGTTGATAATGTATTTTTCAACTCAAATTCCAAAATATTAGTCTTTTAAATTAATTTCCAATCATTTATGTGATGATGATTGTTACATGAATCTCAGCAATTGATTAGTTAAAGCTTGTCATTGTAATTCTAGCTGAATACATTAAAAAGCGCATATCACTTTAGTCTAAACTTTATTGATTCCGTGATGCATACACATATTTTATAAGCTAACAAAGAAGAACTAAAAATTGTTCGTTTGAATCGTTTCAAACAATTAATAAACGAATTTTTGCTAACAAAGGTAAAACATGTTAATATTGAAATAAACCTTCGTTTCTGCTGAAACCATTATTTAACAAATGAAACGATCGAAAATGCGTTTGAAAAATCAACATTCAAACACGCTTGTTCTTAACGCGCTGTAAACTCTCGTCATATTTCTATCCGCGTCACGCAGGGCACGTAGTTGTTCTGGAGCAACTATCCACTACTTCACAAACCAATTTCAATTGCATAGCGAATAATCGTGTCATTCGAATATCAACATTCCACTAGCAAAACCTTGCACATCGGATTGCATCCTTCAATCGAGAGTCGATGGTATTTTTTTTCAAGTCCATCGATAATGCGATATGCATCCAATTGCATTCCAAACCGGATGGAATCGGTACGAATGGCGTTGTTGAAGCAGCGAACATCAAGCATCAAACAGTTTTACGTTCNATTAAAAAGCGCATATCACTTTAGTCTAAACTTTACTGATTCCGTGATGCATACACATATTTTATAAGCTAACAAAGAAGAACTAAAAATTGTTCGTTTGAATCGTTTCAAACAATTAATAAACGAATTTTTGCTAACAAAGGTAAAACATGTTAATATTGAAATAAACCTTCGTTTCTGCTGAAACCATTATTTAACAAATGAAACGATCGAAAATGCGTTTGAAAAATCAACATTCAAATACGCTTGTTCTTAACGCGCTGTAAACTCTCGTCATATTTCTATCCGCGTCACGCAGGGCACGTAGTTGTTCTGGAGCAACTATCCACTACTTCACAAACCAATTTCAATTGCATAGCGAATAATCGTGTCATTCGAATATCAACATTCCACTAGCAAAACCTTGCACATCGGATTGCATCCTTCAATCGAGAGTCGATGGTATTTTTTTTCAAGTCCATCGATAATGCGATATGCATCCAATTGCATTCCAAACCGGATGGAATCGGTACGAATGGCGTTGTTGAAGCAGCGAACATCAAGCATCAAACAGTTTTACGTTCCGTTTGCAGCATTTGATCGGTGATGGCATTTGATGTTGCGATTCAGTGTCGAATTTCAATCGTTCGGTGCTCTTATTTGCTATAACCAACCGGTAAAATATGCTCTGCAGGAACCTGTGGGACTGAACCGGATGAACGATTGATTTATCCTTGCTCAAATTACAGCAATAATAACAATGTGTTTGCATTGTACAGTAGGTACAGTGAATGGTTTTTTGATAATGTTTAGAGTTTAAAACATTTGTCCGTAATGATTGTCGCGTGTTCGTGGCTTATGCATATCATTCCTTCCTTATTGTGAGCCAGAGAATTTAATTTCACACGAAAATGAAAATGGCACGCATTGCAGTACTTTTTTCTATTTTTATTTTCATTTTTAACTTTATCTTCTCCTCCAACCGATCTCAGGTTTGATCCTTGCTTGAGCAGCACATTCAACCATTTTTTTTACATAAAAGTTACAAAAACCCCGAACGAGCTGTCTCGTCCCGAAGCCCGACGCGGTGACATTTTCATTGTGTGTGGCCGGTACTGTCGGGTGTCAGCTTTGAAGACAGCAATTGAACTGCTCTTTCTCGTGGCGTTGCATGCCGACCGAAGGACTTTTTGTCGTCATTGCAAAGAGGCGTAAATCTTGTCATAAAACGAGCATCGGTGACTTTTGTGACAGCAGGATTTATATGAATTTTGGGAGCGAAAGCGCTTTCACCACTTTGTTTCATATGTTGGGAAATCGTAGAACCGCGCTGGGCTGAAAATGGTACGACAATGTGGGTACGACAATGTGGCATGAAAGATTATTTCAATTGGAAGATATTTATTTAATACCTTTTCCCCCGGGGTGGGAGGGTTGAAATTGGTCAGTGTGAAGGGATGCGTTTAAGACAATATATAGGAAGGATTAGAATGTTTTAGTTTTACGATATTAAACAAAGCAAGGGAAATAGTATTGAAATAATTTTCGTCTATTCTTTGTCTCACTTATTCTAAAATATTTCATGATAAATACAAGTTGCTTCCGAAATACATACAAGGTACCTCGCATATGTGGATTCCCAGATACGCAGATTTTAAAATTTAACAGTTGAGTGATTTTACAGCATAAAATTGAAACAAAATGAAAATGAAAATTTGGTTCAGAATAAATTCTAATTTAATCAAATATTTCTAAAAATAAAATGATGGCCGGGACACGTGTTGAGGATGAAGGACTCACGCCGAACCAGGAGTCTCGTCGACACGAGACGTACAGGAGCACAGCGATTTCGTCGGCTGGATCCGGGGGAGTTGAACCTGTCGGAGATCGGATGCAGCCGTTTCTTGGAAACGGATTGGAGATCAGGCCATGGCTTCGCGACGTGCTCAACCCTGAAGAAGCACCCCAAGAAGAAGTAATGGTTCCTTCAAATAATAGCCTAGAAAAATGATTGCATTAAGTGCAGTAAATGAAGTTGACTCTATAACAGTCAATTTGAATCGAAATTGCATGGAGATTCAACTTGTGCGGAAATATGAGGATACCCGCAGTCCACACTATAATAGTGTATCTTGAGAACTACTTGTAAATGATTTTTTTAACCTGCTATAAAACATTTTATAGCATCTGCCATAAATTGTGCATAATTAAACACTTCAAGCACTTCAAGCGTTATAGGTCGCATTCTTTAAGTCCTTGTTCACGCCACACCTTACAAATATAAAGACTCCCCTTCTATACAGCATCATTCTAGCTAATACCACTGCAACGTTTAACTGTAGCAACCTAATCATATGCAACCGATACAACTTCTCCAAACGGCAAACGGTTACCCGTGTCCACCTAGTCTAGTCCGGAGGCGTATATCACGCTAGACTATCGCAAAGTATACGCATCTTCGAAAGACCAAACCACCGTCAAGTGTACAAACCGCTAACGAGGGAACATAAATATCTTCATTGCTTCACAGATACACCATCCATAACGGTGTTCTATACGATGGGACATTCTAAGCCACGGGGAGTTCATAGGGCAGCAAATGCGTGCTACCATTTTGTCACTCCTAGAAGCGGAACAACAGCGAACGGAGCGGAGCGTATCGAACATCAAGCGAAAAGGCCAACAGCGCTCACAACAGTTTACTGCAACCGTATGACCGTGAGCTTTGACTGCTCTATCAATCGAAGAAGAACTTTCGGGCTCAACTCCAACCAAATGAATCTTTGTGCTTGTGTGTGTGTGTGAGTTCACCCCTTACTTCTTCACCCTGGCGCAATGATAATAATGGCCTCCGTAGCAGTGGCGGCAGCAGTAATAATAATGCTCTACGATAGTAGGTGGCTTGGAGGAGGGGAAGAAGGAGGCGCTAAGTTGAAGGATCCCGTGCCAGAGAACTGTCAGAGAAAGTTTGACTTCTCCTATCGGTGAATTCGGCACCCATTGGCGCCATTTCGTCCGTTTCGCGTTGGTGATCATCCACACCCCGGGACCGCGCCGTGTGTAGTCGGCGATGTGTGGTGTCTTATATGGGGTGGTTTCGCTGCTTTAATTCTAATACTTTTCCCACAAAAAAAACCCAACCAGCTCGAACGCGCTTTGTTGTAGAAAATATGCAACGATAGAGACTCGCCCTGGCACATTCATACGGCACACGCACACCGGGCCTCCGGTTTGAAGCAGATGCATTCGAGGACGTCATAAATTTCGCTTCTTCGGCTTGATCTTGCCCTGTGCTGGTGTTGCAGTAGAGTTTCCCTTTGAATTGGCGGCGTTGCTTCTGCTCAATGGATTCACCGGTTAAACGTAAAGCCGTGTGTGAAACTAGTCCAAGTTGCCGGGGCACGGTTCTCGCGTATCCGACTCACCGTGCAGAAGACATTCAACCACCAGACATGCTGCCAAAGTTCTAGTAGTGTGAGCAATATTTGCACTGGATGGGAGCCAAAATTTCTATAAAATAAATTGCGTTTCCCTCCGGCTGAATGAAAGCCAGCGTACCGCTAAAGGCTAAATGAACGCTTTTCCACCATTCCCACTAGCAGCTTATCCTAGGCTTCTTGACATTGTTCTTTTTTTTCGGGGAATTCCTTACCGCGAGTGACTGCCCCAAACCAGTGAGAAGGAACGAAGATGGAACTGCTGTTCGTAATGTTTTTCACTTCTTTTTTTTTGGGGGGGTTGTATGTTCCGTTGGTTTCCGGTGCTCTAGTGGCCAGCTTTTCTAGGTTTTTTGTGTGTTCCTTTCGCCCATGGTGATGCTTCGAATGTTTCCTCCTTGGTTTTGGGCTTTCGAGCAGTGCACACGCGATCAGAGGACGCGCGTACGCAGTTGTCGCCGCACCGTTCCGGTTGTGGTGCGTGGAAGAAGCACACTTTTCTGGGTGAGGTTGTGCATGAGTTTTCCGGCTGGTTCGCTTACCCAAGCACCGGCGCACGGTTCAATGCAAATGAACTTCATTTCCGGCATTGCACAAATAGGTCACAACGCTAGTGCACTGATACCCGGCGAGAGTAACGGCACCGGTTACGGAGGACAACTCGTTCCCTCGGATCGGGTTGGTCTTTTGTTTTGTTTGCAGTACGTTTCTTAGCCGTTCCACCAAGTGGTGGTTTTCCGTTTTTTTTTTCTTTGCGCCATCCCAGGAGATTGGGCTGCAACATTATTATGGGATTTTGCTTACAGTTGGTTGGTTTTAATGTTGGCTGTAGTTGTTTAACCGGTATGTGTATTTATTGTAACATGTTTGATGATTCTGCATACCTATGATTTATGATTCATAATATATTACATGGCTTGATATTAAATAAAACTCAAGATGTTCTTAAAAATCATCACTGTAGTAAAAAAATGTCTCACTGAATGGTCTTAAGTTTCCCATAATAATTCGGAAAGCAGTATTATCTTGTCATTAGATTTTGGATATTAGAAAATTAATTTTTTAATTAAATTAAAGTAATGCAAGGGACATAATCATATCTTTTTTTCAGAATATAGTCGATCAACGAAACTATTTAGCAATAATATTGGTAATAATTTATTAGCCAACCAACCAAGAAGGATACTCGACAGCGCTGAAGACATACACAAATATGCGCATTATTTGTATGTGTATTTGTGTATTTAAAATTGTCCGTCTGAAGAGGTTTAACAAAATTACTTTTAAAACTAAACTATAAACAAAAAGCATGACCAAAGCTCAGTCTAACGCGGAAGTAAGGAAATAGGAGGATCAGATAGCTGTAACGTGCTGGAACGGAAAGTAGCCAAGGCGAAGAGTCTGTTGAAGCTCCAAAAGTGACATTAAAGTTCCGAAAGAGCGCGTTGGAAGTTAATGTTGTTGATGCTAAGTTTCAACACGAATATGGTGAAAATATGAATGAAAGTTTAGTCAATAATCTGATGGAGGCCCTGTTGTGATAAATAAAGAAAATTCAAGAATTAACCTAACTATTCGCTCAACTAATACTTAATGGTGTTACTTGCAGATAATATCATCCTTCGTCTAAAAATATCAAATCATTCGGTATCGACGAAATAGAACCAAAAATGGTTGTGGCTAAAACACAAATTGTTCAAATAATTACTGAGGTATGGGAAAATATGTTAATATTTAGAGATTGAGATATTATTTGGAGTATCATCTGACTAATATACAAAAAGAGAGCAAGAATGCAGCAAGCAGATAGTTGATTTGATGTTTAATATCACTTAAAAGACTTTTTTTATTCGCAAAGAGCGAAGAAGTTGGTAAGTTTATTTTGATGTTATTGATTTCCCATGCGAAATTGGTAGATTTATCACCAAGCCAATCTAACTATGCGCCAAGTTATAGATAATTCTGAGAAAGCTAGAGAACTAGCAGGTGTACTTATATCATCTCTGTATGTATAGCAGATGATTGGAAATGCGTTTTCATCTCAGTGATTCGTGACTTGGGACTTAAAACTAATGAGATCATCTTCAATAAGTCAATCTAGTTTCTGGTATATGTCGAGGTGATATTTGTAGTTAATAACTAACATAAACTCTATCTAAATTTATCATCCTTTTCAGCTATTTAGTCTCCACGTGAGTGATTATATATTTAGATTAAGGTGATGTGATGACATCCGATTAACTTTAGTTAACAATAAATAAGCTTTTTTTTTCTTCATTTTTTACTTTCAATTTTGACCTGGACTAGGTACTTGATAAAGAAGGTTTCGAAGTCGATCTATTTACGATAGAACCAGTAGCAAATACTTCCCGGACCCTAATACTCAAGACTGACTATATTGCTTTGCGTGTATAAAGACAAAAAGCAAGAATAGGCAGGCCAAGATCTGTAGAGTAATAAATATCATCCAATAAGAAGAATATTGTATTTTAATTTCGTTCGTACTGAGAATCCTCCCGTTATTAAGCATTGACGTTTGAGTCATGAATCTAATATGACCAACACTTTAAGCGTGTGAAGAGCTAATGAAAACGTTTAGGAATTATCTTTTGCATCGTTTGTTTCTACTTTATCAAATAGTCATGCCCTCTTTTCTACCTAATCGTCCTTCATTAAATAAATACAATTAAAAAATTCAAATCAATTTGGAGATACAATGGAAGACGAAGAAAACTACATAGTTCTTCATTTTTAGTCTCCTATTTGCTGGTCAAAAAGCATTTTATAATAAATAATTTAACAACAACCAGACATTAAGGCAGTAGTTCCTAGTTTCAAACAACACGAACCGTTTATAAACCCATTTGCCATATATCCTTTTCGACTATTCATTATACAAACAATTGCACTGATGCATTCATTTCGATAAACGGTTTGTCAGAAGATCAAACCAATCTCGTGACATCGGGCAGTACCCGGGCTCATAAATATGTTGTCCTGCATAATTCCAATTCCAATTCATCATTGGGCGGTACATACACATTCACCAAAAGGTGGGGAATCAACCCAATGTTTAAAACACGAACCCCAATGAAATGGGCTCTGGTTTGGGATTGTTTTAGTTGAGACACCGGCTGTCAGGAGTATTTGCAAGAACTAAGGCTTAGCTGGTGCCAAAAGAAACAAAAACAGTTCGAGACCTGTGCACCACGTGTGCGTGTGTGTGTGTGTGCCGGTGTGTGAGATTGTGAATGTATGCGAGTGCCCGGTTGTGGTGGCATAAACACATCGATACTGTCATCACATCGTTAGTGCCAGAAGGAAATAATTAAATATGAATATTTTATGCGAAGTTCTTAAGCATTACTTCGGGCACCGAGACGGTAAACACCCACGGACAAAGGAAGCTGTCCGCTGCAATAAGGGTACCGACCGGACCAAATCCTTGCACCGACAGATGCAAAACCCTTGCATCTGCACCGACACGGTACAGATGCATTCGACACGATGCACCCGGTTTGGGGTGCACCTTGGGTGCAAATAGTGGGATGTGGGTACTGTCGTCTGATTTCAGCCTCAGAATGGCTTTTCTCTCACTTTGCGCAATGTGTAAAAAGGATCGTCCGTTAGTGTTCCTTTCACTAGCAAACATTACCCTCCTTTGATTCGTGTATACTGAGGTATACTGTTCCCGGTATTGGGATTATGGGTGCAGGAAAATAAGAGAAAATATCTTCCATTATAGTTAGAAAGTCCGAGAAGAAGGCTAATGCTCCGTCAGAGTACATTAAGTTGGCTGTTTTTGCCGTACGCTTTGTGCTTTGTGCCCACCAGCTTCTCGCCCGCCCGGTGGCAGGTTATCGAGGTAAAACATCTTGCCAGAGGTAAACCGTAGGTTACGACCGGTCGCAAATCTTTGTTGCTATCCATTTTATTAGCAAAAACCCTTTTGCCCAACGTTTCGGAGGCTGCACGGCTGCACTTTGGGACGCGCTTATGAGATCTTTCCTTCGCTTGGCCTGGCAGCACGGATATACACTCCATGGATCATGCTTAGCTTGGCCAGCCGGTCGGTGCAACCGGCCAACTTCCGGAACCGAGGGTCTCGGTAGCGACGGCATGCTCTACCGCTTTACCGACTTTGTTTATCTTCTATTTGTATTTATCAGCACTTGAGGAGCGTTTCAGTCGATGGTTCAGCATGGCGCAAAGATGGGATAAACGGAAGAAGCCAATCGTGTTTCGTTGTACCGTTGTCGCGTAATTCACTCGGGACGCAAGGATCGCCGGGATGATCTTTGTGTCAGTGCGCTGGAAGGTTCATTTTTGTGCTCAGTACGATGACGATGCATCGTAGCCAAGTTATAAAGTAGAACACGTGTATTGGATGGCTTGTACGTATGAAAATGTATGTTTGATCGGTAAAGAATAGTTTTGGAAGAGATTCTTTTTTTTTGGTTTGTATAAAATATCCATACGTTTCACGTTTATGTATGTTTTGTGTTTAATAGTTGATGTAAATATTTGTACAAGTGTACCTTACTGTTGTGAAGGATAATATTAAAGTGAAGCATGTGCATTGAAACTGATTCGAACATGTAAATGCTGGTTGATATCATGATGCTATGTTAGTAACTGACATTACAGAAAGAGCAACATCGCAAGTTATTCACGGAGAAGAGATAAATATTTATCTAGGAATGCTCATTCATTTCGTTTATAGCAACTGACCATCATAATTAACATATTATGACATATTATTAACATAAGATTATTATTATCTGATTATTTTACTTTACTTTGAAACAAAGCCCTATCATTAAAGATAAACATTTTTTATGAAGAACTTGCCTAATGGACCGTATAAAACTAGCTTTACAAGAGCGCAATATTCATAGCAAACAAACATTTTCGAGTAGTTGCTATAATCAGGAAAAAAACTGCCATTTTTGATAAAGCTGATTGTAAAAACACAAACAATATGTGCTCATAATAAAGTTTGAAATTTATTTTTAAAAATGAAAACAAAAAAATGGCTACAATCAATAAAAGGAAGAAACCAAATCAAAAACATAAGTTACAAGAGCACACAAGTTTCTATCCACTTTTAATTTCGCCGCTACGATCTTGATAGATAACTCTACACAGTGTTTTAAAACCTTTTTTGAATGCAAGAACAAACAATTGATTTATTTAAACGTTTAAATTCCTTCAGATTTTTTTGTAAACATTTCATAAAAACCCAAAGGCTTTATTAAAATAAAACAAATGAATTTCTAACAAATTATTATGTAGCTCCAATTAAATTAGTAGTACACTTATTTTTGAAAAGTTTATTAGAGTCATTATCTAAGCAAAGTTTGGCCATAAAACACTTTGTAACTCTGTAATGTACTTGTACTGTACTGTACATATTAACTCTGTAATAAGTACAAATTATAAATTAATGAATTTTTGAAGAGCGGTGTATATAGAAATGGTTTTTCAATTTCAGTTAATTAAAGCCATCGAAAGCCAGAAATGGCAGATTGAAGACTACGAGTTTGCTACAATCAGTACGTTACGCATAGCTGAGGAATTGTTTCTGAGCCGGTTAAACCAACCATTGATGCATTCATTAATGTGAACAATATGTCGGAAAAGTGACAAAAATTTCTCTTAAAAATATAAATACTATATATCCTGTATATTTATCGAAACAATATTTAAATTATTATTGCAAACATTATTTGTACTGTTATCATACTTCAATCTTGATATTTATAAATTTTTTCAACAAACATAAGCTAATCAAAGAAGTATTAAGTGATTTTAAGTGAATTTTTGAGGGAGTACTCTTTGTTTAAAAAAAAGGAAAACTTTACTGTTTTATACGAAGAAATAATTTTAATTTGTTAAAATGGATAAATATTCATGAACGTAAATATTACATATTTTACATTAATCTAAATAATGAATTGAACAATTTAACCGAAATTGTAAAAGCAATGATTGTCACACATAGCTGCCAGATGTACAACAAATGCAGTACGCTAACCGTGATGCAGCATCTACCGTGTGCCGAAACAGTGAAGTAAACACATCAAAAGAAGTTAAACTGCTGCCGGCGGTGGTGCACACTGCACAACCAGGATAATGTCATCGATAAGAAAAGAAACTGTGATGACAACGTTCGCCATGGTGACAAAAGCATAGCTCCAGCGGTAGCAGCAGCAGCAGCAGCAGCAGCAGCTTCTTCCCAACGCGTTGATGTAATGGGACGACGTTGGAATGGCTGTGGTTTTGAAGATGATGATGATGCTGATGCAGTGCGCCGTGAAAAACGAATTGGCTGCCGACTCCACCGGGAGAGAGTGCTAGCGCTAGCAGCAGAAAACGATGAACACGGTTCGGAAGTTGGCACGGAGATAAATTACTTTCCCCGCAACACCCACATATGCGCATGTCGGTGCAGAGTGAAATCTAAACAAATTCTCGGTGGCACCGAGATCATGTCAAGAGAAGATGGGAAACAAAAAAAAATCAAACCGTGCCGTCTCACACCAACCAAAACTGAGGTAAGCGAACGTCGAGTTCTTGTACTTAAGGACACGCTAACCCCGTGTGATGCACCGTTGCATGTGGTGCACCCGAGGCACTTGACAAAGTGAGACACGAACCCGCGACCACCGCGACGCACACCAGGCAACCCGGCGGAGGGAAACATGGCGACGAAGATGATGATGACGACAGCGACGACAGCGTGCAACATCGGGTTAGTGTGGGAGAGATTCATATCCTTACTGGTGTCCTCGGGTTTACAGTGCGAAGTGCACCCACCGGCAGGGGTTCCAGAATTATTTGTACACTTTGTGTGACTCCCGATCCTTTCGGTGACTCCCCGGTGCGAACGTTTTGTGTCCATATGTGCGAGACAACATTCGCTGGATGATGCGATAATGTGTTTCGTTTTGGGTGTTTATGTCTGGCTCACTAATTTATAAATGTTTGCCAACATGAAGCGCTTCACAGATAAATAAACAGAGGAAAAGTAGAGGATAGAAATTACAGCCCGAAAGAATCGCAATGGGCCAAAATTGTTCATGGTAGGAAGCGATTAAGATTAGGGTTTGCACTTGAGAAACTTCAAAGCAACGTTCATCTGTGGGATCTTCACTGTTTAAACAATCAATCTGCAGTTACTGCATCTGGTTCGTATCAGTGCGCAATTCTCTTGAAACTGTTGTCATCTTGTTGGTTGACAGTGGAATAAACAAAACAAGCATTGAAGGTTAGCATCCAATTAACATAAATTGGTATGGTTGTCTCTTGGCAGTGTCATTCATGTTTATAATTATTTTTGTACAAAAATGCTATTTACAAAATGTTACAAAAGTTATTAAAATAACTGTATCTAAGTATATATATAAAATTCTCGTGTCGCGGTGTTTCAGTGTGCAAACTCCTCCGAAATGGCTACACTGATTTGTATGAAACGCTGCATATAGCCTTACCTTTTTTTTGGAGTAATTTTGCAAAATTTTATAAATTGATTTATTTTAATGCCAAATGGTTGAAATAATTTTCTTTTCCCCCAAATAATGCTATGAATAAAAAAAAGAATAAAAAATAGTAGAAAAATAAAAAAATCTAAAAATTTGAAAATTTCTTAAAGCTATAGTCTTACCTTTTTTTTTGAGTAATTTTGCAAAATTTTATAAATTGATTTATTTTAATGCCAATTGGTTGAAATAAGTTTCTTTTCACTCAAATAATGATTTAAATGAAAAAAATATAAAAAATAATAAAACAATACATAAATCGTAAAACTTGAAAATTTCTAAGGCTATACTCTTAGTTTTTTTTTGAGTAATTTAGCAAAATTTTATAAATTGACTAGCTTACCCGGCAAACCTAGCTTTGCCCTTAAACATGCCTTTTTTAAATAAAGCCAACATTTTGAGTTTTTAATCTTGATTCGTGTGGTATTATTGGAGTGGCGATTAGAGAATATCGTAGGATATTTGCAAATTTTTAAATTATTGCCATTCTTAATCCAAATGATATTCTCAATCAAAGCATTTTTTCATTTTTTTGTAGATCTTCTTCCTCTTTTCTGCTACTTCAGGAAACATTTCTGGCATTCCTTGACGATTGGGATTTAATACCAGGTACTTCCGTGTGAGGTGCCGATTCCATATATGCCACTCAGCCACAAATCACTAAATAGCATTTTTTAATTATTCACACACTTGCTTTTTACTTATTTATCACTCACTTTACGCTTTAATGAATAAAATAGCACAAACAAATCGACATGTGTACTTACTTTGATTGATTTATTCGTTAGAACTTTTTCGTTTCAGTAGTGTTCAACACTATTCGTGTTGAAAAAATGGCTATGCCTACTTGATAACTCCCGTATGAAAATCAGAAAAGAACTCATAATATTGGCCAGAGGCCACCTGGCTAAACGAAAAGTAGCTATTCTGATACCTATTTTAGAGGAGTTTGCACACTAACACCGTGACACGAGAATTTTATATACATAAATTACCCAGAAGGTGAAATTCTTCAACTTCAAGAATACAATAAGCAAGAAGAGAATTTATTTTTTTAGGCTTTTCGTTGCGATTGAAGAATTTCTTTTGCTGATATTAATTCCAAAACTGATCAGAAATATAAATGAGACAATGGGCAAAGTTTAGTCTATGCATGGAATGGGATGGGATATTTTGAATACTTTTTTGATGTTATTCTCTCCTTTTGTGAAGGAAAGGTGCACTTAAATTGATTGACTAGCTTCGATGAAGTTGAAGTCCTTGAAAGCTCAAATGAATTTAATTCTTGAGTGAAAAGAACGTATCATGCGTACAGCTTAGTATGAATTGTCGATAAGAGTGAAAGAATTTAAGATACAGAATTATTGAAATTCTTACACAATGATGTGACTGGCTCTGACCGCTGACAATAGTAAAAGATCGTTTCAAGTTTTGAAATGAATATTAATTATTAATTAAGATTGTTACTTTCAGCCGCCTTTGAAGTCATAGTAGACATTTATATTCCGAAAGTGGAACATGAAGAACTCAATAGAAATGTAGAGCTTTCTCTTGAAGCCTTTTTTACGCTTTAGAAATGAAATGAAATGCCTTGTTGTAAAAATTGAAGTATTTTTCAAGCGTTTTAACTGCGCTGAATATTATGTTAAATTGTCGTACAAACTAGCACATGGTGTATGATAACATAGGATCATAAGGATTGGTGCGAACTACTGAAGTAAGTCATCTGGCGATAACTAAGGGAGGAAAAACACGAAATAAAGGGTAAGGACTGAGAAGTATAATAGAGGAAAGCAGTGTTTGAGGAATCAATGCAATCAATGCAAGTGAGAATCAACAAATATGGAAATCATCAGTTTCGGATGGAGTCAATACCGTCTGGACTCTTAATTAGGAAGCACAACAGAGGAACCATCAAGAAATTTTCAAATATCAAACAAGTAGAAGGATCTCTTGAAATCAATACGCTCAATAGATTTCCGAGTAGTAGGGACTCAGACTACATGCCAATACTCCAGCAATGACCTATTCAGCAATCAGAACAATGACTTATAACTTAACGGATCTGAAAAATCTCTATCTGTTTGCCATGTTATGTGGACCGCGAAATCGATATGAGACGTCAAGGTTAAGCTATTATCAAGCCAAAAAAATCTAATCAGTGATAACAAAAAAAAAGATTAATTTGGACCTGATCAAGAACAAAAGAGTAAAGGAGTGAGGGAAAGGACTACATATAGGCACACCAAGTATTTCGTAATTCAAGCGGATCACTCATTTGCCCTAACTTCAAAATCAAGCAAGCACACCAAACATTCATCCATCTGCCTTAAATGTAAAGAACAAAAAAATATTATATTCAATGTGCTATGTTTTCTGTTTGGAGGAGAATTAATTAAACGTTCTTCAACGAGACACACCCAAAACGCCATGTGGACTGCAAGATGTTGAACAAACTGTGACATGCAAATAATCGTGAGAATACAGTAGAAGAAAAATTAACCTAAAATGTTGCTTAAAATGCTTCCATCATACCGTAAAAAGC
>CM028118.1:22958501-22973055 GCA_016170025.1 Anopheles vaneedeni | reverse complement strand
ATGAAACGATCGAAAATGCGTTTGAAAAATCAACATTCAAACACGCTTGTTCTTAACGCGCTGTAAACTCTCGTCATATTTCTATCCGCGTCACGCAGGGCACGTAGTTGTTCTGGAGCAACTATCCACTACTTCACAAACCAATTTCAATTGCATAGCGAATAATCGTGTCATTCGAATATCAACATTCCACTAGCAAAACCTTGCACATCGGATTGCATCCTTCAATCGAGAGTCGATGGTATTTTTTTTCAAGTCCATCGATAATGCGATATGCATCCAATTGCATTCCAAACCGGATGGAATCGGTACGAATGGCGTTGTTGAAGCAGCGAACATCAAGCATCAAACAGTTTTACGTTCCGTTTGCAGCATTTGATCGGTGATGGCATTTGATGTTGCGATTCAGTGTCGAATTTCAATCGTTCGGTGCTCTTATTTGCTATAACCAACCGGTAAAATATGCCCTGGCAGAACCTGTGAGACTGAACCGGATGAACGATTGATTTATCCTTGCTCAGATTACAGCAATAATAACAATGTGTTTGCATTGTACAGCAGGTACAGCAAATGGTTTTTTGATAATGTTTAGAGCTTAAAACATTTGTCTGTAATGATTGTCGCGCGTTCGTGGCTTATGCATATCATTCCTTCCTTATTGTTAGCCAGAGAATTTAATTTCACACGAAAATGAAAATGGCACGCATTGCAGTACTTTTTTCTATTTCCATTTTCATTTTTAACTTTATCTTCTTCTCCAACCGATCTCAGGTTTGATCCTTGTTTGAGCAGCACATTCAACCATTTTTTTACATAAAAGTTACAAAAACCCCGAACGAGCTGTCTCGTCCCAAAGCACGACGCGGTGACATTTTCATTGTGTGTGGCCGGTACTGTCGGGTGTCAGCTTTGAAGACAGCAATTGAACTGCTCTTTCTCGTGGCGTACATACGGACCGAAGGACTCTTTGTCGCCATTGCAAAGAGGCGTAAATCTTGTCATAAAACGAGCATCGGTGACTTTTGTGACAGCAGGATTTATATGAATTTTGGGAGCGAAAGCGCTTTCACCACTTTGTTTCATATGTTGGGAAATCGTAGAACCGCGCTGGGCTGAAAATGGTACGACAATGTGGGTACGACAATGTGGCATGAAAGATTATTTCAATTGGAAGATATTTATTTAATACCTTTTCCCCCGGGGTGGGAGGGTTGAAATTGGTCAGTGTGAAGGGATGCGTTTAAGACAATATTTAAGATGGATTAGAATGTTTTAGTTTTACGATATTTAACAAAGCAAGGGAAATTGTATTGAAACAATTTTCGTCTATTCTTTGTCTCACTTATTCTAAAATATTTCATGATAGTTGTTGCTTCCGAAATACAAGGTACCTCGCATATGCGGATTCCTTGATACGCGAATATTAAAATTTAACAGTTCAGTGATTTTACAACATAACATTGAAACAAAATGAAAATTAAAATTTGGTTCAGAATAAATTCTAATGTAATCAAATATTTCTAAAAATAAAATGGGCATGATGGCCGGGGCACGTGTTGAGGATGAAGGATTCACGCCGCACCAGGAGTCTCGTCGACACGAGACGTACAGGAGCACAGCGATTTCGTCGGCTGGATCCGGGGGAGTTGAACCTGTCGGAGATCGGATGCAGCCGTGGATGGAGCACTACAGCCACAGACCGAGTTTCTTGGAAACGGATTGGAGATCAAGCAATGGCTTCGCGACGTGCTCAACCCTGAAGAAGCACTCTAAGAAGCATTCCCTGAAGTATTACGAGCAGTAAATCAAGTTGATTCTATAACTGTTAATTTGAATCGAAATTGCATGGAGATTCAACTTGTGCGGAAATATGAGGATACCCGCAGTCCACACTATAATAGTGTATCTTGAGAACTACTTGTAAATGATTTTTTTAACCTGCTATAAAACATTTTATAGCATCTGCCATAAATTGTGCATAATTAAACACTTCAAGCAGCAGTTCAAGCAGCGTTATAGATCGCATTCTTTAAGTCCTTGTTCACGCCACACCTTACAAATATAAAGACTCCCCTTCTATACAGCATCATTCTACCTAATACCACTGCAACGTTTAACTGTAGCAACCTAATCATATGCAACTGATACAACTTCTCCAAACGGCAAACGGTTACCCGTGTCCACCCAGTCTAGTCCGGAGGCGTACATCACGCTAAACTATCGCAAAGTATACGCATCTTCGAAAGACCAAACCACCGTCAAGTGTACAAACCGCTAACGAGGGAACATAAATATCTTCATTGCTTCACAGATACACCATCCATAACGGTGTTCTATACGATGGGACATTCTAAGCCAAGGGGAGTTCATAGGGCAGCAAATGCGTGCTACCATTTTGTCACTCCTAGAAGCGGAACAACAGCGAACGGAGCGGAGCGTATCGAACATCAAGCGAAAAGGCCAACAGCGCTCACAACAGTTTACTGCAACCGTATGACCGTGAGCTTTGACTGCTCTATCAATCGAAGAAGAACTTTCGGGCTCAACTCCACCCAAATGAATCGTTGTGCCTGTGTGTGTGTGTGTGTGAGTTCACCCCTTACTTCTTCACCCTGGCGCAATGATAATAATGGCCTCCGTAGCAGTGGCGGCAGCAGTAATAATAATGCTCTACGATTGTAGGTGGCTTGGAGGAGATGAAGAAGGAGGCGCTAAGTTGAAGGATCCCGTGCCAGAGAACTGTCAGAGAAAGTTTGACTTCTCCTATCGGTGAATTCGGCACCCATTGGCGCCATTTCGTCCGTTTCGCGTTGGTGATCATCCACAACCCGGGACCGCGCCGTGTGTAGTCGGCGATGTGTGGTGTCTTATATGGGGAGGTTTCGCTGCTTTAATTCTAATACTTTTCCCAAAAAAAAAAAAACCCAACCAGCTCGAACGCGCTTTGTTGTAGAAAATATGCAACGATGGAGACTCGTCCTGGCACATTCATACGGCACACGCACACCGGGCCTCCGGTTTGAAGCAGATGCATTCGAGGACGTCATAAATTTCGCTTCTTCGGCTTGATCTTGCCCTGTGCTGGTGTTGCAGTAGAGTTTCCCTTTGAATTGGCGTTCGGCTTCTGCTCAATGGATTCACCGGTTAAACGTAAAGCCGTGTGTGAAACTAGTCCAAGTTGCCGGGGCACGGTTCTCGCGTATCAGACTCACCGTGCAGAAGACATTCAACCACCAGACATGCTGCCAAAGTTCTAGTAGTGTGAGCAATATTTGCACTGGATGGGAGCCAAAATTTCTATAAAATAAATTGCGTTTCCCTCCGGCTGAATGAAAGCCAGCGTACCGCTAAAGGCTAAATGAACGCTTTTCCACCATTCCCACTAGCAGCTTATCCTAGGCTTCTTGACATTGTTCTTCTTTTTTTCGGGGAATTCCTTTCCGCGAGTGACTGCCCCAAACCAGTGAGAAGGAACGAAGATGGAACTGCTGTTCGTAATGTTTTTCACTTCTTTTTTTTTTTGGGGAGGTTGTATGTTCCGTTGGTTTCCGGTGCTCTAGTGGCCAGCTTTTCTAGGTTTTTTGTGTGTTCCTTTCGCCCATGGTGATGCTTCGAATGTTTCCTCCTTGGTTTTGGCCTTTCGAGCAGTGCAGGCGCGATCAGAGGACGCGCGTACGCAGTTGTCGCCGCACCGTTCCGGTTGTGGTGCGTGGAAGAAGCACACTTTTCTGGGTGAGGTTGTGCATGAGTTTTCCGGCTGGTTCGCTTACCCAAGCACCGGCGCACGGTTCAATGCAAATGAACTTCATTTCCGGCATTGCACAAATAGGTCACAACGCTAGTGCACTGATACCCGGCGAGAGTAACGGCACCGGTTACGGAGGACAACTCGTTCCCTCGGATCGGGTTGGTCTTTTGTTTTGTTTGCAGTACGTTTCTTAGCCGTTCCACCAAGTGGTGGTTTTCCGGTTTTTTTTTCTTTGCGCCATCCCAGGAGATTGGGCTGCAACATTATTATGGGATTTTGCTTACAGTTGGTTGGTTTTAATGTTGGCTGTAGTTGTTTAACCGGGATGTGTATTTATTGTAACATGTTTGATGATTCTGCATACCTATGATTTATGGTTTATAATATATTACATGGCTTGATATTAAATAAAACTCAAGATGTTCTTAAAAATCATCATTGTAGTAAAAAAATGTCTCACTGAATGGTCTTAAGTTTCCCATAATAATTCGGAAAGCAGTAATATCTTGTCATTAGATTTTGGATATTAAACAATTAATTTTTTAATTAAATTAAAGTAATGCAAGGGACATAATCATATCTTTTTTTTAGAATATAGTCGATCAACGAAACTATTTAGCAATAATATTGGTAATAATTTATTAGCCAACCAACCAAGAAGGATACTCGACAGCGCTGAAGACATACACAAATATGCGCATTATTATTATGTGTATTTGTGTATTTAAAATTGTCCGTCTGAAGAGGTTTAACAAAATGACTTTTAAAACTTTGACTTTTAAACTTATAAACAAAAAGCATGACCAAAGCTCAGTCTAACGTAGAAGTAAGGAAATAGGAGGATCAGATAGCTGTAACGTGCTGGAACGGAAAGTAGCCAAGGCGAAGAGTCTGTTGAAGCTCCAAAAAGGACATTAAAGTTTCGAAAGAGCGCGTTGGAAGTTAATGTTGTTGATGCTAAGTTTCAACACGAATATAGTGAAAATATGAATGAAAGTTTAGTCAATAATCTGATGGAGGCCCTGTTGTGATAAATAAAGAAAATTCAAGAATTAACCTAACTATTCGCTCAACTAATACTTAATGGTGTTACTTGCAGATAATATCATCCATCGCCTAAAAATATCAAATCATTCGGTATCGACGAAATAGAACCAAAAATGGTTGTGGCTAAAACACAAATTGTTCAAATAATTACTAAGGTATGGGAAAATGTGTTAATATTTAGAGATTGAGATATTATTTGGAGTATCATCTGACTAATATACAAAAAGAGAGCAAGAATGCAGCAAGCAGATAGTTGATTTGATGTTTAATATCACTTAAAAGACTTTTTTTATTCGCAAAGAGCGAAGAAGTTGGTAAGTTTATTTTGATGTTATTGATTTCCCATGTGAAATTGGTAGATATACCCCCAAACAAATCTAACTATGCGCCAAGTTATAGATAATTCTGAGAAAGCTAGAGAACTAGCAGGTGTACTTCTATCATCTCTGTATGTATCTATCTGCAGTGATTCGTGACTTGGGACTTAAAACTAATGAGATCATCTTCAATAAGTCAATCTAGTTTTAGGTATATGTCGAGATGATATTTATAGTTAATAACTAACATAAACTCTAACTAAACTTATCATCCTATTTAGCTGTTTAGTCTCCACGTAAGTGATTATACATTTAAATTAAGGTGATGTGATGACATCCGATTAACTTTAGTTAACAATAAGTAAGCTTTTTTTTTCTTCATTTTTTACTTTCAATTTTGACCTGGACTAGGTACTTGATAAAGAAGGTTTCGAAGTCGATCTATTTACGATAGAACCGGTAGCAAATACTTCCCGGACCCTAATACCCAAGACTGACTGTATTGCTTTGGGTGTATAAAGACAAAAAGCAAGAATAGGCAGGCCAAGATCTGTAGAGTAATAAATATCATCCAATAAGAAGAATATTGTACTTTAATTTCGTTCGAACTTAGAATCCTCCCGTTACTAAGCATTGACGTTTGAGTCATGAATCTAATATGACCAACACTTTAAACGTGTGAAGAGCTAATGAAAACGTTTAGGAATTATCCTTTGCATCGTTTGTTTCTCCTTTATCAAATAGTCATGTCCTATTTTCTACCCAATCGTCCTTCATTAAATAAATACAATTAAATATTTCAAATCAATTTGGAGATACAATGGAAGACAAAGAAAACGACATAGTTCTTCATTTTTAGTCTCCTATTTGCTGGATAAAAAGCATGTTGTAATAAAAAATTTAACAACAACCTGACATTAAGGCAGTAGTTCCTAGTTTCAAACAACACGAACCGTTTATAACCCCATTTGCCATATATCCTTTTCGACTATTCATTATACAAACAATTGCACTGATGCATTCATTTCGATAAACGGTTTGTCAGGAGATCAAACCAATCTCGTAACATCGGGCAGTACCCGGGCTCATAAATATGTTGTCCTGCATAATTCCAATTCCAATTCATCATTGGGCGGTACATACACATTCACCAAAAGGTGGGGGAACCAACCCAATGTTTAAAACACGAACCCCAATGAAATGGGCTCTGGTTTGGGATTGTTTTAGTTGAGACACCGGCTGTCAGGAGTATTTGCAAGAACTAAGGCTTAGCTGGTGCCAAAAGAAACAAAAACAGTTCGAGACCTGTGCACCACGTGTGCGTGTGTGTGTGTGCCGGTGTGTGAGATTGTGAATGTATGCGAGTGCCCGGTTGTGGTGGCATAAACACATCGATACTGTCATCACATCGTTAGTGCCAGAAGGAAATAATTAAATATGAATATTTTATGCGAAGTTCTTAAGCATTACTTCGGGCACCGAGACGGTAAACACCCACGGACAAAGGAAGCTGTCCGCTGCAATAAGGGTACGGACCGGACCAAATCCTTGCACCGACAGATGCAAAACCCTTGCATCTGCACCGACACGGTACAGATGCATTCGACACGATGCACCCGGTTTGGGGTGCACCTTGGGTGCAAATAGTGGGATGTGGGTACTGTCGTCTGATTTCAGCCTCAGAATGGCTTTTCTCTCACTTTCCGCAATGTGTAAAAAGGATCGTCCGTTAGTGTTCCTTTCACTAGCAAACATTACTCTCCTTTGATTCGTGTATGCTGAGGTATACTGTTCCCAGTATTGGGATTATGGGTGCAGGAAAATAAGAGAAAATATCTTCCATTATAGTTAGAAAGTCCGAGAAGAAGGCTAATGCTCCGTCAGAGTACATTAAGTTGGCTGTTTTTGCCGTACGCTTTGTGCTTTGTGTCCACCAGCTTCTCGCCCGCTCGGTGGCAGGTTATCGAGGTAAAACATCTTGCCAGAGGTAAACCGTAGGTTACGACCGGTCGCAAATCTTTGTTGCTATCCATTTTATTAGCAAAAACCCTTTTGCCCAACGTTTCGGAGGCTGCACGGCTGCACTTTGGGAAGCGCTTATGAGATCTTTCCTTCGCTCGCCTGGCAGCACGGATATACACTCCATGGATCATGCTTAGCTTGGCCAGCCGGTCGGTGCAACCGGCCAACTTCCGGAACCGAGGGTCTCGGTAGCGACGGCATGCTCTACCGCTTTACCGACTTTGTTTATCTTCTATTTGTATTTATCAGCACTTGAGGAGCGCTTCAGTCGATGGTTCAGCATGGCGCAAAGATGGGATAAACGGAAGAAGCCAATCGTGTTTCGTTGTACCGTTGTCGCGTAATTCACTCGGGACGCAAGGATCGCCGGGATGATCTTTGTGTCAGTGCGCTGGAAGGTTCATTTTTGTGCTCAGTACGATGACGATGCATCGTAGCCAAGTTATAAAGTAGAACACGTGTATTGGATGGCTTGTACGTATGAAAATGTATGTTTGATCGGTAAAGAATAGTTTTGAAAGAAATTCTTTTTTTTTTTGGTGTGTATAAAATATCCATACCTTTCACGTTTGTGATTAATAGTTGATGTAAATATGTGTACAAGTGTACCTTACTGTTGTAAAGGATAATATTAAAGTGAAGCATGTGCATTGAAACTGATTCGAGCATGTAAATGCTGGTTGATATCATGATGCTATGTTAGTAACTGACATTACAGAAAGAGCAACATCGCAGGTTATTAGAAGATAAATTTACAAATCCCAGTGGTTGGCAAGTTATTCACGGAGAAGAGATAAATATATATTTAGGAATGCTCATTCATTTTGTTTATAGTATCTGACCATCATAATATGTTAATAAGATTATTATTATCTGAATATTTTACTTTACTTTGAAACAAAGCTCTATCATTAAAGATAAACATTTTTTATGAAGAACTTGCATAATGGACCGTATAAAACTAGCTTTACAAGAGCGCAATATTCATAGCAAACAAACATTTTCAAGTAGTTTCTATAATCAGGAAAAAAAACTGCCATTTTTGATAAAGCTGATTGTAAAAACACAAACAATATGTGCTCATGGTAAAATTTTAAATTTATGTTTAAAAATGAAAACAAAAATGGCTAAAACCAAAAAGAAAGGAAGAAACCAAATCAAAAACACAAGTTACAAGAACACACAAGTTTCTATCCACTTTTAATTTCGCCGCTACGATCTTGATAGATATCTCTACACAGTGTTTTTAAACCTTTTTTGAATGCAAGAACAAACATTTGTTTTATTTAAACGTTTACATTTTTTCAGATTTTTTTTTAAACATTTAGTACAAAAGGCAAAAGTTTGATAAAAATCACGCAATTGAATTCCAATAAAATTAAGCGTAAACTGATTTTAATAAAGAATCTTTAAGTCATAACATGCAAAAATGTAATAAAAACAAAGAATATAATTCCATTAATATTTAATTTTTTAAGCATCTTCTTCTTCTTGGCTTTAACGACCTTACACAGGTCACGCCGGCCATTTCTGGCTTACTAGACTTATTTTATCACGTAGCCGCATAGTCAGTCCTTGCTACGGGGGGACGGTCCGGATGGGATTTGAACCCGGTCCGGCCGTGTGGACTGGCTCCGTTTATCACATGCACCACCGGGCCGCCCCAATTCTTTAAGTATGTTGTATACATAAATGGATATTCTACTTCGGTTTAGTAAAGACATCGAAAGCCAAAACTGGCAGACTCGAGACTTCGAGCTGATCAATACGTTACGCATAGCTGAGGAATTGTTTCTAAGCCGTTTTCACCAACAATTAGTGCTTTCATTTATGTGAACAACATGTCGGAAAAGTGACAAAAATTTCACTTAAAAATATAAATACTGAATATCCTGTATATTTATCGAAACAATATTTAATTTATTATTGCAAACATAATTTATACTGTTATCATACTTCAATGTTGATATTCATAAATTTTTTCAACAACCATAAGCTAATCAAAGAAGCATTTAGCGATTTTACGTGAATTTTTGAGGGAGTACTCTTTGTTTAAAAAAAGGAAATCTTTACTGTTTTATACGAAGAAATAATTTTAATTAGTTAAAATGGCTAAATATTCATGAACGTAAATATTACCTATTTTACATTAATATAAATAATGAATTGAACAATTTAACCGAAATTGTAAAAGCAATGATTGTCACACATAGCTGCCAGATGTACAACAAATGCAGTACGCTAACCGTGATGCAGCATCTACCGTGTGCCGAAACAGTGAAGTAAACACATCAAAAGAAGTTAAACTGCTGCCGGCGGTGGTGCACACTGCACAACCAGGATAATGTCATCGATAAGAAAAGAAACTGTGATGACAACGTGCGCCATGGTGACAAAAGCATAGCTCCAGCGGCAGCAGCAGCAGCAGCAGCAGCACCAGCAGCAGCAGCTTCTTCCCAACGCGTTGATGTAATGGGACGACGTTGGAATGGCTGTGGTTTTGAAGATGATGATGATGCTGATGCAGTGCGCCGTGAAAAACGAATTGGCTGCCGACTTCACCGGGAGAGAGTGCTAGCGCTAGCAGCAGAAAACGATGAACACGGTTCGGAAGTTGGCACGGAGATAAATTACTTTCCCCGCAACACCCACATATGCGCATGTCGGTGCAGAGTGAAATCTAAACAAATTCTCGGTGGCACCGAGATCATGTCAAGAGAAGATGGGAAACAAAAAAAAATCAAACCGTGCCGTCTCACACCAACCAAAACTGAGGTAAGCGAACGTCGAGTTCTTGTACTTAAGGACACGCTAACCCCGTGTGATGCACCGTTGCATGTGGTGCACCCGAGGCACTTGACAAAGTGAGACACGAACCCGCGACCACCGCGACGCACACCAGGCAACCCGGCGGAGGGAAACATGGCGACGAAGATGATGATGACGACAGCGACGACAGCGTGCAACATCGGGTTAGTGTGGGAGAGATTCATATCCTTACTGGTGTCCTCGGGTTTACAGTGCGAAGTGCACCCACCGGCAGGGGTTCCAGAATTATTTGTACACTTTGTGTGACTCCCGATCCTTTCGGTGACTACCCGGTGCGAACGTTTTGTGTCCATATGTGCGAGACAACATTTGCTGGATGATGCGATAATGTGTTTCGTTTTGGGTGTTTATGTCTGGCTCACTAATTTATAAATGTTTGCCAACATGAAGCGCTTCACAGATAAATAAACAGAGGAAAAGTAGAGGATAGAAATTACAGCCCGAAAGAATCGCAATGGGCAAAAATTGTTCATGGTAGGAAGCGATTAAGATTAGGGTTTTGCACTTGAGAAACTTCAAAGCAACGTTCATCTGTGGGATCTTTTCTGTTTAAACAATCAATCTGCAGTTACTGCATCTGGTTCGTATCAGTGCGCAATTCTCTTGAAACTGTTGTCATCTTGTTGGTTGACAGTGGAATATACAAAACAAGCATTGAAGTTTAGCAGCCAATTAACATAAATTGGTATGGTTGTCTCTTGGCAGTGTCATTCATGTTTATAATTATTTTTGTACAAAAATGTTTATTAAAATAACTGTATCTAAGTATATATATAAAATTCTCGTGTCGCGGTGTTTCAGTGTGCAAACTCCTCCGAAATGGCTACACTGATTTGTATGAAACGTTACATATAGCCTTACATTTTTTTTGGGTAATTTTGCAAAATTTTATAAATTGATTTATTTTAATGCCAAATGGTTGAAATAAGTTTTATTTTACTCGAATAATGCTTTAAATTAAAAAAAAGAATGAAAAATAATATAAGATTGAAAAAATTCGAATAATTGGAAAATTTAGTTAGTTAGCCTTAGTTTTTTTTTGAGAAATTTAGCAAAATTTTATAAAATGATTTATTTTAATGCCAATTGGTTGAAATAAGTTTCTTTTCCCCCAAATAATGCTATGAATAAAAAAAGAATAAAAAATAGTAGAAAAATAAAAAAATCTAAAAATTTGAAAATTTCCTAAAGCTATAGTCTTACCTTTTTTTTGAGTAATTTTGCGAAATTTTATAAATTTATTTATTTTAATGCCAATTGGTTGAAATAAGTTTCTTTTCACTCAAATAATGATTTAAATGAAAAAAATATAAAAAATAATAAAACAATACATAAATCGTAAAACTTAAAAATTTCTAAGGCTATAGTCTTAGTTTTTTTTTTTTGAGTAATTTAGCAAAATTTTATAAATTGACTAGCTTACCCGGCAAACCTAGCTTTGCCCTTAAACATGCCTTTTGTAATGAAAGCAAACATTTTAAGTGTTCAATCTTGATTCGTGTGATATTATTGGAGTGACGATTAGAGAATATCGTTGATTAATAGAAAATTCTTAAATTATTGCCTTTCTTTCCCAATGATATTCCCAATCAAAGCATTTTTTCTTTTTTTGTGGATCTTCTTTTCTGCTACTTCAGGAGGCATTTCTGGCTTTCCTTGACGATTGGGATTTAATAACAGGTCCTTCCGTGTAAGGCGCCGATTCCAGAATTACCACCGAGCCGCAAATCACTAAATATCATTTTTTAATTGTGCACACACTTGCTTTTTATTTATTTATCACTCACTTTACGCTTTATGGCCACCTGGCGTAACAAAAAGTAGCTATTCTGATACCTAACAAACGTTCAGCGAAAATTTCATATAAATCAGTGCAGCCGTTTTAGAGGAGTTTGCACACTAACACCGTGACACGAGAATTTTATATATGTACATAGATTAGCCAGAAGGTGAAATTCTTCATTTTCAAGAATACAATAAGCAAGAAGAGAATTTATTTTTAAGACAGGGGGCGGCCCGGTGGTGCATGTGAAAAACGGTGCCCGTCCACACGGCAGGGACCGGGTTCAAATCCCATCCGGACCGTCCCCCCGTAGCATGGACTGACTATCCTGCTACGTGGTAAAATAAGTCTTGATACGGCCAGGCCGTTCTAACCGAGCAAAAAAAAAAAAAAAAGAAAATTTTCTTTGAATATAAAGTTAATGCAAGATCTTACTTCTTCTTTTCAAATGAAAAATAATAGTACCAAGAATGTGTTCTAATTAAGCAGGATTTCCATGGCTTTTCGTTGCGATTGAAGAATTTCTTATGCGGGTATTAATTCCAAAACAGATCAGAAATATAAACGAGACAATGGGCAAAGTTTAGTCTATGCATTAATACTTCGGATGGGACATTTTGAATACTTTTTTGATGTTATTCTCTCCTTTTGTGAAGGAAATTAATTTAATTCTTGAGTGAGAAGAACGTATCATGCGTACAGCTGAGTACGAATTATCGATAAGAGTGAAAGAATTTAAGATACAGAATTATTGAAATTCTTACACAATGATGTGACTGGCTCTGACCGCTGACAATAGTAAAAGATCGTTTCAAGTTTTGAAATGAATATAAATTATTAATAAAGATTGATACTTTCAGCCGCCTTTGAAGTCATAGTAGACATTTATATTCCGAAAGTGGAACATGAAGAACTCAATAGAAATGTAGAGCTTTCTCTTGAAGCCTTTTTTACGCTTCAGAAATGAAATGAAATGCGTTTTTGTAAAAATTGAAGTATTTTTCAAGCGTTTTAACAGTGCTGAATATTATGTTAAATTGTCGTACAAACTAGCACATGGTGTATTATAACATAGGATCATAAGGATTGGTGCGAACTACTGAAGTAAGTCATCTGGCGATAACTAAGGGAGGAAATACACGAAATAAAGGGTAAAGACTGAGAAGTGTAATGGAAGAAAGCAGTGTTTGAGGAATCAATGCAATCAATGCAAGTGAGAATCAACAAACATGGAAATCATCAGTTTCGGATGGAGTCAATACCGTCTGGACTCTTAATTACGAAGCACAACAGAGGAACCATCAAGAAATCTTCAAATATCAAACAAGTAGAAGGATCTCTTGAAATCAATACGCTCAATAGATTTCCGAGTAGTAGGGACTCAGACTACATGCCAATACTCCAGCAATGACCTATCCAGCAATCAGAACAATGACTTCAAGCTTAACGGATCTGAAAAATCTCTATCTGTTTGCCATGCCTGGACCGCGATATCGATATGAGACGTCAAGGTGAAGCTATTATCAAGCCAAAAAATCGGATCAGTGATCACAAAAAAAAACGATTAATTTGGACCTGATCAAGAACAAACGAGTAAAGGAGTGAGGGAAAGGACTACATATAGGCACACCAAGTATTTCGTAATTCAAAATCAAGCGAACACACCATACATACATCCTTCTGCCTTAAATGTAAAGAACAAAAAAATATTATATTCAATGTGCTATGTTTTCTGTTTGGAGGAGAATTAATTAAACGTTCTTCAACGAGACACACCCAAAACACCATGTGGACTGCAAGATGTTGAACAAACTGTGACATGCAAATAATCGTGAGAATACAGTAGAAGAAAAATTAACCTAAAATGTTGCTTAAAATGCTTCCATCATACCGTAAAAAGCCTAAATGATCGAACCTCTGCGGAGTAGTGCAATGTTGAAAAACATATGTTAATGTTGTTCGATCGAGCAACAGAAACCGCTAAGAAGAGATAAGCGTGTGCGAAGCATGGTCGATACATTTGGCACAAGTGAAGAGCTGAGTGTTGAAACCCCCGCCAAGATTCGACAGCTGAAATAAAACGAAAATAGGTGTAGAAAGTAATGCTCGAGAGGGAAATGAATATGTTCGCTTCGTTTCGTTTCGTTTGCTTCTGCCTTGTTCAACGTTGGTTGCCAGAAAAGAAAAGGTCTTTCAAGGAGTTGCATGAATTTTGTTCTGCTTTGGTAAACTCATGTGAAACATTCACGCAACTAGCACCAGCTACGCTACAGTATAACACTTTTGTGTGAGTGTTCTGTGTGAAGCCAGCATAAAACTCACCGTGTGAGCTGAGGGTGAGCTGGCTCCGACGGAACGAAACTGAAGTTGCGCGAGAAACGAGTGCGTCCATCTCTCTCGTCTCAACTTCTTTTCGAGAGTGAGTATCAAAAAAACCAACGCACCCCCGGAGCACCCGATATGGGGGAGGTAACTCGCGAAAAACCGAGCCTGTTTTCGAACGGGCCTGGGAGCTGCCCATTCTTCGCGGCCAGAGAGAACTGGTTTCCAAAAGCAGGAGCAAACCGTTTTATTTTATTCCCATTTTTTTTCCTGTGTGTCTTGTGCTTGGACGCCCGATGGATGGACTGCACGCTTTCCAGGGCCACCGGCTTCGCGCTGTGTGTTGCGCTGTGCGTTCGGGCCATAATGCCGCCACTCTCCTCAGTAATCGCGAGATCCCGCAGCAGTGCACAACCAGCGTACGGGCGCGGTACATGTGTGTGATCTGTTTTTATTTTTCATCTCTCGTTCGCGTTTACGCGCGCG
>CM028118.1:22911201-22946659 GCA_016170025.1 Anopheles vaneedeni | reverse complement strand
AGTAATTGTAAAAAAAAATCAAATTCAGGCCACATTGCATAGTCTCCGAACCACCCTGTACGAAAAATTGACACGCAGATGAGTGACCGTGAGTGGGGGGGGGTCGTGTTTCAGACTTTAGCCCCCTTTTACACTTAAATAACACGCTATTGACTCTTCTTCTAGTCCAAACCACTGTTGAATTTAATTTCATTTAATTTCATTCCGAATTTTCCCTCCCCTTTCGACTTGTCTTGGCCCGCAAGATAATTTTTGTTTGCAAACCGGCCCGCAAGCCAAAATGAGTTTGACATCACTGGTTTAGATGGTAGTGTAAGCGATGCAAAACGTTTATTTGGTGCGTAAAATTCAAATTAGCACACGTATTGAGGAATTCCTGGGATGGAGATTGTTTCGTTGGAAATGCAACAATTTAATGCTGTGTAAATGGAAAAAAAACTGGAACCGGTTTGAATTGAATACGAGAAATAAGTTTTAAAATTTAAATTTATTACGTATTTGTCTGATTTGTTCTTTAAAGCACATAACTCCTATTAATTCTGGACGGATTCTTCTTTCTCCGTTGACAGTTGCTTTCGCGTTTGATACCAGCTTGGTTCATAATCAGAGCCTTGATTGTCTGTGTAGAGTAGAATTGTCAGTCTATTCCTATATTTTCTAAGTTTTTTTTATTTCTGTCTTTTTAATCTTTGATTTGTTTTGTTTGGTTTATTCTTGTTTCTTTTCTTTGTCGTGTATTCTGTTAGTCTTTGGTTAGTCTTTTTTTCTGTTTATTTGTTTTGTTTTTTTTCGCTTCTGTTTTCCTATCTTTTGTTTTGCGAGGCAAAATACATGTAGTGAAGCTTCCTTTTCCTAATCTTGTGTTTTTTTTTGTCGAGAGAAAGTTTTTCCCTGTTTCAGTCTTTATTCTGTCTCCGTTTGGAAGATAGTGAAATGGTAACTTTTTCACGTCTTTAGTCGTCTAGTGTCGTTTTTTATTTAAATATTTTTATGTTTTTTTAATGTTTTTTTTGTGATAAATTTCGCTAGTATTCTATTTTGCGTCCTTTTGTCGTCCTGCTATTATTTTTTTAGTTTCTGTTTTGCTATTCTATCTTTGGTATTGTACTTTTGGCATTGGAAAATCATATGTTATCTTGTATTTATAGTAAATTGTATTGTATTATAGATGGTGCCCTGCTAGTATTTTGTATGTTGTTTTTATTTATTTGGGTTTTATGGATATGTCTTTGTGGCACATTTTGAACGCGAATTGTTCTAAGAATTCTAATCATTTTGTACCTTTATTTTTTGATAGCTCCTAATACCATTGTTTTGTGTCTTGCTCCATTTCTTTTTAGAATTTACTTCCATCCATAAAGCATCCGTATATCTAATTCTATTATCTAGTTTTTAATCCGAGACGGTGCCTTTGTTCGCTAGACTGTCTGCTGTTTCGTTTCCTTTTATTGATTCTGGGTGAACAATTATCATTTAAACCTTTCAACTCGTACACGAATTTAAATTTACTTGTAAGCATTTTCATGAAAGTAAGAAAAAAATAACAAAAACATATTCCATAAGTAACTTTTGAAGCTCGTTTTTTTGCTTGTTAAGAATGGTTAGGCCGAATTAAGAAACTATTTTTTTTTTTACTAAATTGTTCCAATTCACATTTACATAATTTTATTTTGCCTTAAAACTACTTTTTTTAATTGAATTAATATAAATTCAGGATTGAATATTGTTATTTTTCAAAGTAACCATGTTACAAAGTAATGTAAAACAAAGCAATGATAAAAACTAAAATTACTTTAAGCAAATATTATTTTTATAAAACAAACAGTTAAATAATTACAATAATCTATTAGTCGCGATTAAGTCGCGAAGATAAAGTAATATTCCCAGATGGGAACATATTAACATCTTACGAGGGGAACATAAATAGATACACATATAAAACTATTACAACACACTACCGGATAAAATATTCATAAGTTTGGATTAATTTATCCACTTTATTCATAGCATTTCATTGCAGCGATAAATGACATTGGGTTGATTGGTTTATTTGCTTTAATTATGTTATCGCGCGCGATCTCCCCAAAAACCCAACAACATGCATCAAATCTTGCCCGAATGACTCGTAATGAACCTCCTTCCCGTTTAGGTTAAGGGTCGTGTTTTGTTTTACAAATTGCGCGCCCATTTTCCCAATAACTATTTTCGCCCCATTTGGTTGTCTGCCTTCTTAGTTGCCGACCGCCTCTTCTCGGGAGTGCCTGAGGGTGCACTTGTGAGGGTTTTATTATTGCTGTCCCAGTGGGACCGTATAGCATTAAATATCCTAGCAACAATAATAATCTGCCTCAGTTTCAGCGATCGGCCAGTTTCGCCGACCGGTGCTGATCCAGATCATCTCACCGCCCCATCTTTCCGCCCCGGTGAAAGGATCCCGTCATTCGAAGGTACCGTTCGGGCCGAGTTGGGAAAGTCTTGGGGCTTTCACCTTGTCAGGTTAAGGAGAGTTCTAAGAACAAATGGATAAACACGTACCAGCTGAAATATACACTGGCACACATACGCACATCAGCAAAAGCGAAAGGAGTAACGCAAACACCAAACCTCTTAAAAACCGAGTGACTTCAGGAGTGGCGCGCGAAGGAGATATAATATATGCCGCTGGAAGGATAATAAACTTTTATTGTTATGATGATTGTGTGTTTCATCCGCCTAGTTTTTATTCACCCTGTTCTAAGACCCACAGCAACCCTACAGCAACTACGGCCTTAAAGTTGTGTTTCATCTCTCTCTCTCTCTTTCTTTAGTGGCCCTTTTGCGCGTACGCATCGGTCCCTACTGTTGTCATGTAGTGCAAGTGTAACGCACCCCGTAACGGTTGCACTTCAGCTTGTAAACCACGTGCGGGCGAGTCGGTATAGTGCTTCCGTCTTCGGTACCGACAGCAGCCCGGAAGGTCAGCAAATGGACACGGGTTTGTGAAGCAGCCGGGAAGCTGAAGTCACGGTCTGTTCGGTTTTTTTGCTCCAGCCAACACCATCGACGGATGACGCCATCTTTCTGTTCCGGTGATGCGCCCGAAAAGTGGGCAAAGAGTGAACGAAACACACCGGAACCCACCTGAAGAAAAGGCTTACAGTTGAGGGTTGAGGGTTGAGTTTTTTTGGGGTTTGTTTCTGAACCAGTGTTAAAGCTTCGTTTGTAGTCCTTTTCGGTTGTTTCTGCCCAGAAAAAGGATGAACAAGGGGGAGGAAAAGAACATCCCCTCTTTGCGGTGTATCACCTGTCGTCCGTTCGAAGAAATAACTTTGCCGCTTTTATTGCAATGTTCTTGTTCCGTCCATTTACTTTTCTAATGCCATCGTGAACTCCAATCGGAAGGGGATCGGAAGCTAAGAAACGCTAGACATTGAAAAAAGCTGACCTTCTGGGTCTGTGATGAAGGTTCTGGGCGATTTCCAGCAAAAAAAAAGATACATGTACTGGTAATGTTTTGAAGACTTTAGGGAAAATGTTAGAAGATGGTACAAATATTTTTTATAACGATTTGTTCGAACAAAAAACTGTCTGGTGGAGATTTTTTTCTAATTCAACTTGTTAGTACTTCATTTGACGTATAACAAGTTTTTACCCATGCAATTTGTTACACAACAAAACCAGTCTGTAGGACAATATTGGTTTTACTCGAAGTTTGTTAATCTTATTTTATGGTCAGAAAAAACCGATTTAATATATATTTTACCTATTTTAATATATATTTAATAATATATTTTTATTTAATTTAAGTTGTTTTATTACACTGTAACTAAGTTTTTTTGGAACAGCAATATTTATTTTTTTTAAATAAATCGTTTACCATAAATTGTTAAAAAAATCCTCACGGTTGAGCCGAGTTCTTACCTAAATTGATACATATTAAATTTAACGACTTTGGGTAGCGATATTGGAAGTTTACAGCAATCTCTCTCTCCCACACACGTGTTTTTGTCTCTTTCTCCCCCTCTCTCTGCGTTAAAATAAATAATTAAAATTAACTAACTTGTTACTTCTTCCATCCCTATCTATCTGACACTAAAAAATCCGTCGATTTTATTTTTTTAAAATGTATAAAAAAATATTTTTAAATTTTTTTAATTTTTTGAAAGGAAAATTATATTTTCTCTTCTATTTAAACAAGTTTTATAGTAGTAACTAGTTCATACAAAACATTTTTAGTCATTTTTTCCTAACATTTCTTAATTTTTTTCTCTTTTAAAAGTTACGTTAGGTGAGCATTGAAAGAAAATAACTTATCGAGTGTGCCCGGGATGCAAAATATACAGAACTGCACAACCGGTGCTGACGATACGGAAAAAGCCGTAATAATCAAATCTTCCTTTATTAAATCGATAAAAGAAAAGAAGAAAAAAATATTTTTAAATTAACAATGTGACAATGTAAATCTTGTCCGTTTGTACGTATTTTACTTCATGCCGCGGTTAACCAACATTTGTTGTCCTTTTTGCACGAATCAAACCAATCCAAACACCAACAAACGCTGTAAATGTAAAGGCAAAAAATGTAAACATAATTCACAAACCCAAAAAGGTAAAATGAATCATTAAGTACAGTTTTTAATTTCCAAAAAAGGAATCACCAGGAACACATTAAGCGTGCGGCACATTTCGTTGCTTTCGGTTGGAATTTGCAACATAATGTTACTTGTTGTAGGTGAATGTAATAAAAATACTCGCACTGTTGGCCGGCCCGGAAGAGGCACACATCAACAGGACCATGCATTTATTATCTGGAATTTAATTAATCACTCGTATTAAATCGATCAACGTTTGTGGCCTGATACGGGTGCGTTCAGGCGAAGCAATTGCCACTGGGGATGGTAGCTTCATCGAATCGAAAATCTGCGTACGCAATACCGAAGCAACACCAGCAAAGCCACGGCAAATCATTACCGTTTTGCGCATTCTGGCCACGTGAAGCGAGGATTTTCGACCGGGACGACCAGCGCCTCCAAGAGAAGGTGTATTAACTCCCGGACCGACTGCGACCGGAAACTATGCTCAGCTACCGGAAGAGGAATCGAAATTGAATTCGTCCAGCAAAAGCCTGAAGTTTTCTGTTTTTAGCTGGGAATGAATTTTTAATCCCTCTCCCCTCTTTAGCTCTCGCTCCAACATCTCCCCCCGGTAAAGCTCCGGTCGGAAGCGGATGATGAAGAAGCTTGTCCCCTAGTAAGCAAGACGTAAAGGAAGCAAAAACGATAAACGGGAGAAGAGCAACAACAACAAAAATAGCGAAACACAGAGAAATAAATATCCATTTCGTAGGCGAAACAAAACAAAAAAACAGAAAACAACACTAAAAAAACTCGTCCTACCCAGCATGGTGGGCAGGTTACGAAGCTGTAAAAAATTAATTACACACTCATTAGTATGCCGATTGGATTGCTCTCGGAATCTCATTTCGCGTTGACAATATTGCGTGGTATTTAAACATTTAACGCAAATATCGATCGACCACTTTCGAGCACCCTTCGTGTGATACTTTTTCGACCACGCCTCGGCTTGCAAATATTCGCTTGTTGGTTGCGAGGTGGTTTATTGTTGTTCTTTCTCCCTTGTAAGCAAATGGTGCCTTATTTTACGTAGGGACAGCACTATCGAAATTTTCGTTCGACATTACATGCGTTTCAACGCCGGAAGGTGGCGAACGATTTGCAAAATGCGTTAAAGCTCGCCCTTTTTTTGCGCGGCGTTGGATTAAGCGGCAATCAATCTTGAAGATGCAACAGATTTTGGTTAAAATGATTGTTACGCATTACTGAGGTGTAATGAATTCACGGACGGAGCTTAAACTAGTGCGATTGTACTAATTGTTTTATTTGATTGCGTGCTGTAGCATTTTGTTACGAAGGATTATGCGGAAATTAATGTTAAACGATGTGGATTTTGTTGAGGTAGATGCCACATATTTCCAATTTTGTTCAGTATTCAGCTAGAGAAAAAAAAATTAAATTACTCTGAACTAGTTCCTTGCTAACTTATTTACCAGTAAAGGGTCTAAATTCTAAACCACTCACAGTAGAGCACCGTTGTCTTCCAATCCATTATCCTGGTCTTTCTGGTGTACGCATCAACGCCATCGCGCCATCTCAGTTTAGGTCTATCTTACATCCTCTGCCCAAGTGGACGACCTAAATCCTAAAACATTACGAACTTGGTCGTCCGGAGTTATTTTAATGACATTACCAGCTCGTAGTAAGATCATCGTACAAATCATAACAAGGTAGAGATACATGAATCATTGAACAAGATCGAGATAGAATAAATTCCACATTAACCTCCACATATTCTACAACAAATTGAAATGATTCTTTAAATGCTTTGAACGTTCTTAATTGAACACTAAATTCTAGTGTATTGTTTTGTTTTATAATATGTATTTACTTCAAATACAAATATCAGAAACTGTCTTTTTTCCCCCAGAATTCTTAAACTATCTACACTTTATTCTAATATTGCGCCATATTGGGTTTTGCACCTTTTCTAATTTTATAATATTCAAGTTTTCTAGTTAAACTTTTAACTACTTTGTGGCTTAAACACATTCGAAAAGTGTATTGCCGATCTATTTTAATGATTTTTTTTAGAAAGTTCTAATACTATATTTCATAAAAGCGTTGCGTTCGGACATTTGCAAGAATGCGACATTTGTAAAATATTACAAAAAAAACAGAAAATATTGAACAGAAGTTATAAAAGACTTCAACATTACTTGTGGATTGTTGCTGTTAATATTAACACATTCAGCTTTGAAAGAATCCAGAAATGACGTCATCTTCACCATTTTAACTCAAAATCATGTACAACAGATATTGTACATGTTTTGCTCTAGTCATTTTAATACTTTTTTTACTTTTGTCCCACAAAAAGAATATACTTCTTCTACTAGGAACTATTCCACTCAACAATTACAGATATTAATACTCAAGTTAATTTAATGGGGGTTGCTTTATGAACAATTACGAGGAACTGCAACATATTTTTAAACTAAAAATGTTTATTATAAAAACTATAAAAAATTATTTAAAAGTCTTGTTTTGAATACTTTAGTTAAAACTAATAAAAATATGATTAAAAGAACTCGTACTTGGTCAAAATGTTTCCATGTTCAGTGTTAAATAAGAAATTATACATCTATTTCCTCTTAGCTGCTCATTAGGACGTGTCAAATGTGTTATTTATCAAACCACAAAACAAAAGCAAACTATTTTATACAAATAATGCCATTGTGTGATGTGTGCCACAACCCTCCTGAACACAAAACCAGAACACATAATAGTAATAAACACTTTTCAACAGCCGTGAACACATTGCTCGTTCCGTAGCGGGCTCTATATTTATAAATCGTTCGCTTCACGCATTTTTCCCAAACTGCATTTCCAACCAGTGCAATCAGAACCACGTGCCTCCGTTTGCAGTCTGTGAAGCAAGTAAGTGAAAACAAAAACAAACCGAAAATTCCCAAAAATACCCCACAAAAGAAAACAATTGATTTGTGGCCACACTCTGGTAGGGATGAGTGTAGCACAGTACCTCACCAACAATATGACTGGACCGAAAAGTCGATAGCGTTGATGAAGAAGAAGGGAAAAAAGTAAAAAACACGTACCCATTCACAATCATAATTTTATAAAGAAAAACAATCTCTTCACTTTCGACGATCGCTCGTCGGTGCATCTAATCGTAAGGGGGCGTTAAATGATGGAGAAAGAAAAATAAACCTCCACAAAGCAAAAAAAAAAATATTTTGTTGTATTTTTCTGTGTTTCTTTTTTAACTTTCCCGATTTCTTCTTTTGTCCAATAATCAACGTGTCAGCTAGGGTCAAACCCCCCAAGCCAGTCAGTTTGGTTAGTGCCTACTTGCAGTTGGCAGAATGAAACTTTATTTACGCCCCTGCCGGCAACTAATCACGCATCTGTACCGGTTTTATTTTCTCCTAAAATATTTATGCTACCCATTCATTCTAAGCTGTCGGGCAAAAGTGAAGAAAAAATTCTTGCTGCCAAACGATGCTGGATGGTGGTGGATGTGGGCGAAAACTGAATATTGCTTGGCGGACGCAAAAGTGCAATGCGATGAATGAAGAGGATTCATAAAAGTGAAAGCAAACGCACTAAACGCGGGCATATAAAATAAATATTGATACGATCACCGTCCAATATTCTTTACCGAAGGGTGTCTTACCCTCCCTGTAAGCATATGGCGCACTTTTCAACGGACTGTAAAATTAGTGACTCAATGCACACACACACACACACACACCCACACAGAACGACAGGAACAACAAAAAACGATGGCTCTTTAATGGTTTTGTGGGGCGGATATTTACTTTAACCGGCGTGTATGTTGACGTGGTCCATGTACGTGCCACGTGTACATCCGTAGGGGCTGTGGATGAGTATGTGTGTGTATGGGTGTCTTTTACGAGATGCAGTGATTTTGAAGCACATCGCAAACGAGGATAGGAGGCAAATCGGATCGAGAACGATGAAGCAGTGGGATTTATTGGCGTTTAATCAAATGAATAATTAAGTTAGTGCAACCGCCTGCGCGAGCTGCGGTACGGGGGGAGGTTAGTGGAAATCGAGACACACTTCCCTGTGTATCGAAAGGGAAGCTTCCTAGTTAGATGGATTAGAACGAAAAGGGATGGTGCGATGGTGAAGGAGAATGCGAAGGGTAGGGTGAAATGATTACACCGGTCCACGGTGTGGATAGTGTGCTGGGCCGTTTGGGAAAACGATCATCGTTAAGTGTCGCCGGTCGCTGGATTTAACGACGTTAACGGTGGAAATGAGAGAAGAGTAGCCCGTTAAAATAAAAATCGATATGCTTGCCTGGTGTCTTGGGAGAAACGGGCTCACACTGGAAATGTGTGAAATGTGAGCTTCTCTCATGAATTACTGAGTGTTGATAGAATGTAATAAAAAAAGAAGATAATTAAAACAAGATAAGAAAAGAAAATTTATAAAAATGTGGATCATGCTTAAATATGGTAAACAGAGAAATCGAGTTTGTTCAAATAAAATTAGATTTTTTTTGTTCTAAGAGATGGAAAGAGTTTTATTTTTACTTATTTAGATGGATAAAAGAATGTTATGAGATAAAATATATTCCTTCTTCAAGTTCAGTGAATGGTCATTGACCAATTGTGATTGTATGGTTTACTTAGAAAACTTGCAAACATAAAGCAAATAAAAAGATAAAGTTTGTTTTGCTAAAGTATTTTTAAGATTACGAGTGAAAATAAGAAAATCATTTTATGTCATATTTATTTTTTCATTCTTGTGGTAAATTTTTACACGTTACGTGTAGTAATTTCAATGTTTTATTTTTTATTAAAAATAATTATTAAATAAACAAATAAACATATTTAGTAGAAAAAGCAGTCAACAGTAAAAATAAGCAATTCTCTCAGTTTTCTAATTTGTACAGCGTTAATGCAACAATTTTAGATGTGTTTGATTAGATTTGTTTTTCTTTCTTATTGTTAATGTGTGTTTGATATCAACTTACATAAATACCCTTTGTTTGTTTGTTATTGATCTCTTTTCTGTTGTTAAATTCATAACATTATTTAAAGTTATTTTATCTTAAATTGGTATTAATTACATAACTTTACTAGTTTAAAATTTTACATATCACAAATGTTTTAAATGCATTATCAATCTGAAATTTTTATTATTCCGACAGAAATATGGCGAAATAAGAGAAAATTGCAGGTAAATAATTTTCTCACATCAGTTGAAGAAAAGCTGCAAAAAACTATCACAAAGGAAGAGAAAAGTTAAAAAATATTCAATTTTGATATAAGCTGTTTTGAATAAACTAATTTAATCGATTTTTAAAGCCTTTTTTATCAAACCACTCATATTTTTTAACAAAGAAAAAAATTTAAATTTTGCATTTTAAAGCATTCGTGTTATTTTCAAGGCCTAGATTTATCTTGAATTTCATCAGTTTTCCCGTCACGTTTGGAGTCTGTTTACCTTTCTAATCCAGCTATCAGTAAAGAAAAATAAAATTAAACGCAATAATCAAAAATTGCATTTGCAAAAACATTGCCATCGCATCATTCAACTCCCCCAAAAACAGAACAGATCGCACCCAGCACCGCAACAACACCCGCACGTTGGTCACGCACACACAGACACCCACACCCACAAACAAAAGTGTGAAATGTTGGTACAAGCGTGCGTGACACACTGTGCGCGACCCGGCAGTTGGCGGTAGTGTGCAATTAGTTGATTTATACAATGGCTGGCTGGCCTCGTGGCTTCGCTGCTTGTTATGGCTTTTTCGCAAAACTTGTGGCCATGCAAAAGTAGCCCTCGGGCAGCCGAAAGTCCTGGTCCGATCGAATCGGGCTCAAATTCGAACTTCACATTGTCAAAAAAAGGGAAAGAGAAGAGGGGTGGAAAGGGAGGAAGGGGATGTACAATGGCCAACAGACGACGGCGTGAAGTTGATTTGTTAGCACAAATTCCGGCACGCATCGGCCTTCGACCGGTCGGTGTGTCTGGTGCGTCCCAGGCAATATTGGGACACACGGCACACGGGTTTCGGTCGTTTTGTGTGTGTGTCGTGGTCGCGGTTCTCCAACGCGACAGGTAAACAAGTATTTTAATTAATTTGATTTGGGATGGATTTATAATGAAAATTAACATTGTTCATGTGCTAATTCGTAGGCAAAATTGGCTGGTGCGTGTGCGCCAGCCCGTCCGAAAAAATGGGGGATCGCAGCCTTTTTGTTGTGAATTGATTACTAGTTCAAAAGGACTAGTTGATGGAGTTGAGAGTAAGTTTTTTTGTGTGTGCTAGCTTCATATAAAAATGTTTGGGAAATATCGTTTTTCGATAGAAGTGCATCATTTTGATAATATTGCAACGTGAAAAGATTTTTTTTAGTTATTGAATATTTTAACATTAAACCATTTACCCCAAGCAATAGCAATTACAAAACGCTTGGGGCACAATCAAGGAAAAACGGATAATTTCATTCTGTGGAATACAGTTGCAGAAAAACATAAACTCGTGTTGGCAGGTAACAATACATGTTCGTAACCGCATTTAAAAAAAAATACTTCCCATATACAAAACAGGCTCGAGCGAACAAACAATCACACAATATTTCAAACGGACACAGACATCCCTCTTTCGTCCTTCTCATCCTCTTTTCATCCTTTTTCATAACATTCTCCCACACACACACACACGCACCCGCAAACGCATGTTCACATTGCGTTCCAATTAAATATGTATATTATTTAGCCCTCCCATTCTTAACCAGTCTCGTGGGGGTCTTTTTCTATTGTTTGCATGACATTTTTCCCTGCATCCTTGTGGCCATTTTAATTGGTACATAGAATAGGGATCGAACGTCTGTATGTGTGTGTGTAAAAACGATATTTTTGTTGTTGCTGTTCATCCGACGGTTGATAACAACTTCTGATTTACGAGCAGAATCGACCAAAAAAAAAACAACACCAGAACGCGACCAGACACAAGACACTCGCAATGGAAGTGTGTGCGAGTGAGAGTTCATTCGCGCTATCAGTGTATCAAATAATTGTGCAACATCCGGCAATGACAGGAACATGCCGGTACGGTTCGCATCCAGCCAGCTGCGTAGTTGCAGCCATTGCAAACCGGATAGAAACGAGTACTGAGGATAAGCGCAAAAAAAATGTAGTAAAAACGAACCAACACATTGGATAACACAGTAAAGGGGGATCAACAAAACAAAACGAAATAACAAAAACCGAACATAATACAGGAACGCAAAAAGGGGTCATTTTCCCTTCCCCTACCACAGACAACCCACGGAAACAAGGTCAATGTGCATCAACTTGCAAAAACGAAAAGAAAAAAACCACTTGTCTGCAACGATGTTTAATAACGCAGCCGGAGCGGTTGTGCGACATCTACGTTGCAGTCAGCCCACAACCACACAACGGTGTGGTACCGAATGCAAATACAAAATGGGACAAATAAATCTTGTGGAAAAATTAAAATTTGTCACCAGCTTTTCGATACGGTGCGTGCGAGTAAAATGTGTATCCGTTGGGCGGGGGAAAAAAAATGGCAGATAAAATCTTCCCGGTCGTAAGTTATTTTTGTTTTGCCCGTGACTAACTAAATCAATTCGGGTCCTCTCCCCGAATTGGGTGGCTGATTTACCGCTGATTTATGATGCAGCTGGTTTGCGCACACCTGACGGACATGGGATGGGTCCGTGAAGTTCTGAGTGACGATGCCAATGCAAAACCCGCTGTACAGTTGTAAGTGATTGTATCTTTACCCGTTCGCTACCGAAGCTTATCTCTTGGCTGAAGTTTATTTTTGAAAGTAGGACAGTTAACAGTAGGAAAAAAAACTTCTCGAACTAATTTCAATCGATTTGTATGACAGTTTCGGGTATGATCCCCGTAAAGGTATGTTGTTGAAAGCAATTGCTCACGGTTTCAGTCACTCATTACGCTTGGTAGTGTGACGTTGATCGATTTATAACAGTAGGGTTGAGGGCTATTCCTTCACTAAGAAAAATTAGTGATTTATGATCGGTTGTGCTATAATTGCGAACTCTTGAGACCGTTCACCTGTCATCGGTAATGTCTCGGATGGATTGTCTAGACGATCTGTTCTACGCATCGTGTGAGTGCAAGGTGCTAACATCATCTGCTAGATCATTGCATAATAATTTTGAGTATTATCAAGATAAATCATTTCGAACAAATAGCATTCTTGATTGCATAGTCATTATTTTTATTTATTCTGAATTAAAATAATAAAAAAAAAGGTTTATTTTCAGTTTATGAAAATTGTGTAATGTTGCGCCAGTATTGACTAAACTTTTCAAATAATATTCCTTTTTTTTAATAATTAACTGTGTAACATAGACTTTGGAACATAACATTGAACATGTAATTTGTCGATAATAAGAGAAAAAACTGATTACCAGTTTTATTAAAAAAACTGGTTACTGCCAACGAAAAGGTGAGGTTTAAAAATCTTTTATGTAACATAAAATAAGAAACTACTAAAACTTTTTAAACGCACGCTTGAAAAATATCAACCACGGAATAAATGATTGATAGTGTGAGTACGTAGAATGAAAAATGAAGCATTGTGTGGCTCTTTCCTTTCGTTCGGTAATGATCGTCCGGCAAAAACCTGCAGAAACGATCCTTTTGCTTTATTTATTTTATATTTCATGATTACGGCTTTAACTGTATTGTCAACTACAAAGGGTTGAAGTGCAGGAACAATCCGTATTTTGTTTCTTTTATTTTTTTGAATGAGCTTTTTTGATCTGTAACAGTATGTGTAGGCACTACAAGGCACACAAGGAACATGAATTTGGGTCTGTCAAAAAAAGGGTTCATGCACTATTTCGAGTGATGAAACTGGCCGCTGGTCAAAACAAAGTTTTTTTCTAGCAGATCTGACTCCGGAATGGTCATATTGACTATATTTAAAGAAAGTAAACAAACTTTTTTAATTTTTTATTTCTGTATTATTTTAGATACAAACAATAAAACAAAATTTCTCAGCAATTCTCGGGAAATCACTGTGATTCGATTGTTCAACATAAAGACAGATGAAAAGTATCGAGCAGACATGACAGGCAGGGTTGACAAAACCAGGTTAAACGTCCTTCTTTATTTTTTTTTTGTCTTGACCGGAAAGGGGGTGGGTAGGAAATGAGGAATTTTATTTATGTGTCTGGGAGCTCCAGCCATAAGGACCGTGATAGGAAATTGCGAGTATTTAGATTTTAGATATTTTTTAAATCGCAGTACAATTTTGGCGGGAAAATGTGTTTTGGTTTAATTCCCATATTTCTGATGCTGCCTGCCTTTCTAGATTCGTTTTGAAGAGCTCCATTATTTTGTTTAGCAATAAGTTTTCTTTAGAAGGTTTTAAAATTTTATAACAACTGTATGTCATTAAAAAAGCATTATCATCAAAAATCATTCCCATTGTATTTGTCTACAGCATTTCACAAAACAATCAAATTAACAACATAACAAAATTGGCACACAAAAACATTGAATTACGCAATGAATTTTAATCGAAAATTGGACAAAAATTAAAACATCAAACAAACTAACTTCCCGCTCAAAGCGTTTTTTTGTTTTGCATTGCCTTCCAAAAACAACAGTCACTGTTAAAAGCTCGTTTTGTTTCGCTCAATACTTAACACATTCAATCACCATAATTGCATTTGATTTGATTTTACTCTCGCTAAAGATACACCCAACACCAGGCTACCGGTGAACCAAACAAAACGGCACGTTTGAACTGAAAAATAAAATTCATTACCTCGAGCATGATGGAAGCGGATGGAAAAAAGCGAGCAAAATTTGTACAGCCAAAAATGAAACAGAAAAAAAAACATGATAAAAATAACATAAATTGCACTCAACCGATGTTGCACGACAGAAAATGGTGGCCGCTGAATTTATGTCAACCACACGCGCACCGTACATACAACAACGCGTACCACCGGGCTAGCTTATGTCAGGGTTTTATTTATTTAACATTTGTCAACAGTTTCGACCAAAAGCACCCATGTCGCATGTTCAGGCACTGTTCGTTGCAGTGCGCGTTTGATGCGAAAAATTGGCATCATTTGAACTCCGAGCGTTGAGGTGTCGCCCAAAGGGGCAGCGAAATCGAATGCATAAACTTCTATTAAGAAGCCGTTTAATTTTAGAACGATTCTCAAAATATTGTGAACACCACCAGCACAGCTGGTGTGTTTGTTTGAGCTGAAGAACATTAAGCTGGATTGCACAGTTTTTTTTTCGTGCTAGCTATATAGAAAGAGAAAAAACTCAAAGTGAATAAAACCAGAAGAGAGAAAACTGCATAACGTTAAGGGAAAAACAGGGAGGAGAAAAAAATAAAACAAGTATTAAACCTAACCGTAGTGGATCGGTTTTTTTTTTGCTGTTATGACGCAGTGCAAAGTTTATAAACACTCCCCGGAGTGCAATCGAGTCTGGCTGGCATGTGTGCAAGAATATTTTTATTACGAGCATTATGAGTTTTTTCGCTCTCCTACTGGGAACTTTGCAGAGAATAAAACAGAACCAAACCAAAAAAAGGAAGGAAAAACAAGTGAAATGTTAAATTGTAAACAAGAGGTTGATAACATACTAGTTAGCTAGAGCGTTCACAATTTTTTTTGTTGCACATAACATATAATCAACTGTGGTTTAATTAAATACCTAACACTTACTGTCTCTCCATCTCTCTATGATGATCATCACCCCGACGCAGCGAAGGATTATTTTTAGAGCGAATATTAAATAGACGATCGATGCGAACAAACATNACATATAATCAACTGTGGTTTAATTAAATACCTAACACTTACTGTCTCTCCATCTCTCTATGATGATCATCACCCCGACGCAGCGAAGGATTATTTTTAGAGCGAATATTAAATAGACGATCGATGCGAACAAACATTAAAGTGAGACCCGTTACGACAACCCGGTTACTCAATGTGGTCACATTTAGGGCAGGTTAAACCCTAAAAAAGGCCAGGCGGGGGACCTCCAGGCGCGTGTTATAATGTTGGCCACAGTGGGGGGGCATTTTATGTACGAAAATAAAATAATATACCGATGCTACTTTTCACACGCACACATGCGTGCCTGTTTTGTACCAAGGGAAAGGCGGGCTTTTCTGCTTCCATGTGGTACCAACAGGCTGAAACGCTACCAAATAGGCTACCAACGAAAGGAAAAGGAAAAAAACCCGTAGAATATGAAATTCATTTTTTTTTGTCCAATCTCAAATTGCTCACACGTTAGGTGGATTTTTTTTTGGGTTTGCTTCTTTCACCTTATCTCACTTACATGCTCTTCATCCCGCATTCGCTCTGTATCATCTTTCTTAATTCTATCCCTGACTGTGGCACACGTGTTACCACTATGGCCGGGAGTAATATTATTATTTTCATCCCGGGAATGCAGAACCCAACAGCGTCGTTGCAGCACAACCCGACGAAAGGCACACACTCGTTGCTCTCGAAGGACAAATTTGTTTGCTTGTGTATTGCTTCATCTGTGTTTGTGTTTTTACTTTTTCTTTCATTGCACTTGCTGTTAGTCCTTTACCTTTTCAACACTTGGCCCGTTAAATAGGAACGGGATCTTATCCTAGTTTTGCCTAGTCCATGGAAATGGATTTTCTATTTAGGGTTTTATAGCAACACAACTCAAGGGGAGGGTTTGGGAGGTGTAAAAATTATTAAAATCACCCTGGAATGTATGGAGCCACAGGGGGATCGTGGCTACCTGCATGCCTACTGCCTTTTTGTGTTACTGATACTGACCCAAAGAAGTGTAAACATTGCAGATGTGCTGTTGTAACGTTGTATATTGCTTTATTCTGCTTTGTATGTTGCACCAAATATTGTAAAATAAGATATAAGTTAAATACAGTGGGTTTAAAAAAGGATAATAATTGAGAAACGAAACAATCAGCATTATTTTTTTTTCTAATTATTTAATTTCAATTAATTAATGTTTTAATATGTTTCTAATTAGAATGAAAGAAAAACATCTATTTTATTATATTAACTATTTAAATGAATAGCATTGTAAAACTATTTTTTATATTTTATACTAAAGTCTATTTTTTATAATTGTTTTTTAAATGGTTTAATGAAGTGAGATGAAAAAAGAGAGATTAACTATATTTTAAATGTTTTTTATCAACAAAAGAAATAGCTTTAAATAAAAATGAAATTGAAATGAAACGAAAAATTAGTTTATCTATTGGTTAAAAGAGTCTTAATTATGAATGAAGAATAAAAAAAAAATAAATAGTTGACGCATTTGGTAACAATTTAACAGTAAAATTTGTATCAATTACATGAAAATGGAGTCAATTCAAAACGTAAAAATTGATATTGAAACTAATTTGAGAAAAAAAATACTAAATTGCATATTACCTCACATAACTGTGATAAAAACTTGCAAAATTGAAACGATAAAAGTACAATTAAACAAAAAAAACTTTAATCACACTGGATAATGAACAATGTAATAAAATGTGTTAGTAAATTGTTTTTGTTTGGAATTATGTTTCCAGTTAATATCCTTATAAAGCTATACAAAATTGTGTCGAATTGTGTATCCATTTGTGCCATTCCCAATCAATATTAGTATCGTAAATTTGTGTGTGTGTAAAAAAAAACAAAAACACACGAACTAGGAAGCATTGGAAATGGGTTCCTTTTTCACATTGTATCCAGTGCTCGGAAACCATCGTTCTGCTAATGGAGTATTGGAGCAATAAAGTTCACTGTCGGCGGTTCCAGAAAACCACATTTCACGGTGCGGTATTGGACGATATGTATGGAAGACTTAATTTCATTCCAAGTGTTGTCCCAGACGCGCCCAACACTTCCCGGGTAGCGAGATGTCTTCATCTTGTTTTGTTGGTAATGCCTGCATAGGATACGCTCGTATGCATATGGTCCATAACACACGGAACCACATGTGCTGTTGTTGCATCGGCACAAAATATTTGCACACATGGCAGTGTGAAGCACAGTCGAGCGAAAATAAAAGGAAAAAATGCTTCAAATAAGAGCCAAAAACCTCATCCTTACAAAATGCAGACAAACAGCACCGAATACAGGGAATGGTATTCTACCTTTTTCTGTGGTTGGTCCGCCAACGAGGTAAATAAGGAAAAAAACGGCTAGGCGGTTTAAAATTTTGCACTGAAAACAACGAAAATGTTGAAACCATAAAATGGTACAGTAAAGCCGAAGGAAACGCCAACGCTCGGTGATAAAACATTGACCAGGCAGAGTGTGAAGCCACCGTGTTGCTGCGTGTGTGGCACCTTTCGAAGGGAAACAGGCAATCAGAACGGGAAAAACCACCAATGGGTGCCTGTATGATGGGTGGCAGAAATAGAATGTGCCTCCCAGGCAGAATAAAACTCGGCGTCGACGTTGGCAGGTCTAGTTGAAAAGTCTGCTTCAATCGACGGTAGGCGAAACTAATGGTTATTCTGTTTAGGAATGTGTTGGCTGAGAAGCAGAATTTAATATCTCCCCCTGACTGATCTATTTTCTTCAGCTGTACGGTAATACATTGTTTCAACTGGTGTTAGTTTCTAGTTTACGATAAAATATTAGCTCAAAACATAAAAAAGTTCTTCTCAAAACGTGTTTGTATTAGTTTTTTTTCCCCGTATTAGTTTTTTTTCGTGTTTTATTACTAAGTTAATATCATTAGGAACTATTACTCTTTTTGAACTATTTAAAATAGTGCAACCAAGGGTCACATGCGGTAAAAATAACAAAACAAAATCTTCTAAGTATTACAGTTGATTTCACTTGCATGTTTATTCAGGCATAAATTATATTTTGCTAGAACAAATCTTTAAAAAAAATATGGGAACGATTTCGCAACCATCATCCAAATAACGTTTGTGTGAATTGTGTGCAATAAACTCAGTAAGATGAATACCAGATGCTCTATATCTCTGGAACTACTTGAAGATCGGCTTTCATTATTTTTTTTCCTAAATGTCGTTTTGTTTCACTTTATTAAAGTTGTTCAAAAAATTTGTTAAAATATCTTGATGTCAAAATATTTTTTTAGAAGACTAACAAATAAAACAATCGGCTCTATTGCCTTTGAAATTTATTACAATTGTATTAGTTCTATTAAAGGGTCTGAAACAGAATATGATGTAATGTGAAACAAAAGACTTTTCTTCTAAGTTTTGTTTGCAAACCACGTCAACCACATTCTTAGAAACAACAACATGTAGCAATCCTTAAGTTAAGTTATCCCTCTGTGCTATCCATTTATTGCCTAAACTAGTAAGCAAGATTGTTTTTTACTATAAAAATTTCACAAATAAAAAAACACAAATAGGCCCTAAATTAAACTATGGAATTTTCGCTAACTAGATATCATATTGAAGCAATTGTCACCAAAGATACAATACAATTAAATAAGGCAACATACAAGAAGGAAACACCTTGTCGTGTGAGTTAAGTTGAGCATAAATAAAACACCGGAAATTTTATGAAATATATATTTTCCTTTAGACAGTGTGCACAGCCACAATTTTATATTCTTAACTAGTATAAAATTTAAAGAATGCAGAAGTGTTCAACTTTCATTTTTTTTATTAAATGATAAACAATAATCAATCGTAAAGTAAAGTATTTATATAAAATATATCTTATTTTGTTAGTAACAAAGATGTAATTGTTTAAAAAGGACCTAATAAGATCATTTTTCTCAGTAATCCTTTACAGGCTGCCCTGGCAAGGGTAATGCCGGTTTAATAACCTTTATTTCAAGGAAAGGAGACCATTTTGTAATTAACCGTTTCGTTTCATTCCGAGGAAATAATCTAGAAATGTGCAATATTGAATTTTTTACGAAAAAAAACAAGTCATAAAACTGATTCGTCCACAAACGCACGAAACTTGCAGCGGAAAAATAAAGCTTTTATGCAATATTTAAAATATTTACACAATCTACGAACATACCACGATCACAACATACTGACAGATATTAATTTTTTTTATCAGCGTATCAAATCCCGTACTTATGAAGCAACGGTATGATCAGCCGGCAATCCCGAAATTTTTGCATTATTTGCATTCACCCGTCACACGGCCCGTCATCGAAAGTGTACGGTAAATATCAAATATCGAACATCAGCAGCACGATTAAATCAGAACCAGCATGCTTATGCCATTCGATAACACTGTACCATGATGAAGTTTTGCCGGTGTAATAAATAGCTACATATCACGTTACCGTGGCACGACAATGCAATTGAACGAAATTCGTGTGGAAAAAGAGCGCAAAAGCATAACGGGAAAGGGGAGGAAATAGTTTAAATAGGTTGGGTTTGTGGTGATGGTTGAAAATTTTACCTCCTGCATTAAATTATGCAAAAAAGGATTTAAGCGATGCACCGGTGCTACAACGATATTTACATATTTTCCTGCACTTCGCATACATTACCGGTCATGCCCGCCATGGTTGACCCTTTGGGTGGAACAGCTTAAAACGGATGCGAGACCTGGATGAGATCAAAATGAAGGAGACGAAAAAATAGCACCTGATGGTAGACATACATTAAGCCGTCACAAATATTTGCAATTTGAAGCTGTAATCCCAGGTTTTGAATAAACAGTTTAAGGGGAATAGATTTTTACTTCCACTCGCTTCGAATACCCCCTGTATCTATGAGGATTTGGATTTGAATGAGTGGAATTTAATAGTGTACGAAGGTTGGTTCCGATCGGAGTGACGTTTTGTATCACAAATCTTCGTGAGATTATACTTTGCCCATATACATGTGCATCCAATCGATGTAGCACCGTTCAAAATATGTTTGTTTGACACGCTTATTATCGTACCGACGTACTATATATTTGCTGGCCCGGTGCTATGGCAGCATGGCCGTTTGCGTCACAACTCGTGCGGAAGAAATTTTGTGAGTCAATTCATCAAACTCGAAATTATTTCCTCCGGGAATCCGTCATCGTGATAGATCGGTAATAATATTTCCCTACCAATGCTAATATTTGTTGACGTGATCAATAAATTTCCATACCTGGTCGCCGTACCCGATGGCGGACACTTCCGAACTATTCACGGTGCCAGCACGTGGATGGAAACGGTTGATGATGGTGACGGGAATGGTACGCACACCATTCCATCAGGACACTCAAGTGTGACAGCGAAACCGTATCTCACACCTGATTGATAATAAAGCGAAGAATATGCACAACGTTGCTTCTGCCACCTTCATCACGCAATGATATCGTTTTTCAATTTGATGAAATTGCTTTCACACCTTTTTTTCTTTCACACCACCTTACCGGTAGCGCTGGAATGCGGTATATCGTTTGGTGAATTTTTGTACCCGGGGAAGAAAATGGTATTCGATCCATGGTTTGGAAAACCATGCACACGGACACACACACATCACACCATCGTCCAAGGCAATCAGTCAACGTCAGATGTGAAACGGAAAGTGAAAGGATAGGTGGCTAGACATGAGTTGTCACAAATGTTGGATAATATGAAACAAAATAAAGAATCATCTTTTAAAGATATTCTCGAAACAGTGTACTACTGTTACATAGTAAATCGAAAAGAAGTTTCTAATCAAACTTCAATGTTTTTCCTTCCGGTTTCATAAAGAATTCAAAGTAACTTATTGGTTGAAAACTCTATGATTGATAGTGAGAAAATTACAATTCTGAAGAGGATATCCTATTTACTTCGCAATTCTTACTACCTTTGCTTCAAGGCATTGAATATTATATCTTCAGTATCGGTATTTTACATTAAAAAGGTAAACATACGTATTATACGTTACATATTCAAATAAATCAACATCTTTATCAACCCTTTTGTGACAGACTTTGATCAATCAAACAACGTCAAGTTCTATTTTATTCAACAAAGTATTTTTCTAAAAAGCCTTATATATTTTTTATTATTTAAAAAAATTATTTTTCTGTCTCGGTGGTTCTACAAATAGGCCATATCCTTAGTACTAAGGAAAAAAGAGTACAGAAGAATGAAAACTGCAATTGGAAAATGACCCTAATATGGATGAAAGCATGAGGATTCGTGGAATCCTGTGCGAAAGTGGGTTACAGGGACTTATGAGCTCCTATGGAGTCTAACCCAATAAAAGGACGTTGGACAGGATAGTAAGGATGTTGGTTGGACAAGATATGGACAGGATAGTAATTGGTAGTAAGGATAGAAATAGTAAGTTTGGTCATTGCAGGAAAGGTTTGGTCTGATGGAGTCCAGGCAACGGTGACGTAGTCCAAAGATGATCGGACCTAGCAACAGTACGAACCCTTCAGAGGCAGAGTTCTGAGCTCTGAGTTTTAAATTCTAATCAAAATCGGATCGCAGTTTACCTGATGATGCAGTGGGTCTCCGATTATACATGCTCGTGTGAACTCTGAAGTAAGCTGATAACACAAATAATATCAGAACTGCAAAATTGGAAATCCGAATTGATTTTGAAGTCGAAACTAAGTTGTTATTAATGTGTTCAAAAGGCGATTCTAACTCTAAGCCAGAATATTCTAACCTCTGGTAAAGTGGCACCCGGATAAACAGCTCTTAAATGTTCTTGAAATAGTGGACAATTTGTCATCCTAAGCTAATATTGTATCAAGAACATTAAGACCAGTTATTCAATAGAAATCTTGAAAAGCGTAAGTTAAAATAAAATGTTTCTATATTTGATGATTTCAACAATATTTGAAAAGCATGTTGTGGAAAATACAGTCGTTTAACGTTCTTCTAAGTATCTCTTCAATTAATCATTTCATGCCACAATCTAAATTACAGTAGATAGATATTTTAAGAAAAAAAGTCCTCAAAATCCTAGAAACTATTTTCGAGAATAGATATCAATGAAAGACTCATAGATCACTGATCAATATTATTTTTCTGTGAATGATAAAATCAACCTTAAATCTAAATTTCCAAACAATTTTCTACCCAAAGATCTCCAAATTGATCATATATTTCCGAGCGTGTCAGGTGTCTTTGACCGCTTTGGACCTTACTGACATAAGCGTGCCGGGAATAGTAGAAAAAGCAATCTGTTTGTGAATATCCAATAACCTACTGAAGCGTTCTCTTCTAAAACGCTCTTTCCCAATGTCTCCAAGATTCTTTTTTGTGTTAAATATTGATCGTTACGTGTGTCCCGGGTCATTCCGATCTCGCGTCGCTCGCATCGGGAGAATGTTTTATTTCTACATTCATTTTAAAGCTACATATGGGATCGGAATGATTTGCCACTGCTGGCTGCGGGTCACAAACAGCTGCCAAGAGTGATATGAACGCATTCGAAATAATCTCACGTAAAGTATGAGCCTGGTGGGGAAAGAAAATCCTCTAAAAAACCCCGCTCTGTTCTTAAGTGAGGATGAATAACAATTAAGACGACGGCTTCATTAGTGCAGTTTCTTCCATTCCGAGTGCAGCTGAATGAATGGGCAAATAAACTCACACTCATTGACTGTGAAGTTATCGTTCGGTTTGATGCCTAAGGTCGTGATGGAGGAGTTAAAATATTGCCCTTATGTCACATTTTGACAGCAGCTTGTTTAAATGTAAAGTAACAGTCGGAGAAAGAGTTAAACTCAGCGATCATCCATCGAATCGGGGACTAGAGATCACTGTTCATTATTTAGAAATAGAAAGCACCTTTCAACTGTGAAAATTGTTACATCATTTAAAGTGTCCAACAAAAGGCTTAAGGTCTGAACAGTGAAGTAGCTCAGTTTTGTGACACACTCTTGGATAGGGTTAAATGACAAAAACCAAATCTAAAGAGCATTCTTCAATTCAAACCAATCGTTTTGTTGCTCCCTGGGAGGTCGAATTGTGTTTTTATTTTGTTGCCTCTTGTTTCTTTTTTTTACCCCCGGTCACCATAAGCAACACGGTTCTTTATGGCAGCCCGTTTCACTCGATGAAAAAGAGCGAACCGAACCGTTGTTAACAAGCTCGGCGAACAGTAGCACACATTGCCGCTTCTCACCCGAATTGGCATCGTTAGTGTGTGAAGCGGCGCGTACCATTTACCCTAAGCTGATCATAATCAGTCTGGCGCGTAATAGGCGCTAGGAAACCGGACACAAAATCTTACGACGCAGCGCATCAAACCGTGCCGGAAAGGTGTTGAGATGATGAGCCTGGAACGAGAGCCTGCTCTGGAGTGATGTGCGTGACGTGTGGAAAAGCATAAACGAATGGTCACCCAGAAGTTCTATTTTTTTATTTTTTGCTGTGGGGGGCGAATGCTAAAATGCATCAGAGCGAGAAAATTCTCGACCACGGGACTGTTGGGCCGGCAGTTGGGGTCATTAGCATGGGCACATTATTTTATTGTAGCGTTTCCGTACATCTTCGGGGAGGAGTGTTGGGTTTTAAAATTAAAGTAAGGTTCGAATGAACTGACGTAAGGCAAACAGGAAACAGCATCGAAATAACAATGCATTTTCAACGAAAACAATGGTCTTTAAATTCTTAAATCGTGCATAATTAGCTAATAAAAGCAAGCAGCACGGAGCAGTACGACAGCTTCAATGAATTTGATCGCGATTTGGGAAATGTGAAGCAGACATTGAGGAATATTGGTTGCAGGAAACAATATGTTCTGTCTACCTTACTTCTATGAAATTTGCTGTTTGAGTAGGTTTAGGCTTTTGCGAGGAATAGAATTTAACAGACGATCGATCAATAGTTAAAAAAAGTTGTTTCTTTCGAGCTATTACCAATCTCGACCTGTGATACAGACTGTGTAGGTTGTATCGATAAATAAAATTGATAAAATATAGACATATTGCCGGCTCACTGCTCAACAGAATCATTTACCGTCTGTGTAACCTTTGATGTTTGCTGGCTCGAACCTACTTCCTCCCATATTGTGACATGTGTCTGGCGTTGCTTTTGGTCGCACCTTTAAAGGCCGCGTATATTGTTTTGGTGTCACCTGCATGAAACAAATCTGCCTGTTTGAAGGCAAAACCATTATAACGATAAATAACGTTCGGTGAAGCGTTACCGAAGCGATCGAAAATTGAAAATGATTTAATTTGGTCCTTCTTTTGCGTGCACGGATGCTGCGGTGGTGCGGTGCCGGTGACCGGGCTGAAGTCTTTCCGCAACATTGACCATCCGGTGTGCCCGAAAGCGACTCAAGTATGCTTGCCGCGCTTCGTTGACGCTGATCGGATTATGAAGTAATCATCGCAAACGCGTAATGCTATTTGCCCCGAAGCATCGCAACCCGGCAGCTGCGGGAGCAGCCATGTTGTTCCGCCCATCCATTTTCCGCACCGTCGATGATCAATTCCCTTCTTGGTAGCACCGAGCACTTGTCCAGCTGTTTCGGAAAAACACAAATTGAAACCATTTTGCCAAGTGGTATCCGGTGTGTGATGGGGTCCGCATTTTGATCTGATGGACGATGGTTCGATTTTATGCTGAAACGATGTAATCCTATCGAAACGACGGAAAGTACGGGGTGTAGAACGTCCACTTGAAATGCTCAAACCCGGAGGGTGTTCCCGCTGAATGCAATGAGTTCGAGTTTGCTACACTTTAAGTCGATCGAGCCAATTTAAGTTTGGCGAGCTCATTAGAGTGTGCGAAAATAGATGGACTTCTTACTAATGCTTTGGAACGAAGGTGCTTACAGTGGAAAATAAATGCGATGAAAATATTCAAAAAAAAAAAATACTGCAGAATGATTCCAATTGGGAAGCAAGGAAAATATTAAAACCATATTTTCCTACTTATAAAAAAAAACACATCACCGCACAAGCACCAAATTCCACGTGCTCCGTCATCATTTTTGCGGTACCGATTCGCGGTGTAATAATGATAAATAAATTATAAAACAAATGACGAAAGCAATAACAGCGTAATTAATTCAATTAAATTAAACGATTCCATCCCATCCAGCCAGCCCGCATTAAAGCTCTCTGCGCGCGTGTGTGTGTGTGTGAGGCTTCACAAGGCAATACACGCATCAAGCGACAATGTTGATCACTTGCCAGGATGTGTGACAGTGTATAGTTGGGATTGATATTTTCAAAGGTTTGATACATTGCACGTATCCGGCGCAAGATAAGCCGGTTTGTGTTGGGGTGGTGTCGTTACGGATTGTTACGGAGAAAAACCTTTCACACGAGGATGGATCATCCCGCTGGGATATCGCGTCGCCGGATAAACAGCGTACAGGCGATAGGTGGGTGTGTAAATCATTCATTTAAAACATATTATGCTATCAGCGAAACAATTAAGGCTGCAGCGTTTGTGGCTGGGCGACACATTCCACGGGCGGCTAATGCTGATGGGTGGTGGTGGAACAAATAGTAATTTGTTCGGAAGTTTCAACGAAGCTCATTAGGATCATGGCGCTGCACTGCATTGTGCTGTAGCGCCAAAGACGAGCACAATAGAGCACAATTATGTTGTTTGTGTTTTGTAATATTGGCATTATGATTACAATGAGTTTTGTATTAGTGAAAGAAATTGGCGGTTTAAATTACCAGGAGGCTTATTAGCAGTTTAATAAGGTTGGATAATATGGTTGACTGAATGTCAATTAAAATGAGATCATCGATGATCGTGGAAAATTGGAATAAAAAATCATTTTTGTTCTGCTTTAGAGAGTTTAAATACACTTTTTGAATATTTTTTGCTTGCATGTTTACACAAACATTACTTATAGCTAAGTACCCTAAACTTAGAAACTCTCCTCAACTGAGGCAACTGCGAAAAGGAAGGAAAGATAAAAAGGAGTCAAAGATAGGTTTGGGGACGAACACAATAGGATGACAAAGAAAGGTTAAAATCAAACACGTGGCAGGAGGAGTTGAACAGAGTTAAGGCACTCAACAGAGGGTTGTTGTTGAGGGCCAACCGGAGTGCAAAATATGAGTATAGTGGTAAATATGGGCGAGTAGGAGTATACAACGGAATAGCAGACAATAGATCGAGATCATCGGTATAGTCCGAAAGGAGACCAGCATTTAGGGAAGATTGCATAACAGAACGGCGGGCTTCTAAGGTTTCTAGGTCCAAAGCACGACACCTTTACTAATAGTGGGATAGGACAGAGGAAAGTTCACCAGAGCGCTTGTGGAAAACATATCTGATGGAAGACCTCTGTATCTGTATCTGTGAATCTGTAGTTGGAGACCAGATTAGCCAAGAATACTAAAGAATCGGCCTGACCAACGAGTGGAAGACCACTCTGACACAAAAGGATCTATAAAGTCGCGGGTAATGAGCTGAGCTAACAACCGAATCGATATTATAGCGAAAAGTGAGGCCACAGTCGAACCAAATGCCAAGGTCCTTAATTAGTGGGACTCGAGACACTCGCTGATGGGCAAGGGAATAGAAATATACTACAGGATTACGGGGGCAGATAAACGAAATAACATTATATTTATCAGGACATGACGTAAGCAAATTACGACCGCTCTAAGAAGAGAAACTATCTAGAATTTTCTGGAGAGGCATACAGTCATCGGAGGAAGTAATAGGGAGGAAAATTTTGAGATCATCGGCGTAGCAAAGGAAACAGCGAGTAAAACATTACAAACATCATTAATGAACGGAACCAACAAAAAAGGCCTAAGGACAGTTCCTTGAGGAACATCAGCACTGGAGGAGAAGGAAGGGATATAATGTCTTTGTGTTTGACCTGGTAGGAACGATATCTCAGATGAGAAGCAAGCAAACGAATAAGGAAATAATTTAGACCGAAATTTTACACTATATGTAGCAACTCGACTGAATGAGGATTTAGAGTCGGTGCAAATAGCATCAACTTGCGGGAAGGAATCTGAATCTGACCGCTCTGCGAAATGCTATAGCAATTACGATAGAGAATATGTAAATCTACCAGATAAATCTCAAGTAAGGACATTCGAAAACTGCACCGCACTTCTTCAACTTTAATTTTCAAGCAAGTAACATTGGGCCACACGACAGGACCTGGTGTCAAATCCCATCCGGACCGTTCTTCCCGTATCAAGAACTGATTATCCTGCTACGTGGTAAAAATAAGCCTAGTAAGCCAGAAATGACCGACGTGACCTTAGAGGTCGTTGAGCCATCAAGAAAGTTGAACCTGAAGGCAACTGATTAATTGATTGTGTCGTCTACAGATGTACTTCACTAGTGAAGCTTGAAGGAATCTTGCTGAGAGTTTGCATTTGCATTGTGCTTGCGATGTGGAGGTCCATCAAAAATATAGTTTATAAGAATGTTCAGGATGTCCAAGAATGCAATAAACTATAATTCTAAAGGCTTTACTAAGTACACTTCTCTTTTTTAAGCCAGATTGAATAACATTGCTCACTGATGAGTTTGTCTTCGATGATCTAATAAACCAGAAGTTTTATGAATTTTGATTTAGATTTTTACTAGTATACTGAGTGATTTTTCTTACTAAAAAGAAAAATGGAACTCAAACATAAAACAAACCAAGAATTAGTTCGAAGTTTTTGCGTTTCGAGACAGGTTAGATAAGGTGCTGAAAGTGTTCTCAAAGACTGAAATAGGAAATAAACGACCTCTTGTTTCCTCATTCTAACACGAGCAATTTTTCAATGATCCAACACTTGTCATGTACACTTGTTTGAGTCAGCTATTTGACAGCACCTCGAAACACAAAAGCCAAGAGCCTGTTGAAGCGCAAGTTCATTTACTTTCGGTAAAGTTGTTTCATTTGCGCGTTTCAGTGAGTTCCCGGGAAAGGAAAGATGCAGCACATACGCCCGTTTGCTCCATTTCATGCGATTAACATTATTTTTCGTCTCTCGGAGGAATTCCGACTCGGGGGGCGAGGTTCCCAGTCCAGCGCTCGGTTCAACAAATGACGAGCTGAAAACTGCAACTGACAGCCTCCGATCTCCGCCCTCGCAAGTGCGATAAAAAGAGCGATGCCATAGCCCGGAGCCTGTCATTGTCGTTTCCGGTACGGGTGGAAATGCGACTGCCTCCGGGATGGCCGTGACACGGGGGACGGCAGTTGAGGGTATGGCCGCCCGTCTTGGCTCATCGTTTGCCTTTTGTGCCTTTGACGCGATGCAATGATTTATTACGCTTAATGGATGTCAAAGTGCACCGAAGGATCTCGTTTTATACACACACACACACGCACACATCCTTGCCGGAAGCTGTGTAGGAGATCGATTGCAGCTCGGACCGATATCGATGGGATAATTTAATCAACGAAGACACGTTGTTCAAACCGCAGCCAGCGACGTGACCACTAGTCCGATTGGTGCACCCTGCAGGACGTGACGTTCACATTGTGTCAAGGGGTCGAGCACGATAATTTGTAACCGTTCGATGGAACCGATGAAGAAGTGTAACGCAAACCACCAGCACATTGCATTAGAGCACCCTGGAGGGCATGCCGGATTACACCTCCCGGGACCGTAACGCTCAAACCTGGCCGTGCGCGTGATACCATGTCGCCCGCGGACTCACACTAATCCTAATCCCTTGCAAAGATTGTTTCGAACGTTTCGGGTTCATCTTTCGCGCCCGGCCATTATAATTAATCGGTTGAGGTTGACTTTCAATGTGTCTCGGTTTGACGGTTGACAACCAGAAGCTGGAGCAGGACGGGAACGGCGAAGAACCGCACCGATTTCTTGGCCAAAAGTGTGACCTCAAGCGCACTAAAGTCACCGCGATAGGACCGAACGGCTGACCCGGTTTGACGTGAAGCGAAAAACGGGGGAAGTTCATAATCTTCCCCGGCACGCTAGAATGCACAAAGTTGATATCATGGCAGTGATACTGCTAATAATATTCAATTTTAGCCAATTAAGTATAATCTTGTTTAATTGGGCACCGCTTTCGAGTTGAGCGTAGTGCCAGTGTGGATGAAGCCGGTTACTTGACTCCGCTGCCGAGAATTATAGCCAGCCGGCCAGGATGACGAAGATGATGCTGACGATAGTGACGATGCCAACGATGCTGACGATGATGACTGTTTACTCAAACATCTTTGTCACTTTGTTTCAAAGCTGCGAATGTTGTTTTTTTGTTTTAGTTTCACCCGGTTTTTTTTTATTTCTTGTCACCCGTTTTTAAGTTGACAGCTTGTCTTATCGCTTAACCGGTAGATGACACTCGTTTATCGTCGAATTTCACTCGAAACATCTTTTCTTCCCAAGAATGGTGCGAGTGTTTTTCTTTTCAGTTTTGCACTGCAACCTTAATTCGCTCCGTTCTGGAGGATATTAACTTTTTTTTTGTTTTCCTGGTAAATTTTAGGAAAGATCGTTTCTGTTGCTTTTAGTAGATCCCTATCAGACAAAACTCTTTAACGACCGCGGCTTTTGGTTGGTGTGACTTTTCTTATGAATTTACAATGATCATCAAGGATCTTTGGAGATTTGGGAAAAATGTTACTGTGGGATGGGGTAATGAGAAAGGTTCCCTAAGTAGATCGTTTATTGCGGGGGTTTTGAGGGCAAGTAAACGGTTATTGTGTTACATTGAAAACTTTAGTTTTTATTACCGTTTAACCGCAACGTAACGAGGTGGTTCCATAAATTTTAATAAACTGATAGTACTGGTCCCAGCCTCAGCAAGACTATTTATCGTAATAATAGAATCCTTTTAGAATATCGCACACTGATAAGTCCGGTAGTCCTCTACGGGTATGAGTCCTGGGCTAAGCTAACGGAGGACGCCAACGCACTCGCCATTTTCAAATGGCGAGTGCTAAGGACCATCGTTACCGGTGTCTGCGAGCAGGGCGTGTGGAGAAAGAGAATGAATCACGAACGATACGATGCCTACAGATACGATGCCTGGGACCGTGATGATGATGCCGGACTCGTGCCATACCAGGAGGCTCGTCGACACGAGATGTAGTATGGATCAAGTGGAGTCGAACCTGTCGAAGATCGGATGCAGCCGTAGATACACCTAGGTTTCTGGAGATTTTAACTAATTGGAGACCTGACCATGTTTTCGTGACGTGCTCGACCCAGAGAAAAAGTTACATTTATTATAAAAAATGTTTTAAATATTTGTTAAAATATACATTAAACTGAAATTGTTTTGAGAATAGTTAGACATGATTTGTCGGAAAAGTCGACATAGAAGTCGACTTATATCATGTTGATATTAGAACTAATTTCAAACATCAAAAACATACATTTGATCACTTTTAAATCTTGGAATTGTTTGTTCGTTAATTCTAAACTTGATATTTTAAAGCGGGTAAAAAGTTTAATAAACATAGTTTTTTTTATATTTCTTATTAATCATATTGCTATTTCACAAGATTCTTTTGAAGAAACACCAGTTACTATTAATGTTGAAGCTTAACATGGGATTAATTTCCTAATAAAATAATCGACGTTTTTTATACGCTTTCAATCACTTCTTTGAAATATTTTCCTCTCACAAACATTTCACCTTGAAGAGACGATTTGATGAATATTAATATACAATCAAACAAAGCAGTTAAACCAACAGAATAAGGCAAAGGATTTGCTTATTACTTGAAACGCACAACATGGCTAGCCATAATTTGTAGCTGATTTGTTACTGAGACAGCTTTATAGCAACTACGCTAATGTTAACAACACTATCGAGATATTATTTATGTTTGTTGGGTACGATTGCATGGCTGGATTAAAATTATTGGTAATAAAAATTCCATTGATTATCTGATAATAACAACTCCTATAAGAGGTGTAATGTAATTGAAAGGAAATTACAAATGTCGGAGATAAAATGCATTTTTTTACACCCTGTGCTGCATCAATATAACGAACCATTCGTTGTAGTTTTTTTTCTATTTTGTAAGGATTATTTTTTTCCATTTGTCCATCTTCTTCTATCTCTCTTTACGGTTGATGCATCATTACTTAACTGCCAAATGTCATGACGCGATTCCAACCAAAAAGCATGATACACGATCTATGCCAATTTAACTGCATGCGTTTGCATTCGGTTGCCTTTGTTCATCTTGCGGTGCAATTGTTCATTTTGCTGTCTCCTGCTCAAAATGGGATGATGTGCAAATAGCAGTCATTCTTATCGTGATCGGCCATGTTGTCGTTGAACGTTGCACCGGCGTTGCCCATGCAGCCAGCCGCGGCACCGTCCGACCATTCGTGATGGGTCACGGTGCAACAGCTTGCAACACACGCACCACACTGCGCTAGGGCACACGTTCGCAGCTAATTGACGCTAATTTAAATTGATGACCAGTCGCGGTGGAAGATCTCAAAATTTCTCGTGTGTCACTTCCTTCGCTACCCGGAAGGCGTTTCGTGTGGCTTCGCACTTACAGCTAATTGTGCGACGTCTTGTGGGACTCTATGCCATGCGACCGGTTTCTGTCCGGAGCACAAAGAAACAGGACATCATCGGGGATAATTTAGTGTCACACGGAATCCGGGCATCTCCGTTTTTGGAGGGGGAGGGAGTGTTTTGTTGGCGGGATACGATATTCCATTGTCCGTATCGTCCCGTTTTCGTTGGTGGGAGGCAACAACAGCAGCCTAAGACTTAATGCAGGCGTAGTTTATCGCACCTCGTACCATCATTCCGTTTCGGCCTTAGCCACGCAGGCAGCATTACTTTAATCTTATCCGAATAAGGGAACACAACAGCTTGACTTTGACGTCATTGTTTCGCTTACCAGCATCGTGGCCGCGTGCATCAGGCGTTGCGTTTTTTTAAGGTTCGAAATTTTAATTTAACATTTGTTAAAGGCTAATTGATTTATTATTCAGCATCGTTGGGGGTGTTTACGATGCCGAATATTAAGAGACATTCGTTCATCTGTTTTTACGGTTTTGTAATTACTTAATTCGAATCAAATACGAAAATTACCAATGAATGTGAGCATAGAATTTATTTCTTGATTTTGTCATTTAATGACAGAAACAATGATTAAATTGTATTTACTAAATAATTGCGTTTTTATTACATTTACTATTTTTTATTTGTTTTTAATATTTCCACAAAGAAATCATTTTGAAATCACCTGTTATGAAATGAAATAAAAATGTTTAAATTAATTTTATTTTATCATATCCGTAAGAATATCTTACGATAAGTTTTTTTTTTATTTTATGCTTAATTTTCAGCTTAAGTTTAATTTATTTAATAGTTAAGAAACGTTTTGTAGTAACTTTTTGTTATTCTAATTTCAAGTTAAATATAATTTAGCTTTCAAATTAAATAATTGTTTGCTGTAATGCTGTATAAAGATTTACTAACACATTTTTTGTTTATTTGTTTTTTTATTACTTTCATCACTCTAAGTACGGCAGGATTGAAAAACTTTTTGTTAATCATTTTAAATTAAAATTAACTTAAAATAACAATAAAATATATTATCCTAAAGTTAAAATTTAATCATTAAATTATATTCTTTAGCAATCTTATATGAGGCTTGTTACTTCGTTCAAGTTATTCAAGCGATACCAAACCTTTCACGCAACAGAAGAACTGACGGTATCTGCAAAAGAAGTCGGATAAAACCTGTTTCTGCTTCTTGTGCAGTATCACATAACTCATCACCGGCATCTGATTCGTTATGGAATGGAGCTGGGCTAAAGCTAACGAGTATGTGTCATGTGCATTGTTCCCGTATATCGGTGTCGCAGTGCAAAAACTGGGTTACGATACGAGTTCTGTCTTGATTGGCCAGCCATGCAGGCAGATAATTCGAAGAAAGTCATAATGTGGAATACTTCTCGGCTAGGACAAAGCAAGTACAACACAAAGACTAATAAAAATTCTTCTTAGATTTTCTATACAAACATTAAAATTTTTGTACATTTTGTGGAATAAAAGTTAAAAAAAATAAAAACAAAAAGTTTTCGTTATTTTTTTTATAAAACTTTCTTTCCATTGTTTTCTACTTTCTTCAAACACACAAGTGTTTGTATCGCCAAAGAATAATCCCACCCAAGATTGGTTCGAAATGCTACAATGCTGCTAGACGTTCAGTTGCACCAAACCATTACAGCAAACCTTGCATCTCGAATAAAGTGGATCAACTTCTTAGAACCAATGCGAAAGGGATCTATATATCGGGAGGACACAAAACTAGCAGCATGTGAAATTTCCATACGTTTATCCGTCGTGCAGCGAGACACAAGAACAATCGCCGGCACAGACACACAAGTAAGCTTACAGTTGCAAAGTCANTCTTGTGCAGTATCACATAACTCATCACCGGCATCTGATTCGTTATGGAATGGAGCTGGGCTAAAGCTAACGAGTATGTGTCATGTGCATTGTTCCCGTATATCGGTGTCGCAGTGCAAAAACTGGGTTACGATACGAGTTCTGTCTTGATTGGCCAGCCATGCAGGCAGATAATTCGAAGAAAATCATAATGTGGAATACTTCTCGGCTAGGACAAAGCAAGTACAACACAAAGACTAATAAAAATCCTTCTTAGATTTTCTATACAAACATTAAAATGTTTGTACATTTTGTGGAATAAAAGTTTAAAAAAAAATAAAAACAAAAAGTTTTTGTTATTTTTTTATAAAACTTTCTTTCCATTTTTTTCTACTTTCTTCAAACACACAAGTGTTTGTATCGCCAAAGAATAATCCCACCCAAGATTGGTTCGAAATGCTACAATGCTGCTAGACGTTCAGTTGCACCAAACCATTACAGCAAACCTTGCATCTCGAATAAAGTGGATCAACTTCTTAGAACCAATGCGAAAGGGATCTATATATCGGGAGGACACAAAACTAGCAGCATGTGAAATTTCCATACGTTTATCCGTCGTGCAGCGAGACACAAGAACAACCGCCGGTACAGACACACAAGTAAGCTTACAGTTGCAAAGTCACAACAACACAGGGACGTGATTTTTGCAGCAAAGATGTCCACCCGTTTGCCGCACGACTCCCTTAATGTCTAATTCGCTTCACCTACCTACCTCCCTGCGGCTCCCCTGCGACAACATCCGAATACCAAGAAGGACAAGCAAAAAGGGTGACAAAGTTTTTACCCCCTTCGTTCGTCGGCAAAACAGACCACCCCGTCAGCCCGGCAGGAAAAATAAGGCATACCGGACAATGCTGATAGTCATTATTTGAATAGCAAACAAGGATTAATAAATTTATTGGTGCAGTATTATTCTAATCAGTATTCATGGGAGAGGATCGACGATTCTTCTCGGATTTTCTTAAGCGCCACTCTGGTGCAGCTTCTGGGTTCTGCTACTGCAAGACCATCCCTATATGTTGAGGTTTGAAGTGGATGTTGTTGTTATTGTTGCACGATTGGCGGAAGTTGTTGGCAAATGCTGAGAGTGTCCGGTAAGCGGAAACCGACGTTGACATCGACAGCACCATGGGTGGCAACATTTGGACACTTTCATATTTTGATCTGTTTGTTTAGGGTTTATAAGTTATGGATAATCCCATCGCCCCTTCGAGAGTGTTCCATCGGCAGGATGAAAAGAGTTTTTATCTCATTCTCGCTAGCTTTTAGAAGCTATCGAAACCCGTTGTTCGCATTTTACTGCTGAAACGCGCACGTACTATTGCTTCCGAAGCAAGTGGAAGAATCAGATTTAGAGCGGTCAAGTGGGAACCGCCCTTGTGCGCTTGTGAAGTTGTGTCCTTGTACCAGATTAGGGGTGCACGAAAAAAAGGGTGCAGAACATTCCTTTTCACTAGGTGTATCGCTTCCCTTGCGTACGATCTGCTCGAAGCTTCGCTCACACTCACAAGTGGCTCATCCTCGGTTGTTTCACAAGAGGTACTTACCATCGATTGAATTCCTCACCATGGGGTTTTT
>CM028118.1:22896739-22908970 GCA_016170025.1 Anopheles vaneedeni | reverse complement strand
ATTTGCCAATCTCCTAAGGCTGTATAGCCTTAGGCTTTTTTTTAAAGTAATATTGCAAAACTTATAAATGTGATATATTTTAACGTTGCAATAAGTTTCTTTTCACTTAAATAATGCTTTATAAAATGAAAAGAATAAAAAATAACAAAAAAATGAAAATAAAATTATAACTCGAAAATTTCATTAGGCTTACCCCTTGCCATTTTTCTGGGAAATTTAGCAAAATTTAAAAATTTGTTTTATTTTTATGCTAATCGATTGAAATGAGTTTCTTTTCGCTCAAATAGTGCTTTAAATCAAAAATGAATAAAAAACAAAAAATAAATAAAAAAAATTAAAAATTTGAAAATTTTCTAAGGCTATAGCTGGTGGGTCAATAGCGAAAGAGGTATTACAATCGCTCCGGTGATCTTATTGTGCACGCTCCCACACAGCCCATGGGAAAAAGAGGTAGCTGTATCGCAGGAATCGCTCCTGCGTGCAGCGCTCCGTGTGGAGCTACCTCAAGCGAACCGCGGGAGCGGTGCGCTCCGCTCTTGCAAAAGAGCTACTAGACCCAACACTATTCACAGCTATTCAGGGCTTAGTTTTCTGAAGTGGCAACTCATATTACAGAATTGACCCTAGTCAGCGGCCAAGTAGTATATAACTTCGATGCAAGGAATGGCAAGGGAATTCATCAAAAATAAGTTGATCAATATCATCGTTATTATCTACAATATTTCCATTCCTGTTGCCACAGGAGGAACGATATATGTATTGAAATACTTGAGCGTTATCTAATGGTAGTTATTGTGTTCAAGCTGTTGAATCAGAAAAAATCTTGAATCTTATCTCATCTAGAAGCTGTCGTGATTGCATTTTTTGAATAAAATATTTATTGAAACGAAACAGAAAAAGACCTAAGGCTTAGTATATTTGTGTTCTAATGTGTCCACCTGGGTGCGAACTGATGATCCTCGATTCATTTTTGGCATTAACTCTCCATGAGCTATTATCTTGCTCCAAACTAGTCATCAATTACCAATGGTTTGCCTATTTCGAATATGTCAGTGGACTCCATCCTCTAGTCCTAGGCACAAGTAGAAGTATAGTACTCCGCATCAGAAATTTCTTGGTCTTTGAACCGATCGTTTTCGGAGCTGTCAAATAAATCAATTTAAAAAATTCTATATTTTGTCCAAGTAGTCTCAAGTATTACAAAATTAAATTAAATGAGTTTAAGAAGGAGTTTTTTTTTAATTCTTGCAGAACGTCCTGGCCGTATTGCTCAGAAGGGGTTTTATTGCCGCTTAATTTACTCTAGTATTTGTTACAATGTTTGTTAATGTTTAGCATTAAAAACATCGCATTAAAAGCAACATTTCGATCCCGTTCGCAGACGGCATCAGATGGACCGCGATGAATATATTGTGAACAAAATGTTACACTAAAATGTGGTACTAAAAAGGTTGTGGAACACTGGAATAAGTCATAAAAATAGGTCTATTACGTTATTAAATTACACACATGATCAAGCAGATGATAACAAATGTGACATTTAAGCACGTTAAGACATGTTTTCAATCGATAAAAGCTCAAACTAAATTGATTTTAAAGCAAAATGAAAAATCGATAGCAAAATACAATCACTTTATCAGCATAAAAGCTTCGAAGGAGTTCGAAAAACGTGTATGCCTCATTGAAAAATCAAAGTTAAAATTGGACTTCCTTCAAACAATTCCAATTTAATGCTCTTCTTCATAACACTTAATAAAGAGATGTGAAATGAATGTTCCAAATTTAGGATGTTTCCGAAAAGGACTTCAATTCGGAAATCAATATGACGACAGAATGTTACTTCTCGGAGGCAATTGAGTGTCATCGATTAGGATCAGTTCATTGGATGAAATTAACCTAGGTTAGGTATAGGGGATATTCTGTATTCCGAGTTCGATCATAGATGCTGTGCGCTATCTCAGCAACGAAGTTAGATTCGAAACCGTACTCTACTCAAGCTACTTTTAACATGATAGCAAAAAGCTTTCCCGCAAAAAAAACCCCAACCCAGCTCAGCAGGAGAGAGTGACGAAGGAAAAACTCTTTGATATCTGTCAAATTTTACTTTCCCAGGCGAGGATTCCAATTACAAACTCTAGTAAATACTAGGAATAGCTAACTGCAGCTAAATAAATGCCATTCCCGATTTTTTTTCAAAGAAACTTCCAATTGGATGTAGCTAATATACCGATTGCTTGGATACGATCATGCTCTACAGGACACAGAGCACTGAAGATGTTAGTATGCAAAAAAAGGTTTAACTTTTCTACAGCTTTCGATTCGAAAATTCACATCCGATGGCGAGAGAGAGAGGGAAAAAAAAGAATTGGTAAAATTGCTATTGATTCTAGGTTACGGATAAAATGACTGTTCGAAGTAGAATTCCATTTTTTGTCATTATAAAGCTGTTTTTTCTTGTTTCATTTCTTCTATTTCTACGTATGACTGATGATTGTTGATGGTGTACGAATTCCCTCACGCAAGGAACCGAGGGCAAAAAGGAAAACTTCCGCAGCAATACGATGGGTCCGCAGCCACGATGATGGGATGCATTTTTCACTTGCACGTGCAAACGATACCAGAACTCGTTCGAGCTCTGGTTCGACGAGCAGGAAAGTTAGCGAGACCAATTAGTTGCCCATACATATCCCGATTGCTGAGGAATTAATACGGGGAGGTTTGGTTTTTGGAAGCTTATCTTTCATTCACTTGAAACTTTACCTTTGCGCAGCAGTGCGCCGTAAAGCGACCGACCATGGAAGCAGCGGCCAAAGTTTTTCGTCGACTGAGGTTGGATGATTTGCTGAGGTCAGACATTGACTTTTGCCGGGCGCTTGTTCTTGCCCCGTTTTGTCCACGTGCACTGCAGGTAACGGTAGGATGTGAGTGTGTAAAGTTTGAATCTTTTTTTTTCGTTGGTTCGTTGTTGGTGTGTGCTTCGCTTTTGTGCTTTATCTGCAAAGTGCACGGCCGTCGTCAGCATCCATTCCAGTCCAATTTGGTAAATTGACAATGGCCAAAGTAAAATGTACCGTAACCCATCGGCACCGTGCTTCGGCCCGTGCTCAAACGAGTTTTCGGTGCTTCTCGCCCAGTAAGGAAGGGCAGCCAGATTGATGCAAGAACGGCATACAGCTAACATAGAAGCAAAAAAAAAAGAAAAGTTTTGTTCCACCGCCCCTAAAACCTCAAGCACACCAACCTAGTCTAACCAAACGCCACGAGCTGATTGACAGTGCGACACGGATTTTGCGGTTCATTGCATTTTGGGCCATTTCTTGTGCTACACCGGTTGGTTTTGGTGTTTTTGGGGAGGATGTTCGCGCACGTCGAAACGTAACCAGGGTACCGGTGTACGAGGAAGGTCAGACAGAATGACAACAACAACAAAAAAGTCAGCCATGTTCCCTGAGCGCATTTCCTGTTGATGGAGCAATATTCAGGTTTGCGTCGTCGAACCATTGTTGCACTTGCCTGAAGATGGAGAAATTTTGAATTGAGCTTTTTTTTGTTGCTTTGCTTTGGATCCCTTTTGGACATTGTGCATTTCCTACAGGTCGTTACGGCGGTGGATTTTACCAGAACGAGCATTTTTGAATAGGGAAAAACAAACCATTTTCTTCACAGTTGAACAACAGTTTGCTACTGTTTTGCAGCTTTTTTGTGTGTTGTTGATGATATGTCTTTCGACACAATGTGAATGTGTCCTACTTTCTGGAGTTTTTTTGCTCGTCTTCGAGTGGCAGTAATTTTACACCTCCATGTGATGAGAGCATTGTCGGAAAGTGTATTAATAAAAGATCTCTCTAAAGTTGCATTTTATTTCTTGATGATAATTTTAAACTGAAATGAATGTTTTTCAAATATTTATTGCCTTTCGCTAATATATAATTGTCTTGTTAAAGCCAGAAGTACCGAGAGTACGTTAGGTCATATAGTTCTAAGCATAAACTGCTTTAAATGTTAAACATAAATACAATAATCCGATAAATACTATTCCCCGGCCTATTCATCCTTCAGAAATAGAGAATATTAACTATAGATATCATGATTCCAAGATGACTCATCAGTCAAGACGTCATGAAAGCATTGACCTATAAGTCAGTAGGGCATGCCTTGGAACATAAAACGTTTTATTAGAGCGAATTACAACAAAACACAGGTTTGTTGTTTCAGCTAATTAGAAAGAGAAATATGGATGAGGTCTTCAGTCTACTTTTAGGAAGGTGATTTATTTTACTGTGTGAGTTGTTAAAGCTGGATCACCATCACGATGGTGATGATTGCTCTAGGATACTAATACAACAGGTGTGTTGGCGTCTCTTCGGGAGATTTTTCAGGGATTTCGGGAGATTTCAACCTTTGTGACTCCATGGTTATACAACTGCGCTAAAATATAGAATTCACCAGTTGATCGAAACTGTCCAAAATCCGTAAGACAAATTCAGAAACTAACTGACGAGTATATCCCTTACTAAGAGTTTCAACCCAATCTTCTTCTGCCTTTTCTAGAATGACTCTTTCTTTCAATGTTTTCAAGGATCTTCAAGGGTTTTTTCAATCGTTTTATAAATTAATCGTATTTCATCACCTAGTGGATGTAGTGTATTTCGTAGCGACGATGGTCTCTACGCGACAGGAACGGGTAACAAATCTTATCCGGACAGTTCCACCGAACTGACTATACTGATACAAGTAGAGAATTCAAAAAACAACAAAAAACGACAAAACAATTCAAAAACGGCAAGAAGTCTTCAAGGATGTCAGTTCTTGCCTAACGTAGAGCTGGTCCATATTTAATCCATGACCTTCGGAGTATTCAATCAAAACTAGATTATCAAATATTTAGGCTGTAGAGATCGCATATCAGCTTTTAGTGCTTTATTTATGTAGGTTCTCCAATATTCTTTAGGCTTATATACCTTAACTGTGTAAAAGCGATTTTGTCTATCATCATTCAAAATAATGCAATCTTTTAAGGTTATACAACTATACAAGCCTAAAATTCGTCTACAAAATAACATCAAACCTTGCAGTAAAGTTGCGTAAGAATCACTTGCAAGAGAAGCGAAGAAAACCCACTTTCATCACCACGTTCACCATCAAAAACGAGAAACACCAAAATCGGCTAAACACACTTTTGCCAATAAAACAGTCAGTTGGCAGCAAATCAACGGACGTCTTCTCAAGGGTCTCCTAAAAGCAAAGAAGAAAAAAAAAGCTTGACGAAAACCTTCTGATCTCCCATTCCCAAAAGGCACCCCAACATGCGAACGCATGTCACCAGCCGGGTAAGTGTTTCCATTTTCGGCCGTACCGGCCCGATTAAGTCCACGGTTCCCGTCTACAAATAAAAGATCCCACCGCCCACACATACACCCGACCCGGTGCGCAGCTTTAAGGCCAAGGCAACGGTTCGTACGGTGCACAGTAAACGTGAAACACACACGGTTCATTCGGCCGAGCAGCTTCGGTGAACATTACCGTCCACCGGTACGGACTACCGAAAGTTGTACACAGTTGCGTATGTCGAAAAATCTTCCCCAATTCACAGTACCGGGTTGGTCCATACTATCTAGGAAGAGGCAACAACAAAATGGATACAAAACAGCAACAGCAACAAAAAATGGTTGACAACTTTTTGGAACGAAAAAGCAACTTTCTACTTCGACGGCGATGCTTCACTAATTACCTTATTTTTGGCATCTCCCTCTTGCTCACGCGTGTCCTAGCCGGAAGCACCGGTCGGACAGGAGGTATCCACATACCGAGTCTCGCATCTAATTTCATTATGCGCCACAAACAGGACCACCCGCTCGTGATCGGTCGATTTGGCAAATGTTAGTGCGTATGTCCTTCCTTTTGTACAGCTGGAAATGATAAGACAACAGACAGGATGGATGATGAGACACTAGGGTAGTAGCCTTTTTCTATGTCTATGTGTCGTTTTTGCCCTTGACAGCTATATTATGCTCGTTTGGTAGAAGACGCACATGATTCGGGGCAGTGGGATGTTTTTGTTGTTCGTTGCAGTACAGAATGTGGTCCGTCAATGTGACCTCAATTGGATTCGGCACATCTGAAAGTGATCATAATCTAATAGCACCATCGGTGACATTGAAACTGGTGCTCGTTTTCGCCGAACGAGATGTGATTAATAATAAAGCAGAAAATGTTATTTTTGTACACTTCTTTGAGGAACTTTCATTGATGGCTGTAGTTTATCGATGGATTGTGATTGATGTCGGAAGTAAATATTCGTATACGTAAAAAATCATTTATTGTTAATATTCCTATTTTTTATTGATGAGATCGTTGCATATGTTTTTCATTACAAGGATGTTGCAAATATCATAATAAATTGATAGTAATGATATTACTAAAAATCAATTTGCTTTCCAGTATTTTTATCACATGTTAGCTTTATGATTATTGATTTTCAAAGATCTTTGCATTTTATCAAAAAGTGCATTTTTTTAATTTAAAATTAATTTGGGTATTACTTCATAATAAAATATATTTACTTTGTCTACATCTTTTTTGTCTTCTATTCAATCAATTATTTTGATTTTTTTTGTATTCGTGTAGAACGGCCTGGCTGTGTTGCATTATTATATCGATTAAGTTATTAAGAAATTTTCTGAAATTAGTAAAAATGTATGAGATTTTATTGAAAATATAAATTTTAAACAAACACAAGAAAACAATACGCCATTACAAATCGCGGAGAATATTTTTGTTTCTATTATAGATCTAAAATTTCAAAAATAAAATTTCATATCAGAAAATATCAAATTAATTTATCAGATAAAAACAGAAAGGCTGAATTCAAATATACACTTTTTCATTTTATAAATACTTCTTAACATTCATATTTCATATGGCCAAAAAATGGCTATTACTAAAACAATACAAAAAAATTCAAAAGTATTACTGAACGCAAAAAAAAAACAAATGTTTGCTGCCGAATGAACAAATCATTATCATTAGCAAATAAAAGTAAAATTCTAAAAATTCTAGAATACAAAATGTTGGGAAATAATTATACTTTCATTTCGGCGACAATGAAAATATGTAAAATAAACACCCCAAAAAATCATTTCTCTTTTCGAAAGAATTTACCAGATTTCCAATAAAATCATCAAGCATCATTGAAAGGAGGCATGTATTAAATTTATTTTTAGTACAGTTTTTGCTCCATATCTTACTGCTACAATTATCAATCCCGTACGCCGCGTTGAGTAAATTTTATGTTTTCTGTGAAGTTGTCGAAAATAAATTCACATCCTGCAGTAGAATGTACCCAACACCGGTCGTTATGAATATAAAATGCAAAAACCGAGTGACGATGAATTTACGGCCGTTATAAAATTACCTTGATTACTCCATCGAAACTACGTACGCAGCTGAACTGTACCGAACAGCCATATTGGAAGTATTTATTTCTCTTTCTTTTATTTCTGTTTTTGATTTCCTTCCGTTCAAATGATGCGTTTCATTTTCGCCAGGCATATATTTTATGTCAATCAATTTTTAGTAACTGATGTTTTTTGGGAGCATTTTTTTTCTTTGGATTGCGAGAAGAGTGAAGTTTATTCCAAGTTTTTTTTTAATTCATATGTACACTTTTAACGAATTTTCCCTTTAAATGTGACACGAGCATACAATATGCTTCAACAACCCCATCATGCAACATAGTCACTAGCACCTGATAAAGAGCGAGCGGTACAAGAGTGAAGCGTTTAAAACGCTGGCACTTGATGCATTTGGAGCCAGTGTTGCAAAACGATACCGCGTCAGGGAACGACCAGCGTACACTAACCGGAAGGTGGCAAAAGAAGCCACCGGTTTCCCGGGGATGGAAAATCCAGTTCGTGAGGGATGTTTTATGTTCCGCACAGCACATCGTCGAACATCGTCTGGGTAGGAGAGAAGGATGGCGGGTGAACTGCACAACCTGCCACACAACGATGAGCTGTGCAACTCCTGGAAGCGGTGGAAGCGGTTGGTCTGGTTTATGTTTCGACAAGTACTTACATTCGCAAACAAACTAACCTTTTCGGCGAGTGGGATGAAGAGAGAGAGAGAGTGAAGGTTCTCCATTTTCGCGAATGGAGATGTTCCGCACCGGTTTTGAGTAATCGTTTCGGCTGGCTGTCGCGGTTAAAGAGCTTATCGATTTAGTTGAACAGCATCGACACACATGTTGTAGCGTGCGTGAGTTAACATAACCTTCCGAAAACCGATTGAGTGCCTGCGGTTGACCGATGCTTGCCCAGGGTTTTTGGGACAGTTGCTTTGATCGTTGTTTAGAAGCTTTTCCGCCTACCAAGCTTCGAGGGAGGATGTGGAATGAAATTTGAGTGCTTTGCAAGGTGGGCGATTATCGTTTAGAGGCGGAAATATATTATTGCGAAGATTATTATTGCATACACATGTGTGGTGGTGCCTGCATCAAGTGGTGCAGTGATTACGCTGTTGCGGCAGATATTAATCTGAGTGGTCATTTTTCAACCGAACACCACACCCTAGCCAGGTTCCAAGAGTGGATGGACTATAATGGGGATCAAATTGCTCATTTGTCTCTTGAAATTATTGATACAAATCATCGTATCATAATTTCATTTGATCTGCTTCATGCGGTTTGTTGTTGGTTGTATAAGTGTAAATCAGTTCTTTCATACGTTATAACTTGTATTAAAGAAATATATGAAATCCCTGTTAAAGCATTTAATTTATATGTCATAAGAAACATTTTGTTTTTATTTATACGCAAAACATTTTTTATAGCGAATGGGTGGAATAAGACAACATACTAAGAGAGAATGCTTTGCGAAAAATGGTGCACAATTCAGTCGTAGCCTGATACGACGAAAGTCATTCTTGATTATTATTATTTTTCTTTATATTTGTTTTTCTTTATAAAATGGAACGAAGCAGTTCACAAAATTATTATTATACTTTTTACACTTTTTTTTTTGGTTCCATGTTACATTCCTGCATGAACAAGTTAAAAGTAAAGTTGCTATTTAGTATTAATAATTAAAGCTGATGCAGCTCTAGTGACGTCTTTTAGTAGCACTAAAATGTAACAGGTTCTTACTGTAAAAATTAACAATAAGTTAGCAAAAAGGATGAAGGAATACATAAACATTTCTATTGTTCTATTGTAAATAAACATAAAAACACCGGTAAGAGTTTCTTTATTTCAATGTCTAATCAACTTGATAAATCTAAACCAGTTTTCTAAGCCAAACCGACAAAAAGGCAATTTTTAAACTACGCTTCAAGGTTTTGTTATCGTGGCGCATATGTAAGTTAAATACAAAACCGTCAAACGTCTATGATTTTAAATTTTCAAATTCAAAATATAATCCACTTAAAAGCATTCCTATTATTGATATCATTTTTTGTTTATGAATGTCAATTGATTTTTTATTTAACATTTAAAATCCTTTATGTAGGATAGAGAAAGAAGTTTGCAACTAAGGGTTGAGAGTGTGTAGGTGTTTAACGGTCTCGTGCTATAATGGTTTATAGCGGAATTAGAAGACCGCTTAGAGATTGCGTGATGGCAGTTGGGTTTGTGTGGCGAGTCCTATCGGTTGAAGGCTAAACTGTAAATTTTGAACTGAAAATTAAACTCTCAAATATTTCGATCATATTCCTACAGTTATTTCTCAATATTTATTTTGTTAGCAAAAATATTTTTAAATAACTCTTAAAAATCATCTTCCAGTAACATGAACAATTGTACTCAGATCATGTAGTAACAGATACTCTTTTAAAATGCACTATTACCAACCACTTTATACATAACCTCAACGCAATTGCTATTCAAACCAAAATGGCCAATTTGTCCGAATCTTTGATTAGATTTATTAAAGTCCACCCGTCAAAAGACTGCGTTGAAATCACCGCAAAACTACACAATCGAATGTCTTAATCCGTCAACACGACAGCTAAAGTGCAACCTCCAAAGCACTTTATCATAGCAAAGCACGTCGACGGGCGCACACAGTCACCAGGATCGTTGGTTGTGCTGCTGTTGCTGCACAATGAATAAGTAAACGGAGAAAAATCGCTACCAGAGTTGCATTCGTTTGGCTTTCAACGTCCACTAGCACTGGCACTGGTTTCGTTCGGTGCGAAAGCTTACCCAAAAAAACATTCACCCAGCTGGCAAGCGCTTGATTTATTTGCCTTAAAAAATAAAACTATAACACTACCACGACCAAAATATGTGTTTAATTAATGATCCTTTGAAATATAAATCTCAAAAACCCCGGTACCGTGTGTGATGTGTGCTGCAGGTAAGCTGCCGAAAGCTTACGGTAAGCGTTTCACCGATACGTCAACAGGAAAGCAAGCAAAACATCAAAACAAACCGCAAACAACCGGTTAGCAAGTAAAAATGCTTCGCGCCCAGTTCCGTTCTGCGCGGATACGGATACGAGTTGGTCGGCTGTATCGTGTCGGATCGAGTGCCACACCGTCTAGTGGGAATAAATTATGTCCGAATTGGTTAAAGCCCACACTCTTCTTTCTTTCGATTTGAGTAATGTTTTCCGGTACACAAGTTCGGGGGCAGCACCAGCACTAGCCACCTGAATTTTGGGATGTAAGCGGGCAGGACGAATTTGTAGCCAAAGTTGCCTTGTGCTAAGAGGCAACACTTGTGTGGAGCAAGCGATGAGAGCTTTATCAAACAACGGAATGAAATGGAAAAATCACAAGAGACGCTCCTTTAGCCATTATATGTGTGTTGGTCTCGTAGGAATAGTGGAACGTTTTTCCAATTCATTTGCTGAGCTGCGAAGGCTCGAAAAGGCTTCAACAAACATCGAGCTGATGATGTTTAGACGATTGGAGGCCACCATTACCGTTCAGCTTTTTTGTCCAACATCCTACCAATACCTCGCACACAGTTATGGTTGGGTCAACGCAAAGCCTAAAATATTGCCATAAAATCGATCTACCATAGCGCATCTTGTCCGGCATCAATGAAGCCAATCGGTTTCATTCCTTCTCGACCATCTCTCGACCTAACCATCACTACTGGATGGTAAGATTTACGACACCGGTGTAAGAGACTGGGAACGTAAGTGGGAGACGAAGAAGCAAAACGAAAAAAAAGCTTCTGAAAGTAGGATAGAAGCGGATCAAAACAACAACAAATCATAAAATGCGAAACATTTGATGAGTATCGTCATCGGCCAGCACACGACGGCATGTGCTCCGTTCCGGCATCGACATGGGGACGTCCGGACCATCCCTGATTGAGGAGAGCAATTCTTCACCGTGAACCAAAGTAAATCACACGACCCACATCGGCACATCGGAACACACGCACCGGCCGAACAAAGTCTGGTCAAGTCTGGCTCCTACCGATGGCGTCATTCGTGCGAGGTCAGTGGGTAGAATAACGATTACGAGATCGTAAACAGCTAACGAAACCAGCCTCCTTACTTAACCGCCCCCGGGAACGGTACGAACTGTGCAGTGTGTGAAGAGCTGGAAGACTTTGCGGACGCTTGGAAGCGGAACACTGAGTGTTTGTGAGCGTTTTTTTCTTTCCTTCATTCCCTCGTCTTCTTTCGCATAGGCTGCCATACGATACTTACAATAGGAAGGTGTTAACGTTCGGCCAAGTTTGAGCGAGAAAGCTTTTTGGAGCCCAAGAAGGTCAGGAAGACCCGACGCACTGCTTTCCTCGCACAGTTCACTCTTAATAAGTTGTAATGGTCAGGGTACACGTGCCATCTACTCGAGCAGTGCTCAAGTGTGGTATGGTTTGACTTCACAACGAATCGTTCACAGTCAGTTATCGTACCGACGCAGACACAACCTTGTGCGAATCTAATATCGAGCATCTACCGAAGGTATCAGGGAAGGATTACGGCCTCTATTGTACGGTATGGCACGGTACTTCCTTCGCTATTCACGTTAACCGACCGGTCAATATCGGGACAATTCGATGGTGAAACGATCCATTGCATGGGCTCAAGCAAATGATTCCCCCATCAAATAGCATTAATGGAAGGAGCAGCTTACCAAGCAGATCTGAGATTCGTGAGAAAATTTAATTACAAGGACAACTATTTTTGTCGTTCTGATTAATTTTAGAAACACAATATTTGGTTTATTAAGGAGCAACTGTATACTAGTTTTATGGTAAGGAAATACATCAAA
>CM028118.1:22873257-22886631 GCA_016170025.1 Anopheles vaneedeni | reverse complement strand
CGGTGACATTGAAACTGGTGCTCGTTTTCGCCGAACGAGATGTGATTAATAATAAAGCAGAAAATGTTATTTTTGTACACTTCTTTGAGGAACTTTCATTGATGGCTGTAGTTTATCGATGGGTTGTGATTGATGTCGGAAGTAAATATTCGTATACGTAAAAAATCATTTATTGTTAATATTCCTATTTTTTATTGATGAGATCGTTGCATATGTTTTTCATTACAAGGATGTTGCAAATATCATAATCAATTTGATTTCCAGTATTTTTATCACATGTTAGCTTTATGATTATTGATTTTCAAAGATCTTTGCATTTTATCAAAAAGTGCATTTTTTTTAATTTAAAAATAGTTTGGGTATTACTTATTAATAAAATATATTTATATTGTTTACATATTTATTCAAAATTGCTGGGCTGTAAGATGTGTATTTATACTTTCATTTTTATTCAATTAATTATTTTGATTTTTTTTATATTCATGTAGAGCAGCCTGGCCGTATTGCCTTATTATTTCGATAAAGTTTGTAAGAATATTTTCAGAAATTAGTAAAAATGTATGAGATTTCATTGAAAATATAAATTTTAAACAAACACAAGAAAGCAATACGCCATCACAAATCGCGTGGAATAATTTTGTTTTCTTTTATAGATCTAAAATTTCATAAATAAAATTTGACATCAGAAAATATCAGATCAATTTATCAGATAAAATCAGAAAAACTGAATTCAAATATACACTTTTTCATTTTATAAATACTTCTTAACATTCACATTCAAACCAAAAAATATCTTTTTTTTTTTTTTTTGCTCGTTAGGACGGCCTGGCCGTATCAAGACTTATTTTACCACGTAGCAGGATAGTCAGTCCATGCTACGGGGGTACGGTCCGGATGGGATTGAACCCGGTCCCTGCCGTGTGGACGGGCGCCGTTTTTCACATGCACCACCGGGCCGCCCCATCCAAAAAATATCTATTAATTAAACAATACAAAAATTGCAATAATATTACTGAACAAAAAAAACTAAATTATCATTATATTATATTATCATTAGCAAATTAAATCATTAGCAAATATATTATTATTATATTATCATTAGCAAATAAAAGTAAAATTCTAAAATTTATATGTATTCTAGAATACAAAATGTTGGGAAATAATTATACTTTCATTTCGGCGACAACGAAAATATGTAAAAAAACACCCCAAAAAATCATTTCTCTTTTCGCAAAAATTTACCAGATTTCCAATAAAATCATCAAGTATCATTGAAAGGAGGCATGTATTAAATTTATTTTTAGTACAGTTTTTGCTCCATATCTTACTGCTACAATTATCAATCCCGCACGCCGCGTTGAGTAAATTTTTATGTTTTCTGTGAAGTTGTCGAAAATAAATTCACATCCTGCAGTAGAATGTACCCAACACCGGTCGTTATGAATATAAAATGCAAAAACCGAGTGACGATGAATTTACGGCCGTTATAAAATTACCTTGATTACTCCATCGAAACTACGTACGCGGCTGAACTGTACCGAACAGCCATATTGGAAGTATTTATTTCTCTTTCTTTTATTTCTGTTTTTGATTTCCTTCCGTTCAAATGATCCGTTTCATTTTCGGCAGGCATATATTTTATGTCAATCAATTTTTAGTAACTGATGTTTTTTGGGAGCTTTTTTTTCTTTGGATTGCGAGAAGAGTGAAGTTTATTCCAAGTTTTTTTTTTAATTCATATGTACACTTTTAACGAATTTTCCCTTTCAATGTGACACGAGCATACAATATGCTTGAACAACCCCATCATGCAACATAGTCACTCGCACCTGATAGAGAGCGAGCGGTACAAGAGTGAAGCGTTTAAAACGCTGGCACTTGATGCATTTGGAGTCAGTGTTGCAAAACGATACCGCGTCAGGGAACGACCAGCGTGCACTAACCGGAAGGTGGAAAAAGAAGCCACCGGTTTCCCGGGGATGGAAAATCCAGTTCGCGAGGGATGTTTTATGTTCCGCACAGCACATCGTCGAACATCGTCTGGGTAGGAGAGACGGATGGCGGGTGAAATACACAACCTGCCACACAACGATGAGCTGTGCAACTCCTGGAAGCGGTGGAAGCGGTTGGTCTGGTTTATGTTTCGACAAGTACTTACATTCGCAAACAAACTAACCTTTTCGGCGAGTGGGATGAAGGGAGAGAGAGAGAGAGAGAGTGAAGGTACTCCATTTTCGCGAATGGAGATGTTCCGCACCGGTTTTGAGTAATCGTTTCGGCTGGCTGTCGCGGTTAAAGAGCTTATCGATTTAGTTGAACAGCATCGACACACATGTTGTAGCGTGCGTGAGTTAACATAACCTTCCCAAAACCGATTGAGTACCTGCGGTTGACCGATGCTTGCCCAGGGTTTTTGGGACAGTTGCTTTGATCGTTGTTTAGAAGCTTTTCCGCCTACCAAGCTTTGAGGGAGGATGTGGAATGAAATTTGAGTGCTTTGCAAGGTGGGCGATTAGCGTTTAGAGGCGGAAATATATTATTGCGAAGATTATTATTGCATACACATGTGTGGTGGTGCCTGCATCAAGTGGTGCAGTGATTACGCTGTTGCGGCAGATATTAATCTGAGTGGTCATTTTTCAACCGAACACCACACCCTAGCCAGGTTCCANATTACAAGGACAACTATTTTTGTCGTTCTGATTAATTTTAGAAACACAATATTTGGTTTATTAAGGAGCAACTGTATACTAGTTTTATGGTAAGGAAATACATCAAATGATCCTTTGCATTGGTTTTGCTATAATAATTCCAAGCTATTTTGTGTGCTCTTGTTGGCAATAACTTTCTTCTTTACATACATAATAAAATAATATTTAAAATATGTTTTTCTAATATTTAATCTGTTTAAATCTTCCAAAAACTTTCTACCTTTGTCGATTTTTAATGACAAAACTATCCTTGAAACTATCTTACTAAATTATTAATATTAAAACATGCTTTCCATGTTAAACTGACGAAAAAAAAATCAGTTTTTTAAATCCAATTACTTCAAAAATATTTTTTTATGGACAATTTATGTAGTTTGGTTTGTTTGGTTTCTAAAGACGCTATTTTGTACTTTTCAATTTGTTGAAGTTTTTAATTCATCTTACATTAATTATACAAATTCTTAAAAATGAAAAATAATATCCTTTTTTTCACTACCGCAAATACACTAGCAATCGTATAACTATTGATTCATTGATTCGAACAAATAATAATTATAATAATAATTATTTTTTTAAACGACCTTATAGACTCCTATCATAGTTTCAATTTGAAATATATTGTTGTTTGTAATGAATGTTTAAATTTCAATATATGAATGTCGGTATATGAATGTGTTTGATAAAGAAAACCCTAGTTCTAATAATTCCAAAAAATCGTAGGCTCTTTTATAAATTGAATCGCTCTAGTCAAAGTTAATAAATGAAAATAGCTTTAGCTTGAAGAATTTTTCAAGAAGTAGTTAACGAATTTTTGGTTTAAGCTTTACGAATAAGTTACATTTTGTAAAAATTAACCATTCCAACGCCAGCTCATTAAACTGGCAAGTTCATCACTTTTGAGCGGTAATCAAAACTTACCATAAAAGTCATGCCTTTCTGTGAAAATCAAAGCGATCTTCTCATCCTCTTGATCCTGTCGAAGAATTCAAACGAAAACCTTCCCTTACAATTCGGCACGCTGCCGGTTTGTGGCGCGACACCGTGATGGATTCCACGATAAGACGTTAAAGCAAAATAAATAAACAGAATAAAACACAAACTATGCTGAAAGTGTGATAAAAGTTTAATGAAATTTTTATATGAAACTATCCAACTTGGTTCAGCGTGAAAGTTTAACATTTTTTTTCTCGAAGGGAAAAAGCTACCAGACGTTGTCTGGCACTTTTGGATTTTCGTTTTATTTTTTTTACTTTGCTCCACTTCTGGGAAATCTTTCCCTCCACCGGGTGTGCTGTGAAAAGATCGAATAAATGTAAGCACAAACACTAACGATTGTGTTTCCGTGCGCGTTCATGAGATCCTTTTTTTATTTTTTGGTTGGGAGGGAAAGGCGATGGGCGAGATTTTATTCGTTCGTTTGTTTGCTTTGCGTTCATTACGCGTTTCAGTGGAAGGAGTGGCCCTTCCAGTGGTCTACTAGTGGTGGTTCTGTAACGCTTACTTTCCCTGTGCTTTTGGATTTGCCTTACTGAAAGTATTTTGATAGCAATTTAAACTTCGCTAGACGCTGGAGAAAAGATGAAACATTCTGTAAGTAATGTTGCTTGTCCAATGGAAGTTGCACCGACTTGGAAGAGACTAAAAAGTACAGCCAGTTAGCTAAACTTTTCTTCTCTTCTACGGTGACAGTGTAGCAAAACTTTGAACCTTTTCTAGAAACAACCCTATATCGGTTGGAATGTATGTACGCTTTATTTCGTTCATGCAATTAATCCATACTGTTTCGGTATTGGAAATACACTCAAAAAGGGAACTATTGAAAGATAAACTTTTCATAATCTTTAAGAACGAATTAGTCATTTAATCATTTAATCATCAAAAAAACATAACTGAGTAACAAATTTCTGGCTTTTATGTAGTTTTTGTTTTCCATTTACCATTTTTTTGTTGTTTGAAATAAAAAAAACCCGACGATCGTGTTGCAACTGAACAAGGATGACACCGACCGGATAGGGTGGGATGTCCCATCGCCATCAGCGCTACTGCTGCTGCTGCCCATTTAATCAATTTTATGCGTAAATAAAAAACGCTCAAGGAGACGCAACCAAAAATGAATGAATCTCAGCAAACGCATGAAGATCAACGATCGTGCAACGGCTCGTATTTTTTTTTACCCATCCCGGGTCAACTGTTTACGACCCATCATCCCCCAAAAAATATGAACGCACTGCGAAAGCGACCGGCCAAGTGAGTAAGTAAAACCTTAGCAAAAGGAAACAGCAGAACAAGATGAAGGGGGGAGAAAAAACAGTCCAAACGTAAAACAAAAAAAAAAACCCTTAATAAAAACACACGCAACCTCGAATGTTTAGCCGGTGTTGTTGGGGTGGCCCTGGAGTGGCTGAGGTTCGCCATCTTTTTGGTGGATTTGGAAGCTTCATAAAATTAAGCACCCGCCGACGCAACCGTACGCACCTTCATACTTCATCTCGTTCGATTCGACGCTGTCATATGCTATTATTTCTTTATCTCTCGCCCCCACCTTCCCCACGACCCCTTCGACCCCTCTTCCACCACAATCAAGTTGCAGCCCACCCGCTCCCGTCTAAAGACGTGTGGCAGCTTTCAAAGCGTACGCCTTCGTCTTATTAATAGCTCCCGATGGCCGTTTGCTGTTGGACAGAAACTGACGGGACACACATTTCGGCACATCATTCAGCGACTGGCTTCAACAAATGCTGCGTTGGTGTGTTCACTTAAAAGCTGGCTGCTTCTATCATTTTCTGTTTTAAGAAACAATAAAAAAAGCTTCCAACGATCACAAACCCCTATCGTTGCGTAAAACCGTGTCTTCAAACTGCCATTATGGTTAATATTTCAACGGAAAATGTATAATTTTTTGTGTGTTTTAGTAACAGAAAGAGTGGTACAAAAAGAGAAAACGCATGCAAGTTGTTTGAGCTCGAAACTAAAGCTCATATATGAACCGTAATTTTTTGTTCTCTCTCCTTCCAATGAAATGGTTTTGTAAAAGAATGCAATTGATTTTAAAATGAAAATTTCAACCTTCAATCCCAAATTGAATTGCTACCCTCGGTGAAACGGTGAAAGATAATTTCATCCGTTCGCCGATTTCCACTTGATGCCCGATGCACTTGATGCAAATGCCAATTATTTGTGAAAAATGTACATACACTACCTACTGCTATTCATGGAACGGCATTTTATTTGGCCGGGGTGGAAATGTTTTGCCACTCTGCCAGAAATTCGTTTGCAAAATATAAAGGCGTGCAAGATGCATTCAACATTCAATGGAAAACTAACGAAACATTGCAAATCTTTTCGTTTGTTTTTTTCCGTTTCGACATCGAAAAGGGTGTTTGTGTGTTAGGTTTGGAATTTGAATAATATTTCATTGAGTGTTTGACTATTTCGTGTTGGTATTCAATTCAATTGAATTACTGTAGAACATTTGTGAAAGGATAAATTCTCCGTTATGTTATCTGAGTTTAAATTGCTTTGATAAAACGGTGAATGGAAAGTGAATGGAAATGTTTTGAGCAGTTTTTTTTACGGAAAATAAGCTGGAAAAATAGGTATGCGATGTTTTTGGAGTATAAAATTTTAAATTGTTACAATGTTTTTGTAAAAAGTAATTTTAAATAATATTTTAGTCAAAAAGAAATTTACTATTTGAAGCAAAAATCATATCATTGAAATTAAATTCCTGCATTCAACAATATGCAGGGTTTTGAATCCAAAATAAATTAGCTGTAAATTCAAACAGTTTATTCCAGTAAAACAATGCTATTTAACTGGGCATATCATGATCAAAATTGATTTTATAGCTAAATGGGAAGAAGAAGTTTTCTGACTTCAGGTCCTTGCGTCTAAGCTTTCATACTGGAATAAACTCAGAATTTCGAGTACTTAACGGACGTCGCTTCTTGTCCATGTGAACAGTATCAAAAGACTTTGAGGTTTGATCGTCTGGTGTCATTCTAATGACGTCAACAATAAAGAGATCATCTTACAGATCCTCTGTCATTCAAAACATGAGAGTCCAACAGTTATTTTCATTTACATTACCAGCTTTCTTACTTCGGACAGAGATCATTTCTCTAAGCCTTGTGAGATCCGGTGGAAGAGATGGTGGACATAGGAAGAAGGCCAACTACTAACGTCTAATACCAATTCACGGTGGGCAAATGCCTGTATGAAAATCGAAAAACTTACATCGTCATTCATGCAAACTTAATACATTTTTGGAAAATAGATACTTAAACTAAGATAATACCAAACTATCTCATTTTCAAATTTTAAATTTTTTGAGAAAAAGTACATCAAAATAGTAGGTGGTATGTTTTGTTTCAAAAATATGTTATATTGCAAGCAACATTAAAACCGTTGTATTGAGAAAACCAATTAACCGATTTTAATAACGTTGTCTTTTTTGAATAGGTTTTTTAATATACTTTTCATTTGTATTCAATGTTTTGATAATATAATATTTTTCGTCTCAAAAATTACCAAAAACCAAAAGAAGGTCTTGCTGTTCTCAGAAATGATGTATTATAACGATGATGAAATGATGAATATGAAAAATTGCTGTCAATTTTGCAGTAACTGCTTACCGTTATTCAACGATAACTGAATTGTTTAAATGATCTATATCACCAACGTGCAGTAAGTCCGGGATTGACTCAGAGTTGATAGTCTCCGTAGCTTCCATCTCCAAACTCCTTAGTTTTCTACCCTGCGATTCAGGCTAAGCTTCTTAGTGGAAGTTTCGAAATTAGATTGAATTTTCAATCATCATCCTGAGAAATTTGGTCCAGGATCGATAGGAACTGATTGTGTAATCTCGACTGATTTCTGGTTAAAGTATACATACAGATGTAAGAAAGCGAATTGATACTACAGCAATTCCAGTTAATGAAGTATGACAATAATGTTTTGACATTTTCGATTGCTTTCCTGTATTAAATGCCTCCATTAGAAGAGAATATTTTCCGCCAGTAAAATAGTACAAAGCAGCAAACTAAATAGTACTACAACTACGAATATTAAAAAAAATCAATCACTTGCAGCACTAAATTCCATCCAATCAAAGCCATCATTCTGGCTTGCGCTACAATTAAAGGACATGGTTAGACACCAAACCGCCCAACAGTGCTGACCAATTTCCGCCAATAAATCACTGCCTCTAGTACTATTATTACAAGCTGTAGGGAGCAAAAAAAACTAATACAAGTATTAACCCCCTCCCGGCACTGAGACAGACTGTCAGCTTCGGCCGGGTCATAAAAGTGAGATTTAGAGTTGTGTTCACGGATCGATAGAGTTTTGCTAACTTTAACGACTAGACTGTCGCTGATGGTGGCTTTTCTACTTTTCGGGAGCCAGATTTATGTGGTAGCAAAATGGTAACAATGCACTGGGCAGCAATTTTCCTTCGCAACCCAGCACAGATTCATAGTCCAATAAAGAAAAAATAAGAAAACTTTGCGAGCAAAAATGGAAAAGAAAAAGTATGCGTACACATGCGTCGACGCTAATCAGTGCAGCCGCTCGAAACAGCAATCGTTCCAGCAAAAGCTTGGCCCCTTAAACTTAGAAAGCACCACACGAAATGGGGACTTGGAATGGAAATCGAGAACTTTTTTTTTCCTCTACTATTTTGTTTCTATCTGCCACTCCACTAAGAACCATTTGCTTGTCGCACCATTTCGCGTCAGTCGAAGTAAAGCAACAACAAAAAAAACCACCAACACAAGCATCAAGAAAAAGTAATAATTCTTCTTAATCTTGTCTATTAATTACTTCACCGTGTTCACAGGCGTCCCGGTACGCGCCTTACAGTGGGTGCTATTTTAAGCAATAGCATAGCGGCGTGTGCTCGGTTGGCGAACGAAGCACCACTGTAACGCTGCACGGTCGGTGTTTTGTGTTGAGTTTTTGTATTTCCCCAAGTGCACCAAACAAACACCTTCTTGGGTGCAGACCCGACTTCGAGGGTTTGAGGCAGGAAAAGATGCGAAAAACTTTTCCTCCTTCCAGTGAAAAGGCAAAGCCAAAAGTTCGTAGTAATTGCTGATTAATTTTCGAGCTCAAAAACATAAATCAACCAGACTGGATGTGGAATAATAGCACTGTTGTTGGGTCGTTAGTAGCAAATGGAATCAAAGTCAAATCGATATGGTTAGAAGGGCAAAAAAAAAGAAAAACAAACTGATTTACTGATAGAATAAAGAAGTTAAGTAATTATAAATTATTTATTATTTTATATTACTTACAAATTAAATTAAATAATACTAAATAGGTGTAACGTTTAACAAAAACGCTCTGCTTTTATTTCAATACATAACGAAAAAACGGAGAAAACGAGACACAAATAGTGAAACACAAAAGGAAAAAAAGAATAGAAAAAAGCACACGCTCACTCTTACGAACCGTAAGCAACACCTTCAAAATAAAAATAAAAATCAGAAACGAGCATCGCCCACGCGACGATTACAAGCGATTTGGTGATTTTATATTTGTGATACTTTTGTTTCGTTTCTTTTGCCATGTTTCCTGTTTCCCGTTCCATTTGTTCCCATGTTCAATACACGGGTGTCTTAAACTCCGCTTGTCCAACGTGTCTATAAGAGTGGCTTTTTTTTGTGGCGTTTTGGAGACAATCAAATGCGAACCCTCGGGCAATGTTTCGCCGTGGTTTGGGTTTCGATTTGAGCTCCGTCTTCTTGGCCGATCTTTGTGAAGTAGTTCGGTGTATGGGGCCACTGTAGACACACAGACGGTTTGACTTCATAGAAACAGGCATGTAAAATACTGAAACAAAATCATCCCAAGAAGCTGGCGATCGTTAATTCGTATATTTTATTCAATTTTCAATAAGGTCCATCAGACGCGCGTTTTGGTGCGATGGTTTAAGGTTGTGTCTTATAGACGAAGCTGACGAGATATCCGGATCGATCAGAATCGTTTCTTTCTTGCTCCGCCGCTGTTGCCGTGCTGGTGCAACGCTCATCGAACGGAAGCAAAAAAAAAAGGTTGCATTTGTTCCCGTGTTAATAATCATGCCGTCATCCTAGCCCGGATCAGCCCCATTCCGCACCAGCAATAGGAGCAAGCTCCGGTGCGTCCACTGTGTGGGCGCTAAAATATGAATCGCGTCCTATACGGGTGCCGCACTACAACATCTGCATAAATTGTGACCACTGCCGTTGCAATGAAGGAAATAATAATAATCGTCTCATCATCATCATCATCATCGTGCTGATCGTTGTTTTGCTGGATGTCACCGTTTTACCGGAGCGCGTGGATGGAATGAACTAACCATCCTCCTTCAGCTTGTTTAAGGGATGTTCAAGGGGAATTTGCACTACGATCGAGCGGACGGTTTTGTTTTCGACCGCCCATCGGGCACGGACCGCTCTGGGCAAAAATTGTTTTGTAGCTCTTGCAGCCAAAAACCGTTTAATGAACCGGCAGTTCCATTCTTATCGAAATCTAGCTATTAACCGCCGGTGATCCCAACTCCCTTACCAGACGACAGGTGCTGCGAGATCCAGCAAAACGGTTGACAACCCAGAAGGTACTCCGGGTTAGCGGCGTCCCTCGAAACGGCAACGCTCCGGGCACTTGGTGCATAAGTTGTGGCAACTGCTTTGCTGCGAGTGTTGTCGTGTTTATGAATCATTAATAGATTCACGTGTTTCTCTCCCTTCGCATGCGAAGTGCCTGGTAGGAATGTATCGTTTCGAACCCTCCCCGTATCCGTCGAACGTCTTTTCGTGGCCCGAATGAAGTCACAAAAAAAACGTCCATTTGAAATAACAGCGGGTCAGGTATTTAACATAAATTAGAAGGAAAAGCTGATGCCTAGATATGATAATCGTTGATCTGAATGTTTCTATCGTGTGAGAGAGGGAGAGCGGCAGGGATGATGTAGACATGAAGGACTTTGAATAGACGTAGCAGAACGCATCGAATAGCGTGCCGTCACTATTGCCAATGAAGCTATAAAGTGAACGATTGGAAGTTATCCACAGATTAACTACTGCAAAGAACAAGACGGAGAATTTTAAACGCTATTTATCAGATAAGCGTTTTGCTACCGGAAATGTTACGCGTTTTATAAATGATTTAAATTTTGTTAATAGAGTACTTAACTTTTATTCAATTCAAGAAAAGCTAATTATTTTAATTTTTTATGTAGATTTATTTTTTATTGCTAAGAACATGCCATCTTTTATATACGATTAAAGACGTGATTATGGTAATGTAATTTGCGATTCGCAAATAATAAAAAAATTCTTAATAAAAACTATATTTTTACAATTTTTAATCTTAATTATTTAAGATATGAAGAATTGGGATAAGTAATAGAACACAAACGACGATGATAATGATATAAGAACTGACTATCCACAAGTATGCTAGTATCAAAGTGGTGGGACAGTGAAGAAATCGTTTATTATGAGTTACTTTAATGTAATATTAAATATTTACATCTACTTCCAATACAGTCAATATGGATGTTCAGTTACATCTAATTTCAAACACTGAACTAATTTGAAACTGATCAGACAAACGAACAGAACTACCAACAAAAGGTGTTTAGTACACCGCCAAAATAACGTTATGCCATAAAACTGCCATAATTGTTTGTAGTGACCAGTTGCTAACCTTAAGTGTTTGTTTGGAATGTTTTTACCTCTAATTTGATATATTGGATTGGGAATTATAAAAAGGTAATATGGATTCATGATATAATTTTCATTTTGCAATAAATATTCCTCAATTTAATTTTTCATCTCATAACCCTTCATAATCCTGATTATCCATCACAAAGCCAAAAATCGTTCATTACAGCAAAAAGTTTTGTTTTCACTTTAACGCACACTTTTGTTTCTGTGGATTAATGCGCAGATCAAAGTCTACCCTGGCCAGACACACACACACAAACACGCAGAGAGCACTAGATTATTCGTGCATACCACCCATCAGCAAAACCCAGCGCCAGCTAGCCAGATTAAGATGTTAAAGAGGGAACAATAAATTATTAATTAGATTCATTACTCCATCATCCACCGTCTTCATCTGGTGCATGACTCAACAGAACATGCCCTCAAAATCATGAACAGCATGCGAGTTTACCACGAAGTTAGCCACAGTCTGAGGAACGGTTGATGGTCGAAAGCCCTTTTTACTGAACCCCTTGGCACAGCTTCTTGCCCACTTACCGCAACTCATGACGTACTGACTATGACGCTTTGGGCAGTACACGATGGGAAATCGGGCTGCGGCTCTCCCTGGGTGTTCCGTGGCGAACGCTTGCAAAAGAAAAATAACATTTTGATTAAAAGTGAAAACCTGTGGTATGGAAGATGAAGGAAGAAGGGGAAAAAAAGTCAAATCCCTCCCGCGATGCCAAAAACCGATGGCGTACGTCTTGCGCCATCGAATTTTTTTCTCGAACACCCAAACGCCCGTTTGGATTGATTTCGTTCCACTGAAGGGGTTATTGTTGATGGTAGAAACACATTCCGCCGGTACTCGATCCTGCGGGTACGTGAAGGCGAAACATATGGCCGATCAAGGTGGCTAGACCTACAAGGATACCGAAGCAAATTTGGTTAATAATCGTTTTCCGTGGTTTTTGCGGTTTGTGGGAGCCTGGGAAGCAGAAAAGGAGAGAAAGGGAAATGTATTGCTGCTGAAGATGAACGAGTGAAGAGAACCGGGAAAGAGGTTGAAGGTTTGAAATAATTTCTTTCATAACCGTGGATATCGTTTTGATGAGTTTGGTGCAGTGGATCGATATATGATGATCACTTTTTTTCGGTGTGAATCCAACATACAAGACATAAAAAAGTTTGTCATTTCTTCGGTATAATATTTACCTTCCTTTAAAGTACAAAATACGCTCTATACTACCTTCTTGTCTTCTTGGAAGGCGCTTTTGCTATCACTTCGCGTAAACACATTAACCTTCAGCAAAAGGCACGAAAGACTAAAAGCTATATGCATGAAACCGAAATCACCGGCTAATAAGGAAAAGATACGGAAGGGAAAGAAACATCACGATGATTGATCTACGGTAGCAAGCCAATGCGGTTAAAGAGCCCGGGGTCTCCGCCGGGTCTCGCGCCATTGTTGTGCGTGAGGATGAAAGTGAAAGATTAAAATCTCAATCTTCGACCATGATTAGACAAATTTTCCGTTGCTTTGTTGATTTTTATCCTGTTTCCTGTACCGAAACCGAGCCAACCTATGACTCAATTCCTTCCGGAGCTACATCTATGTGCTTGGACGTTGGGGGCAGAATATTCTTTCGCTCTAGGACCGATCGCGGGAATTCTTTGCTTTCTACTCAATGCACAAACACACAGAACATTTGGACAACACACGGGAAGCGAATAACCTTTGACCGAGCGGTTGAAAAAAAAATCCACTTCCTTCAAAAAAGGATCAGTTAAAATGTCCTTCCTTGCGTTTTCGTGGCTCAGAAAGCGAAAAAAAGTTCAGCTTAAAATATAAAAAACATCTCAAACATCATGTCCAACGCAACGGGGCCTAGTTTTAACCAACTAGGGTTCTTTGTATCGCACCCCGACCCAAGAACGCCAGGGTTCGTCCTTTCCGCTTCCGCAGC
>CM028118.1:22749242-22831266 GCA_016170025.1 Anopheles vaneedeni | reverse complement strand
ATTACAAGGACAACTATTTTTGTCGTTCTGATTAATTTTAGAAACACAATATTTGGTTTATTAAGGAGCAACTGTATACTAGTTTTATGGTAAGGAAATACATCAAATGATCCTTTGTAATGGTTTTGTTATACTATTTCCAAGCTATTTTGTGTGCTCTTGTTGGCAATAATTTTCTTCTTTACTTACATATTAAAATAATATTTAAAATATTTTTTTTCTAATAATTAATCTGTTTAAATCTTCCAAAAACTTACCACCTTTGTCGATTATTAATGACAAAACTATTTTGAAATTTTGAAAGCTTTGTGATTTGATTAGAGCAATTGATGAGTTTTTTGTGACGATTCAACCTCCAGAGGTTTTGGCCTGCCACTTCTAGTCATCTTTGGCTTTATTTAACAGGATGTTCAACCCTTGCTACGAGGGATCTGTCTGGATGGTATTTGATACCCAGTTCTTTCGTGTAACGGCGCCGCCATCAGGTTGCCCCTTTGATTGATTGATTAATTGAAAAGTATGAAAGTTGCTAAAAATTCATTAGCACCTCTTCTAACAGATGGAATTGCAAAATAATTTGAAAACGAGAATTGAAAAACAATCAACTGGCGTTAGATAGCCCAATATCCCGACAAGGTTCTTCGTATCAATTAATTGCAATTGAACAACACGATTATTACTAAATTATTAATATTAAAACATGCCTTCCATGTTAAACTGAAGAAAAAAATTCAATTTTGTAAATCCAATTACTTCAAAAATATTTTTATGGATAATTAATGTAGTTTGGTTTATTTGGTTTCTGAAGACGCTATTTTATATTTATCAATTTGTTTAAGTTTTTATTTCATCTTACATTAATTATACAAATTCTTAAAAATGGAAAATAATATCCTTTTTTTCATTACCACAAATACACTAGCAAACGTATAACTATTGATTCATTGATTAAAATATTGTCAGACAATTTGAAAGCTCTTCTTAAGTTTCTGAGCAAAATTGGATAGATTATAATTATTTTTTTATAATATTTGATAATTTATAATTATTTGATATATATTGTTGATTTTGATGAAAGTTTAAATTTCAATATGTGAAAGTCGGTACAACTAAAAAATTTGCTAAAAAAGATAATTTAATATTTTTGTATGAATTTTCAAATCGTTGTTTGATATAAAAAACCTTAGTTCTAATAATGCCAAAAAATCGTAGCATCTTTTAAAAATTTTAAAAATTTAAATTTAAATTTTACATCGCTCTAGTCACTCGAGTTTTTGTTTAACGCTTACGAATAAGTTACATTTTGTTAAAATTAACCATTCCAGCCAGCTCATTAAACTGGTAAGTTCATCACTTTTGAGCGGTAATCAAAACTTACCATAAAAGTCATGCCTTTCTGTGAAAATCAAAGCGATCTTGTCATCCTCTTGATCCCGTCGAAGAATTCAAACGAAAACCGTCCCTTACAATTCGGCACGTTACCGGTTTGTGGCGCGACGCCGTGATGGATTCCACGATAAGACGTTAAAGCAAAATAAATAAACAGAATAAAACACAAACTATGCTGAAAGTGTGATAAAAGTTTAATGAAATTTTTATATGAAACTATCCAACTTGGTTCAGCGTGAAAGTTTAACATTTTTTTTCTCGAAGGGAAAAAGCTACCAGACGTTGTCTGGCACTTTTGGATTTTTCTTCTATTTTTTTTTTATTTTGTTCCACTTCTGGGAAATTTTTCCCTCCACCGGGAGTGCTGTGAAAAGATCGAATAAATGTAAGCACAAACACTAACGATTGTGTTTCCGTGCGCGTTCATGAGATCCTTTTTTTATTTTTTGGTTGGGAGGGAAAGGCGATGGGTGAGCTTTTATTCGTTCGTTTGTTTGCTTTGCGTTCATTACGCGTTACAGTGGAAAGGGTGGCCCTTCTAGTGGTCTACTAGTGGTGGTTCTGTAACGCTTACTTTCCCTCTGCTTTTGGATTTGCCTTACTGAAAGTATTTTGATAGCAATTTAAACTTCGCTAGACGCTGGAGAAAAGATGAAACATTCTGTAAGTAATGTTGCTTGTCCAATGGAAGTTGCATGGACTTGGAAGAGACTAAAAAGTACAGCCAGTTAGCTAAACTTTTCTTCGGTGACAGTGTAGCAAAACTTTGAACCTCTTCTAGAAACAACCCTATAGCGGTTGGAATGTATGTACGCTTTATTTCGTTCATGCAATTAATCCATATTGTTTCGATGCTGGAAATACAGTCAAAAAGGGAACTATTGAAAGATAAACTTTTCATAATCTTTAAGAACGAATTAGTCATTTAATCATTTAATCATCAAAAAAACATAACTGAGTAACAAATATTTGGCTCTTGTGTAGTTTTTGTTTTCCATTTACCATTTTTTTGTTGTTTGAAATAAAAAAACCCGACGATCGTGTTGCAACTGAACAAGGATGACACCGACCGGATAGGGTGGGATGTCCCATCGCCATCAGCGCTACTGCTGCTGCTGCCCATTTAATCAATTTTATGCGTAAATAAAAAACGCTCAAGGAGACGCAACCAAAAATGAATGAATCTCAGCAAACGCATGAAGATCAACGATCGTGCAACGGCTCGTTTTTTTTTGCCCTCCCCTTGTCAACTGTTTACGACCCATCATCCCCCAAAAAATATAAACGCACTGCGAAAGCGACCGGCCAAGTGAGTAAGTAAAACCTTAGCAAAAGGCAACATCGGAAGAAGATGAAGGGGGGAGAAAAAACAGTCCAAACGTAAAACAAAAAAAAACCCTTAATAAAAACACACGCAACCTCGAAAGTTTAGCCGGTGCTGTTGGGGTGGCCCTGGGGTGGCTGAGGTTCGCCATCTTTTTGGTGGATTTGGAAGCTTCATAAAATTAAGCACCCGCCGACGCAACCGTACGCACCTTCATACTTCATCTCGTTCGATTCGACGCTGTCATATGCTATTATTTCTTTATCTCTCCCCTCCACTTTCCCACTTCCCCACGACCCCTTCGACCCCTCTTCCACCACAATCAAGTTGCAGCCCACCCGCTCCCGTCTAAAGACGTGTGGCAGCTTTCAAAGCGTACGCCTTCGTCTTATTAATAGCTCCCGATGGTCGTTTGCTGTTGGACAGAAACTGACGGGACACACATTTCGGCACATCATTCAGCGACTGGCTTCAACAAATGCTGCGTTGGTGTGTTCACTTAAAAGCTGGCTGCTTCTATCATTTTCTGTTTTAAGAAACAATAAAAAAAGCTTCCAATGATCACCCCTATCGTTACGTAAAACCGTGTCTTCAAACTGCCATTATGGTTAATTTTTCAACGGAAAATGTATAATTTTTTGTGTGTTTTAGTAACACAAAGAGTGGTACAAAAAGAGAAAACACTTGCAAGTTGTTTGAGCTACGAAAACTCATATATGAACCGTAATTTTTTGTTCTCTCTCTCCTTCCAATTAAATGGTTTTGTAAAAGAATGCAATTGATTTTAAAATGAAAATTTCAACCTTCAATCCCAATTTGAATTGCTACCCTCGGTGAAACGGTGGAACATAATTTCATCCGTTCGCCGATTTCCACTTGATGCCCGATGCACTTGATGCAAATGCCAATTATTTGTGAAAAATGTACATACACTACCGGGCTATTCATGGAACGGCATTTTATTTGGCCGGGGTGGAAATGTTTTGCCACTCTGCCAGAAATTCGTTTGCAAAATATAAAAGCGTGCAAGATGCATTCAACATTCAATGGAAAACTAACGAAACATTGCAAATCTTTTCGTTTGTTTTTTTCCGTTTCGACATCGAAAAGGGTGTTTGTGTGTTAGGTTTGGAATTTGAATAATATTTCATTGAGTGTTTGACTATTTCGTGTTGGTATTCAATTCAATTGAATTACTGTAGAACATTTGTGAAAGGATAAATTCTCCGTTATGTTATCTGAGTTTAAATTGCTTTGATAAAACAGTGAATTGAAAGCGAATGGAAATGTTTTGACCGGCTTTTTTACGGAAATAAAGCTGGACAAATATGTATATGATGTTTTTGGAGTATAAAATTTTGAATTGTTACAATGTTTTCGTAAAAAGTAATTTAAAATAATATTTTAGTTTAAAGGAAATCTAATATTTGAAGCAAAAATCATATCATTGAAATTAAATTCCTGCATTCAACAATATGCAGGGTTTTGAATCTGAAACAAATTAGCTATAAATTTAACTGTTTAAATCCCAGTAAAACTTAGCTATTTAACAGGGCATATCATGATCAAAATTGGTTTTATAGACAAATGGGAAGAAGAAGTTTCCTGACTCCAGGTCCTTGCGTCTAAGCTTTCATACTGGAATAAACTCAGAATTTCGAATACTTAACGGACGTCGCTTCTTGTTCATGTGGATATTATCAAAAGACTTTGAGGTTTGATCGTCTGGTGTCATTCTAATGACGTCAACAATAAAGAGCTCATCCTACAGATCCTCTGTCATTCAAAACATGAGAGTCCAACAGTTATTTTCATTTACATTATCAGCATTCTTACTATGGACAGAGATCATTTCTCTAAGCCTTGTGAGATCCGGTGGAAGAGATGGTGGACATAGGAAGAAGGCCAACTACTAACGTCTAATACCAATTCACGGTGGGCAAATGCCTGTATGAAAATCGAAAAACTTACATCGTCATTCATGCAAACTTAATACATTTTTGGAAAATAGCTACTTAAACTAAGATAATACCAAACTATCTCATTTTCAAATTTTAATATCTTTGTGAAAAAGTACATCAAAATAGTAGGTGGTATGTTTTGTTTCAAAAATATGTTATATTGCAAGCAACATTAAAACCATTGTATTGAGAAAACCAATTAACCGATTTTAATAACGTTGTCTTTTTTGAATAGGTTTTTTAATATACTTTTCATTTGTATTCAATGTTTTGATAATATAATATTTTTCGTCTCAAAAATTACCAAAAACCAAAAGAAGGTCTTGCTGTACTCAGAAATGATGTATTATAACGATGATGAAATGATGAATATGAAAAATTACTGTCAATTTTGCAGTAACTGCTTACCGTTATTCAGCGATAACTGAATTGTTTAAATGATCTATATCACCAACGTGCAGCAAGTCCGGGATTGACTCAGAGTTGATAGTCCCCGTAGCTTCCATCTCCAAACTCCTTAGTTTTCTACCCTGCGATTCAAGCAAAGCTTCTTAGTGGAAGTTACGACCTTAGATTGAATTTTCAATCATCATTCTGAGAAGTCTGGATTATATCTGGTCCGGGATCGGTAAGAACTGATTGTGTAATCTCGACTGAACTCTGGTTAAAGTATACATACAGATGTAAGAAGTATGACAATAATGTTTTGACATTTTCGATTGCTTTCCTGTATTAAATGCCTCCATTAGAAGAGAATATTTTCCGCCACTAAAATAGTACAAAACAGCAAACTAAATAGTACTACAAATACGAATATTAATAAAAATCAATCACTTGCAGCACTAAATTTCATCCAATCAAAGCCATCATTCTGGCTTGCGCTACAATTAAAGGACATGGTTAGACACCAAACCGCCCCACAGTGCTGACCAATTTCCGCCAATAAATCACTGCCTCTAGTACTATTATTACAAGCTGTAGGGAGCAAAAAAAACTAATACAAGTATTAACCCCCTCCCGGCACTGAGACAGACTGTCAGCTTCGGCCGGGTCATAAAAGTGAGATTTAGAGTTGTGTTCACGGATCGATAGAGTTTTGCTAACTTTAACGACTAGACTGTCGCTGATGGTGGCTTTTCTACTTTTCGGGAGCCAGATTTATGTGGTAGCAAAATGGTAACAATGCACTGGGAGCAATTTTCCTTCGCAACCCAGCACAGATTCATAGTCCAATAAAGAGAAAAAAAAGAAAACTTTGCGAGCGAAAATGGAAAAGAAAAAGTATGCGTACACATGCGTCGACGCTAATCAGTGCAGCCGCTCGAAACAGCGATCGTTCCAGCAAAAGCTTGGCCCCTTAAACTTAGAAAGCACCACACGGAATGGGGACTTGGAATGGAAATGGAGAACTTTTTTTTTTCCTCTACTATTTTGTTTCTATCTGCCACTCCACTAAGAACCATTTGCTTGTCGCACCATTTCGCGTCAGTCGAAGTAAAGCAACAAAAAAAAAAAAAACAACCAACACAAGCATCAAGAAAAAGTAATAATTCTTCTTAATCTTGTCTATTAATTACTTCACCGTGTTCACAGGCGTCCCGGTACGCGCCTTACAGTGGGTGCTATTTTAAGCAATAGCATAGCGGTGTGTGCTCGGTTGGCGAACGAAGCACCACTGTAACGCTGCACGGTCGGTGTTTTGTGTTGAGTTTTTGTATTTCCCCAAGTGCACCAAACAAACACCTTCTTGGGTACAGACCCGACTTCGAGGGGTTGGGGCAGGAAAAGATGCGAAAAACTTTTCCTCCTTCCAGCGAAAAGGCAAAGCCAAAAGTTCATAGTAATTGCTGATTAATTTTCGAGCTCAAAAACATAAATCAACCAGACTGGATGTGGAATAATAGCACTGTTGTTGGGTCGTTAGTAGCAAATGGAATCAAAGTCAAATCGATATGGTTAGAAGGGCAAAAAAAAAAGAAAAACAAAATGATTTACTAAAAGAATAAAGAAGTTAAGTAATTATAAATTATTTATTATTTTATATTACTTACAAATTAAATTAAATAATACTAAATAGGTGTAACGTTTAACAAAAGCTGTTTGCTTTTATTTCAATACATAACGAAAAAACGAAAAAAAACGAGACACATAAAAGTGAAACACAAAAGGAAAAAAAAGAATAGAAAAAAGCACACGCTCACTCTTACGAACCGTAAGCAACACCTTCAAAATAAAAATAAAAATCAGAAACGAGCATCGCCCACGCGACGATTACAAGCGATTTGGTGATTTTATATTTGTGATACTTTTGTTTCGTTTCCTTTGCCATGTTTCCTGTTTCCCGTTCCATTTGTTCCCATGTTCAATACACGGGTGTCTTAAACTCCGCTTGTCCAACGTGTCTATAAGAGTGGCTTTTTTTTGTCGCGTTTTGGAGACAATCAAATGCGAACCCTCGGGCAATGTTTCGCCGTGGTTTGGGTTTCGATTTGAGCTCCGTCTTCTTGGCCGATCTTTGTGAAGTAGTTCGGTGTATGGGGCCACTGTAGACACACAGACGGTTTGACTTCATAGAAACAGGCAAGTAAAATATTGAAACAAAATCATCCCAAGAAGCTGGCGATCGTTAATTCGTATATTTTATTCAATTTTCAATAAGGTCCATCAGAGGCGCGTTTTGGTGCGTTGAGGTTTTAGGTTGTGTCTTAGAGACGAAGCTGCCGAGCTATCCGGATCGATCAGAATCGTTTCTTTCTTGCTCCGCCGCTGTTGCCGTGCTGGTGCAACGCTCGTCGAACGGAAGCAAAAAAAAAAGGTTGCATTTGTTCCCGTGTTAATAATCATGCCGTCATCCTAGTCCGGATCAGCCCCGTTCCGCACCAGCAATAGGAGCAAGCTCCGGTGCGTCCACTGTGTGGGCGCTAAAATACGAATCGCGTCCTATACGGGTGCCGCACTACAACATCTGCATAAATTGTGACCACTGCCGTTGCAATGAAGGAAATAATAATAATCGTCTCATCATCATCATCATCATCATCGTGCTGATCGTTGTTTTGCTGGATGTCACCGTTTTACCGTAGCGCGTGGATGGAATGAACTAACCATCCTCCTTCAGCTTGTTTAAGGGATGTTTAAGGGGAACCCGCACCACGACCGAGCGGAAGGTTTTGTTTTCGACCGCCCATCGGGCACGGACCGCTCTGGGCAAAAATTGTTTTGTAGCTCTTGCAGCCAAAAACCGTTTAATGAACCGGCAGTTCCATTCTTATCGAAATCTAGCTATTAACCGCCGGTGATCCCTACTCCCTTACCAGACGACAGGTGCTGCGAGATCCAGCAAAACGGTTGACAACCCAGAAGGTACTCCGGGTTAGCGGCGTCCCTCAAAACGGCAACGCTCCGGGCACTTGGTGCATAAGTTGTGGCCACTGCTTTGCTGCGAGTGTTGTCGTGTTTATGAATCATTAATAGATTCACGTGTTTCTCTCCCTTCGCATGCGAAGTGCCTGGTAGGAATGTATCGTTTCGAACCCTCCCCGTATCCGTCGAACGTCTTTTCGTAGCCCGAATGAAGCCACAAAAATCGTCCATTTGAAATAACAGCGGGTCAGGTATTTAACATAAATTAGAAGGAAAAGCTGATGCCTAGATATGATAATCGTTGATCTGAATGTTTCTATCGTGTGAGGGAGCGAGAGCGGCAGGGATGATGTAGACATGAAGGACTTTGAATAGACGTAGCAGAACGCATCGAATAGCGTGCCGTCACTATTGCCAATGAAGCTATAAAGTGAACGATTGGAAGTTATCCACAGATTAACTACTGCAAAGAACAAGACGGAGAATTTTAAACGCTATTTATCAGATAAGCGTTTTGCTACCGGAAATGTTACGCGTTTCACAAATGATTTAAATTTTGTTAATAGAGCACTTAACTTTTATTCAATACAAGAAATGCTAATTATTTTAATTTTTTTCGTAGATTTATTTTTTATTGCTGAAAAAAATCCATTTTTAAATATGATTCAAGACTTGATTATGAATGATAAAATTGATGAACGTGATTATAAATGATAAAATTCTCAATGAAAACTATATTTTAACAATTTTTAATCCTAATTTTTTAAAATATGAGGAATTAGGATAAGTAATAGAACACAAACGACGATGATAATGATATAAGAACATAGTATTCACAAGTATGCATCAAAGTGGTGGGACAGTGAAGAAATCGTTTATTATGAGTTACTTTAATGTAGCTAAATATTAAACCTTTACATCTACTTTCAATACAGTCAAAATAGATGTTCAGTTACATCTAATTTCAAACAGTGTATCGTATGAAACTGATCAGACTAACGAACCGAACTACCAACAAAAGGTGTTCAGTACACCGCCAAAATAACGTTATGCCATAAAACTGCTATAAATGCTTGTAGTGACCAGTTGCTAACCTTAAGTGTTTGTTTGGAATGTTTTTACCTCTAATTGGATATTTTTATTATAAAAAGGCAATATGGATTCATGATATAATTTTCATTTTGCAATAAATATTCCTCAATTTAATTTTTCATCTCATAACCTTTCATAATCCTGATTATCCATCACAAAGCCAAATATCGTTCATAACAGCAAAAAGTTTTGTTTTCACTTTAACGCACACTTTTGTTTCTGTGGATTAATGCGCAGATCAAAGTCTACCCTGGCCAGACTCACACACAACCACACAGAGAGCACTACATTATTCGTGCATACCACCCATCAGCAAAACCCAGCGCCAGCTAGCCAGATTAAGATGTTAAAGAGGGAACAATAAATTATTAATTAGATTCATTACTCCATCATCCACCGTCTTCATCTGGTGCATGACTCAACAGAACATGCCCTCAAAATCATGAACAGCATGCGAGTTTACCACGAAGTTAGCCACAGTCTGAGGAACGGTTGATGGTCGAAAGCCCTTTTTACTGAACCCCTTGGCACAGCTTCTTGCCCACTTACCGCAACTCATGACGTACTGACTATGACGCTTTGGGCAGTACACGATGGGAAATCGGGCTGCGGCTCTCCCTGGGTGTTCCGTGGCGAACGCTTGCAAAAGAAAAATAACATTTTGATTAAAAGTGAAAACCTGTGGTATGGAAGATGAAGGAAGAAGGGGAAAAAAAGTCAAATCCCTCCCGCGATGCCAAAAACCGATGGCGTACGTCTTGCGCCATCGAATTTTTTTCTCGAACACCCAAACGCCCGTTTGGATTGATTTCGTTCCACTGAAGGGGTTATTGTTGATGGTAGAAACACATTCCGCCGGTACTCGATCCTGCGGGTACGTGAAGGCGAAACATATGGCCGATCAAGGTGGCTAGACCTACAAGGATACCGAAGCAAATTTGGTTAATAATCGTTTTCCGTGGTTTTTGCGGTTTGTGTGAGCCCGGGAAGAAGAATAGGAGAGAAAGGGAAACGTCTTGCTGCTGAAGATGAACGAGTGAAGAGAACCGGGAAAGAGGTTGAAGGTTTGAAATAATTTCTTTCATAACTGTGGATATCGTTTTGATGAGTTTGGTGCAGTGGATCGATATATGATGATCACTGTTTTTCGGTGTGAATCCATCATACAAGACATGAAAAAGTTTGTCATTTCTTCGGTATAATATTTACCTTCCTTTAAAGTTCAAAATACGCTTTATACTAGCTTCTTGTCTTCTTGGAAGGCGCTTTTGCTATCACTTCGCGTAAACACATTAACCTTCAGCAAAAGGCACGAAAGACTAAAAGCTATATGCATGAAACCGAAATCACCGGCTAATAAGGAAAAGATACGGAAGGGAAAGAAACATCACGATGATTGATCTACGGTAGCAAGCCAATGCGGTTAAAGAGCCCGGGGTCTACGCCGGGTCTCGCGCCATTGTTGTGCGTGAGGATGAAAGTGAAAGATTAAAATCTCAATCTTCGACCATGATTAGACAAATTTTCCGTTGCTTTGTTGATTTTTATCCTGTTTCCTGTACTGAAACCGAGCCAACCTATGACTCAATTCCTTCCGGAGCTACATCTATGTGCTTGGACATTGGGGGCAGAATATTCTTTCGCCCTAGGACCGATCGCGGGAATTCTTTGCTTTCTACGCAATGCACAAACACACAGCACATTTGGACAACACACGGGAAGCAAATATCCTTTGACCGAGCGGTTGAAAAAAAATCCACTTCCTTCAAAAAAGGATCAGTTAAAATGTCCTTCCTTGCGTTTTCGTGGCTCAGAAAGCGAAAAAAAGTTCAGCTTAAAATATAAAAAAAACATCTCAAACATCATGTCCAACGCAACGGGGCCTAGTTTTAACCAACTAGGGTTCTTTGTATCGCACCCCGACCCAAGAACGCCAGGGTTCGTCCTTTCCGCTTCCGCAGCGATGCGTCACGGTCCATTTCTATTGTTTGATGAACTTTGTGTTCCAAGTGCGCGTATTCATCGCTTTGTGCCCTTTGCCGCTTTTGACGCCTGCTTTGATCGGTTTCGGATCGATTGAGCCATCGGCTGTGAGGGATTTTGGGTGAGGGATCGATGGGCGAGGTGGAAGAGTTCTAAATTGTCCTAAGCTTTATCGGAAATCGTTTCCTAAGGGTAGAATGTTTTGTTCGAAAGCAGCTTACAGGGTTATGGATGTGGGTATATTCCCTACTGATGGGAGTAGAAACTTTCTTTTTTTTTGACAAATTTTATTGCTTACTCTGCACCGATTCAGTTGATCTAAAGGCTTAAGTTTAGACAGTACACCCATGGACTTATTAGGTTTTTTTTTATTAAAAAAAAATATTTTACAAAATGTGATAGAATAAAAAATACACAAAAATATACAAAAGGTATAGAAAGAGAAAGACAATGAAAAGAAATTAATATAACATATTTATTTATTTAAAAATGTACCAAAAACATAACAAGAAACCACTAAACTAAAAGACACGAACAACAAAGGATATCATTTAATATGAATACGCAAAGCACAGAATAAACGAAACAAAATGGTACAGTCTAATTTCAAAATTAAAATAAAATTGTTGATTATTTAAAAATATGGCAAAGTAAATTAAACCATTAAAAATTATTAGAACAGAAAGTATTAAAACAAGAAATACCAAGCTAGTTGTTTGGCTGTTTTTAATGTTGTTATATTGTTTATTTGAGCAAACGTGGGTAATTGCAAAAGTTATAAGAAATATAGACACAAAATATCTAATTTAATTGTAAAACTAATTATTCGAAATTTATAGTAAAGTAACAAGAATAATTATAAACTCAATATTAAAATTGAAATGTTTCGGTATTTCATGTGCATACTCTAAAATGTAATTTATGGTTTAAATTTAAGGTTAAAATGACTTCCATAAACCTGTCGCATCCATCTACCGTTAAGAGCGATGGCAGCGTAAAGCAATCCAATGGCTTTTTGTTCTCTTTCCTTACCTTTGTAATGAGCTGGCTAATAAGTCTTTGTCGACCTCCCGCTACGATTGTAAATGGCACCATTTATCCGTAACTGTTGGTCCAAAAGTGCATCCTGGCACTTTTTTCACTTGACCTAACGCACATTGCCACCGTGCCGAGCGTCCCTTCTTTACGCTTCCATTCACGATCCTTTTGCCGTTTGAAATACGGGCACCATTTCCCTTTTTTTTCAACTGACTCATCCCGATCTACCGGTAAGCACGTTTTTCATACTCTCCCTGTCTTAGCGTTCCCCGCAAACCTTCTACCGGTGTTTGGGAAAAAGAATGAAACCGCGTACGGAAACGTTTCTAGCAAACGGTGGGGAACCTGGACAGGTTCAGAATGAAGAGACCTGCTGCAGTCGTCTTAATTTTCTTCGTTAACGCTTCTTCCGCGGGTCGTGGCTGGTACGGGCACGCGATATTCGACAGGTGGCTTGACGACTTCAGTTCACATGGTTCATGGTTTTTCTGTTTGGTGGTGGTTGTGTGGCAGCATAAATTTACCACCACAAAGCACCACACAGCATGAGCTGTGGATTTTCTGTGGATCCAGCGATCCAGATCCAGTCCGTGAAGGCGACTTGATGAATCGACCAACTGAACGGTAATACCTTTAAGCGGGGCTTGTTTTTCATCCGCTTCGTTTGTTGGCGTTTTGTTACGTCCACGCTTCCACACACGGTGTTGACCTTACTACAAGAAGCGCTACGCAGTTTTGCGTATTTTACGAGCTAGTTCCTCGTTCTTGCTCAAATGACTTTACCGAGACATGAAAGTCTTTATTTCTCTTTTCATCTTCCTACATGGTTGCATTTCACTTGCATTTACTGGAAGTGGATGAGCTTCTGAACCGTGTGGTGTGAATGATGGTAAAGCAGTTACTTCTACAACGTGTCATCTAACGTCAGCTCATCGAACTCATCGAGTAAGACGTTCGTAACCGTGACTGGACAAATGCACGGCGACGGGACATGATGAAATATAGTTGCCGGCGTTTATTTAGAAGTAAATTTCCTTTTTAGCTTTCGATTACAGAAATGGGAACAGGAACGAAGGGAGAATGTTAGAAGCGAAAGTAGTGCAAACGGTTTTTGAAGAAAGAAAAAACAAACAGTTGGGATGAGTTTAAAGTTTAGGTGAAGTGGGAAAGCTTTCATGACATGGCACACTTGTAAGGAAACCGAAGGTGATCATTTTTTTTTCAAACGAAAGTGCTTTTTTTTGTCGCATGACTCTTACGAAGGTGCAAGTAAACTATTTGAAACAGCTTGTTTTTTTATTTTTTTATTTTTTAATATTTTTTCTTTACAGATTTTTTTTATATATCTTTTGATTTGCTTTTGGCCATATTTATTAAATTTACTTGAATGGCTCATAGTTGTTATTAAAAAAAGGAAAGTTTACTTAATGCGATTTTTAATTTATGCCTTAACAATTACCTCTTCACATAACATAAAATTTAAGTAATGGCTAATTAGAAAAAGATGCCAGATTACTGAAAGCATGATTGAAGAATTTAAAGAAATTAACAAGTAAAGTCAGAAGACAGAAAAATATTTAATTTAAGAAAAATATTAAAAAACAAAACATAAAAATAAATAAAATGATATAAAAGTAAAAACCATGATAATTAAAAAATATTGTTTAAGAAAGTATATAACAATCTACCGTACACATTGTATATTGTATTTCACCATTAAACTTAGTTAAATACTCCAATTCACTTTTATTATACAAACGAAAAAAGTCTTTTTCAGCTTTTTAACGTTCGAACAGATTCAATAAGCCCTTTTGTTATTTATAGTGTGTTTGAATTAATTAAAAAAGTTCTATATTCTGGCATCTAAGTCTCTTTCGTTCTCCGTGTACAATTTTTGTCTATTTTATATAATTTTCAAAAAATCGAAATCACTCAAAGAAAAATTGTGTTTACTGTTCAACATGTACAAAAATATGATATTCGTTATACTTTATGAATGAGGACAAACAAACAAAAACCAATCGATATTAAAGAAAAACCCATTGGAGATCACTCACCATAGGATCACGCACCGTTCCCAAAAGACATGCAATGGAATAAATGAATTAAAATTAAGGAAGTGGTTACGGTGGCAAAGTTATGAATGAAACCAAATCGAACCCCACAGCGCAGTGTCCTTTCCGTTTTCTTGCACTATTTATAACTTCATTCTTGCCGGTGTACGTTGGTACGTCAACTCTTGCCAACTGTCGGTGTTTGCCCGGTAAAACCGGAGGGATATGAAAACTTATGAAAAAAAATAAAAACTAAAAACACACACACACGCAGAAAGAATTGCTCTTCAATCACAAGGAATGGCAAAGTTCGACACGAAGTAAGGAGAGGGTAAAAAAATACACCCAACAAACCTGAATCTTATGAATGGTCACAATCTCTTTCTTCTTCCCATACCTCTCGGACTGTATGCATTCCGTTCAAACCATTCATTCAACCACCCCTAGAGATAATCATATTGATTCGGGATTGTGTATGCGACCGTGAATGAAACAAGAACTAGAGAAAGAGAGAACAAAACAACAAGCAACAACGAAACAGAAAAAAAACTATGTTGCTACGTAGACTTTTGCAACGGTCGACTTAAGCCTGAGGAAGAAAACCGGTTCATGTATGGTTCAACTAGTGGCTCTCAGGTTATTTTTTTGCATAGCGCAAAAAAAAGGAAGGCGACGTGTTTGAGTGACGTTAAGAGACCCACTAGAAGCACGGGACACGCGCTAAACCAATTCAACGACAGAAAAAAAATACCCGATCCGATTGTTTACTGGACACACTGCTCGAAAGCTAGAGAACCCACGCAAAGCTCTTGCGCCGCTTGGAACCCTCCTCCAAAAAGTCAAAGAATAACACTAGAGTTCGCGCTGGCGAATGAATTCGGGCATCAAAATGGAGCACTCGAACACGGCCGGACGTTCACGTGGGGTTACCATTCAAACAATCGTAAATATTACGATGTGATTTAAGAACACACACACGCACAGCACCGCAGTGTAACGCATGTGTGTACTGCATGTAAAGATAATATCTTGAAAGGGTGTTGAGAAGAGATTTGATCTGATTTAAAACCCATGTTTCATTCGATCTTTTTTTTTGTTGGGATTCGAATTGTGACGACTGATGACCAGATTCCTTGACTGTTCAACGAAGAAATCATTTACACGGTGGACGTGGTACGGGCACCACTCGTGGCGGTGTAACCTTTAATTAGATTTATTCATTCCCTCAATCTCGGTTGAACCGTTCAAAGAATACCTTGAGAAAATATAGGCAAACAGAAAGGCAGACGAACCCCCCTTCATTATGGACCCTTTCAGAGTGTGTTTATTAGAGAGAAATACTATGCCGAGCGTTGATTGCGATCGTCCGTTATAAATATTGAAAACCGCCACTAAGTGGAGTGGAGTCGAATAGCATAGAATTAGACAGGAAGAGGCACATATTTGATATGCGGTAAGAATAATTGAAGTTGGCCGTCTATAGCGACAGTTTCTAAAACTGTTCTTTGGTTTGCAAATGGGGAAAGAATTAATGGACATTGGAAGTTCTTCTGATGCCGCGTCTATTTAGCATGCTTTTAGTGAGTTCCACAAAACCTGTTCAGATGCATCTGTCAACGCATGTATTTTCATGCATTAAATACCGTGACATTGTTCATGAAACCTACTGTCGGTTAGTTGTCACTTCTTCCAATAGCAAACAGTCGACTCAGAATGTAGATTTTCCCCTAATTTTGAGAAACGGTTACAGTGATTTCATTCCAAGATTCCCCCCTAAAACAACCAACCGAGCATCTAAACACGACTCGTTTCAAGTAGAGAACTCAACTGTCACCATCGAGACATGGTTTCCCTTTTGAGCCGCACAATACATACAATTATCGAACGACGGCGAAGAACACTTCAAAGTTCGATTTCGTATCGAAGAACCGTAACCAGCGAGGGCAGATTGCGAGTTGCGTTAGATTCATTTTGACTTTGAAGCATGTTGCTCTGTCTTGAATTGATTTCATTAAGATGCATAAGCGGGATGATGTGAAGGGCATTGGGGAATACGGGGAGAGCAACTTCTACGCTTGGTAGAAGAGAATGTATGCTACGGCTACTAATGCTAAACCGAACGGAATTCAAGAAATAGAGGATGCTGCGGTTCGAGCGTCGTAGTCTTGTTTAATTCTATACATTTTCGGGTTTTGCTTTATTTTTTTTTCCTCTTCTGGAGCGACCGCCATTCACCCTAATGCGCTGTTTCGTTCGAGTTTTTAAGTTAGCATAACAGGGTTATTGAAGACTTGAAGGTTGTTGTGATTGTATTTTTTTGGTTTTTTGAAAATAACTTCAAATGTAAGACATTGATGTGAATTTGAGTAGTGTAATGTTTAAAAAATTAATGAAGAAGAAATTTTATTAATTATTACTGATTTATTCAAACATTTACTAAGAACCACGAAGCACCCTGTATGGAGGCATTCCTTGTCAATTTGGGACCCATGTGGATGTGGATTTTTTGGATCTTTTTTTCCCCTAGCAGTTGTTTTGTTTTCATCTCATTCACCAACTCCACCGAGCCACAAAGGCATGCGAAGAACTTTGCCCGCATGTATCAAGCAATGGGGCTAGGAAAAAACGGGTCATCTCTTAATGACCACTTTCAGTTTGACAGACGACCGGACCAAAAAAAAAAAAACTAACAACAAAAAGAACACTGTTGTCCCCAGTGGTTGGACACTGGAAGCCCTCCGGTTCCATTCCCTTTGTTTTTATCACCCTCCCAAAAAACACAGTTTCGATCGACGCGATCGACGGTTCAATCGGACGTGCTGGACTAATTGAAAAAGACTGCAATAATTCCATTAGCGCAAATCGGGACCATCACGCCGGTGCCGTAAAGGGTGCCCACGAATGGTCGCGTGGTCGAACATTGAGGAAATGAACCATAAGCTAATTAAAGCTTCTTCTTTACGGTCTGACCCGAATAAGCATCGATTTCGGGCCACATGTGTGGCTGTGTGTTTGTTTGATTTTTTTTTTTTGGTTCTTTTTCCAAGTTTTATCCCACTTTGTTGTCGTTGTTGTTGCAGTTGGTTTGATTACGCACGATGGACGACACTTGTGCCAAACCATTATGCATTTTTCGCGCTTTCACGTTCAATCTTTTCCCTTGCCATTTTCACCTTTTTCGTGGACCTTCCGGTTGATACAAACACAGCTACAAATGCTACTTGCTGATTAATGTCAGTGCTATTTAAGCCAGATTGAAGTTTTTTTTTGCTTCCTCATTTTGTCCACTGCGAGTTGTCAGACTACACCGGAAAGTTCGAGAATTGGAAGACCTTGTTTTGCGCCGATCTATCCAATCCGCAGCACTGACCTCTTTATCGTCCGCGTGTCGTCAGCGTGATTGTTCTGCGACTGGTGAGTGACCATCCCAAGCGGTGGCTACGGTAATGAGAAAGAAGATGACTCCGTTTGCACGTTCCATCCCGTGACTCGGGTCCCGGTTGTTATGGTTGACATTTCCACACGATGGTTCAACTTTTCATTCTTCCTTCCAATCTTCCGAGAAAGTCGAGCTCGGAACGCAACAACTTCGGCAACGGTGTTCGAAGACATCCGAAAACTATTCTCATTTAGATAAGATTGCGCACGGAACAGGTTAATGGTGTTTCCTGACCACGAAGGCGACCAGAAATCCGCTTTTTGTCCGTCGTCCATGGAGACGTCGCACGAGTGACCATCAAAACGTGTAATCCGGTACGGTGCAGGAACGGAACACAGGGACGAATGTGTTTAAATTACAGAACGAGCAGGATTACGCTGGTCTTGGTGCTGTAGTAAAGAACTAAAACCACCGAATCGGTACGGTTAGATAGGTGAAGTTTTTCTAGAACAATAAGTGATGGTGATGATTGGAGGATCCTTCCATCGTTGGGACTGATGGGAATTTTGTTGTAAAGGAAGCGATCAGTGTTAAGTGGTCGCTTATGGAAGAACCGAACCGGGTCGGTTTCTTTGTGACTCATACTTACCGCAAGATGTAAATGACTCACCAAGAGTTGGTTCGTTACATGGTTAAACTTTGTCAAACATTGTTACACAGTGCATCTTCTTTTGTTCCAGAAGCATTGTCCAACTTGTAATTTGATAGTTTTGATTCAATTTCGAAGTTAACGTTTTGGAAATAATACATCCACTTGGTTTTGCAATAGTTTAGGTGAATTAATTTGCAATTTGATTTGTTGATAAAAACAAAGTTAAACGATTGATTCTCAAAATTTTCTTGCTCTCAATATGCAGCAAAACAATTAAAAAGGCATTGGAATAAATGCTGAAAGTGTATCATAACTGTAAATAATGTTATTTTTTCAAAAAAATAATGCACAAGCACAACTTAAACTGTTGCAAATCGAATGAAAATAGAATAAAACGAAAGATATAAAAAATAATATTAATTTTTTTTAAAAAGCATTAAACGTTTCACTACAAACAGGTGTTGAAAAATCAAATAATGTAAATCTCTTTACCATCTAAGTATATTATGCAATTAAAAAAATCATAAAAACATGTTTTAAAGATCAGAATTTTGTTTTAAAATGTTCAAAGCAACCCACAAATATACTGGCCTGGAAAAAACTGGAAATTACTTAAAAAAATCAATAAGTTTTTGTAAATAAAATTGCCCTGAACTGAACTTATATATGTATAACTGAACTACTTTTAAATGTACACAGGCATTAAATAAATAGTGAACGAAATAATGTTACAAACTTACACAAAATGTTAACAAAATGCAACATTAAACAACTAAGACCTTTTTTTTATTCATAAAGAACGGCCTGGCCGTATTGCTAAGGTTAAAAACTTAATAATTAAAAAAAAAACAGAAAAGTATTTAAAAAAAATAGAAGTTTAAGTAAAAATGCCTTAAAAAGAATTGTTTCAAATTGATTCATTGATAAACAATATATTTTCATAGAAGAAATAAAGGAAAAAATGACAATGTTTTGATTATTCAAATATTTAAGATATTTGAAGACTTTTTCATTTTAACCTACTTTTTATGCAAAAACCATTTTCAAGTTGCATTCTAAACTAATGCAAAATAAACAAATCATGGTTAAAAAATCAAAATTCAATAAAATATACGAAGCAATAAAATCGCAAAATGAAAGCAAAAAAATACATTCTCCAACGTAAAAAATACCTTGCTCCAAGCCGATAAGCCAACAAGGCTACTACTGAATAATAATTTACATATCTCTTTAAAAAAAGAACAAAACTAAAACCCGCTTTCGGTGGCATTTTGCAGTGTGTGGATACTTTTCGGACCACTCCACCGACTTGTTCCTTGAAGGAATCGCTTCCGTGGTCGAACAGGCTAATTTGTGATCGGGGTAACAATATCAAACTGGTACCATTGCTCGGAACAAACCCCTCAGACACAAACAAACAAAAAAAAAAGAATGCAGCAATGTTGGACCGGTCCTTCATTCGATAAGCAAATGTCAGCAACAGCTAAATGCTGTTAATTGTGACAGGTTTTCCTTTTACTTCTTTTTGGAAGTTTAAAACCCCTAAAAGAATGCGAGTTAGTATTAAGCAAATTAATTTTCGAACTTCTTCCGACATTGCATCGTAATCTTTTGATACACTTTCTGCTCGGTGTGCTGCTTTATTCAGTGGGACGTTTGGTGACTTTCTTCTTTGACTTCATTCGATGAGTTTCGGTGTTGGAGCAGACGGGCGTTGGTTCCTCCCGCGATGCAGTAGAACGTAATGGCAGTAATTTACTTCGGAACGCTACATACGAATTTAGTCTACGCCGGGACACAATCACGCCAATGGTCCAGCAAAACTCGTTCACGTTCTTTTTCTCGCTCCGCTGCCGGGAGACTCAATCTCGGCTACGCTTGTGGCGGTTTGGGAACCGAAGGAATGGCGTGAAGGTACGCAAGAACGAGAAATAAACGAATCCAGCAGCAACCTGATGCGGAAAAGGCCAACCCATTGAAAACTAAATTATTATGCTGCACCATCACCCGACTCCCCGGAGGGGTGGAAGAAGCTTGACGCTGCCACACAATGCCCAACGGTGCCCCAACTGCTCCGGTTTGGAAAACATAAGTTTTATCTTTTTATTCTGCCCTTTCCTTTCGTCGTCTTTTTCCATATACTTTTTTCTCCTTCATCTTTCTTCCACACACCTCACACCCATGCCACTCGGTCGCACCGTACTAGGCCATACAACTTTTGTACCCATGGGAAGCTCATCCAGCTCGCTAGAGGGAAACGACTTTGCGAATGATAAAGAAGACGTCCAGCTTCACAACGCTTTCCTTCACGCGCCTCCGGGGCCGCGTGTGGCTTTCGGGGTTTTGGATCACGCGACCACTACCCACTAACGAACGAATTACACCCATTCCCGAGGTTTGACTCCAAACGAGGCTCGCGGTGCGGTCACCTAATTGTGTTCTATCTTTCCGACTCCACCCGACCCGACCCGCCGCTAATGGCTTTTTCTACCTCCCTTCCATCTCTCCTCCTCTCCCCTTGCCACATTTATCCAATCCGAATGTTATATGCTCCGGTGGAAAATGTTATACCAACCTGATCGGATAGCCTCCGGTAGGCACACGCCTCGAGAACAAGCACACTTCAAGGGGCAGCACGGCTCCCATACAACCAAACACCAATTGACAGGAGTGCGCTGGTCGTACTGCGCCGTTTCGTGTGGCGATAGGTACTACGTTTGCGTGCGAAAGGAGGATGACGAATTCAACATTGATTGATTATTAGTTGGAATGGTGGAAGTTAGCAGCCGATTCATGGAAAGGCGGCGAAACGGTTTACTACGCCGTACACGCAACAATCCCGGGGACCATCTTCGCCGGGATGGGTTTGCTGCACGCCGTACGAACCGTGGCCGTGGAATCAGGTAGCCGTCAGTCGGTGTGTCGATGGTTCGGATGCGATAGAACGACGGAGAAACAGGTTTGGTGTGATGCCGCTGACGATGCCCGCTGATAGATCGCCGAATGCGGCAACGTAAGGTAATTTAGCTGGCCGAATCCGTCCATGGTATGCCGGGCGTGATCGAGTTTTTCTTTGCTGTTGTGGTGCCTGCTCCAGCCGTTGCTGCCTGGTGGTAAATATTCAATCAATCAAATTCGAACAACTTTCCGATGGTCAAATTGAAGCTCGTTTTTTTGTTTTTGGTTTGGTTGTGTAGCAGTGTGTCGATTCAGTTGCTTATGAATATTTAATATATTGTGCGTAAAGAATAAACCCATTGCAAGGAAGATCGAGAAGGAGAGTATCTGTTGAGGACATGGTTTTTGGTATTTTAAGGAAATATTTATGGAATCTAAGAAAAAGAACTTACGATATGTAAGAATTTCTGCAAAGCTTTTTTTTAGTTATCACGAAAGGATGTTAATGGTGTCCACTGAAGACATATGTCTTAATAATTAACTTATTTAAGCCTTATTTACACTTATTTAAACCTTTCAGGTTTAAGGGCTGTAAACATGCCAATGATATAGTAGAGATCTGTAAAATGACTAAATTAGACAAAAAAAAGTATTACTAGTTTTGCTGAATTAAAATCCAACGCTATAAAAGCTTTATGACAAGAATTTTTAATAAAACTTTTATATTTTCATAGTTAATGCCTCTTATTTATGTATCTTCTTTTTTATAGCAGCAATTATTAAATATAACGGGGCGGCCCGGTGTTCAAATCCCATCCGGTCCGTCTCCCCGTAGCATGGGCTGACTATCCTGCTACGTGGTAAAATATGTCTTGATACGGCCAGGCCGTTCTAACCGAACAAAAAAAAAAAAAAATTATTAAATATTATACTCATTGGCTTAAAGTAATTTGCTAAAAAAACGGAAAAATAATAACATGTTTTGAACGAGTTTTGAATGAAAATAAGTTTCCAATTTTAATTCCGGTCATTAAATATGTACAAGTTGTTTAAGAGCTATTAAAGCGGACCACTAAATTCACGAAAAATCCATGTAACAACGAAAGTTCTGCTCGTAATGTGTTCCGTTTTTGAGACGATTTTTTGAGGGAAATCTTTAACGATAATCATCTTGAATAATTTTTTTTAAATAGTGCTATGTTTGAGCTGTTGAATTTAAGACTCTAACATAATAGATATCGAATATTTTTTTTAATTTAAAATTGAATTGAATTATAAAAAAAACATTGAACTGGAACATTATCCATCAACTAGTATTATCTTCAACTTAAATTTTGTGCTATAAAACCCATGGGATGTCAACTTTATAAATCTGTCTGACAGCAAGTGTCTTATAGTGTGTGCGTATACTAAGTAAAGTGAAACTCGGAACTACTTGTTCTTTAAAATAAGAACTGACTAGTAAACATTAACAACATTCCTAAGTGTACGAATAATTCTTTTTCAAAAATTGGAAACTTTTCAGCTCTTGTTAAAATAATTTACAAAAACATATTACTTTTATATTAACCTATCACTCAACATCTACTTAAAATATGTTTTAAATTCCCATTAAACGTTCAGTCCGTATTTACATTCAGAATTCCTTTAAAGCAAACAATTATAAAGAATTATAAATTATAAAAGTGCTCTAAACTCTGTTAATTAAAATAGCCTACATTTTTATTAACGTTAAACCCGTTCTGTTGCATTAGTGGCATATTAAAGACATTATTAAATCACAAGAAAGAGTAGAAGTGTGGAAGTCGAATAGTTTTAGGGAACTGCAAATGACAGTACAAAAAAATGTAAATATGAGTTTATAGTACCCAATGAAACTTGAAGACACAATTGAACAACTTATGATGAATGTATGAGTGTTTACGACACTATATACTATACAAATAATCAGTATTGATACAGACTTCCTATAATAATTAAAACACTTATATTAAATATTTTATAACCATCTTTAAATAACACCACAATTAATGTTATCGAACGCAATTAAGATCCTAACGATGGTTATAGTAGCTAAAGTAAATAAACAACCCCGCACAGATCACTACTGAGGGGTTAGTGCAGACACTGTTGTTGCCGCCCTTCAGTAGCCTCACCTATACACGCATCGATGCGCTCCAGTTTTAAAACTTCTGGCTTATGGGCCCCCCCATTTTATATCAAGCATTCGGATTCGGTGATCGTAAAATCTATCCCCATCATCTGCTTCATCCTTTCGCTCAACGCTTTACACCCATAAATACCTCGTAAAAGTCAACCGTTTTAGCCACTCTAATAACTATCCTTCCGTACCATAAACACCGGTAAATTACTACCATTTATGATTTAGTATCGTACGGGCTTGATTTAATGAGTGGCCAAGAACAATCCGTTGGCATTTGTGGATTTTTTTATTTATTTATTTGTGTGCGTGCGCTCGCGCGTGTGTGTATGTCGTTGTCTATTGCCAGCCCACTAGCAAACGAATTGTTTTGCCGGAAGATTATAGTGTGTCCCATGGAATCATGTTTGCCCATGTTCGGTCCATTTTACCGATTAACCTCTATTGTGGAGCTCCGGAGAGAATAAGCTTTAGTGTCGCAAAATAAAATTAACAATCCACTGTACCTATTGAATGTATCTTGTATCTTGCGTTCATCAAGAACGGAAACATTCCGTTTGCGTACGCCTTCACTAGCAGCTGAAAATTCTTTCCACCGTCTAGAGGGAGTGCGATCCAGCAGAAGACGAATAGGGTCTCAAAATCACTAATGCTATGCGGTCACGGTTCGTTGCATTTGGCTGCAGATCTAACCGGGGGGAAAATTTCCTCCCACCTGGGGAGTTATTTTCAAAACCTGGGGATGACCATTGTATTTGTGTGTTTTGGTACTTTTTTTTCGACATAGCGTGGGAATTCCGTTCGGGTGGATTGCACACGCGGAAATTGTGTTGCCCTTCGTTCGTTGTGACTCAACAACTCGATTGCGTTTCTGGGTGATGGACAGGTAAAGATGGGAGCAGTTTAATGTTTGGGTCTTAGGTTTTTTTTTGGGTATAATTTATTGAGCTAAGCATTCTCAAGGTGTTTTTCGAGGTAAAGATGTCTCCCAATAAATTTTAAGCTTTGATTGCTCTTTTTTTGGTTTGTTTAATTTTTGGTAATTTTTTTTATAAAACCCTGTCAGAAAAGATATTTTTAATAAAACTAGAATATAAGAGATCCTTAGGACGGAAAATCAATTTAAAAATAAATCAAACGATAATTATTGGACGCAAACTCTTAATTGACATTTCCACAACCAATTCATTATCAGCTCACGTACAAACCCGTAATGAAATGCGTTACTAGCGTAACGATCGCACGTTGCAAATTAATGAATGAAATAGTATACTGGCCTTGTAAGATTTACAAGTTTGCCCTGCTTCATTCTTGCACCAAAAACCGGATGTATTCCAGTATTTCCATTCACGTTCGGAATCATTCTCGTCTCTGACTTCTTGGGGCAAGACTTCAAGTTTTATAATGTTAATCACCTCTCCCCGTTCGAAGACGTCCGATATTGTGAGCATGTTTATTACCGGTCAGTTTCGCATCCTTTGCTGCAAATGAATAACATTTGTACGCAGCATTCGTTTCCGGCGCAACTGAACCTCCTAAAGATCGGAGTGAGAATCTCCGATGATCTGGACTGACAAATGGGACCACTTTTTCTCACCTCCACTTAAAGCTCAATAAACGCAAGCCGTTCGTTGGGGTGAGGTTGCTTGTAATACTAATTTATCGTTGTGTACAAGTGTGAAACTTGGGTTTCAAACCCCCCGAAGTCCCCGTGGCGGTGGTTTGTAGCGGAGAGAAGAAGATGCAATCAGCTTGACCACTGTTTCCGGATTGTGTCGGATGTGATAGGATGTTTAAAACGGCACAGGAAAAGAGTAGTAGACAGCAGTAGGCTTTTATTGGCGTCGGTTTTGAGTTATCACCACTGATCGGATTATGGTGATAGAAATATATCAAATGTTTCAATTGCATGTTGAGTTTCGCTACTGGTGAATTTATTACATTTGAGCGATGGTTCGTTACAAAAGAGCAGGTGAAGTGTGGTTTGGAATAAATCGTTACAATTAAAGTTGGATCAATAGTAATTAATCGTAGCCTAACATATGATGTAAAGATTAAATTAAAAATAACAATAAATCGCTATAATAAAACCACAAACACATGACAACGAACATGAAAAGGAAACGAAGCTAAGCATAATAATTTATGTCGTTGTTATGCAAACAGTCATATCCCCACAAGCAACACGATGTTATGTGAGTTTTTTTTATTATAATTGTTTTGAATCTGCTCAGAAAATAATTTTAAAAATTCTTCACAATTGATGGCAATAAAGTGTTCATATTTATGCTTAATTGTCTTAAATTTTTCAAACTGCTGCTGTAATCAAAATTTTCACCAACAAGCAGCATCATACCGGTTTGTTCTATTTTCGTATCTCAATTAGCATTTGTTTACATCTGCAGCGGCACAAAATATCAACACAAACAACCATACACCACGATTGCGCAAATCACAAACCATCATCACCCGATCAACGAGTGATATTCTTTACTGCTTTGGCACCATTTACATCAAGGTGCAAGCACAATGGCTGTCAATTTGATACGGTTTTATTTTGCTTCTTCCTTTGCATTTGGAGTTCTTTGTCCAATTAGCATACAACCTTTCAGAGGTTGCATCTTCTCCAGCGAAGAAAGGAAGGCAAAAAAAACCGCTCGCGTTCAGGTCAATGAGATCCACTTTTCAAACGGTTTGGCTCCCGTAATGGCACCGAACAAACTCTACCGAAAAAGTGCAAGATATGCAAAATTATGTCCATGCTTTACACGCTGCTCAAAACGCACCGAGCGGACGTCAAGAACGTTTGGCGAGAACACCGAAGCGGACCCGCTGGTTGCGTTACCAGCCAGAGCATTTCTTTGCAGAACCGTCATGCACCAGTTTCGTCTTAATATATCAATTTTTATTTAAATTTATTCATCACAAAATCGTGGGAAACCCTTTCGCCACCGTTCTTTTTTTCTTTTGTACCCCGTCGATGGGTACCTCAAAAATCCCACAAGTTGTTTGGACTTCAGGTTTCGCCTTAGAGGTTAGAGCTAGTGGCAGGTTTCGGACCTGCTACCGAAAGACTTGTCTTCAAATGGTTTCAATTTTGACGATGTGCATGAACTCTGACGCAAGCATGGTGTATGAAGTTGGGACCGATGTTAGACAGAGTTAATAAAAGGGCTCGCTTCAAGAAGAAAGGAAAATCAAGAGCAGATCGTACTTCTTAGCACTCCGGCAGAGGCGTAAACTGGTAACGAACGGTGCCCTCATTTTGAGTATCGTATATTGATGTTACGTTTTGTCATTGTTACACGTGTTTGATTGTGCTGCAAGTTAGTTAACGGTTGAAATCACCCCCAGAGAATGATAAAAGGTTATGGAACAGTTCAACCAGTTAGAGCAGAGATAATGTTCAGTAAGGGCTTCTGTTTTTTTTTAAAATAAGAATATATCTTATTTAAAACTATAGATAAAAAATGTAATGAAAAGACAGCAAAAAGCCAAAATGTGAATTTAAATAAATGTAATTAAAAAACAGTATTGAACGAATTTAAAAAAAAGGTTAAAAATATAAGAACTAGTAAGAAAGGAAAATCAATACAAGAAATAAAGGAATATTCTTAAAGAAGAAAATTAAAACAGAACAAACTGTCGGCAAGATATTAAACAGAAATCAAACGAGAAATACAAAAATAAAAACGAACATTAACTTTAACACTTGTTAATTGAGAAAAAAGTAAAAACAATCAGTAAAAACAATACAAAAACAAAAAGATATAAATTAAAAAAATATATCAAGGAATAAATGTTATAAGTAAAACTGTATTATAAATGTTAAAAGTAAAAACAGTAAAATGCAAAACCTCTGCATTAAAACTAAAACTAAAATGCTGTTTTGCGTAAATCTTCTCAAACACAACTCACTAAAGCCTGCTGTACGTCTAAGCGATTAATATGCAAAACAAAACCAGCAACAAAAAAAAACATTAGCCGAGTGTAAAAGAATTATCTTTTTCTCTGCCTGCCATCGCACAAATGCCATAGCAAATTCATCTAATGCAAGCAGCAGCAGCAGAAGATAATCCCGTCACGACAGCTCATACTCATTTCTTGCAGTGTGACGCTTCGTAACGCTGTTGAAAATGGGAAGCCATCGTAACCTCAGCAACGGTGATTCTGTGTTTGTGTGCGAGTTAGGATGATTTCCGGAGTAACGGAGTTGAAGCTTCCCGAAAGTGAAGCCTTCCAAGTGGAACAGGTTGCAGGCAAAAACACAGCACCGGCAATGTACACAACATTATCCGGCAAAGCTCGAGAGTGAAACTTACTTGAAGTTGCAAAATACAGCAAACACACAAAACCATGGACATCCTATCAAACTAGCAGACACGTTGCAGTGTCAGGAAGGCAGTCCTTCAGTCGATGTCCGGACCTGTGCAGCGTGAAGTTATGCAAAAAAAAACAACAATGTAGCGTTCGAGCAACACGAACGCAGGGAACGTAAAACGCGCTTCGCGCCAACCATTTCGTACGCCCTCAAGTGTGACCAATTATTATTGTGAGAAAGCATGCATATTTTACAACCTTCGGGCCTCTGGCGGGCCTACCGAGACTTGTTATGGGGGGGCCTCCAAAAAGAACCTTTTGCCAAAGGCAGCCAGGCACCTCCCTAAAACACTTGGCGTCAACCATCGGGTACCGTCGGTAGCGTCTCAAGTGGCTGTGAAGGGTTTTTGGGTGTGTGTATATTTTTTTTGTTCCTCTCCTCTGTGTGTGAAAGATTTTTGATGATGAGACCGAGTACGATGGATTACATCTTTATGTGTTTGGGAGAAGTTGCGTTTTTTTTGCCCTCTTCTCTCCCCCTTTCTCGTCTGTTTTGTTTTCTTCTAATGTTAATTCCAAACCATCAAATGACTGATTTGGTTTTGGGGTAGAATTTGCATCGAAACCTGCAACTTTCTCACGGCTAGACTGAAGTGGTTGGCAGGCGGTTGCTTGGTTTATTATGCCCCAGGCCCCTCCCGTGGCCGGAACCAGAAACATCGCACCGATCGTGTCTGTAAGTCGCTAATGATGAGTCTAGTGGCAGGGGTAGCTACAGTTCTGTCACTTGAAAAGTCAGTTCTCGAGATGTACATTTTTTTTATCTCGTTTTGCTTTCAAAAAACAGTAATTGAAATTTGAGAACGCACACCACACGCTAATAAACTCGCTAATTGGAAACAGTCAGCACAGATAAGAGTTGCATTCCAGCCTTGTCTCGGTGCGCGGTGCTTGACGATAGGATCGTTTTTTTTTTTGTTTTGTTTTCGCCATGATCCATAATAATTTGTTGCTTATTGCTCTCGGTGGGAATTTTACTTTGGCCGTTCATGTACTTCCTGCCGCACTTCTAGTATGGCTTTGCGTTCGAGATGACTTATTGTACCACCCGTCATAAACATGCTAGTAGGAAAAGTTTTTTCATGGAGTCATTGACTGCCTTAAATGGGAATGGGAAAAATAGTTTTGATAGTTACAAGTGCTCGACGTTACAGGAGTAGCAGAAGTGGTATGTTATCAGTATAGAATTTAACGCTTATGCTATATTTAATTGATCTGACTTTTTTCATTTAAAATGATTTACTTCTGCATTATATAGTCGTTTTCTTTTTCAATTAGGAAAAGGTATTCTGTTATTTGAAAAAAAAAAAGAAAAAACTTCCCTAATGTTAGAAAATCAACATGTATTTAAATATAAACTTTACTGATAAGATTTAAAGATAAAACGCATTTGAGCTAAATATTTTTTATTTCGAGAATAGTTTTACCAATCACAATTAAAACTCATAATACGAAATAGTCTCTTAAAAACTAAACAATTTTATGGAAATAACAAAACATCGAGAATAAATCAATTTACTTGTTTTTAATATAAAAAGCGCCTACCTACCTGTTCGAAGAGTTTGCGATTCACAGACATGGTCTATGATTTCCCACAAGGTGATTTGGGTCTTAATTAATAATTTTATTGTTTTTTTTTTTGCTCGGTTAGAACGGCCTGGCCGTATCAAGACTTATTTTACCACGTAGCAGGATAGTCAGTCCATGCTACGGGGGGAAACGGTCCGGATGGGATTTGAACCCGGTCCCTGCCGTGTGGACGGGCGCCGTTTTACGCATGCACCACCCCTAATTTTATTGTTTAATGTTTATTAAATATTTCGTCTACCAAAAGCGGTTTAACGTAGATGTAAATGTTTTCCATTTATCAGAAGGATATATTAACTCAAAAAATATTATCAACTGTTTAATATTATTAAAAAATCTTAATAAGATAATAACTTTATGATCCCAAACTGTGACGAATGTTATATGAATCAACAAATCGTGGCTTTAATTGGGTCGTTTATGTCGTACATGACGTTGGCATGAGCTTCTTGAAGAATTTAACGGCACCTGGATATTGTACGACGAACAATAAAGAGATTTATTCTGCTATGAAGCAGAGCAAAATCTTGCAGCGCATAGCAAAGAATCAAGGTAATCCCAGAAGCAGACATCGTTCGTTGTAAGGTGGTCGCATCGATCGACCTGTCCAATCTAATTTTCACTGTGGTGCAGAAAGTTAACAATTTCTCGTCCGTAGCGGATGATAATTGTAATCCGTGTTTTTACTTCATTTCTAGATCAATGTTGTATCTTATCTATGTCTAGATCAACGATTACATTTAGATCAATACTTCAGATTATATTACACTTAGCAAACCTGATCATTTTTGAAAACGATTATTATTGTTTTGTTAATCTAGACACGTGGATTTCGATTGTGTGATTAATATTGCTTATAACTACTTAAGCCAATTTCGTTTTGGCTATGATGAAAGGGTTCTGTAAATAAAAATCTAGGTTCTGTCTATTTACAATTCTTAGATGTGCTTTATGACTTTTCTTTATTTAGGTCGGTATTACATATTTCTATACTAATCTTTTCCTCTCATTTGTCTCATTAGAAATCCCATTTATTATTGTTTGATGCGTAACATGGAAACTGTATTTTAATTCTTTCTCGCACGCATCTACGTTAAAGAATGGCTCTACTTTCATTTCATTACAAAAATCAATCGCTTCAATTACACTTTCTACAATTGCATAACAAAAGTCAAAGGTTTTTGCCGAACACTAAACCTCCAGCAAAGCACTAAAGCACGTGTATATTGGATTGCCTAACTCAAGGCGCCAATACAACACCAACAGGATATTTCCTTTATTTAGCAAAAAAAATATTCAAACAAGGTAAAAATTAATTGAACACGCATCTAAAATTACAAAACTAGTTAATTTTGTTAATTTTTAATTTACCAAAATTAATGAGAACAAATTTATTCTCTCTTTATCGTCACAATGTCGAACGTCCTTCCTAAAAGTAAATAAGCTTTCTATAGGTTTTAATTCTTCCCTCACAACACTGAGCACCTACAGCAAAACGTCTCTAATGAGCGTGCAATTTTCTCTCGTGATAACCCCTCGGCAAAACAAATTGACCCGTCGTTTGGTACTTTTTGGAAAACTTCGGTCAGCTTTCAGTTCCCTACTGAACCGTCCTACTGTCGACAACCGATAAGCTTCCTGTTTCGCACAAATGCAAGGAAAATGAATATTTTCATCCATGTTTGATCGACCACACCCACCGTCAATGGTGCAGCAGCGAAACGGGTTCGTGCATTAGCTTTGCTTCGTTTGAACAGCCGCATTCGCATTCGCAAACGGTCACTCACTGGTAGATTCAAAGCCGACAGTCATAATATTCGACGCTTAAGTACCACGAACGAGCTCTACACTGCCAGAGTGTTCCTTTATCGTACCCGGTACAGTACGGGGCTACCCGGAACAGGACCTTTTCTGGCAGCACGATCAAACATAAAAGCGAAACACGGACCAAAAACGGTGTGTACCACATGGTGGCAACACAGTGGCAACTCGAAACGAGCAACAATGTCGAAAAAGGATTAGCTCATTTCCGAAACTTTTCATCTATTTATTCTTCTCTATTTACCCCGGCAAACACAGTGCCACTCGGTGCACCGGTGCCTATACGGTGTAGATATGTAGAAGGTGCCTGGTCGTTAGTGACCGGTGACTGCAAGTGACTGGAAGCCGGATGTCAACGTTTATGTTGCGATTTTTTTTGTTCTCTTTTTTAATTCCCATCCTCCAGTGTGTTTTCTCCGTCGCGCTAGTGTCCGGTGCAACCGAATTGCTGTACCGTGCTGTTGACTGGAGGACTGACCACGACCTTAACAGCCTGCTCTGTACCGTTCGGTAACACCTTTTTCTTGTCGACTGGTCAACTGTCTACTGGTTGAAGGTTCAACAATTGTTGTGGCCCTATGTATTCGGGGGTTGGATTCTGTTGGCTTTAGTGGATGACGAACAATTTGCGGTCATCCGCTACGTTGACAGAGAGATTGCTAAGCAAATAGAGTAACTTCTGCCCATTAATGAATGTTTTAACGATTTACAAAGTTTGCCAAACGATGGTTCCCGTTTGAAAGGAATGGAATGGTTGTGTGATTAGTTTACAGTGTCCTTTACTTTAAAGACCTGGACCTTTTAAGACTAATTCCACGATAGAGTGTCTAAATCAAAGAAAAAAACATATTCTTTATTTTTCATCCGCTTTACGCACCATACCCGTCATGGTTGGCCACATTCAAACTAAGCCTTCTATTGGCAAGAAAAAGCTGCAAGTAAGCTCAAATTACAACCGGAAGTTGAATCGGTCAAGAACAATGGATAAGTTCTCAGGGCCCCCCAATAAAGTTGTTCTAGTGTCGAGAAGAATACTTCCCGTGCTATCGTTTTGACCAACGAAAGGTAACCATGTAACCTTGCTGCAAATGCCTACCCCAAATGAGTCACAGACGGTAGAATGGAGACTTTGTTTTAAACGCAAAAGAAGAATGTGTGAGAGTGTTTAATGTACTAGCAGCACGCCAAAGGTCATCTTTAGATTTTAGACGCATTGTGTTAGAATAGGTCCAGAGTGACCAAGAAAAAGTGTTTCATGGTGGGTTTGTAATGAACCAATGATTATGATGAAGTCGTTTAATGCTTCCAGGGTGTTTAATCCTCAGTCATGGCAGGTGATTTTCGTAGTTAAATCTAGCCACATTATAAAAGACTTTAGATTTCTAACAGGTATTCTGGTGAATTTTAGGGTTTGAGCTCTAATATCTTTCTGACAGATTTTTTACAACCCAAACACTTTTGTATATTGGAACTACACAAATTTACCCATAAGTTGGACACAAGCAAGAGAATAAAAAACTATTTCATGTAATCATGTAGGAGTCTGCTATCGGGAAGGAAAACTACAACCCACACATTAGCTTAAGAAAGCAAAACTCTTATTACTGCTCGCTTGAAGGCAAAGCAGGCAAGCGAAGCATGCGATTCGCAACTGGGCCCAAGCAATTAGTCACAGAAATTTCTCTTATCAGACAAATAAATCATTCGCCCATTTTGACAGGGACATAATTGTGGTGTGTCTGTGTGTGCGTGTGTGTGTGTGTACGGAAGCATGACAGGATTATTGCTGTTCTTGAACCGTGTGCATGTTCATGTTCTTGAGCATGAACTGAAGTAGTGCTTTAATATCACGCAACTCCCCAACACGGACAGTAAAGCATGAAATAAAAGGACAAATGTATAAATTGCTAAGAGTAAAAAAGGTTAGGTAGAGCAGAATTCTCTACATTAAATTTGAGTCAAATAACCGAATTACATGAGAATTAAGTTTTGCTAACTTTTGTCTAATTGTGTTTGAAATGGTATAATTTTTGTTTTAGAGTTTAGCCTCTTTGAATAAAATAGCTTTAAATTTGTTCAAGCATATAAAAGGTATGTATTTTAAACCATTTTCTTGTCGGCTGTACAACGCTTTCGGACATATACTCGGAAGCTCAAAAAACTTTTCTTTAATTTTCGAAAAAAAATCAAGTAAAAATTTACCAAGAAATTAATGATTAGCATGTCCATTTGAAATTAAAAAAAAAATCATATTTAAAAAAAAATAAAAGAATACATGATCTTACCGGTAATTCTTCCGAAGGAATCCAAAAAAAAATGTTCGAGTTTGCGGTATGCACTGACGTTCACTTGAAACAACATCGAAACTCAAAAATTAAAGTATATTTCGAAAGAAGACACTTAATCTAATACTTGTGTCAATGGTTCTTAAAACTTTCGAAAGAAAGTGTCTTACAAGTACATGTCATGTCGAGGAAAATATCCGGTGAAAATTCCAAATCAGTCCACAAGTCTCCGAAAAATTTTAAGTAGCAATATGCAAAACGTTGTTTTGAGAAAAGTGTGTTTGCACATTTAGGTTTTAGAAATATTATTTCATCTGCAGGCCATTAATAATGTGATTGGCCAGTGTTAGGACTTATTTAAAAGAAAATGAAATAATTCTAATTAATAAAATTAAATAATAATTTTGAGTAGACATCACATAATTTCGACCTTTAAACAAGTACTTTAAAATCATATGTTGCAAAATTAAGTTAAGTTTTTGTTTGTATTTTTTCTTCTATAGTAGTACACAAACTCTTACACAAACTCTTACCTTCAATCGTTCTTTCTCCTATTCTAACTCGACTGGGTACACGCATGGGTTCAAGTGAGTTATGACCGAACGCTTATGAAAATCAAAAGGAATTAAATACATCTGGTGCACCAAAGCGAAACGAACCTTCCAACCAAATGCCAAGCCCAACACTGTGGTTATTAGCGGATAGGAATCCATACCCCATCCTGATGGTGCAAGAGTCTACGTGCCTACGCCGAAAGTGCTTATTGGAGCTATTATTTAGCAGTTGTGGATCGATCCCAAACCTGTACATAGCTGCTGCTGCTGCTGCTGTTTGCCGTTTGTTGTTTTTCTTTTATAACAACTAGACTGAATTTTAGTCTCGAATCGAACAGCATTTAAAATAAACCTGCAAAAAAAAGAGAGGTGGTTTTTTTTGGCGACAATTTTAACCCAAAAACCATTACAAACATTTTAACATTGAAAAAACAATCGAGTAGCAACGTTTACTCACAGTGGCTTCTACATCGTTGACACCCATTCACGTAATCAAAAAATACCTTGCCTGGTGCGTTTCTTTTTTATTTTTGTCGAACGAACAAAGAGATTTTTGTCGGAATTTATCGATGATTGAGTTTCAGTTTCTTCCAACCACTGCCGTCCCATCCCCATATAAATTACCTCCCCCTAGCACCCACCGATCAACATCTGACTGATGATGTCAGTTGTGAAGCTTTTAAGATAATAGGTTTCGTTGAAGCGCCTAGCAAAACTCGTGTCCACCCCGAACGGACACGGTTGAAATTAATTGCTTTTGAAGCATATGGGAAGTGTGTGGGTGGCCGGTGTGTCTAGTGTGCCGGGAACAGTTTTTCACGCTTGCTAACTGTTGACAATTTTTAACGCAACGCATGAGCTGAAAAACAAGCTAGTTCTACGCAGAACTCGAGTTCCAGTTGAGTGTATTGCGTAAAGTGCCCCAGGGTGTGTGCACAAAACAAAAAACAAAAAGTACAATACGCTGCTGTTGCGTTGTTGTCCTTTTAAAATTTTTGTTTCGATCGATGGAGGGAAAATATGGGAATTCGCTTAATAGAAAAGGACGTAGGCATATGTTTCTAGTGCCACGAAAAACGGAACACATAACCATTACCAGGAAACGAATAAGCCAGGTAGTTTATTCTCAATTGTTTCCTCTTTGGAACAAATTGGATTCTTTAAATAATATTTTTGTACATATTTGGCTTAACATAAAATTTTTAGAAAATGTCCAGAGCAGATATTTTGTAGGTAAATACAACTAGTTAAAAATTTGAACTTTACTGCAGAAATAGAAAGAAAGATATTCCTTAGATCAAAATCCGAATAGCTCTGGCTAATAAACGTAGGATTTTCATCTTGTGTGTAGACATTCTGCCTGCACACGAAATCTTGCCACAGATGTATTGAACAACAGTACAGAAAACGGCAACAAAGTTGTTCCCATCCTCAAAATGATCATTGACTCAGTTCTCTGCTGTTAGCGATCAGTTTACTAACTATTCGTTCGGTGTCTTTAGTGTTTAGTGTACCTTTCACAATCTTTTGACATTTAGACATTGTGATGAGCTGGATATGCCGGTGTTCCTTGGGGAGCACAAGCTGATTGATTAGGATATTTAGCACAACTAATCTATTGATACCTGCAGGTATTAGTTACAGATGGTTCTGGAATCTCTGTTCTAGATGGTCCAGGACTCAGACTTCCTTCAAGAAATCCTGGCGTACTTCAATGCCTGCAAATAGGATCAAAAATAATAAATGTGTAATATATCACATTTTTCTATTATTAAAGTGTTTTAAGAAAGTTCTTTAAAACAAAACGAGCTCTTAAATGTTATGGCAGAGTTCTTAAGCCATAGTCATGGATGCTACTTTATTGCAGAACTAAAAATAATAGTCAGGAGTCTCTCTTCAATGTGAAAAAAAATGTTCCCGTCATTTTTCTTCTTCTACAACCTCAAAGGAAACGTTGACCTGTCATTTGTAAGTTTCCTTAACTTTAATTACACATTGACATATCTTCAATAGTGAGTCTTTGTTATGAGTAAAATTTACCAAAATATCGAATATGAAGGCATGTAGCCATTATACTTTTAAAGATATAATACAGTTCCGTCCCTGATAATAAATACATAAGCAAGTTTTTGTTCAATATGTTTTGTCATCATTTTTTTTTTCTTGGCTGAACGACCTTACAGGTCACGCCGGCCATTTCTGGCTTACTAGACTTATTTTAGCACGTAGCCGGATAGTCAGTCCTTGCTACGGGGGGACGGTCCGGATGGGATTTGAACCCGGTCCGGCCGTGTGGACTGGCGCCGTTTATCACATGTACCACCGGGCCGCCCCAACATTATTTTGGCATCATTATTTGGGCCATTTTGTTTCCAAATTCATGTTAATTAAACTCACCCGAAAATGTGCAACCCTGCAGATTTATTACCAACACTACTAATTACAAGCTGATAAGGTTGATCATCCTTGGACACGTCTAACATAACACGTATACGTAACACATTGCTAGTAACTCTCAACACAGGCAAGAACGGAGCAATTTAGCAAACGCTTCAGCACAATATACAATAGCTGAATTAAATAATCGCATGCAGGGTGAACATAAGCCGACCAGCGTCGGTACCGCACCTCGTATCATGTTTATTAATTATGCAAATTGTGTTCGTCGTTGAAAATTGATTTTAATCATTATTGCTCCGAATTGTGTTTACGTACACGAGCGCGATACTTAAACTCCATTTCGAGCACGCACTTCGGGGGGGGGTATTTGTGTAGTTTGAGTATTGGCAGGATTATTTCCTGCACGTTTTATTATCTGTAAATGCAATATCAAAATCAAAAGGACTTATTTTTACTATTAAAACGAAAGCTTCTTCGGTAAACAGTGTTATGTTCGAACAAATAGTGTTGATTATTTGTATCGTCCGACATTGATTTGACACCCCGCGAAATGGCGAGCAGAACAATGCACAACAATCCATCAATTAGCACTTCATCATTGTCACGGAATGTGAGAGATTTGTGACCAAACACTTTTGGGAGGGTGAGTGTTGGGTTACCGTCAGTGCAGTGTCGTCTGACTGCCAATTCCACCAGCGCTGGTAATCGAATGCAGAGCCGTACAACAAGAAAACGGAAACCCCCTTCACACACACACACATCTCCCAAGTTCCCAAAAAAACTTTCCACTCGAACCGTGACCGAGAATGAAACAATCAATCCTGCCAGCGGTTGAAAACATTGGCCATTGAGAAAAGCTCTTCTCAGCTCCTTTTGTGGGGCATTATCCTTTTCGGGATTGATTTTTTGTTTTTTTGCAACCCCCTTCTTCTTTTGGTCCGCTTTGTTTGTTTGTTGCCGTGTGCTTCCTTGTTCATTTGCCGGCAAATCTGAATCCCATTGAAAGGATTTCTACCCCGAACCGAAACATGAAAAGCAATTAAACTCCAATTGGAAAACGCAGTCGCAGTTTGTGCCATCGCTTTTTCCCTCTCGGTTGATAGCTTTCGACAGGCACGACAGGCCGACGAGTTTCCCGGACAGTTTATGTATCCACCCATCGATACGGGTAGCGGGCAACAAACCGATGGAAAAACGGAAAATCAATTCCGAAGATATCGCAATCAAACAGAGCAGCACAGTATCTTAAGCCACCGCCGATAGTCGTGATAGATTGCGATTTAAAATTGAAAAGCTTCACTATTCTCGCTAGTGCGCTTTGCTGAAGCACAGCTGAACCAGCCGAAAACGGGACCGGCGGGGTCTTGGAAACGCAATGTTTCATGTTCCATGCCACGGATGCAACAGTCGCTGATTCGAGCAGTTTTGTCCGCTGTTTGGCATCCAACCGCATCCTGGGGAAAACGGTCGGTACTTCGGGAACGGTGGTACAAGCGGTGGTACGGACATTTCCGATGGCGGCGAAGAATGGGTTTTGAATTAAAAACGGATTCATCAATTCTGCTCACGTCAAATCGAATGATATTATCGGGGTGGCGTGGTTTTCCCGCGTGCCAGGACACTTGACTTCGGACCCGACAAGTGCAAGCGACGCGCCCGGGCGAAACTGCTGGCACATAATTGCATTGTCTTTTGGGGCCGGAGGATGTTGGGTCGTATTTTGTTGCAGCTGCTGGTGTGCTGTGTGTGTGTGTGGGAAGAGGGAAGAGAATGTGCATGGCCATCACAGATCAATGGTTGGCGATATGCTGCCGGCTGTTATAAATTGAGAACTGATTGATATACGTGCCATTGAGTGCACTGTGGATCTTCTAAGTGGAACTAATCAAATGCGAAGGGGAAAGAAATGCGGAAAGCACTTTAGAAAGAAAGCTTCTGTTGCAAGTTTGTTATTTTTAAGGCTATTTGTACTTTTTAAAGATATCAAGAACTCTTTTAAAAAACGTATTTGATGTAGTAGTGCTGTAATGCCATATTTTTTATTAATTCTGCACCAAACTACGAAAGTAAATAGATATATTTCACATCTTCCAAGAATGATCTTCTTTAAGCAAAAACAGATTCAAATTTCACAACTTCAATAACTTATATCTTCACTTTGTGGGTACTTTGAAAGAATATTGAACTTCTAGATTGTCTTAAGCGAGCACAGAAACTTTATATATTAAGCTTCACGTAGAGAACTTTAATAGAAAAGCGACTATAATGAATATCCAACTCAATATTTGGGAAGGCTTCAAAGAAGTAGATTTAATGACGAACGTTATCATCCAAAACCATTATAAAAGTTATTGTGTAATACACCAGAATTTAAAGGTCTTGATGAGTAGATCACATCTTCAGAATAGTACCAGTCGTACAGGGTAAAAGAAGTATATTATAGAGCCCATATTTATGAAAGGTTCAACTTGCTCAGCCATCAACAATATAATTCTAAGTTCACGTTCTCCTCTTTAATATTATCAAAAAAATATATGCAAGAAATAATTAATCCTTTCATTAAGTTATTCTTCTTATGTCTCAAATAATCAGTTTAGGGTTGGAGACAGGGATTGCTGTCATCTCCCAACTCAACATTTTTGTCGTCTAAATGTCTCCATCTTAATTTTGGCTTAAAGCTCCATGTAGATGACCTAACTTAGTTTTATGGTCTAGGTCGTTTGGTGTCATTGTAGTGACATGGCCAACTCGTAGAACTGGTCATTATAGCAACTCCTCTTATGTCCACATGGGGTCAACAATCCACCTGAACATCGTTCTGTCTAACACAGTTAAAAAGGTTAACTTTGAACAGGGTCCAATCAAATTAATGGTTGGATGCATGTTACCGCATGTTAATAAATCAATTTCCAGTGTTATTCAAAGTTCTTTACTTCAAAATAATACTCGCTCATCGATACTTGATACTTCTCTTCTGAAAGGTTATTAAAAAAAATGAGACTTTTTTGTTTTATTCCATGCAAGAACGGCATGGCCGTATTACTTAAATGAAACTAATTGCACGAGACACATTAATCACAAGAAACACGAAAGACCATGTAGCTAAAACACAATCGCACCGTAATGTAACATGTAATTTTTCAATACAATTGTGCATCTTTGAATGCAAAAGTATGTGTAAAAGTCGGTACGAAACAAAAACAATAAAAAAAACAAAGGAAATATTTTAAAGTCAAATAGGAACAGAAAAACATACACAAAAAAATACAAACAAACAAGTACAACATTTTTCCCACGATCCAATCCACACCCTCGCGGCCACAGCTGAAGAAATTCAAATCTGAACGGCAAAGAACTTTACAACCACTTTACACTACGACATGTTGAATTGTAAAGCGTTTTCCACTGCGTATACCGTAGCGTTGGAAAGGAAATGATATTCTGTACCGAGGCGCGACGCTACGACTCCCCGACGTTGAGGTCATTCGTAGGGTAGTGGAAAAATATTCATAGATGCAAGCATTATCCAACGTTTCGAGAGTTCGGAGGTAGGGTTGGAGATTGTTCCGAGCCTCACAGTGGCCGGTGTCTTTGCACAAGCGTACAAAGAAAATATTGAAAACAAGCATTCGTGTAACAGCGGCCCCAACTTGGGATCATCCAAACCCCCGACAGAAGGATAGCTTACGTCAACGGTAAAACGGGGATGGCCATTCCATTTCACCCCATTCTGTTCTGTGCACGGTGTCTGTGTGTGTGTGTGTGTGTGTGTGTGTGTGTGTGAGAATGAATCATCACAACAAGAAGAAAAAAAAACAAACTCCCACGAGTTCAAGTTTCGCAGTTAGTTTCGCGATCGTGGTGGTAGAATTGTTTTGATGTCTACTCTTTTATTTTAGTTTTTGCTTCTCGTATTGCTTTTGCATACTTATCTTGGGTCTCCTCTTACTTCCACGTTCCGGTCATTGCGATCGCGAAGTTGTTAGTGGAAATAAGAGAAGAAATGAAAAACTCATACACACAAAACAAGAAGCGGGAGAAGAGAAAAAAAGCTTTACCCTACGATGTGTCGGTGTACAAGCCGTCATCGTGATGGAGATAAAAAAAAAACTGATTCTGATGCTTGATGTGGTCTAGTCTCGAAACAAGTGCATCTCTGGTGTGTCTGTAACCGGTTACGACCATTCACGGTGTTATCTAAGAAGCGTGGCTACTGTTTTAACTACCTGCAGAAATGGCTTAAAGTTGTAAAGTGTTGTGGGGTGCATAGCAAATGAAAAAAAAAGAACACTGCACCCCATCCCGAACACTCAAACACCTTTGCGTGACTCCTCGGTGATCATGAAGACACCGTCAGTTGGCTGGGGGGGGATTTTTTTTTACGTTAAACCCCGGAAAGCATACCCACACAAATTCTTAGTCGGCGGAAAAGGGGGAAGAGTAACCCGAAGGAAAGAGTTGGTGGCGGGCTCAAGAACTTCCCGCCTGTGCATTGAAGAAGATACATTTACAACTGACCCGCGCAGGTTGTTCGCCGTTTGGAGCTGTTAAAAGCAAAACAAAAAACCAGACGCCGGCCAAGATAAGAATGGCGTAGGGGAAACAAAATGGTGCGTTGCGATTTAAAGAAGCCCTCTCAACCACATCTGTCTGGGCCGAGTCCGCAATATATCTGAAGCGTGACGGCATAACCGGAACTGTGTGTACATGGCAAGTAGCAAACAGTGAATGTGACCATGGAGAGAGCGAGAGAGAGAAAAAAAGCCACTCATCGGAAACAAATGCAATCGCAACACTGCAGTCATTTTTATAATTGCATGCATGAATGAATATGCTGCACTGCATCCCCCGAAAGGGGTTTCCAGATGAATGGGGACGTTGTGCAACACGTGCAGTTGCACCTTCGTACGCAGTCGGTTTGCCCGTCTTCTTCCCATTCCCGTTACGCCGTACGGCTGTGGGAACCTCCTGAAGGTATGCAATCCGAATGGCAAAACCCGGTAAGAAAGGTCGGATTTCGTATCCTCCACCCCCGGAACGTTATGGTATGCACATGCTGCGGCGTTTCGTTTTTCCATACTCCGGCTTATATGAATATGTACAACTTTTCGGCATGTGAAATCGCATAATGATGAGCGCAATTTTGAGAAGAGTTTTAACAATAAGGCATTGAAGGTGAAAACCTTCGCCTGCCTACAGCTGAGGTTAACAGATGGGAAGAACTTGCCGTTAGCAGCATTGAGAATTCTGTGCAAAGTGTGAGAGTGTGAGGATTCCCCACAAAACCATTGGCATGCGGTAATGGGCAAGATTGAAACGAGCTTTCACCAGTTTATATCTTAAAATGTATGTCCAATTGCTAGCCACAGAATGGAGCTTCTTTGCAGGTTTTTCCTGGAAAAACGAAAAACTACCCAACAAAGTGAAGGTTTTTTTTAATTCTCCCCTAATTCGGTAGACTTAATTTTCCACTGCATAGCAATTACCTGGTCCATCTCGCTTCACTCGCAAAATCCAGTCACCAGTTGGAGTTTTCAATTCTGTGAATTAATTTTAATTAACTTCCAAATAGCAGAAATAGCGCCACCGAATGGTTTTTGCGGAAATGGCACCGGCAAGCACACAACCGGGAGATTGACGGAGTTGGCAAAGCTGAACTTCGGGGTCAGTGCCGAACCGAACCAGCTGGCTACGGTTCACAAGCGAACCTTCTCAGATTATTTCCGCCGTGCGTACGGAGCATCACCACCAAACCCTGGATGGTGGCAGGGCAGAAAAACTTATGAAATGGTGGCCGGCTTTTACGTGCAGAAAGATATGCGATAAAGTGCGATTGCGATAAGAGATGGTGGTCCACGTTTGCTGTGGCTGGATGTGTTTAAGTTTTTCTTTCATCCCCTCACCGCAAACGCCATAAAGAACGATCCGTACCCGCCCAAGCCCCGACAAAACGTTTTCATGAATTAGCATTTTTGTTTTCGCTTTGACGATGTCGTCCTATTCGCGATCCCGTTAACGGGATCGGACTTACTGCAACAACAACAAAAAAACCACCCCCGAACCGTCAGTGGAATGTGGCCGGGTAAAACGGTTCCTTGCTGGTTTAGGATAAAAATTGCTTCCAAATGGTTGGTGAACAACCCGCGAGAAGGATGAAACACTAATTTTGCCTTCCGTACACAGGCATTAATCTTCATTCGTTCGCTCAGCAAACCCGAACAGGGCGCTGCTGTGACATGGAAAAGTGATGGTCGCCGCGGAAAACTTGTCTGCGGTACAGTTTTTTGATAGAAAATTAAATAAATTAAAAAAATAAATGATGGGCCTTCGTGAGCGCAAGATTGTAACTTTCCACTTTTCCGTAAAGAACATTTCAATTCGGACAATCACCGGGTACAGGACCGTTTCCTTTTAGCTTTCGTTAGCCATGAGTGACTTTTTTTTACAAATTTTTGTCTTGTTTTTTTTCCAGTAAAAAGGAAAAATGGTTAGCATTCTAGGAGTGTGACAGTTAAAAGAATTAATAATCCCTGCTCATTACCCAGCGAGAGATCACCTCGAAACTTGGATGGTTTGGACGCCTTATGCCGGATTTGCCAACAGTCATCATGTGATAATCTTGAGAAAGATGGATGAAATGGGGATAGAAATATGACCTCATTAAAATGGGGATTTTTTCAGCTCTTTTTTTGTGCAGCTGATGATGATTAACGTACAAAAGGGAGAAGATAAGTGGAAATTTGGAAAAAAAAGTTTTGATATCCATGGAGTATTGCTTCCAGAGGTTTGATAAACAAATGCTACATAAGATGAACAGTTTATGGAAAGAATTATTATTTGCATCGACTGTAAATTAGATGAAATTGATCAGTTTGTGTTCTTTCGGGTTAATTGATGATTGTAAATCAGCGCAGTATGTCAATAAACATAATCACCGAATGTTCTAAAATTTCTAAAATCCAGTAAACACACAATCTCTCTGTCACAAATCATCATAAATCATCATACAAATATTTTATCATATCATAAAATATACTAAAATCATAAAGAAAAATATTTAAATGTTGATTCAATTCTTTTCTATATATTAGTGTCCTCATACCAACGATTGAAATCGACAGATTCTTCAAATAAAAAAGTCGATTATATAAAGATTAAAATTAGAAAATATAAATAAAATATAGGAAATTGTTCGTTACAAACATAGACAGCAGTTTTTGAACACCTAATGTTAATCAATATCACAACTTTCATGCTAAAACTTGAGTAGAATATTTCATTTTCAAAAGTCTCTAGACAATAGCACGCAATCTATTCTAGACAGAACTTCTACAGTACTTCTGGACAGAAGTACGCAATAGTGCTTAAACTATTGATTTTCTTTATTTCAAACAACAAATTCATGGAAGTTCCTATGGAGACAGGGACAAATTCGTCAAAATATTTCATAACCAGACCCTAACTTTACATTTTCGAACTAGAAGCAAATTTACTGTCGTTACTACTGCCTATTTTAAAGACTAGCAAGGTCATTTTTAATAGATCGTCTTTATCTAGGAAATGATGTTTAATTTAAAAAATTTATTGGCATTGAGTAATGAAAAATTATTGGAACAAAGTGAGAAAGTTAGACAAACAATAAAATGGCTATTGGCTATCATTTTGCGATGTGTGAAGAATATATTATGTGTGATTATTTTAAGCTACCATAAAGTTCAAGTTTCCATAACGATATGAAGAAAATTTAACTGTCAAAATGATATTTCAGATATATCTGATAATAATATTAAATAAACATTTGTAAAGTTGAATGCTACGTTCAGGAATAGAATATTTGACTAAACAACATAATATCTGGTATAATCGGAAAGGATTAACGCCAATGAGTTCCACTATAAGAAAGATTATGCTTTTTGTTCCATGATCTGTCCGCAAGATGCTATTGAGGACATTATTTGTTGAAGAAATTTGACTACAATTTAAATGATTTAAAAGTTTACGTGGTTACAATTTGAAACTTTTTTGGTCAACGCTTATTAGTAAAAATTAAAGAATTATTAAAGAATAAAATACAATGCACTCGACAATTCATCAATGATGACGCATGCGTCATCTGCTTGTGCATAAAAGTAAATACAAAATCGGATGCAGTCTTAATCACTGGTAAAATGTCAAAAACTCTACTTAATAATCACTTCTAAACAAAAGTCTTGGCGCGCCGTAGAAAAACGCAACATTAAATTTCAACTGCCCGCAACGAAAAAAAGTTGACAGTAAAAAATTGTCCTTTATCGATTTTTTGACATTTATATATCGATCGGGGGAAAAGTCCCTATAACATAGATTATTACGTCGTTTTAACACTCTAGCAAATATTAATAAGAATAAATTTAGTATGTAATAATAATTTGTTATAATCACAATCCCATCATTATTACAAAAAAAAAACAGGACCTTCGCCAATTTTACGCTATTCACAATACAAACACTTTATCTCATTACTTATGATGATGAGATGATGAGTTTACATAAAAGAAGTAAACATCATTCCACATCAAACAGTAAATCAGTATTAAAGAAAGAATGTCATCTTCCTTCTATGGAAAAAGCTTACTCTTTACACCGAACATCTGCAATCAATCAGGATAGGAAAGTTTTTGTCCTCACTTCGGTCGAACTAAAAGCTTCAGCACTTGCATCACTTTATTTGCTCAGCTGTCACCCACAATAACAATCCAGAACTGGGAATAGTGCAAGTGGTCGAGCATCGGTCCCAGCAGCAGGACAAAATGCGTACCAAAACTTTTATTTCCCATCGTCATCGTCATTGCTGACCTTCAAAACGCTATCCGGGCAGCCACTGTGACCAAAATGGAATTGTTACGAAGATGGAAAACAAAACCACTACAGTTTCTGCTTTTTCTCAAGGAACTTCATCCCAACCAGCAGCAGCAGTGGCATAATTTCTTCAATCCTAGTGAGTACCGCTTTCGTGACCACTGCTTGTGATTCGCGTGCTTGGAAAGTATAATAGTCTTAGGAGTTACGATTTCGTTCCCGTTCGCCCTTTTCTTCCAAACTGTGACAACCATCACGAACTTTAACTGGTGGTTCTTCTGCTCTATTCTGTACCGTCCATCGCTTCCACGTCCGGCAGATATGGAAGAGTTTTCGACAAAGATTTCCCACAGGAGAGGAAAGAATTTCCTTTACTTTTGCTTACTTTGTGGCGTGTTCCGTTTGGCTTATGCCAGCTGGAACCCGGTTGCAGTTTACCAAATAGTCACCAGCAGGGACCGCACAGATTGTTTTAACCGTCAAGTTTATTCATTGTTTCTCTTTCCACAGACGACTCCCGGTCCGCTTTTAATGTTATTCATATTGCAAATATTATTCAACGACATCTCTTTAGCGAATTCCATCGAGGGTATTATTGTTTTCATTTCGATGAGATTTAAAAATATTAATAAAAGTCTAGTCTGATAAACTTATTCGCTTTAAACAATCATCTTTCAATAGCTACGCTCTGGATGGGGTACGTTCATTCAACTTCCGGAGATACCACTTGTCGTCTTCATTAGAATGAGCCCATCTACTGTCCACCGTAATTTCCGGCTGTTTTAAGTGTTTTCTTTGCGTGTGTGTTTGTGTGTGTGATTGTTTCTTCCTTTTGATAATTACTTCACTAGCAACAAAGCGAAGGTTCGTGTTTCTTCTTCTGATTGAAATCTACCAAGTCCAGCTGGTCAGTCAAATGAAGCAACGTACATTAATGCACTCTAACAAGTTCTGAACCAGATCATGCATGCAGCCAGCTCGTTTCATATGTATAGTTGACACTTAATGATTTTCCTTCTTCCTGCTGTGAATTGTTTCGTTTCTTTCGATGTTGAGTGAGAGAGAGAGAGATAAAATTTGTGCTGGTGTGGTTTTTCGATTCGGTGCCATTTCATGAAGCGGAAGTAATGCATTTTTAATTAAACATTCTCCGGATGCTGTTAATTCTCGGCCGGACCGTGTTTCTTTTACCATTAGCAGGTGGTTCAACTAGACGCAAAGAGTGTTCATTTGTTGATGAAGCCAAGTTGTTGATTTGTTTGAGATTGTATAGACTGGTTTACAATGTTGTGATGCCATTCTGCATGAGAGGAATCAATTACATTAACTAAACATGTTTTCTTTTTCTTTGTCGTTTCAGGTAATTGCTTTTTTATCAATATGCACCACCATGGTATGTATGTAAATGAATTAAGATTTAAACTTAAAAGGTTTTTTTTATCTAAATTGCCCAGAATTCTAAAGGTCAACAAAAAAACAATTTTATAATCAAGTTTGATTTGACAGTTAATGAAAATAAACAGGAAGTGCTCGATGATTCGATATAGACCAAAATTCTTATGCTAAGCTAAGCTAAAATAGTAATGTAATTTTTATTTCAATTGCATAACTATAAGGCGCAAAGATTATACGTTTATCAGCACAAAATATAATACAAACTTAATTTTTGTTTTACTCATCGTAGAAACAAAATTATCCTTTTTTTCTATTTTTTTGTAATTTGTAATAAATAAATCAATTTGTTCAAAATATTTGATTTATTACATAAAATCAAGAGTCGTATTTCCAGAATGGCGACAGTTAACTGTGTCATTGTAATTTATGTCCATTGAAATTAAGACGCAAAAATAAATAAATAAAAAAAAACATCTTTCATTAACACACCTTTAATCTTTAACTTTCAAAGACATTATTTCATTTATTCCAGAAATTTTAGTAAAACTATTAGGTCCTCTTTGATGGCTTTTATTGCAATTTTTGTGTCATAGTTATCATATTCGTTAAAAATATATTGCAGAAAACATTTATATTGAATTAATCATTTGCGGAAATTCGAGATATGCGAATCCATTAAGGTGTACTTTAGAAAATATTGACATGAGGTCGAAATATCAGTTCATTTATTATATTGAATTACACATACGTTCGCGAAACTGTGTAACGTACCGAATATTGTATTTATACTCTCATAATATACAAAAAAAATACAGAAAATCGCTGTGGTATGATAAGGAAATTTAATATTTCAACTCCAATTTCCATCGATTAGATGCCTCTCTGATGTCCTCGCAACTTAGCATAGATAATGATCACTGCACTGTTTACATCAAGTTTTATAGCACGTTCGTTCAAATATATTTGTCATTTTTTCTTATCGTTTTGCACACTTTGCCTAAACAATCCTTGGTTAAACGAATTGCAAATTTTCAAGGTTACTGTATTTTGCCCATGCCATGAATCACTTAGAACGAGGTTATATAAAATCATGCGCTATAATTTAACAACCATTCTGCTTATGGTGAAGCATCCGCTGGCACTTGTTTCGCACGACACAGCCCAAAAAAAGCCCCGGTTTGCCGTTCGCGCGATGGGCGAAATTTAAATTCCATCCCCGTTGGCTTGGCGATGCGATGGATTTCCACTCACTGATCCCGGAAAATGGATGCTCGTTTACATACTGCCGGTGACACAGATCCACCCGATAACAGAAATCTAATGGAACGAACGTGCCTTCGGTTAGTCTGCGCATCCATGATTTTGCANCTATGGAGATCGTACCGTAAATCGAACGGCTGCCATTTGATCCTTCCCTGATACACAGCACTGGCAGCAGTAAATTCTATTGGCAGTAATGCTTTTCGTGCCCTGCTAATCCTTCGCAGTAAATCAAAGAGATTTTCACCTCACTTCTATTTGCTTTTTTTTTTGTTTTTAGGGCTGGATATACAAAGAGGCACTTGATGCAATAACAAATAATTACACTGTTTGCGGAGAAACTGTTTACCATTCAATATACTTTGCTAATGTAGTTAAGAAGGAAAGCTTTCAACTTTAACACAAATTAGTTTCTTCGGTGCGTTGTATTTCAAACAACAAGAAAAGCTATAATTTACAGCCGTCGTTGCAAACGGCTCAACCCACTAGTGCCGTTAACAAGTGAAATAATCACCCATTTACTAACGCCTTAAAAACTTTCCGTTTTCCCATATCCCATTACCACTTATTGCACTTTTTGCCTGGCACCTCTTGAGCAGCTTGGGATATGTGGCCAACGAAGGATTGTACAGCGATCAAATATCCTGCCACATTTCCTGTGCGCTCGTCTTTCCCGGTCGGATAAAAACGTGCTAAACGTGCAATTAAGTGCAAAGTAGTAGCAAAATGGCTATAAAGCCGTCAATTATGAACATACAGCTAGACACGTTCCTGTCGATTGGACCATATTTGCAGCACCACAAGATAATGATTGGGAACAAACATTTTTCTGCACAGGAAACTGTTGCGATAAAATTGCGTTTTATAATTTAAGTGTTTTCGCCATCAAACTGTCCGTACTTTCTTTATACATATGGATATAGACAGTCCGCATTTTTTTTTTTTTTTGGGAAAACGACACTTAGTTTAAAGGAATGAATATAATGATGTCCTACCAAGGAATTATATTTGTTTTGAATCGTTTGTTAAGTATTATTACTAAAAAAGTTGCAACCGTTAAAAAAATCCATATTGTTTATTGATGTTGCGGTCGTCCACCGAGAATTGTCTGCATAATCTATAACAGTACAAAATCCTAATACTGAGCGACTTAGTCCTGGACGGATATTGAGTTGACAAACGTCGACTGAAAAAAAAGAACATGCACTAATCGTCAAAAGAGTTGTTTAAGATTATTTTTAAGCTGGATGATCGTCACATTAAAATCCGCCGAATCAAGACACAAGATTAAAAAAAAATCTCAATTCAAATATTATATCGAGACAGGGATAATTTTTAAGAAGGATGAGACATTAAAAACATAACATTTTATTGATGTTTAATGACAATCACTTTTTAACAACTTCGTTTTAACAATTTAAGATATCCGTAAGAACCTTAAAACTTTGTAGAAAATCAGTTTTTCTTCGATACAACTTTTTCTCTAACTTTCTACCAAATTATTGGCCTTGAAGTTATGTTACGCACTGTATAAACAAGGAATAATGGGTTTATACCAAATATTCATCAAGAAACATCAAATACTGCGGTAGAACTGCATTGCTTTGATTTATTCTTTTCTCTTCTTCAAAGCACTGAATGTTTGCAGGTTTGAATGATTGTTTGTTTGTTTACTTAGGTAGGTGTGTGGTGCAATATGGTTGCGAATGGTTTGTTTGTTTGTTTATGCGCTCAGTTATCTCCTTTGAACCGATGATGATGATCGAGTTCAATAGCAAAACCAATTCTCCAAACAGACCACCCGTTGTACGGAAATGCTTTATGAAATCTTCGAATTTGATTTGGATTAGTAAGTGAATAACTGACGAAACAAGGTCTTTCACATCTAGGAATCTTTGGTGAAATATATCCTAGACTAATTTATTCGCTTACTGCACTGGATAAATATTCATCAAAACAAATGGTTTTTATAAATCACAATGCCCACACTTTAGAAAAATGAAAATGAAGAGAAAAAAACCGGTCGATGGAAAGGCACGAAGTGAATGTGGGCCATCATCCATTTCGTTAAAGTAAACGTTAGCCGAACGAGTACACACCTGCTTGCACAACAACTCACCCTGTTGGAAGCGGTTTGGCTCTGCAAACGATACTCCTTCAAAAAACCGACAACCCAAGCCGAGGTTAACCGGGCTAAGAACAACATGAACCTTTCAAACAGGGAAGCGAAATGGAATGAAAACAGTGCAGCAAAAACCGAAACCACCACTTCCCACCAACCGTGGACACTTGTGGATTCATTTGTCCATTAACTGCACTACCAGCCACGGGCACTGGTTGAATGTTTGCACTAGCTGTAGTTTAACCAGGGTACACCGGGAAAAACGCCCCATGCAGGGTAATTATGTATATTCACGGAAGAAGATTGTGATAATATTTAATTGCTTCAGAAGTTAGTTTGTACAATGATGAAATGTTAGTTGAAGAATACAATTCCTAAATCTCTGTTCTTCATATTTATACACGGAATGCTCAGTGTACTTAGAATAAATTAAGCGCCTAAAGGTAGGCAATTACAACCACACGAATCAATAATTTTACGTTTTGCAATTGAAATTTTAAATATTCATTTCAATACGGTGTTATAAATATGTAAATCAATAAACTAAAACTTATACATAACACGAACTTCTAATAATATATTTTATTTCTTTGTTTAATAGCTGGAAATAACAAAAGAAAATGTTTCTTCATGGGGATTTTGGGTTGCATTCTAAAACAGTCTGATCACCGAGTGCATAGACGGTTTTTGTGGACGTAAATGATCTGGTTGAGCTCCTGTGATCAATAGGCAACAGGTCTTTAACTCGAATACTTGTGAAACGACAACTTTCCAATTCATTTCCCGTCAAACGTTCCGTAAGACAAGATGATCTCTTGTCAATGCTTCTCTCCATCGTTTATCTACCTACTTCCATTCATAATTGAAATCGAAAGTATTTGTACTGAGCGAGATGACCTCATTGCATTGAAACAAAGGAATTATGTTTCCAAATGATATCCACAGTGCTATGAACAGCAACTGGGACATCGTCATCCAAATCTGCCGGGATATACTACATTACCACAGGGTTAGGAACCTATGTGCGGTGAATGTGGTATACGACGCCGGTTTCACACGACAGGACTAGGTATCAAATCAAATCCGGAACGTGCCCCCGTAGCCTGAAGGACTCACTAAACGGGTACGTGTTAAAAATGGCCGACATGGCCTCTAAGGTCGCTAAGCCAAGAAAAAGAAGAGTTAGGAACCTTAACCTGTGCCGTAAGAAAATCTTACTGAACTGGTTCCTGTTATCAAAAGAATGCTAAATTGCGCAAATATGTGGCGCTCACTCGATGTATATCGCTACGATCACCTCTCCAATAGGAAATTTCTTTTTATGCTCTTCTGCCTGATCGTGAGGCACTGCATCTTCACATTCCGGCCCTTAAATCATCTACTCTCCTATGCAATCTGTACGAGAAACATAAAAAAAATGTGTGCTTTGGAACAACATACATCTTCAGAGCAAAGATCGTGCCTAACGAATAACAAAATAACTACTGCAACTGACTTATTTCATCGTGTGAAGAATTGTCTCTCCTAAGTCTACGTATTGTCCTTTAGAAGACACTTTGGAACATGAGTTCCTTTTATACCCGAGAGTCGGTTCAGAATGTAAAATTAGAGTTCAAGTATTTTCATACTCCTATATTTAATGGAATAAAAGCAAAACGTACCAGTAAATAGTTTTATCATCATTATATCATTATAGCAAATTATATCATCCACATTTCCTATATTTGATCCACATTCGATATTTGATATTTGATTTTTATTTATTAAATTCAACAGATCATGTGGAGACCCTTGAAGCCTTGAAGTATAAAGTTTATTGTTCATATCTCAAACCATTCCTATGCAAAGCGTTACAACTCTTTTAGAACCATTTTCTTTGAAATGGTGGATCTCAACTAATTATCTGTACTTTTCTATACCTGTATCCGTACCTAGTTTCGCTAGATTTTCTGGCTTCGTAGTAATCGGTGGTCTTGATAACTTTCAGTCATTCCTGTTTTTTGTATTTATCGAAATATTTTAAATTAGTTAGTTAGTTGTTAGTTCATCGTTTTTTCAATTTTTTTAACAGTTTTGGTTACGTAGTAAAGGCTAAGTATTTAATATAAAACCAAAATTTGGAGTACTTCAAGTAATCAAAACTACACTTAACTGTTATGATCAATATTATTGACATAAATCGAATAGTAATTTTTATGTTTCAAACTTATTTTAATTTTCATAAAATTGTACATGGTGGGATAAGTTTCCACAACACAAAAAAAAAGTTTACTCACCCATCGCACCGTTCTTGGACCACTCAACTCAATAATAATTAAGACAAACCCGAATTGGTTGTTGAACAGATTGTAAATGGATTGTATTTTTGGTCAAACTTTTTCTCTGTTTCATTTCCACTTGCTTGAAAACAAAACAAATCTCCAAATTCAATCGTTCTTTTCGTCGTACTGCCCTCGAGTTACAACTTCGAAAGCATTCTTCCCCCGCTCCTTAGAAAACAGTCCAATATAAGTCAATTAACGAAAACACTGTGTTGAAGCTTTCTGTACCAAACTTTCCTCCGGACTTTCTTTACCCTGCGCAATCAAAACTCTTGCCAGCGTGTATCGATACGAAGGTGACCCAAACCACCAATATTGATATAATTTCTAGTCAAAATCATACCAACGTGTACGTTTGCACCGGGGTTTAGGTTGTAGCCACGTTCTGGGCGGGGTAGCATTGATCGTCCAAAATCGCCAACCCGGTCATCTGCAATGGGAAGGCCCACCAGACGGTTTGAAAGGTTTTATTATTTGATAAACAAACTTGAACCACAATTGGCAGACAGCAAATTAATTGTTCGCAACAATTTTGGCCAGTTGCGTCTTGTGTCATCCCCCCTCCCTCCCCCCTCCCCCACCGACGAATTGGATGCGCAAAGGTGATATAAAGTTTTTGGAATATATTTTTTTGTGTGTGCTGTTGCTTCACGCCCCAGGGAAACTGGCAACGAACGAGCCAAGTTTTTGAGTGGTAGGCGCGTACTAGTGACGTTGACGTTGACGATGATAATAATGTTGATTTTTCCAAAAACCATACTAATTGCCATCGGCAGCGACCGGTTTGACGCGTTTCGAGGTACACGCGTAAGTTTTCGCGTGCATTTTCAACACGTTTGTGGTTTTCCCGCGAAGTTGTTTGCTTAGGTTGACAGTGATGGGAAATGTTTTTCTTTTTTTCTTCGTTCCCTGCGGATAAGAACGGAGCGGGCGTGATTAGATTGCGAAAAGTTTGAAACATTTACAACAGAGCAACAGAGTTTTGCGATGTGTGGGATCCGTTTTTGGTATAGGAACGTTGAACATGATAATTCGAAAGATTCTAATAATTCTTTCCTTAAAGTTAATGGAGTCAAAAATCAACACGATGATTTAAAACTGAAAAATGGTGTAGGTTTCTACTCTAATGTAAAGCACACTTAAAGCAGCGTGTTAAGGGTCAACAGNCGATACCGGGATCTAGTTTTGTTTTTGCCGGGTTCGATCGATCCGAACGTTCCCAAGGTCTTGCTACACATTCTATTTTTATTACATTCTCACGACTTCCACACCCTTCTTTCCCAAAAAAAAAACACCTTCGATTCCGTTCCGAAGGGCCTTGACGAAGAGAATAATCGTATCAAAGTGAGCCCGTTTGCTGGGAATAAGGAAATGTTAGCATCCTGTCGAAATACTGTCGAAACTTTGATGACCTTACGAACTATTTCACCCCGATAAGGAAGATGGCTGCGGATGGAAAATAGAAGTTCTGCGTGGTGGAAGATATTCAACGTCAAACAGACGATTGGTTGAAGGTTGAACGGGTCTAGGCAAAACTAGACAAATTAGCCGTTTTTCCGAAAATTGGTCTCTCAGACCAGTTGCTAATGGTTGGATTTTGTGTTAAGCTTCTGTGTACCGCAATTGAGCTTGTGCTGAAGGATAGAAAAATAATTTAATTCACATTAAATGTCATTCAAAAATACTTATCGTAGAAAAGGATAAAATTTTGATTTGAAATGGAAATTTGCAGACTTAAATGGTAGTTAATTAGGTTTAAGGGTTATAGTTTAATTCAGAAAATAAATTATTTCGAAAAGTTGAATAAAGGTGAAACAAAAATTTCTACTATTTGTACAAAAATTTTAAAATATCTGTTATGTGAAAAATATAATGAGAATGTAAATAAACTAAATTCAAAAATCGTTATTATTAATTCATTCGCTTAATGATAATAAACAAGACAGGTTTTATAGCTTTTAAACGTATGCCATAAAAATATTTATTTCAAACAAGATAGCGAGTTAACCTATACAAATCATACTTCATAAGCTAATTTTCGGGAATTATCTTCATTAGTAATGTGTTTCTGGAACTACTTCCATCTAAACTGCTCGCTGTTCCTTGCGGTCGACCACCAACGACTTTGTTTGAGTAGCGAATGTCAATGGTATTCGAATCAATAATCTCGGCAGGGGGATTATAGCCGGCCTAGAATCGATAACCACAACCTCATATGCTCATTTGTGTGTATGTGCTGACACTTCCAAAAACTACGAAGCACTGAAAGGAATGAATGAAGAAAACTTTCAGCCAAACACCACTAAGCTGCAATTCCACTTCTCGATAATACCTTGCCCGTTCAAGCGAATGTCTTCCCGCTTCCGGGATGTAATGTGGTCTCCACCTTTCCCAATTTTTTTTTGTTGACTTACGTGTGGATAGGTTTTTGAAGTGATTTCACATAAACTCTTCGCCGCAGCAACCTGTTAGCCGGTAAGATAGTTCCTGGCTTTGGTCCTTCCCAGTAAAGGTGCAGCTTTACACTATCCTCCACCGGAGCAGCGCTCGGTACGCCATTACGCCACGTTTGATTCGTGCAATTTTTCGTCCACACCCTCCCCAAATAGCTCATAAAACGGCTGCCAGCACAAACTGGTAGCTTACGTCAAAATGAGCACCAACGCTCGGGCTTACGAGGCACAATATATAGTCGACATAAAAGTACACGACATCCCGGACGCATATAACCCGCATATATGGGTTCGGTTCGTTGCCGCGTGTGTAATCCTGCCGTGGGAGGAAACGAACCAAACTCACATGACGATGTGAGGATGGGAGGAGGAATGGCCAAATCTAAATGCCATAAAATAAGCAAGTTACACACAATTTCACTTTAGTCGACTTAGGCGCAAACCACGGTCAGTGCCCATCAGATGCCTAAACTCCAAGTCCAAGCCTCAGGGAGGAGTATCATATGGCCGCATGTAACGGCAGCTCAAATAGATGCAACTCGATGGGACGCAAACGCCAAATAAACCTCGCCTCGTAAATGGTAAGTGAAAAAGTTCACCGATCCGATGAGTCTGCCAAACAACCACCTTCCACAATACGGTGGTTGTGGCCCAAAAACAAATGCTAAAAAGAAATTGGAAGATTGTTGCGAATACTTTGCTGACGTACCTGATTTCGTTTGTACGTACCGGCGGACAGGCGGACAGGCGGACAGAGCGGTATGTAAGAATGAAGCGAAATGCAGACACATCATGTGATCATGTGAAAAGTTTATTTTTCAACGTCTTCTGTACGAAAGTTTTTGTCACGTTGGTTGGTAGGATGGATGCATGGCCAAAGTTCAAAGTATAGTGGATTCTTTCCTCTCTTTTTTTTTAAAGGCAACGAAAGTTTGATCATAACCATTCGGTTGGAGAAGATAATGATGTGAAGCATTCGGAAGCATTCCTTTAAGGTTAAAACCAGCGAATGTATATGTTTATTGTTGTTTTTTTCTTTCGCGAGAGTTTTTGATTAGTGTTGTAGTAGTTGGTTTAAGAACAATATATCGCTTTTTTAATGGGATATATGTTTTGTAAAAACTATTTTTTTCATACCACGATGTTTTTTAAGCATTGAGTTGAGAGGAAAGAGGAATTTTCATCTACAGTTTTTACATTTTTTGTTTTAGAAATAATGAAATTTCTAGAATCTTTAGAATCTTTTTTTTTTAAACTAATGTTATTTAAATTTAAAAAAAAAATGGTATTAAAAAATGCCCACTTCACACTTTAACCGGTGTAGAATAAATGTTTCCCCAAGATTAGTAACTATTTTAAGTTGTAAATTTTGTAATCGGGAAAAATCCCCTATTTCTCTCTTTCTCTCCCTCTCTTCCTCATAAACCTACGTTCATCAGTTAGTTAGTTCGTTGAGATCTTCTTTATTGAGCTTCTTTAATTTGAGGTTGTATATAACAGTGTACATGGCTGTTTTTGTAATGAGTTCATTTTATCATCTTTCCGCATTGATCTAGGATTATTTTATTTAGCATTTACCGAGCATTAATTACGTTTCTATTTTTGTTTTAAAGGTGGTAATGTGAGAAAAAAATGTTACAGAAAAACTCACGGGGTAAAAATTTATTTCTTAAATTTTTTTTCTTAATTTACTTACAAATTATCTTACATCTAAAAAGAAACTAATCTATCTAAAAGCTAAACTACCTATACTATCCTATCAGTTTTTGAATTATTGGCTTTGAGCTCAGCTTGCATTTTTCAAACTTACGTTCATCATGTTCAGGTTATCACCAGGTTCAGGGCTCTGTGCAGGTTATCACTAAATACCAAAGCGAAAGAGAACACGGATTATTTTGTAAAATTGGATACATTTTATAGAATAAATAAACATTATCTTATTTTTATATTAGATTTATGTAACAATTTAAAATCAGTGTTGACCTTTAATGAAAAATAATATTGTGGCTGGTTTAATTTACACAGTTCTTTAAGGTTAATAATGTATTTAACTGAAATATGGTAAGGAGTCTTTAGAAAATCTTTATTCTAATATTTAAATTTCTAAAAGACTCAAAGGCTTACCAACTTGGGGTGGTGTTTTTGAGTGAAAAAAATAGATAATAATACATTTTCGTTGTTAAGATTATATGTATTTCTTACCATAATAAATTTTATGGGAAATTTAGAGCTACAACCGATTTTGGATTTTGGCCTATTACAAGTGTTTTTTACACCCATCACGGTTGAGCACCGTCCTTTGTTAATGCATGATACCATCCTTTCGACATTTAACTTCCATTTGGAACTGCTTTGGCTGCTCGACATGAATAAACGTTGAGGGTAGTTCGGTGTCATTCGAATGACATGATCCGCAAATTCGGATAAAATCAGCGTACATTTCGTAAAGCTTGTCCAACATAAAGATCATCAATAGCTGAACCGAAATATACTTTTATTCCTTACCTAAATATACTTTTAAATATACTAAATATACTTTTATCAAAAATATTATTTATAATAAAAATTAATGTTTTTTTGTACTTAAAACGAATGTAATGTTAGATCTATAAGATTAGCAGAAATCAAATTTCGAATTGAACATAAATAAACTCCCTCAATCATTTAATTAATACTATGTAATCAAATTATGAAGAACCAACAAATAATAACAGGTTACAATGAAATTAATCTAGCATTACAATAATGACTGTTTTAGCTGAGTGGATTTCAATGTCTCTGCCACGATGCATAGTAATTTTTTGTTTCATTTTGTGCAAATTCCATCCATACCTGTCATACATATTTAAAGAAAGTCACCATGATAACACATTAACCTCAAGCCTTTCATTGTCTACCTCATCATGCGATGTTGCCGAATGATGTGGAAGAAGAGAACAAGTACAACAACAAAAAAACAAACCACCGTAAGCCCACAACAATCAGCCCCGCAATTAGGGACACTGGCAAATGAAAGCAAAAGCAAGAAACAAAAAAGTGCGTCATGAAACAAGACACCGCAATTAAGACGAATTAAGACACAGTCGCTTGATTAGAACAAACCGGCAGGTCCACAGGGGAGTGATCCCTCGAAGAAAAAAAAAACCTAAATTGATGTCTATGCAATCGAAAAGGGCAAAATGCGCGAATGTGAACATCCCACATAAATGGAAGCTCCCGGCACAACTCTGACACACGCTGCAAATGGGGCGACAAAAACAAAACCCTCTGGAATAAATAAAAAAAAACATACACACACCCACTCAAAGGGATACGAACAGAAATGAATGCTCGAGGCATACGAGGTGCCGGGAAAGCATAAAATGAGGCACGATGTTTATCGCATGTTAAATCTAAGTAATTAAAACAATAATTCAAGTGAACCGCTTGAGAGGACATGTTTTTCTGAAGCAAATTTTTCATTCCCATGCCGCGTTTCCATGGATGTGGGGTGGTCGGGGACAAAAAAAGAAGAAGAAACTCGCACGGGTGGAGATTGAAGGATTGGGAATTCAGTTCAAGTGGGTAATGTGTTAGAATGAAGTTCAAGTAGCAAACCACTCTTTCCAACCCAAAAGCTCGTTATCATATCGAGCTGAAATTTGTAATGGAAAGCGCCATACATACACCCATAGAAGCAATGCTGCAGCTTTGGTAATGTGAAGAATGACATTCGTTTCGTTCGACGCTCGAAGGTTTAACATTTTTATGAAGAAATAAAATTTGCAGCCAGTTGCAGGGGGAAATAAATTATCTCATCCACGTTCCGTGAAAGATTTAATACAACATTCTTTCCTTTACGCGGAATCAAAATGGCCGGAAGAACATACATCTTTACCTACAACCATTACCCTCTCGTTCATCGTTGTCTCTCATTAAGTGAGATTAAATTCCTTCCTTACTGCGTTGATTATTTGTTTTTTTTTTACGCGTGATGTTAAGTGAAAATTTGGTATTTTTAATTTATAAAAAGATTATTCAATTTACCATTTTTTTTAAACTCGCAACATTTGCATAGTCTATCGCAAATCGCTATCAAAACAGAATATTTTATTTTTACATTCCAAATCCATTTTCCACTGAGTGAATAATTACAGCTTAAAAAGTATTACATTTGCACATATTGTATTTATTTTACGGTTGCAAATGGACTCGAATGCAATATTGAACATGTGAAAAGGAGTTTTCATTGAATTGATTGAATACAAATATTTTTCAAAAATAAAAAACCAACCCGAAATGTACATATCGTACCTTTTAATGAAAGATCTCGCCGTACAAATAGGCTTATTTTTATACATTAAATGTTCTGCTACAAAGTGCCTATAGACAAGTAATTAAACCCTTCCGAATAAACTGTGAATGATGGAATTTTATGTTTATCTTGAATTTCCTACCATAAGTTGAATCCGATAAAAATATTTATAAAAAAAGCAAATGATAATGTTATTAAAAACTCAAAAGTACACCAGAAGCTGTATACCGTAGGTACATAATGAATACGTTAATGACGCTTTTATTTACCAAAACAACACATCCGTACAACAGAAGCATAAAAGAATAATATAACACTGCTACACAGTTGGGAAAAATGTTCAGCTGGCTCTGACACGCCAAATGATTTCAATATTATTCTTGCACGGACAGCTGATTGTGAACCGGGTGGGTTTATTCACTGTCAGATGTTACAGTATTCTGCACCACCTCGTTTCTCGATCTTCATCCAGCATCCAGAAGAAGAAAAACATTAGTTTGTAAGTGTGCAATTTTTCCAAAGCAACGCTTACAGTCAGCAAAAATGTATCCTACTTGCGAGCGAAATGGGAGTCCGAGAGTCCTTGTCCCTTGGTTTACGTTCTCAACCAACATGGACAACGAGCGTCAACAGCCAACCATCCATTGTGGCTGGTCAGAAGTCTCGGTGTGTTTCTTAAGCTGCAAGTTTTTATGCATCATTAGATTGTGCCCTGCACTCTGCTTGTTCGTGTACCATTTTTCGTCTGGCAAAACGAGCTGACAGCTGAAAAACGGTACCAGACGGTAAGTATCCATCCCAAGGACGTGAGTGAATCAGCATCAACTTGCATCGGAAGTGCATAAGTTGCATCAGCGCGCTGCCCGGCTACCGAAATGGAGCGTAACGACAACACACCGGAAGTGGAACGTTTTTGAGTCTTTTGCCCAGCCGGGAAGGTATTATCACTCATTGGCTTCGGGGTGCATTTATCCAGTGCGGGATTTACCAACAAGCGCACCGGAAACTATGCAAATGGTAGCTGAAATGGAGCTGAAACACAGCACAAGTTAAGCACATAATGCACTGTGGAATGTAGATGCCGGTTTAACTGATTTAAATAAACGAGGAAAGGAATAAGCAAAGCGGAGATGAGCTCCGATTAGAGCTACTCAAAGCGTTTGTTCGTAACTAATTATGAACGATAAATTTTCACCATTCGTAAAACTGAAGTTTAAGTGCTTTCAGAAGGAATTTTGATAAGTTAAACAATGTTTGCGTTCCACAAGCATTATCCAGCACATGTATTGAAATCATTCCAGCACATGTATTGAAATCATTAAAATCATTTCATAATTTACCTTAAAACTTTAAATGAATAAGAGCTTAAATTTTAGTTTGGCCATTTAAACATAATATCCTTATATTGTTATTCTTTACAAATGATGGTGATATTTTGGAATTCAACATGAAATTCGACAAAAACTACAGTCAACATGACATGATCCCAGTTGGTGGGATCAACATAAGGTTGGGTATTATGAGTTTCTGTACACTGTTGAAATCATCTCTGGACTAGTGATGTGCATTCAGAGAGAGAATGGATGAGTATATTAAATATTTGTTACGATTGAGTTATTTCGAAAAAAGGTTTATTTATTATATATTTATTATTTAGGTTTATTTATTTATACAAAAAGGTTTAATTATTCATCTGCGACGTAACTCACTCATACTAATGCAATTAACGAATTAAAAATTAAAAATTAAAGCAAATTCTTAACTGATGAAAGAATCATTTCACCCATGAAGGAATCATTTCAATCATGAAAAAGTCACCTAGTTTATGAATGAGTCAAATCACTTAGAAAAGAGTCATTTTACTAAAGTCGATTCATTACTTTCATGAAAGAGTCATTTAATTCGCGAATGATTTATTTCACTCTATCACAAAATCATGATTCACATTGTTCCGTTTCATCGGAAGAAGTTTTTTTTTTTGTTTTCTTGCTGTTGTGGTGTGTCGATCGGTGACCTGTGTGTACACCGGGACCGGGTCCTTTGTGTGAAATAGTAAGCGGCATAACGGACGGTTCCGGGAAATGCGCGCCACAGCGGAGTGAGTACAATTTGGGTTTTGCACACGGGTGCAAGCCAGTACATGATCGATAGCGGTAGCGATAAGTCGCAAGAAGCGAAATAGAGTTGTTCTTGTGCGTAAGATCGGTGTTCAGTGTCTCAATTAATCCGCTGAGATAACACACACATGAATGATGATATTCATTATAACACTTAGAAGTTTAAATTTAAACTTCAATCATGACTCTTTGGGGAAACCATTTAATGTAATTATTTGTAGAAACTATTTATAATGATTGCAATACCAAAATGTTAAACAAATAGCTTTAACAAAAAAGCACACAACATAATGTCAAAATGGAATAGATCATATCACATACAAAAAGGAAACAAAACAAAACAAAAAGTTGGATAGTATCAAATGATACTCAGTTGATGCCGTAGCTTAAAATGTTTTGTTAAAAAATTGAATTTTTCATTAACACAAAGCTGCAGCTCATTATTTGAAGCTGTTCGAGCTAGTTGAAACCCTCTTTATACTCATTTTATAAAGATATCCCTATAATTCAATTGACTCATCTTCGCTTTGGACGATGACTTGGAAAGTGGTTTAAAAAAAGTTCGTTTGAAAGTATCGAATCATTCTATTTGCCCAGAAACATCGGCATCTTTAGCTCTTTTTCACTCTAAATAGATTTTTTTTTTTTTTTTTTTTGCTCGGTTAGAACGGCCTGGCCGTATCAAGACTTATTTTACCACGTAGCAGGATAGTCAGTCCATGCTACGGGGGGACGGTCCGGATGGGATATGAACCCGGTCCTAAATAGATAAAGTAAGCAGAATCTGCCAGACAACCTAAGAATGGATGAGTGGATTGGAATGGCTCACTAAACACTATCTGCTTGTCTGTAGGTAGGTCTCTGCTGTCTAGCTCTGTATCTGTAATAACGCTTTGCTAACGCTAAACAGACAAACAGACGGCAATCAATTGAATCCATTCCACAAAAGGACACACGCTTTGGTTGCGTGCCTGCTGCTCAGCTGTGAAACCACAGCTCTGGTTCATCTTTATCCCGACAGTGCATTCAATCGAACTAATCAGATCATACCACCAGCAGCCGTAGTATCGCAATCAAAATCAACAAATAAATAGCAACACTTTTGCACCAGTGGCACTGACGCCCTGATCGAGTTTGCATGTGTCAACATTCTTCAGATAATTTTACCCCGTTGGTGCGCACGCCATCTTTTGCTCAAAAGAGGCAGCACGAAGAAAGTACTTCATCTATAGAAAGCAGTAATGATTATAGCACCGATCTCTTATGCAGCAAAGCCATCGGCTTTGGTAGATTGCGAACGAGAGGTACTAGGTGTTGTGATCAAAAGCAGATGAAGAGTTTTCTCATCATTTATAATGACAACATCTTTTCAATTAAACTTCATAGACGACAAGCTTTGCCAATTTAGGTTTTGTTTTGCCATATATACACACTATCATGCACACTTATTGCACTTAAGATGATAAACATGTTTTTTTACGTAAGATCCTTTCTTTTAGAATCCATTTTGGTGTTATCTTGAATGAACAAAAAAAAACACATTAATTCGCACTACAACTTTTCTGTCAAATTAAAATCTCCTAACTGCTTTGGCTTCTCGGTTGCTTGCAGACACACTCTTTATCTCGTCTACTGGCACCTGGTTTGGAAACAACTTTCCAGCCATTGCTTCTGCCATTGCCATCCACTACTATGCGATCCCAGAGCAAAGTTCCTTTGTTGCCGTTTTGATGGTTCTCGTTGGAAACCATTTTTTTTTTTTCATCCCAGACTTAAAATCCTTTCCCATACTGCCTGTAGGGTTGCAACTCGGATAGGATTTTCCTAATTGTTGACTATCTAGCAAACTCTTTCCAGGTCTCCCCCCCCGTTACCGGAGGCTGGGTTGTTATTCCTCTCTTTTTTTTTTTGGTGTCCCTTTTAGTCTCACGTTTTGATCATGTTTACCACCTGGCGAGGTAAGGTTCTGCCTTTTTTTTTGCTTGTCTTTTCCCCCCTTTTTTGTAGACATTTTTGTGACTTTTTCACCCGTTGTGTTCGTTGGAAAATGTTGGAAAGTTTGAATTCAATTTTAACTTTTACCAGTTCCTGCCGCAGGATACTGGAGGATTGACACCCGGTGCCGGTAGCACTTTGGAACAGTTCTGCAGTTGAACGTGTCAGGTTCGTAGTTTACATCCGGTGGATGATTCAACCTTTCCTTGCTGTGTGTATGTGTGTGTGTGAATGATTTTTTTACCATAGTTTTGTGTTGCCACTTCATATTTCCATATAACGATGCTGCAAAACACAAGCTTAGCACACGTTTGAAGCCGACACAAACTATGGGGTGAAAAAAAATTAAAACCACCTGCTTGTATGTGTGATTATCGGTCGTGCTGTGAGTGTTGAATAAATTTTTTATTCCTCCTCTTAGGTGGTGATACAGCAACAGCAATAACAACAACAAAAAAACACACAAACCCACCACTACTGTTCCATGCATAGGAAAGTGATTTCCAACGAGGGAATAATTATGCAATTATGCATTGCAAGCAGATAGTAACAAAAACCAAACACTGGACTGTAACGAAGTGTAAAGATGGTTTAAATGAAGCTCTTTACACGGTGGTGTGCATTCGACACTTAGCCGCTGTGTGCTGTAAATGAAAAGCAAATAATGCAAAATAACAAAAGTTTTTTTCTCCTTCTTTGTTTTAATTACATTCGCGAAGCTTTACACTGAGTTAGTTCGACGGTGGCGCTGAAAGGTTATGTTGTTTTTATTTTTCTTTCCGAGTTTTTTTTTCAGTCAATGAAAAAGAGATTATTGATCGCTTTTAATATTCTATTTAAGATTCCCTTTTATTTATCAAAAACAAAAACATATCTGTAAATAAAATAAAAACTGCTATATTTAACAAAACAAATGTTAAACAACGGTATTTCAGAGTTGTTAACGTTTGTTACGGTGTTTACGAACAATGTAAGAAATCATACGTTTCTTCAATAAATCATAAAATTGTATTTAGCGCGTGTGCTTTCTTTTATCGTGTGGACAGGGACAACCGATCGTATTCAGCTCTGAGACTAGACTAAATTTTATTACAAGAATTACTTAACGATACATGTGTATTAGTAAGTAGGTTAATAATCAATTAGTAGGTATTAGTTCAATAGTGCGTAAAGAAAATATTAAATTATTAATATTAGAAGAAGAAGTATTAGAAGTGTTAGTGTACGCACGTGTAAGTTAAGTATGCGCAATTGTGTGCGGTACAGAGCGGCACACTGCAAGTGGTACAGCTGCCACATGTATAGTAAATATGCAATAAATCCTTTATAATTAAGAAAAAACCAAGAAGATTTAACACAAAATAATAACTCTCTTCGGTGAACAAAGTTTTCAACAAGAGTCAAACTATTTTTATGTTACTTTTTTAAAATTTAGCAAAAAATAAAAATAAAAAAATAAACCTTTATATCATAGTTAAGTAAATATATAACAAATATGTATTGCATTTAACAAGCGCTATTCAGGACCTACTCTTGTAAAGCCATTAATATGAAATCACAGAAAATAAAAAGCATTCAAAAAAAATCAGTGAACTCCATAAATATTTATTACCTTACTGTTAAATATACGAGATCAATAATCAGTTGGGTATGCCATGAGAATAGCACCCAGGTAATCTGATATTTAAAGGATTTCAAGATATACCTGTTTACAAGAATAAGAATACAGAAATATCTTTTATTCGCTACAAGTTTTTGAAGTTCAAGTTTAGTATCGATTAATTATTAAAAATGTTACAGAAAACTCAATAGAAGGGATTACGACACTATTACAGCAGATAAAACGTTCAGTGAGTGAGCCAGCCAGTGAGAAGCTTGGAAAAGTTTGCTTTAGAATTGAAAATATTAAGTTTTAAATTCGAGAGTATTGCTGGACAATGAAAGCTTACTTGCTCTGCAATGTTCAATAGATCATTTCCTTTTTTAACAAAATCTGGTGAATGAATGAAAATCAATGAAACACGGATATTTTATTCATTGATCCAACGCTCCAGAGATTTATTATCAAAGTAAATATTCTTATTCTAGTTTTTAATCCAGTTTCGTACATTTGAATAAAAGATCAAGTCACGAATTGATTCTTCTATTATGAAACTCACTCAAAAAAGTAGTAGATCAACAATATAAAAGAATTTTTTACAAATGAAAGCAATATATATGTAATACGCATTATTCTGGACGAAATAGAACTCTCTAAAGTTTCACACGCCACATCGTGTTATTTCTTATCTTCAATGACACTGATTTTTTACTTATATATTCTACATTCTTACACTTTTACCCATTTCGCTCGGAAATCGTGAAAGTAATTGTTATTTAATTACGTACGCTAGACCCAACCAGTGTCCCAAAAAAAAGCCCCCATTATACATCAAATGCAACCGAACCGATGCAACAATGCATTTGTCCGGCCGCTGCATGTGCGTCATTCAATTACGACAGTATACTCCTGCACATTTGGTAGCAGCGTTCCAAGCCATCACGTACCGATGCCACACTGAATCTCACCGAACCGTGCACAAGCCCATTGGAAAGCTCGAAAGAATCTTCTAATTATGTACCAGTTGGTAGGGTGGATTCCCTTTAACCACAAGGCCCAAAAGCAAACACCAGCTTGCGTCTATCGGTCGTTTCGGAGAAACGTTCGAGAAGCACTTTCGCACTTCGGTATAGCGGCCAGGGCCGGTCCAGACACACTTCGCAGCATTCGTTGGCTAATAGACGTTCTTTCTAATTTTTATTTCCTTCCCATTGCCCCATCTCATTTCCAGTGTTGCCGTTGGTGCTGCACTGCACAGCCGAGCAGCAAAAATTTCGACTGACACCGGTGGATCTGGTCGCTTCGGAAGGTACCGAGGCACTGTTGCGATGCGAAATCCACAACGCCGCCGGTTCGGTGCAGTGGACCAAGGATGGTTTTGCGTTGGGTAAGTAATAATTTCATAAAATTTCCATTTCCAACCTTCTCCCATGGTCCGTACGTAATGAAAAACCGAGCCCTTAATGGTTCAACTACGGGCGACCACCCGATAGGCCATTGGCCCCCGTCAGCATTCGCAGTGCAGCTCGTTTTGCTTAAAAGTTCCATCCAGAAGCTGCAGTAAAGTACTGGTGCTGTAGCCGGTATGTCGAGTGGATGGAAATGATAATCACTGTTCCGTTGTACGCGACTCTTTGGAACTCACGACATACGCTTTGTGTGTGGAAGAGAAATGGGAAACCATTAGCAGGCAGCAACACACTACAATATGTACCAAAAACTAAACTCCCTTCACCAACAGAAAAAAAAAGTTGTCTTTGTCTAAGTTTACTAAAAATGAAAAATATGTGAATAGTTTTTTTAGTTTTAGATTTTCCCAGCAGCGGGATGCGTTACACGATGCATTGTAACGCATAACGCGGGTATTGCCAGGGAAAAATAATTGATGGTCATCCAAATTGAGCTCAACGTCAGTGTGGCCCTTCAATCAGCAGCTTTTCGGGGTGTTTTTTTTCACAAAGTAATTTCCATTTTTTATTCATTTCATACTTTCTCCCATCACCAAAATAGGGTTCACACAAAGCATACCAGGTTATCCGAGGTATTCGGTACTCGGTGACAGTGCCCAAGGTATCTACAACCTGCGCATAGTGAACGTCACGCTGGAGGATGATGCCGAATATCAGTGCCAAGTTGGCCCTTACATGCATCACACGCTGATCCGTGCCAAGGCAAAGCTGACCGTAATAGGTAAGTGAGACCACCATGTGGAGTCACCTGTTTTTTTCTTCTTCTAGTTTTGCATTGCATTCCCATTGGCCCACATTCTGGAAACATACAGTTTTTTTATCAACTTCAAGGTGAACATTCAAGCTTAGTTAACTTTTACATTTTTTAATACTATAATAATCCCACTGGGATTGGGGGGAAACACGCGCACACACACACAACCTAGCTTTAGTGTGGGAGCGTGACGGTGTGTCGCCAAATAACTTTCAACTCCAAGCATCGACTCGCATCGCAATGCCAGCTGGTGCTCATTAGCAAGTGCCGAAGCGCCAACTCGGCAACACGGCTGTAGGAAAATTAATATGAACCTTTTCCGGAATGTTGACACAAAAGTGGAACTGCGCCATTACCGTCTGGGTACTTCTGTTTGATACTTCATTTTGCTTTCCTTTTTTTCGGTTATATTTAATTTTTTTATTTTGCTTTTTACGTTGTCTCTGGTCGTTTTTACTTCTTTCTCTTTTTTTTTTTGGTTGGAAAAATAACCCATCTGGGTACGTTTTCATTCCGAAAAAAAACACAACGAAGCTGAGCGAAAATATTACTTTAATGGTGCAGCGAGAAATGGAATCAAAAACGTGCTGCTTTTACAGTTCATATGAGCTTTTGTTCTTTTAAGCAGCAACCTGATCACTAAACCTTCCATTGCAATGGCTTTTTAATTCTGTGAAAAAAAGCTTTACTTAACCGTCACCGTTCTGACATTATTAAACTCCCTCCCTATCATTCCTTTTTCTCGTAAAATGTTTCCAAAGAATTCGTTATTAAATTTCTGTTTCTGTTTTTTTTAAATAAAATTTTACAAATCAATATGTAATTTAAATTCACTTAAGTTTAGTTCATACCGTATGCGTTCGGATACGAATGTTTCTCCGATCACTATGTAACCTTCTACCTAACTTTATATCAGAGCACATGCGTCATGCGTTTTTTTATGATTCGAAAAGCCTAATGAAAATTTTACTGATTTTTTTAACAAAGGCAAAGTATCAACTAAAGTCTGTCATTGGATGAAAAATATAGCTCTAGAAGCGATGCACAAAAAGAAATTTTTTAGAACTTGATTAATGTTAAAGTAAGTAAAAGGACAAACAAATCGTGAACAATCTCGTTATTGAGTATTGAGTAACCTCGAATCGATTTCTGATTCAATATACTCCAAATCTTCACATTTTGAAAATTGGAGTGCAGTTCTATGTGTGTTCTTCTTCTTGGCTTAACGACCTTACAGGTTACGCCGGCCATTTCTGGCTTCTTCTTCTTCTTGGCTTTAACGACCTTACCGGTCACGCCGGCCATTTCTGACATACTAGACTTATTTTACCACGTAGCCGGATAGTCAGTCCTTGCTACGGGGGGACGGTCCGGATGGGATTTGAACCCGGTATTGTAGTGTAGACCGACGCCGTTTATCACATACACCACCGGACCGCCGGACGACCGGATGTGTGTTGTTATCATTAATTTACAACTTTGGTACATTTTAATGATTTTGGCACACATTTAATACTGCATCTTTATTTTACAAATTGTTAAAGAATACAATGTTATGCTTATAAAACCAAGAAATTGCTATAAAAAATTTCTAAAATTGCCAAAATAATCAAAAAATATTCCTACTTCTATAATACTCTTTCTCTAATATAAATCTAATATCTAGTTTAAGGACCATGGCAGATTACAAAAATAGTTAATCAGAAGTGCAATGAATTTGGATTTGACGATTGCACCAGATCTTTTGTTTTTTAAATCTTAAATCAAATTCAGCAATTGATGACCAAAGTTGCTAAGAAGCTAAATTGTGCTGCATTGCAAAATTTTCTACATAATTTTCTACATAAGTTATTTATTTATCAACGAGACCAACAATGAACAACCGAAGGTAATATTACTACCTCGAGCTTTATTACGACGAAAAATTACTCGTTTTTAAATTAGACGAGCAAACAAACCATTAAAATATTCAACATATTTTCACTCTACAAATAAGCAAGCGAAAATCATTCGAACAATCCTTAGTAAAAGCAGTTTCCTGACAACAGTTCCACATAACAAAAAAACCCGACCCAAAGCTCTCTAGCGCTCTCGTTGTGTGACACTATTTGCATTCCCAAAGCGAACTGTATCACAACACTTGACACTATATACCATTGCCGATCACAAAAATCCAAACACAGTGTCACACGTTCCAACATGTCAATAACCTCTGCATATTCATACAACACCCATCGAAAGCAAAAAAAAAGAAACGAGAGCAAAAGAGAGAACCCGGTACTACCAGCAAAGGAATTCAAATCCTACCCAGCTAACGACCGGTGGCAGCATAAATCATCATCCAACTAGTGAACGAGCCTCTTCTTACTCACCTTACCGGGTTGGCATTCTAATAAATAAAGAAGTGCAAAACGGGGGGGTAACAACACACGGGAGCAAACAAAAAACCAAATCTCTCACCGCACTTCACAAAACCACTGCGTTGCCGCGCTTTCGGAACCGGGTGGGAGGGTCCCTGAGTGGGTTTAGTTTGGGTGGGGAGCGGTGGGTGGGGGGTATCAGTCCTAAACACGCAACACACTCGCCGAGCTGTCTGTAAAGCATCTGCATCCCATAAATGATGCACGGGTTTAAATTCAACTCAACCTCTGGGAGGTGGGGAGGAGGAGAGGAGAAAGGGAAGGAGAGGGATTAAGGAAACAGGTGGGTATCCACTTTTGAAATCCAGAATCCGTTTGACATCTGTACACTTCAATGTTAGTTTTGTTTCGTTTTTTTTTTTTGAAACCCGCCTTCTTGCAATGGTTTTGCAAGCGAAACATCATTGAAGCATGTGGTAGCGATGTCACTCGGTATAGGTTGCCACGACCAGCGCCCGTGTCAAAGAATTCTAAAGTCTCGCTGTCTATGAATGTTCCTGGGGAAACAGCAAAACCAAAACTCCAGTCCGAAAATGGAACCAGACGTGCAATTATTGTAATTAAGGTGCCCGCGTACTACTCATCACACCGAGTTTTTTTTTTCTTCTGTACCTTGGTGGCCATGGCCAACCATTTTCCTCACCCAGCCATGTCCCCAATTGTATCACTTTTTTTTGTTATTGCGCAAAGTGTGATGGAGCATTGAAGCTTCATTTGAGGCTGGTGGCACTCTTCAAAAATTCATTCAACTCTTTTCAGTGGAATCGTGCCCGTGGTGCACTTGTGCATTTCTTTTGCACACTGTGACGGGCTCGATTCATAATCCGAACCTTACTGCTGTTGCTGCTATCACTTGTACCAGATACCAGATGCCAGACGTGGATGGGCGGGAATGCTAACCGACAAAGCGTCAAGTGTCACGCGACTGTTTTGTGAAGCATGATCCCCATACCCCATGCATCTTCCCCCCTTTTCTCTCTGTGCTACTCTACCAGTCGTACACTTCGTGCGATCAGGTCTCTGGTGCTCTGTTATTAAAAATTTTATGACGACTATTTTATGCACCCTGCGCCACACTTGTGTTGCTCCAAACCCCACAGGCTTGAGTTTCTTTTCATTATCAAACTCCAGCAAAAAAAATCCAAACACCCGCCTGGTTGCGGCCTCTCAGCTGCTGCATGGGATGATAACGATAAGCGTCTCTGGGATAATGCAGTGTGGGACAACAACGAAAAAAAAAACACACGGCAAACCTGTAACGGTGTGAGTTGCGAATGGAGTTGCGTTGAAATAAGAAGTGAACGCTGGGCGCTGTAAAGATCCTTGTAGCCCTGGCGCGTATGTAGTAATGGAACAGCGTGAAATAGAATGGTTGGGCCGAACTAGTTTTACACACCGAGACAACCCGCGTCCCGCTACGTACACCGAGTTGCCCCCCTGGTTTCCAGTAGGTACTTGGTAGACGAAACTTGATACTTTCGGCGGGAGGGGTAGGTACCTGCCCTACGCTACTGACTACTCCATCTCCTGAGGAGAATGTTTGCCGGAAGGTACCCGACTATGAAAGAGTTTTCCCGGCTGCACGAGGTTCTAACAAAACGGGCTGGTATGCCCTTTTGCCTCCATGTTTACACGGTTGTTTGCACGGACGAAATGAGTGTATTATTTCATACACTTCCTTCACATTTTCCGCATGCCGACATGCGCCTCCACGCGGAACATGCACTCTCTCGTACACCTCTTCTCACGGTCGCGAGCTGGATGATGTCTCGAGATTGTGTAGAAAAGTTTTCACATTAGCCGCTCTAGTACCGGGTGGGTGTGTGTGTTTGGCCACGTAAAGCTGGCGCACGCGTGCCGCACACTGTGTCCTCGTTCGCGGTTCTGTTCTGTGGTTGTGCTGAAGTACCTCACCGCGCGAACGATGACTGCAACTACCAGTCTTCCAAACGAGCTTGTCTGGGGTCTGGAATCTCCCGGGGGGAGTGAATTTTACATATATAAATGTATGTATATCTTTATATATCAAAACAAAACGAACAAAGCTATAGTACGTCACCTCTTGAGACGAACTGTAAACACTTCAACCGAAAACCGCATGCAACGCGACGCAACCAGAAAAGGGGGTGGACAACGACGCGTACGAGAGTTTGTCGCCCGAAGGGGAACACCCGGTTGCTGATTATCACCCGGTTTTGCAAGTATTACCGAAGCTGTTGATAGGGTGATACCATCCCCAGTCAGATTCCTCCCTGCCCGTTACTACCTGTGCGTAACGCTGCTGCCCGAGGACTTTTACGCGTCCTTACAGATGGATTTCTCAGTTTGGCAAAGGATTGGTTTTCGAATTTTTGTCTTTTATTTTATTCTTTGTGCCTGTCTTTGCTCCGGCACCGACACCGCCAGAAGGTGAAGATTAAAACGGATGATGATTGTTTGTGGGCCGGGAATTTGATCCATTTTGAAAATGGGTGCACATTTTACGAGTGCCTCCAAGCACATTTTCCATTCTTTTAAGTCGATGCGTACTCGTAAAACGTTCGATATTGGGTGTTTTTATTTTTCGGTTTTTTAAAACATTGTACGGGCTTTCAATCATGCTTACCATTTAGAAGATCTCTTTTTTTGGTGTCAAACAAAAGTACGCGTACGTTCCGATCAAACGGCTGAAACCGTTTCTAAGAGCTTGTGTTTCAGCGCCATGATTAAATTCCTTACAAAAGTGTTGGAAAGGAAAAGCATTTGGAAATTCATCAGAAAACGTGTTTTTTCTTCTTCTTCTATCGTTGATAACACCCACGTGTACCGTTGATCTCTTCCATCTGTACCAGCTGTCTTTATGATCTGAATATAGATTTAGATAAAAGGGGTTCTTACTTCCCACGAGATTTTTTTCTTCTCACTACTTACAAGTGCCTTTCAATGTAAAAAAGTTGCTCAATAAAATATATATTATACTCAATGATATCTTAATTTTTTATTCATCAATTCAAGCAATTAATCAGATCCTTCATGTATCTTTAAAAAAAATTGAAAGAATTTTACATCGGCACAATGAAACCAAATTAGAAAATTTCTGAAGACTAAATTAAAAGCTAAAATGTAAAATGTTGAAAATGAAAATCTCTCATAATATTAACTATAGGGAAGCATTTATTTTGAAATAAAAAATAATTATTCATAAATAAATTCAAATACTTCCTCTGGTCAAATTTCACCTTGTCAGTGTTCCGTTTAACTGTGATGCTTGTACATATCTCTCATGTCTCAAATACTATTTCCTAATTAAACTAAAAAATATGATTTAATCCTTTCAATGCAGATCAATTTTTTTTTTTTTTTTTTTGATCGGTTAGAACGGCCTGGCCGTATCAAGACTTATTTTACCACGTAGCAGGATAGTCAGTCCATGCTCCGGGGGACGGTCCGGATGGGATTTGAACCCGGTCCTGCCGTGTGGACCGGGCCGCAATGCAGATCAAATTCAAACAATTACAATTTTAAATCAAAAACAAACTTACCGAAAACTGTCACAAAATCATAATGTAACAATTTATTAAATTTTAGTTTACTACAACTTTTTTTTGTTTCATACCCTGTTATCAAAGCCTTATAAGCACTAACTACTGAAAATATTTTATAGACGAAATTATTTTCCCCTTTCAGAAATTGTTGACGTCAAAACAGTAAAAAAAACTGGGTAACCAAATAATTGTTTTACAAACATAATTCCAGTATTTTTTAAACCATAAACATAAGCATTGAAAGGAGTTTTTTTGCATTAAACTCATTACCCAATGGGAGAAATAAAAAAAAGTACAATTTAAAAAAAAATTTCTTGAAGACTCATTTGTTTTTTTTTATCTTTTACCCTAAAACGAACGACAAAATTAAACATAGTTAGTACAATAAAGTGTTATTAAACACAAAACAGTTATTTTGTCAATAAGTATAACAAACATCTTTGAATATATCTTCCCATCATAGCATCAATTTTAACTTTCCACTTATGGCAAACCACAGAACAGCAAAGTTTCTGGCCCAGAAAATATTTACCTTTTTGAAATGTGAAACGAAACATGGCTCAAATTTCCTTCATTATCGTGGTAACAACGATTTTACAAGTACCATCTACACAGCAATGGTGTAAACTTTTTGTGTTTTCTTTCTTTTTTTTTTGTCACACACCCTCAGTCTCATGTATCGCATTGCAGACGCTGACAATTACAGTCTGCGATACTTTGGCTGAGTTTTTCATACTTTTTTTTTTCATTCCCATTTTTGGTTCATTCTTTTCGCACTTTGCACGGGTGACAATGTTGCACCGGTGTGTCTGCATCACAATTACTCAGCGCGCGCTCTGTGCTGCGTTTGCTAATGAGAACTCGACCCGGCACGATGGTACCATTGCCACCCACCACGTTTGTATGGGGGCAGCTCTTGAAGCTTTTTTTCCCTCGCCGCCGCAGGTGAATGACTTCCCGTGCTGCTTTTCGTGCAGAAGAGAATTCTTATAGCGTGGATATAAGCACGGTTTTTTAATGCGTCTACCACTGGAGAGAGGTAATTTGCCACCTTTCATAAGCATGGTGTAAGTGCATGGCCCGAAACACGGGGGCAGACACTCGGCACAACCGTGTACCATCGTTTGGTCATCTTCAACCTTCAAACGACACGCGGGTTCACTGCTGCACGTTACTTGCGAACGAGCGCATCAAACCAATCGAGCCGTGCTTGTTAGCTGCCCGCTTGATGACTACAGTTTCGCACGCGGAATCCACTTACCGGGGAAAAAAAAACTAAACACAACACACGCTCGAAGGAACGCAAAATACTTCCAGCATTAATCACGGTGACGACGCCCGAAGCATCTTCCCGGTTCGGTGATGTTCTCCCCATTCCCTACACGGAAGCTTTTGTCTTTATCCGTACGATACCCGCACGGAGGATGGTTTTCCACTGCCGATGGAGGCGCCTAGTTGCTTTTATGGCCATGCTGACGGTACCTAAGCTTTACACCCTCAAACTCACACCCGGTACGGCACACAGATACACACACACACACACACACACGGTGTTGCCATAAATCATGACGCCATTTTTTTTTCCTCACTTTCGGACCGTATCACCGTATGTTTAATGGTATTCTTGTAACAAAAAAGGGGGGAACGGTACGATGTACAATGGCTGATTCGTAGAATTCGTTACACGACTTGATAAACACTTCGTTACCCATTAAAACGTACAAGCCGTACGCATCCGTTTTCGGGGATCTGGCAGCTCGTAAAGCTCGGCTGTAGGATATCGTCTCCATAGTGTCTTCACCGTAGCGAAGTGATCCAATCCATCGCTTTCGGTATCAGATTTCGGTACGCGGATTGGTGCAAATTTGTCAAAAGCTCCTACAAATGATCGCAATGTTGGTCATATCAGCGTCGCAAGAAAAACTTTATTGGGTGGTGGATATTAATTTGTAAAAATAAACTTTTAAGAAAGAACCAAATAATTTTCATTATATATTAGAATAATATACTAGTACGGTAAACTTTTCTATAATTTTTTGATGTTTTCTTTGTAATAAGTAATGTAGAATAAAGTATGGCGAACAATAAAAAAAAAATTATTTGCTTTTCCGTAAATGTTTTGCTATTTTTCTATACCTGTTTTTACTATTTATCACTTTTCTTGCGTCTCATGGAAAATTGCTGTATTCAAGTAAAAGCTTTATTCAACGCATATAATGATTAAAATGTCCTTACAAAATATTAATTGTATGTAAAGCATTGCAAATTATGTAAAAAAAACACGATTGAACAACTTATTAATTTATCTGGTGATTCCTTTCATCCAACTTTCAGAGTACCATGCAAATACCGGTAAAATTATTATATTATTATGATTAATTAAATGTTTTAAATCACACATTTTTGCACCAAATGTATTGCTAAGCATTCTAAAAAAAAATATTTTACAAACTATGCTAAATAAGTTACATAGTAATCACTGTTATTGCGTCCTAAATATTCGAAAATCGAAAGTAAGATGTTCCAATAATCTGCGGTAAGTAATGTAACGGAAAAATAAATCTTCTTCTTATTCTTGCATAATCTAATGCTGTCTTATTATTACAAAAATATTTTTGATTTTTCACATATTTTCAAAAAGCAAATGCGCAGCCGTTCGAAAATTACTTTATCGTCAGGTTTATAGATTTTTAATCAAATAATTAATTACCTAGAAGTAAAGAATTATCAAACAATGCACATTTTTAAAAAACCTTTTACATAAATGTATGATATGAAAATGAACTCATAATGCTCATCAAGAAAAAATATTCTTTTCATGGTTAATATTGTATTAAAATCACTCTCGCAACATGGCTTTCCCTCACGCACTTTCACGTACACACATAGACACCAGAGCACAACAAATGGCGGCCGCGAAACATGGCTGCAAATGGCTGTTGTCTTCCAACGGCAATGCAAAGGACAAAATTAGACGAAAGCAGTCCTAACCAAATGAAAAGCCACTCGGGGAAATAGACCAACAGAGTAGGTGGTCAAAGACGGGAACGGAAGAAGGAGAAGGTATGTGTGCCTTCACTGTACGTAAAACGCTACCGAAACCGTCCGAAGTATGGTCGGAACGGGCACAAAGAACACTTTTACGTCGCGATCACACCACACGCGCTCGCTTGTGTGTGTGTGTGTCTGTATCGAGGGGTATCTGTATGGTTTTTGGGCAAAGACGGTTGTGACTGCCAAAAACGTTTGTTTGCCTGTTTGTGCATGAAAAAGCCAAGCTCTCCCGCAGGGAAAATAAAACAAGGCTTTTTATTGGAAGGGCAATTGTTTTTAAGTACTGAAATGTAGTCCCGAATTCCCACATCCAGACGCTTCACGTGCGCGGGTGCCCACGCAAAACCCTCGGTGCGGTTGGATGTGGATAAACATTATTTTCTCCCAAGCAAAACCACACCACTACCTGGGAGTTTTCACTAGGTTTCCTGGCTTATCGCCTTCCCTTCCCACTAACCACCAACTTCTCATGGGTTGAATCCTTTTTATTTCGGGAGGCGGGCAAATTTGTATGCCTAGTACAGCCATCTCACCAAGGCTTCGGCGGGTTTTTATGCAGCTTCCATTCCCATTACACGTGTGAGCGTGATTCTGGGCAATACTACTCCAATGGCAGCAAAAGGGGTTTGCAGCTTTAGCAGAAGAAAGCTAAAGAAGGGGAAAAAATACGGAAAATTATGGACGACCAATGCAACGTATGTAGACACAACTCCTGGGTCCAGGAATGCTTCACAAAACCCTCCTTTGCTCACCATTTAAAGGGAGTACACTTGGTACACCCACTCCAAAGACTCGACTTTTCCTTGGCGCAAAAAGACTATTCAGCCGGAGAAAGGTACACCGGAAGGGTACTCGGCGGCTCGATAATTTACTGCATCCGTACCGGTCAGCGGTTTTAAAGCTATGAAAGTTCCCCTTTTACCATTTCCGGACGGTGATTCCTGTCCAATGTTGTTGACCAGTGACCAACCCTTACTGTTCCACACCTTCTATACATTGTGCCAAACCCCCGATGGGGCGTTGGGTTTGCTCCAGCTCCAACTTCCAACTGGTACGAAAACAATAATCGAGGTAATTTCAAGAACCTTGAGCTTCGGGGCAAACGATTTCCGAGATCCTTTCAGAAGGTTAGGTGTTTTTAATGATAAAGTGTGGGAAAGTTTAAACAAAGGACAGTGCACTGTCCCCGTACCTCTTTGCGTACGGTTTTTTTGCATTGGTTTTTGGCAAATAGCATTCCTGCTGAGTAGCGAAAAACCCATTTATTGCACCAATAACTATCAGCAAAATACCTCAATAGTAAATAGTAAGGGAAATGGTTGTAAACAATGATTTTATGATTTTAATGATGAGATGTGGACTACTGTTTGAAATTCAATTAATTGTATTTTATGTTCTAATGTGGTTGTAAGTAAGTAACTCTAAAGAATGGAGTATATTTTGTTTTGTTGTGTATTTATTTGCACTTTTTATTTGATTATTATAACTATTACTAAAAATCAACTAAAGTGCAAGTAATTAAAATAATTTATCAATAGGCTCTATTCAGATTATGGTTATTCGCATTTTTTTTATTAAATCATAAACAAATTGTTTGTCTCCAAGATCGGAACAACGTACGCTTAATCTAACTTACAATCTAGGTCTCAGCTAAGAACACTTGACCGGTCAAGAGACAAGAATTGATACTGAATAGCAAGGAGGAATAAACGTTAGGAAGGAAAAATAGACTGGGATAGATAGACCAGAAAACGAAGAAGACCTTTAAGTTCGAGTCAATCTTCATAAATAGATGTTCTTTAAACTATTTAAAAAAAATTTTTTAAATTAATTTTTAGGGCTTTGGCCGTATTGTCAACTATTTAAAAATAATATTTAAAAATTCGTTTTAACGGCGATTGAATCATTTGTCAACCATTAAATTGTAAAAAACAGATCATTGTTAAACAAACGCTAGAAGCCGATCACCCTTGTCGTGTAGAACCGGTGTCGTTTAACACAAACACCACCTTTTGTGATCCTATTTCAGCAAAATGGATAGTGAACATCTTTGAAATGAAGTAATATTTTACTGTGGTATTGATTTTTTATAAAATAATAATAATCCGAAAATTAAGTTAACTTGCTAAAATTAACGATCAGTGCCTTAGCCATTTTGAAGCTAATCGTTGAATGTCGAAAGTTCTAATGTTTTGCTTTAAGTGCTGTAAAAGATACTGTTTTTACTCATGAGTCATGACTTACATTTTATACAATTATTCACATTTTTGTTTTTGAACGTTTGTTAAAGTATTCTATTGAATTTCCTAGAAATTACGATCAAGAAATTGGAAGTCTTCTTGGAACGGAAGTCCTTCTTCACACGATCTTGGTGGGCCTTCTTTATTTTAAAAATTGGAAGACTTAGACAACATTTATTTTAATAAAACTCCATTTTTCCCCTTTTTTCCCCCAATTTTTTTTAAATTATTTTAAAAAGCATGCTGAAATTTGAACGAAGCAAAATAGGCACAGAAAACGGTTACTGGTCATAAAAGATCCAAGAAAAATGTATTAAATAGATCTATAAAACTGATTCATATTCAATATCTTATTTTAGTAAAAGAGATTGTAACGTTTAATAAACAAATTGTTTTAAACATCTGCCATTTGAAGCGATAAACCTTTAAAGAAAACTCCAAAAACGTGGAAAAGTAGTTTTCATACAATATAAACCCAATTTTTAAATCAAAACAATCAAAACACTTTAGCGAAATCATTTACTGTTTGTTCCAAACTCTTTGTTCATAACAATGCTCCTATCATTCATTGATTGGAAATAGCATAAAAGCATCGCGTACGCCTATCGGGGCATCTTTCAAATGCGTGCTAGCTTCACGCCCTTTGAACTCATCTCCACGCGCTTTTGTGGCTGTAGCTCATAAATCAAATCCTTTAAACCTTCCCTACAGCACAATTACTAGACATTTATCCCTTTGCCGTCTGGTAGGAGGAATGCCATGCGAGAAAACGAGCAAAATTCGCATCGGAACCAACACCAAAGGACCTGCAGCCAAATTAGCCGTACCGATGTTACGGAGGTTCGCACTAATTAGTTGCCTATTTCGGAATGCAACCCCGTTCGAAATCGAGCTGTAGCATGTGCAAAGGCACCGGGCAAAACCCCAGTAATGGATCGAATGCTTATCTTCATTACGCAGACAGCATACCGATACGGCTTTGCACCGGGCTGTGGTACGTCTCGGCTCGGTCAATTGGAAGAATTCCGGTGCAACTGCCTGCACTGGTTGCACCTTCTCCCGCAGCAAAGGTTTCTGCTTATGATTTCCAAATAACCTCAGATGCAGATGTACGATTGCAAGTAATGATAGCCACAATCTTTACCATGTCAGCCGTTGCAACCCTCGGGTTTCTCTCTAGCGCAAATATCTCTCACTTGCAGCCGACGCATCAAGCGCGTTCCCGTGCGTACGGCGTGTGATGCTATTTCACTCTCGACGAGACGAGATTTCGTAGTAACTGCTGACTGTTGCTGGTCATACGCATGGTTTACCATACCCGATTGCTGATGAAGACGAATTCTGATGCAAAACGGGAAGAGACTGAATAATAAATCGAACCATCGTTGGCAAAGCACTACATCATGGCACGCACAAACACACACACACACAAGCAGGAAAGGTTTCCCATAGCTGCGGGTGAATTCACTTCATTCCAACGCAGTTGAGTCGGACACACATACACGATCATTAACCGGGGGTGACGTCTTTCGCACGTGCACGAACGTTGGCATAGCTATTTGGTATGTTCCCGTGGCGCAACGTCTCGGTATGCAATTATCCGAACGAAATGATACGACTTACAGTTATGAATATCTGAATCGATTCCAAATCATTTGCATAATTTACTTCTCCGAGAAAAAAACACACATTTTCCATCCTACGTATCCTTACGTATTGTTAGAATTATTGCCGCATTCATCTCTTCGACTCAAATTGGTCCTCTAGAAGGAAACGGAGCTTCGGATGGTAGCATAAAAACGAAAAACTAAAGCGAGGCGAATAAATGACATCTATTGAAGTGTGTTATCATGGAGATAAACAAACGTTTCACTGTTTACTGTCAAATATTCATTATTTACTTCATACATGATTCATGGTACGAGGGCATGAAGTAATCAGTGATATATTCATTACGATATGCATTACGATGTATTCAAACATTAATGAAGCACCATTGCATGCTGCTTGAAGGATGGTTGACTTTACAGCAGGAAAGAACAACATGAAGAAACATTCTGATTGAATGATTGATTTTTTTTCAGTTGACTGTTCACTGCACTAGAAATATTTATTGTCAGCATTATGATTTAATGGGGTTTTCTTGAAGTTTAAAATTATGAGAACGTTTGCTCAATTCTAAGCATTGAGAAAGAAATCGATAGAGAAGCAAATCGATTTTCTCAGTTCGTGAAAAACAAATCTATTTTCATCCTTTTTTTCCTCTACGAAAATGTCGAAACTTCAGTTAAACTATCGAAGTTAACCATTAACGTTAGTGGTCGAAGCATCGTTTAAGAGTTAAAGATCGACATTAAAGCAGTTTAATTTCAAAAAAAACCACACCAATTAACACTAAAAAAAAAGCCACACCAATTAACACTAAATTAACACTAAATTGTTTCAACTGCTGTAATATTGAGTGAAAGTGATCGTTATCAAAGCACGGTGAAGCAGCTCAAAAGCTGGCCAAAGCAGAATTAATGGCCAGGTAGGTTTAAGTGTGGATTTGGTGGGACTGAAAGTGAATCATTTATTATGAGTTGCTTCCATATGATGTCAACGACTGAACCGTTTGATGCTATTGTCCGGAAAAAGAGGTATTAAGTATCTTTCATGACATTAGCAGGTTGCACAAGTCTCAAATAGTTCGTCAATAACTTAAGAACCTTTTGTGGGAAGTTTTAATGCATTCCCATTTCTATGTAAAACTCTCTTAATGAACAGGAGTTAAGCGAAGATAAGAAATAGCTGTTGGTATGTTGTTTTAAAATAACATGATGCATTTTTGATGTAATTTTCCATCTTTTCCAGCTATTACATATCATATAATGTCAAAATGGTAAAAAAAAACAGTTTGATTCCATATATAAACGATATAAAATAAATATACAATACAACAGAAAAATATTTCATGTATAATATAATGCTATATACATAATTTAAACATAAACAAGTAAGACAAAAGTGATCCAAATTCTTAAATCAAACGTCAGTGATATAAAAAATTATTCAGTGTCTCTTCAAAAAACCAAAGCAAGGAAAAAATAAACCAAGAGTTCACCACTTGGAAATTATCAACCAACCACTTGAAACTACGCAGACAGGCGCTTGCGGCGTGTGAAACCCTGATCCCGCTTTAGCAAAATTTTAAACTCTTTCCCAGTATTAAGCTCATTTTATATGCAAAAACTGATCGATTTTTTGTCGTGTTGTTGCTACGAACAAACTTCTCTCGTTTAAATCTTGTCAACGATTATCCTTCCGTCAACATTCGTATCCGCCATTCGGTTCGGTATTCGTATCATCCAATTCAAGCTGTCAGGTTGATGGTTTTTGTTTTTTTTTAATGCTGAATAAATCCTGTTTTTCACATAATCCCATCGGCTCACCCAACACCCGTAGCTATAGTTGAAAGTATTTATATCCGTTTTTTTTCTCCCTGCTTTTGTTTGGTTTTCCACTTTTTCTTCAAAAACCATCCAACATGCATTGTGCTTGCTTCCGTTTCCTGTGCTGGCGAACGAAAGAAGAAAAAAAAGAGCACATTTCCCGCGATCCGTTGTGCCGAGGCCGAGTGTCGTTTTGGTTTGTTCGAAAGCTGCAAGAGCATCAGTCTCTTTAAAATTTTAGCCTTTATTTTCCTTCAAACCAACCAACGTATTGTTCTGAAGGTGACCCGGAATACCATCGTCTTGCCACAGTTTTCGGTGCGCTGGTTAAATAAAAAAAGCGATAAAGGGAAAAAAGAAATGTACAGCTACACAGCAAACCAGCAAGAACTAGAAGAAGTGGAAAAGGAAACGCT
>CM028118.1:22694281-22742535 GCA_016170025.1 Anopheles vaneedeni | reverse complement strand
TAACGAATAAATCAATCAAAGTAGGTACACATGACGATTTATTTGTGCAATTTTATTCATTAAAGCGTAAAGTGAGTGATAAATAAATAAAAAGCAAGTGTGTGAATAATTAAAAAATGCTATTTAGTGATTTGCGGCTCGGTGGTACATGTGGAATCGGAGCCTTACACGGAAGTACCTGGTATTAAATCCCTATCGTCAAGGAAAGCCAGAAATGCCTCCTGAAGTAGCAGAAAAGAAGAAGGAGAGCCACAAAAAAGAAGAAAATTTGCTTTGATTGGGAATATCATTTGGATTAAGAATGGCAATAATTTAAGAATTTTCAATTAATCAACGATATTCTCTAATCATCGCTCTAATAATACCACACGAATCAAGATAGAACACTCAAAATGTTTGCCTTAATTACAAAAGGCATGTTTAAGGGCAAAGCTAGGTTTGCCGGGTAAGCTAGTATTTTATAAAATTAAAACAAATTTTGGACGTTACTCATCGGTAAAAAAAATATTTCCCAGTAACTAAATAGACAATCAAATGTCATCCAAGTACCCTTTTTAAATGTATCTTTTATTTGAACTAGTTAATAGGCCCGGTTACATGGCTACACAACAGATCTACGTAATGCCGAGGTATATTCTGTGGAGTTTTCGACACATCTAGTAGAAGTTTTTTTTTATCATGCTGTAAATTTTCTGATGTAATTACGGCTTACGTTACCGATACTACGGTACTTACAGTGAAACCCAGCCTTACAGACTGAATATGTCAATTTGCTTCGAAAATCAGGTGTATTTCATCTGCTATAACCAAAAGAAACGATCCGATTTGAGAATTATTCGTTTTTTTTTGCTGATTCGAAAGTTGGTCATGGCCAATTTCAACCCGGCCATCGTGGAATTACTTCTTTTCAACCATCTAAAATTTCCAATTTACTATCTTGGCTCCGTCAAAATTTCTTTACATTAGTTCTGCTACAATCGCAGAAAATTCCGTTTAAGATACACGTCGGGTCTCTTCAGTTTTCGTTTCATGATGTGCCATTGTAGGATCGATCACGGAAAAGAAATATTTTCGGAGCGCATGACAAGTATTCCGTTTTCTACAACCATTAAAAATAGTAAATTATTGAATAAAATGTCTAATCAAATTCAATAATTCCTTACCCCTTACCCACAGCGAATCAGATCAGTTTAACGCAGTATATAAATGGATGTTTTCACTGTTTTTCTAAATTTGCTGTGGTCAATGGTGGCCCGGTGGCCCGGTGGCCCGGTTGCCCGGTCCTGGTAATATTACCACCATCTTCACCAGCTATTCCTTTTCTCCTGGATGGGCATAACCATTTATTCTTCTTCTTTTTTTAAATTTACTGCAATTTAAAGATGTCTTGGCCAGCCATTGCTAACTTTCCTTGGCTTTATTAATCTGTAGCGAGACAGTCTGTCCTGCGTACGGAAGTTTAGCCCGGAAGGGATTTGATCGCCCGTTCTGAAGTGCACAAACCCGCACCGCTACCATTCAGCAATTCCCGCTCAGCAATTAAAAAATGACAAATCTTCGTGGAATTGCTTCAAACTAATATTCTGCTGTTAAAATTTGGTTGATTTTGCTTACTTCAACTATTGCTTATTATCACTTGGCCAACACACTCTGGAAACCGCACCACTTGTAACATTTGTTGAGCTAGCCTACTATGAAATATATAGCATCGTACTACCGTAAAACATCGTTTGGTATAATCCATTCACAATTCGATATGTTGAAGTAGGCTTAGATCCTGTACAACAACCAAAAACCACATCAATCTAGTGAACATGCAGGGTTTGTTGATTGAGCTTTCATATTGGGCAAATTAAAGTTTTACAACACTGGCTTAGAAAAACCGGTATGCCAACACTGCAGTAACGCTGCGTTACTGCACGAGTAGAATTTATATAGCGATAATAATAATTTTTGGTTTTTTTAGCTACATTACTGTGAATTGATTCATTCGCGAAGATATTCCTTACTATTCAAGTCTCTAACTCTTTAAAAGTGAATAAATTAATATTCAAAATTAATTCTCAACCAAAAACAACCATTTCGCTTTAACCTTTCTCCAACATTCTCAAATAGGCCACATGTTCCCTTAAAAACTTTCAAACGCGTGCTATTTTCGAAAAAAATTACCCACTTTTACCAACATTTTCGTCTCCTAGCAGCTATAACATTCAAAACCTAATATCACCAAGAAAAAAAAAACCGTTACCGACCTCCCGGTGTCATTTATTACTTGGTTCGTTTCGCACCAGCTTCAGTAAATACACTGGAACAACTATACTGGGACGCAGTTTAAACACAGGGCGATGGAAACACAACCATAACGAGTGTTCCCCGTGGCGGTAATAGCCGATCCACAACAAGGCAAATGGGCTGTTCTGGCGCTAGTGGCTCTAGTTTAAAAAAAACGGCTCGTTACCACCAACGATCCACCTTCCGGTAGGCTGCCCGTTGCACTTGTGTGTATGTGTGTGTGATGTTCCCGGGAAGATCGAAACATCCTAGGAAACAAATAAGAAAAACATGAGCGGAAAAATGTCGCTTCACCCATGGCAATGATCAGCTCGGTAATGCTTCAAATGGAAGGAGGCCTGTTAAGCACAGGGTACCATTTTTCGTCATCAGGCTCGATTGGTTGGACTCGATCAAAACGCGGGTACGACACTATAGACCCAACCGTACGAGCATGTATGGGCTACCAATAGCTCGCGGGACTGCTGACAGCCAGTACGGTGGGTTCAGTAACGACAAAAAACGAAGGGACCAAGGGCCGTAACGTAACGCTTAAGAACGAGAAACACGATGGCAGCCTGCATGTGTGTGTATGTGAAAGTAAAGTTTAAATGTCACGAGGATTAGGAATGGAGCATAAAAGTTCCAGTATATGCTAATGTGATGGCACTTTCACCATTGGTTGCCGTTGTTATCAGACATTTTTCGCCAAAAAAGCCTGCCTCGGCTGGGGTTGAGTAGGTTCTGTACATTTTTTTCTTCTTCTTCTACAACTTTGTATCTTGCCCCGCAACCAAGATCAAGCGGCTTTTCAGCCAAATAAAGCGAAGAATATTCGCTTAAAAAGTCGGTTTGTATGTGCTGCATTCCACTCCGGCGCTTCTTTCACATTTCGCTTCCAATGTGTGGAAATTTTCTAAAACCACCCCCATCTTGGAAGAACTTTTTACCCGTGAGCCAGGCTAGACGATCAACTCTAGCTGGTAGACATATTCGTGGCCAAAAATTTCTTCGACATAAGCTTAGCATAAAACTTGCAAATATGCTGCATCTTTTGCTCGCCGTCTCACGCTTTTCTTACCAAAAACCTGTGTGAGTGGGTGTGTGTGTGTGTCTCGTGAGTCGAAGCGAATGAAGCATTTGCTTAAGGAAATCTTTTCTTCCTTGCACCTTCACCAAAAATCTCCACCACGAAGGGCTGACCAACCGCATGAAGAACCATCGCAGCGTTGGGTGTGGGATGCTTCCTGATCTTTGTCGCTCCACCCCCCTCCAACCCCGTTTCACTTGCTACATATTGGGGCCCGGGCTAACACTAATTCCTTCACATCAAATTCAAAGGCATGCGACTTTTGGAAGCGCCCGAAGGCCAACTGCCGCATAGATTATCCGCTCCATTTAACCCTCATTTGGGTAGCATAATAGCGTTGCCGGTCGAGAACGCAAAATTTCATCGATAATCTATGAACTATTCGTTGCTGAAATTGCTTCACTTCTAGCGAAAGAAGCTGACGATGATGTTGACGGTAGGGGGCGGTCGGCGAAGAGATACGCTGGTGATACGATGGTGATGGTTATGTGTGCATTGTGTAGTACCGTACGAGTTTTTGACAGTGAATCGTTTGCTTTAGGCGTGTGTACGATGTGAGAAATGCCATGTTATTAAAGTTCGAGGCATAACGGCGGGATAGTATGGGTGCAAAACCCGAGCCCCCGTTAGAAGATGCCCCGTACTAGCGTCACGAACATCTAACCGAAGCCCGAAAAGGCTCAACTTATGTTGCAAAATGGTGTACATCCTTAAATAAAGCCGTAGCACGTACGATTATGCAGTATGATTATTTCCCTTCCCAACCTTATGGAGAATCACTGAGAATGAGTCTTAACGGGAATGAATAAAACAAGACATTTAATGTTCCAAGTGGGTTTTGGTACATTTGTACAAGAGTTTGACTTAAAATAGACTGCTTGATACAGAACGCTGCGTTGGTGCGGTCCTGCGACAGTTGATCTTGTACATCGAAGATTGTAGTACGAATCTGTTCTGGATCGTAGAACAAACGAACTGGCAAGGACATTTACCGTTACATGTTTGAATTGTTACAAATACGGCTAACAATCATGTAGAAGCTTGAAGAAAACAAATTGTGTAGATGAGTTGCATAAGCGGAGACTTAAATAAAGATAATTTTCATAATGTTTTTAAAGACAAAAAAAAATTCAAATATTTAATTACGTGGTTGAGCTACAGGGGCATTTAAACGTATAGATAGAGGGTACAAAATATAAATTCTTCCTACTTCTCCTACTTCTACCCACTGGAATGAAACTAATCTGTAATCCGGGAGATTAAACCGATTTTTTAATCTAACTATATGTACTGTATGTTGTGTATGTATTGTATGTTTTAGCAACACCTAACTCTATAATAGTTGACGACGATAAAAAAGCAAACGAAAAGTAAAATTTTAGTCATGTCACTAATCGGAGAAATTGAACCATTTGTAATGGGCGAAAGTATGGGAAAAAACAATTGGTGCCGAAAGTCAATGTTATGACAGAACGGATCAATTTCAGAAATTTTCTGCAAAAGGTATAAAAGTGAGTCCCCGCCGTACCATTCGTTTTACGCCGTACCATTACGTTTACAAAGGAAGCTAAATCACTTTCTGATCAGTTATAGAAATAGCCCATGTACTGTAACTAAAGTCACGCCATCAGAAAGGACATGCAGGACAAATGCCAATGAAGGAAGAATCAAGAAGACAAGTTCCAATATTAACAAATGAAGATTAGTAAGAAGAAGAAGAAGAACTGTATTGTAAAAATAACTTTGAGGAACATATAAAATAAATTCCAGGAATAGTCAAAAAGAAAATAAGTGGTCTAAGATACTTGATCAGTATGAATGTGATAATACGCATGCGGCATAAAAACTAAATATGAAAAAAGGACAATCGGATGAGTAATAATGTAATTATAATACCAAAAAATGTAAATATTTCGTTAAGACGATCGAAAAGACGATCGAAGTATCCTAGATAGAAAGTAATCTTCGTTTAAAGGAAGTGTAAGTATAAGTAATCGTATAGAGTATGCGTAAGATTTAAATATAATTGTGTATGTGTTAGAATTAGAATATAGAGTCAGTCATAAAATAGCACTCGTGTTGCTCTTACCTAACACCATAATTCTGCAGAAACTCCTTGGTAATACATGATAGGAACAAAAAAAAAGACTTTAAAATTACTTTTTAGAACAAAATTAATGCAACTAACAAACCAACTTGTTTATGTTGTCTTTCAATTATATTCAGTAACTTTGGTATAATTGGCATTAATGTTTAGATTCAAAATGTTTCCTGAAATGCTAATAAACATTTCGAACAAAGAAATAATCATTTTTTAAATATTAACGAAATTTCTAGTATAAGCCCATTTTTTATGATCCGTATTCGTAATTTATTTCTGGAATTACCAATATTTGTCTTCTTTTTTGTTAAAATATTAAGTTTCCCCAGCTCACGACTTTAATAGCCTTAACATTAAGAGTTGTTGAACTCCTTCACATCCATAAATCAAACACTCTTGATTGCGCCTTTAGTTATGCAATTGCAATATATTTTCGGCAATATTACCTATTTATGGCAGCTGTAGTAGTTGTAACCATTTTGTTTGTTTGTTTTGTTTTTGTGGAAATATTTTGTAATTAGAACAAGAATACATGGTAGAATTAAATTTTAAATTGGCTCTCGTTTCTAATTCATAATAGTCGCAACCATCTTCCTCAAGCACACGTCCCAATCTTAAGTTCGCTGTTTCCATTTATAATTTCACTGCTAAATCTCGGCAGCACCTTAAAAACGGTCGACTCGAAAGCAATCAACTTCAGATAACGAGATAAATAAACACTAAACATCCGACCGAAAACGACCACCCGGTGGCACTAGCACTTCCGGCAATACCAACTTCTTCACGTTTAAAAAGGGGTTAAGTGGTGCAAAAGTCCACCCGTTAACATTCCATCGAAAAGTAGAGAAGTGTGTGTGGAAAGGAATCACTGAAAAACCGAATCACTACTGACCCGTCGGTAGCCATAAAAGTTCTCTCACCTCTGCCACGCCAGGTGCAGTGATTTTTATAGTGAGGTGAAGAAAAAAAAACCCTTCTCGGTTGCTTCATGCAATACTAGTTAAGCGGCTTAGCGGGCTCATAAAAGAGGCCAAATGTTCATCCCTTTTATCCGATCGGCTTTCGAAGTGCATTTGAAGACTCGGCCAAAGACGTGATGAAAAAAATAAAAACACAAATGCGAAAAAAACCTAACAAAACCTAAAGCTTATCATGCATCCTCACTTACCATTAAATTAATTTTCTTAGATTATTTTGCTCGAGATTTCATTTCTTCCGATGTGCCAATATGCCGAATCGAATGAACTGATGTTTGATTTTTTTTTGTTCACCAAACACCAAACAACAAGCCTTCGGTATTGGTGACGGTTCAATGAGTTCTAGGAAGCACAAGTTTCTCGAGCGATATCAACTTTTATGGGACACTCCATCGGTGGAAGAAAGGATAGACCTCTTCTTAAGAAATTGTTTCGTGCCTGTGCTGTGTGTTAAAATACAGCATCAGACGATGATCGGTCAGTGATAGGAAACGATTCTTTTGAAATCCTCTCATCAGAAGAAACAAACTGCTATAAACGTTGATTGAATGTGTCTGGTGGTGCTTTGCTGCTGATTTCAGTGTTCTGGTGTCCCTCGTTTAAAAAAAAAAACGCTTTCGTAAGATTATTACCGCATGAAGGCAGGAAAAATGGGAACGTTTCTTTCCTTTGAAGTATCTGATCGATAAAATGAAATGATTTTCAACAAATTATTTGATAAAAGGTTGTTTACCTGCACATATTTATGATAAATAAAAAAAGAATGAAATTTTTTAACTTTAATTTAAAATTAACTACGTGCTGTAAAGAAAATATAAAAAAAACTTGTATCAATATATTTTAAGATACGCTTCTGTTTCATAAATACTTCACGGTTAATCAAGCAATCAGAACTCCGTTCCCGACCTTCTATTTATAATCCTTCATTATCCGAATTTTTTATTACAGTTTGTATTTTTAACAACGCTGTTAACGTTCCTACCAAAGGTGACAAGTCCCGCAAGTCAACAACCCTCCTTTGAACCACCTTTTCCCCGATCCCTGATCGTAACCCAACCTTCCTTATTAATCACCCCGGGGTGTTTATCCCTCCTGCGAAAAGTGTCCCATTTTCATACCCAACGCAAAATTTCCTTCATTCTTTTCCTGCGTGACGTACCATCACGAGGACAGCTATCAGCAAAAACTTTGATGCAATAGATCAACGCCACAAAAGGCTACTGGAAGAAAGTGTACAAAAACTGTCACTCACACATACATACATCGTGTACAAATACTGGAGGGCTACAAGGCAGATAACGAGGCCACGAAGTGACTGAACGAAACAGTGCAAATTTGTGACATCTTATCTGTATCGGTTGGGATGGGTTGAAAAGCACAATCCTGTCGAAGCGTAGATACAGCGTATGAACAAGTCGCTTTCCGCCTCAATAAACACACACACACACACTGGTGCGCTGGCGAAGCCAAATGAAGACGATGAAAAGAAAAAGGGGGGAGAGAAACCATCAGCTTTCACCAAACAGATTTACTGCTTCGCTTGATCACGAGGTTTAGTTGTGCCGCTTTACAACCCCCGTGGGACTGATTCGGGATGTAACTTTCACGGCATCGCCGAGTGAAAGCTATTTGCCGTTGGAGAGCAGTTTTTCTCACTTGTAAACCTGGCTGTCGGATTGTAAATTATCGTTCATTAAATAACCTTTGAGCGTCCTTCGCACGACCGAGTTTTTGTGTGGTGAAAACCCCCACACCGAAATCCTTTGATGTTGAAAGGAAGCTGCGCTTTGCAGCAGTTACGCAGCGAATGATGTTGATGTTGAGCTTTAAGGGAGATTTTTTTTTTCTTAAAATCAAAGCTGTGGTTTAGAAATAGTTTCTTTTTTGAATTTTTATTGTTTGTTTTTATTTTGAAGTAAAAACATATATTTGGAACAAAAATTTAAAGTAAAATATATTTTGTTTTCGTCTGAGAGGCCATGGAGACGCATGGTGTTTCATGAAATTAATTATGCTATACCCAATTAGAGTTTCTCTTGGCATTTTAATGTTCATTTTGAAACATTTTAATTATATTATACATTTCATAATTAATATGTGATAGTTACACAATTTTAAAATATAACTTTTTATGCGTTTTTTTTTAATTTATTGAAAAAAAATCTTCGCCATGAAAGGAGAATCTGTCAAACATTATTTCTAGTCAAACAGTTCCTGTTCCAAATCAATTATTATCTCGTTGTCGCAATGCAGCATTGATGTTGCTGCACCAAAAAACAAACGCTTGATCGAAAATCAATCAAAACCTTCCAATCATAACCAAACACAATTAAATCCACGTATAATTGTCCTTTTGGTACAAATTCTCTCAAGTAAAACACCGGTTACACATGATTTGCACCTTACCAGCACTTTCATGCAGGAAACGAAACACAAGCACAACAGTGTACCCCTGAAGCCATCAAACCCTCCCATATATGGTGCATATCTTCCTTCATCGCTTAAGGATCGCATGTTCCAACAATCACATAATGGTGTCATACAGCAGGCATCACTGCATGCCAGATACGAACAGGGCATTCGGTTCGGTTAAGCGAATTCTGTCGTTTTCCATTTTCCGTACAGTGCAGTGCGCACCCGTTCAATGCTGTATGAAGGTAGCAGAAAGACAACGAGGACGCTCTGAAGTGCTTTTGCTACTCGCTCGAAGCGTAACCAGTCGAACTCGCTGACAGGAAGTAGGAAAGGCATCGTGTGATATCTGATTGTATTGTTATTATTTGCATCGTTAGCATAAAATGTGATTTCTTACAGTCATTCGGGTTTTACTTGGTTTGCCTCTCGATTGCTACCAGTGTGAAAATCTGCACTTGGGTAGAGGAAAGTTAACAATTTTTCTCCTCTCCAGAATGGAAGATTTTTCTACACACTATATTGAGCATGGTAAGTGACTATGACGTTTATGGGCAATGTGCAAAAATGGTTTGAAAAAGGAACGGGAAATCAACCTTTAAAGCAATACTAAATGAAATGGATATTTCTTTAAAAATTATAAAAAAAGGAAAAATCTTTTTAAATGTGAACTTTAAGAAAAAATTCGCGATTGTCGTTTCTTCTACTTCAGGGATCGTAATCACTTTCTTGCACAAAATGTCACGTCAGTCACTGGAATCACAAAATTGTGCATCAGCAGTGTGTCGTTATGTTAAGAAACAGTGTAATGATGATAATCAAACTATTGGAACCACGAGTTAAACTGCTCTCTTCTTCCTCTTTAGTGATACTATTTCGTCACGGAAGATTTTGTCCTGCTATTTCTAGCTTTCCTTGATTTTGTTTGTCCGTAGTAGAATTGTGAGTCCGCCACCATGTGCACCACCCAGCCACTGACGTTAAATTACCTAACAACATCAGTAACTAACATCAGTAAATTGAATCATTGAACATATCGTCTTATGTAAGTTAAACATTACTAAAGCGAATGTAGCGTGTGATAGAAAATAGGATATTATTTTCTAATAAGTTCGGTTCGTAAAATTTGTTCTTTAAAATCATGCCTATAAGTGCAACGTAAGTTAGCTTTTCAAAAGATATGCCAGCGTTAAAACTGCAACAACAGACAATTTGACCTTAAAATCGACTCTTATCAAAAGTTCACAAATTAACACAAAACACAAATGAGAGTTGATTTTCAATCTTGTTTAAATTTATTACTTTACTTCATTTGGATATTTTTATTGTTTATTGTTTTCCTTTGGTCCAGTTGCTTCATTGCTTTCAGATTCTAATTTGTCGTTTTTACTACCACGTTGTGTTTAAGTTAATGGTGGATGATGCACCTGAAAAAATCTTTAAGCCTTATGGCTCTAGATAAATAGTCTTTCTATCTAGTAATTCATCAATTCATCAATTTAACTTCCCATTTTCTATTCCACGTTTACGCACAGTCCCCAGAAATAACAACATAACAACAGAAATAAAAAACAAAAATTATGTTAAAAAATAAACAAAAAATCAATAATTGTTAAAAGTACTGAACACTAAATTAGATAGTCACGAATTTATCGACGGTCGACTTAATACTTGAATTACTCTGCTCAAAAATGTCGTTTATTGCGAAAAGTGTTTAGATGGGTAATTGCTTTTAAGAAGAACAACCACAAAATATTTAGATTCATTTATTAAACATCAAAGCATTTTGTTTTTAATTTATCAAAAGCGCATATAAAATTATACACAGTAAAATTTTTAAAATTGACATATTGATTACTTCGTTTGATTTTTTTGTCATTTAATTATAAACCAAGATAGATCAAGAACTTAATTTTAAAAAATCTGAACTTTTTTAATATATTTACTAATCTTTTTTTCATAGCTTAATGTCTTCCAAGGTCGCGCTTGCCATTTCTGACTTACTAGACATATTTTTACTACTTGGCCGGATAGTCAGTACGAGGTGACACGATAAGGATGAGATTTGATACCAAGTCCTGTCGTGTAGAACCGGTGTCGCTTATCATATACACTATCCCTTATTTACCAAAAAAACTACATAAATAAATTTAAAACTTCATCCAATCCAAACCACAGCGCTATAGTCTGTTTCGTTATCTTTATCTACATAGCGTTCATGAGTTTTCCAGAAATAATTCAATTCATACCCTAACTCAACCATTTATCATATCTAACATTTTTCGAATGATTAAAGTAAATGTAATGTATCTATTATGTTAGAGAAACTCCAAAATTACACATCGCTTCAATCACTTGCCAAGTGTTGCCATTAGATCTAGCATCAGAATGCTTCCCTTCTCCGGTTCAGTGTCTTACACCAACGCTGATTTCAACCAGCGATGTAATCCAAAAGTTGTTCTACCAAACATCTGTGCAAAAGCACCGAGCTCGTTATTCCGTGCGTTGTAAAGAAAATTCTCCTTCCGATGCTTGAAATAAACCAACCAACAGATACCAACAAGCTACCGGTGCCTTAAGGAGCGCACGGAAAACAAACCCATTCGTAGCCTTTTTGGTGTATATTCATTTCTTATTTATAAAAATATGCTTTTTTGTTTGTGTGTTGCTTTTGTATCACACAACCTTGGACTGCTACCCGCTTGGAAAGAATGGCACGAATGGATTGGACAAATCAGAGCCAAACTCCCACCATTACTTCTTGTGCCGCTTCCTTCAACAACAACCCAACGGTCTTGTGTTTTTCTGTTTCGAAAATAGAAGCTACTTCACTTCTGTGCTGTGTGCTGCTGCTCGTCAGATTTTGTGCACACGCCGGTATTACTGATGGTGTGTCAGCATTCGGAACTGTATGAAAAATACACAAACACACACCGATGAACTATACAGCCTGCTGAAAGCGAACGATAGCCTGCTCCCGGGGTCTCCTTCACACCTTTCGTATGACTTTTGTAAGAAAAAACCTAAAGACATCGCTGGGTATCTGGGTATCAAAAACCCAGTCAGCGTGCAGCAGCCGAATGCCAGATTGGCAATTTTTCAGCGAGCCACATTCACAGCACAACAACACAACAAAAAAACAATACAAAAATTCCCCCCGCTCAGCGTAAGAAAGGTCTTCCGCCATAAACAGTCAAGCGTTTTGCGTAACCGTGCAACCCCGGTACGATCGTCTCAAATACCCATCCGTTATCGTTTTTTGATAAACTCGCAAATCAACCGGCAGCGTATCACCATTTATCACGGATAGTTTTCGCTGCATTGCAGTCGATACATAAATCGTGCATCGGGGCTTGTTCCATTTCCTGTGGCGTGCTGGGGGTTTTTTTTTCTTTACTGTGTGCTTGAAAGTTTTTGCGTATTCGTTACTCTCTCCCTCTCTCACTCACTCACTCTCTTCAAATGCATTTTGCAACCCCGTAGCATCAATTGTATGCAAAAATGGAATTTACACTCCTTGCACTTCATTTTTCATTCGAAATGTATTGCAGTTTTCGTGATGAAAAATGCACACGAGTGTTTTCCGCTTGGCCTGCGGAATGTATGTCTGTGCACGAGGGTTTTTTGTTGTTGCCGCTGCTTGTCAGTATTATTTGCAACAGGCAGCAACAAGGGACAAGTTTCCTGGCTGCAGTTTGTTGTTTTTTGAGCGATCGCAAAACATGTATTAATGTTTTCGCCTTCTGCACCGAATGCTTCCATACATCACACTTTTGTTTCTGTTTTTTTTTTGGGAAGGGGCACATTTCTGCTCATTTTCTGCTTACCTTATGCCCTATCTAACATGGTCAATGCACTGCGGTAGGATAGATTTTATGATGCCAATGAGAAATTGCAACTTGTCTAGTCGAATGGTATGCAGCGCGTTAAATTATTTGTACATTCTTGCTTTCGAAACATCATTCAGGCGATATGCAACGTACGATAATTGAACGTTGAAATGAGCTGTAAATAAATCTTTTGCAATATGAATTGTTGCAATGCATACTTTGAACAAATTGCAAAGCTTTAAACAAATAAGTGATTCACAAAGTACTTTCTGTATGATGGAATTTTTTAAATCCACTATTTGCTAATATTTTTAACTTTTCCGTATCACAATGCTAAATGCTTATGTTTTTAACCTTGTCTTTCTTTCTACAAAGATTTGGCATAACAGTCTTGTACTTTTGCTCTTTGGCTTGATTTTTCTTCTCTGGATTGTACTTTACTCTGATCTCGATGTTCATTCTCTTTCTTCGTCCTTATATCTTTTTGTTCCATCTCGTCTACTTTGCGAAAGACTTCCCTACTTTATTCCATCCTACCGTTCGGTTTTTGGCGAGATTGAACCCTTGGTTAAGATCATTTGATTCATTCAATAGAGATTAATTGTTCGACTTTAACCTTAATTTAATCATTTAGTTTCTCCACATTCTCCTTCTGAATTGTTCCTCATAACCATCCCAATCTACAAACAAACTACTTCATATATGTAATAACTTTACTCCTTCCTTAGTTATTAACCATACATTGTGTAACCCTATGTAGCAGACCATTTCTCAATATAAAAAATTAACCTGGGCGAATAAATCATTTTGATAAATCATTTTTCCTCTGTTAGCATAGCCCAGGACTCGTTCTCAGAGAGGAGTACCGGACATATCAGTGTGCGATACATCGTGCATTTCGTGTGTTTTAATGGAGTCTTCGGGATCGCAGATATCCCGATATGAATTTCCCTGAACAATGCGCCTTCGGATTTCACAGCTCATGTTGTTGTCTGAAGGTACGACCGTTCCAAGATAGCAGAACTCCTCTACCACCTTGAGATAGTCGCCGTCAACTGATACTCTGCTCCCGAGTCGGGCTCTAGCACGGTCAGAACCTCCGGCAAGCAGGTACTTTGTCTTCGTCGCATTGATCCTCAATCCAATCCTATGGGTCTCGTGTTTTCAGGCCATTAGATAAAATGTTACTAAAGATACAGTTGACTTTAAAAAAAAATGAAGTTAACTAATCTTTATCCATTTGTTTCATGTATTAGTAAAGAATTTTCAACGGCCATTTTAAAAGATGCTGAACACATTATTAAAAAAAAAAATTATATTAAAATATAAATTAATTATATTAATTATATAAAATATATTTATATATTAATTAATTATATAAAAATTAAATAAAAAATTATTTGAATCCTATGGCCGCGTGCATGTTTTCAAATTTTGACAAAAAGAAAAACAAATTGGTAATTGAATAAATTATGCCACATTATAAACACAGAGTTACGAACTTATCGAATAATTTGCTAACGAACACATCTTCTTAGCAAAAAAAATTGTTTAAATTTGTTATAAAATGTGTCTATGTTTAAAACAGATTTCATATTTTTTGCCGCATTTTTGGTAGTGGATGTACCAGGTTTTTGTCAAAAGCTCAGCAAAGAGTCAAAAGCTCCGTTTAAGCTCTCTATTCTCAGCGTCTAATCGTTTAATGAAATGTCACTTTACCGAAATTAATATTTTTTATTGATAATACAAAATTTGCGGGATATCCCTGTAAGTGTTACAGAACCGATCAACAACTTCGAATCAATTTTACGTCCATTTAGAATTTGTCATCTATTTAAAGGCAAATTTTGTTGCTTTAAAGACTTTTTTTTATTGTGAATCTGATTATTCTAAGCCGTTTTTTAAACCGATTATTATTCACACCAAAAAAGTATCTTTTTAGCGTTGTTATACGCGTAGAAAGCTTTTCATCGAACAGCGGTAATTAGCAAAACCTTTGTATTGGTAGTGGCTAGCACTTCGCACTTGTTTCCGCGTTGATGCATTATAATTTCATGAAACCATCTAGCTATGAAAACATACCGAACTTTGTCCCAATTGAGTAACGCTTCGAAAATCATCCTCTTGAAACTGCTTCGGGGAATTGCCGCGAATGGCAAATTACAATTATCTGCCTCTAGTGTGTGTGTGTGTGTGTGTGTGGGAAAACAACGTCACTAAAAGGCGCACATCCAAGTGCACCGCAAGTAGGCGCGTGTTTTCGCGCTTTAGTTTTCCTCTACCAAGGGAGCCTTGTTATCGCGCTTCGTACCACGCGCAGATACGCAAACGAACGCGTATTCCCGCAGGTTCTGAAGAATTCACGTGACCACATGTGCTTTTCATTTAATTGCAACCCGGAATTGGCCAACGGCACCGTCTATGTGAACCGCACCGTCCGGACACAACTCGAGGCACTCGATTGACCTAGCAGATAGTGATCGACTCGTGAAAAGGTTTGATTGCGGTTCAGCTGCACAACGCTCGCAAGTTTCCTGCGCTGTTTGGTGAGCAGTTTTGAAAAGCAATTGCAATTGCAGCGGTAATTATCAGGGTGAGGCTAACGTGCAAAGAAAATGCCATCGCCATAGAAAAGAGCAATCTCCACTTAATATCAATCGTTTTTTCACCTCTTTTTTAATGATCTCGTAGAGCAATTAAGATATGGTTGAAAATGTAGGTTCTCGGAGTGTGGACTTTATGTACCCAGGTGGCTTGAAATACAAATTAAAGTTCATCTTATCTTGCGTTGATAGTCTACACGCAAATATCGACAAACTGTCCCATTGCACACGGCACTGAAAGTGTCAAACAGTGTGAAACATACTTAAATAGACAAAGAGTTCACAACTCCCTCCTTGTACCTTCCTCCCTGCGGATAGTGACCACCCATACACACACACACACCCTTTCCCACTTAAACAACAATCGGCTAAAAGAGGTGTTGATTAGAAATCCGATCACATTTTCGCACACACAATCGAGCAGGATTTATCCGTGGTTTGACCCAAGCAACAAGAGCAAAGGAAAGCAATTACTAAAATTGAAAACAAACAATCATCAAATTGCACAAGAAGCCAAACGGTGAAGCCCGGCTGCATACGAAGCGAAGTGTTTGGTATGTATGTGTGGCGTTACGTTACGAGACCAGCAAAAGAAACGATGAGAAAGAGAAACACACAACTATGAAAACGCGACATGAATATCATTAGGCAGCGAATACCGTCCGATGTCCACTGTTCAATATTGGTTACGGAGCCGGTTCGAAGACACTTCAGCGGGGACGGCTACATGGATAGGCGTACAAATTTGGATCCTTTTGCGTGCGAGTGTCTGTGTTGTGTAAATGTGTGCGAGTGTGAGACACTCGAGAAGCCCCGTCGTTCATCGTGTGCTGTCACCAACTTTATTATCGAGGCTGCTACAATTTCCGGTTTATGTGCTGTTTTAGGCTAGGGCCAACGATAAGGACCGAACGGTTTGTCTGTCTTGTGGTGAAGTTTGTTTAATCCTAAATGTAATGAATTGTGGCCTTTTTTGTTTTTGCTTGTATTTTCGATGGAGAATAGAAGATTTTAATGTAGAAAATAACTCTCGTGAAAGTTTGCTTACATAAAATGACGGTAAAGGTTGTTCACATGTTTGTTGTTGTTGTTGTTGTTCTCGAAGTACGACTATTGTTAGTTGCTCATATATTTGCTTGGAAGAAAACATTGATTGATTGTATTTTAACAATATTTTGATGACATATATTCTAGCATTAATCTGCTTTATGCAAAAAGTGATTTTTTGGTCATGAATTTCTGTTAAATTAAAAAAAATGTGTTTTTTCCATTACAGTTTTATAATTTATAGACACACTTGACATGAAATAAACTTCATGCAATTGATTATAATTAAGAGGAAGAATTAAAATCAATATAATCATTTATTGCAATTAATTTCACGTAACATGCAATACATTTAACGCAATCATTTAGAATTCTTTAATTAAAGCGACTTATGGAACAGAAGGACGAATTCAATCATGTGAAAGAAGATCAACTCAAATTATTTTATGTCCACAGGCAGATTATTATTAAAATTTTACAAAAAATCTGTTTTTCTATTTTCATTATTATTCTGCTCTAGAGATGATTCTAGCAATTTGCATAAATATAAATTTATAATAGTTTGCATCACCAGTACAAATTTATGAATGTACTCATGACTTCATTCCAACCGTAAACATGGATTTTAAATAGATTCAGAAAAGATTCTAAATGCATGTTGAATTTTAATAATAATTTAATAATAATTTAATTAATTAAACTAAATTAATAACTTAATAATAACCTAAGCTTTTAGTTTACACATTTTTGTGTGATACGTTCGAAAAAAATTATGTTTAATTTTTAGAAAATTCTTCGCTTTCAGTCAAAAGTAATTACGACTAATAAAATGATTCTATCAAAAATCAAACACTTTTTCTTAAATCAAATTGTTAAAGCCATCCATACTGCTGAAACTTTTATTTATTAGTTTGTTTATTAATTTATATTTAACTAGTGTGCTTTTAATTAATGTAAAGAGTACACGGAGCAAACTAAAGCAGTACAAATTGTTTAAAAGGATAAAAATTGCGATGAAATCATAATTTCAATCAAAAAATTTTTTGCGATATTCTCGTTAAAAAGTGCATTAATTCCTATAAGGTCTAGACTTAAATCGAATCGGTGTATGCGCACCTTCAACGATCGACTACAAGATTTGTGGCTGTGGCTGCATCCTCTGGTCATGTCATGAAGCCGATGTGGCAGGACCCATACTTTTTTCAGCAGTTTGGGCATCAAGAAAAACCTCTGATTGGCCGTTACGTGACATTCAGCGGCAGAAGTACTACGAGATAGATCGCACGAAGATAGTGCACACTATCGCCGGTTGATTGTTATATTTGTTTCTATTTGCTACTTTTTGTGATTATTCTTTGATCAAACATTATTTATTAGCCTATTGGACAGTAGTTTTTTTCGGCTTTGAGACTGGAAATAAACAATCTACAGAAACACAACAAACACTCAATTTCGTCGTTAAATTGTAGAAATGAAAAACCTAAACTAGTGCTGAGACCTAAAAAAACTAAAAATGAGTAACCAAACGGACAACTTGACAAGAAGCCAATATAGACAAAAGGCAAAGGCGAAATATAGACTTCAGTAACAGATATTTATCACCAAGCACACCCGGCGATATTATTTAATATTTTAATGCTTAAGAACAATTGTTACTCAAATGTTACATCGATTCAAATAAATTCAAAATATACATATTAAGCTTTTACACAGTACCAACAGCCTGCAACATAGCTAGACATACAAAAACCAAATGTGAAGCACACGTGTTGCAAAGCCACCATGAATATGAAGTATGGTTTTTGTTGTGTCAAACTTTTGTTTGCAAAACACTTTAAGCGATAAACAAATCAATTAAAATTGTAATAAAAGCCTCTCCATCCATTCCATTTATCTGATCTGACTGGTAGGTTGAATCGTTTGTGTATCACTTAAACAATGTACTTGCCCAAAGTTCAAAAGCTTCATTGAATTCACATTAAATGTAGGGGGCAAAGTTGGTGCTACAATAACAACGAACTGTTTGAAAGTGTAATACACAAAAAAGCCCCTACATAAATTGAGTCAAAAAAGTTTCACGCCCACCACCACCCGGATCATTCCCGGCTAGGGAGCGCGAGTGACGAATGTCTAGGTAGCAACTTTGGAAATATCAACGAGAGCCAAAAACGTAAATGCGTTTCTTCCACATCGATAACGTTAACGAGTCCGCACCATGTTGCGTGTTGGGCTCCGTTTCCGATTGTTACATGGCACACCCACCCCATGAAGCGATATCGTTCTTAAACAAAAAAACCGACTCTTGTATACATAAAGTTGTCTTCAAACGCGCTCCGTAACTCCCGGTACGGATTTTGTACAATATCGCGGATTTTGTGCTCGTTGTTGCTGATGTTATTGTTGCTGTTGTTGTGATGAGAATTGCTTTTTGACTACACATAAAAGCAATAAAAAAGAACACTTTATCATTGCATTCGTTCCCGCATTGTCATAAGAAAAATGGAAGCGAAACAAAGCTCAATGATGGTAAAATTTCTTTCACCCAAAAATAAAGATACAGCACGTTTCAATATAAGCCACATACATACAGCACTCGACACACATACATCATACCGCACAGGGTGGAAATACTTTCATCATCCCCAACTCGCACACACGCACACACAAAAACGATGGGTAATATTCGATTGTTTTATTTTACACCCGTGTCCACGACATCACTGTACCCAGATCGCATATTGCTTCCTCGTATGCCACTTTTCTCCCACTTATTTCAACAGCTGGAAAGTGTTGAATCGACTCACGGTGGCACGAGAGAATTTGAGCCCACGTTCAATGGTAGTCAAACACCAGGCGTCTCCATTGCTCCATTTCAGTTGAAGTTGTATTTCGCAGGAAGGGAAATTGTACGTCTTAGGCAATATATAATAGAATATATTTAGAAATAAAGGAAACAATACACTTTGTTCATAAATAGTTACCTCATCCATTCGTTGAATCGAGTTTGACACATTTTTGTAAAAATGTTAAATATTTCAAGTACCTATTTAAATTTTAAAATATTTTCCATCGCTTGCCACTAACTGCTCGCATTTTTTCAAATAATTTCCAGATTCTTTTTAGAAAAAATATTACTCTTTGATTCCTCTAGATGCATCGGACCAATTTTTAATTCCATCTCAAATGGAATAGTCGTGGACAACTTTCAGCAGATCGAGCAGAGTTTTTCGGCAATGTCAGTGTTTCCTAGTACGTTTTTTAAAGGTGCATTCTGGACATTGCCATTTATCATGACTCGATACGTATTGTAGTCGCTTTTCTCTTCTTAAGCACATCAATTGACATCGGTAGTCTTCCCATGTGATCTCGTAATTTAATTGTAGCACCTCGTAATAGACTACACTCTGCTGGTCCCACCCAAAGAGTGGAGATCCCAAAGCACAAAGTGATCTTATGGGCATGAATATTTCACTTTTCGCGCTATCAATAATTTGTTCGTCGTTTTGTGTTATCAGCAACCCAGTCCCATTATATTGCCAATTACAATCCGATATAAAACAATACCACTTTAATGTTTGCCGTTGGAACATTTGCTCATAAGTGAATATACGAAGTTCGACGTCTCTCGGTTGCAGTTCATCTTCTCACATAAATTCACATCCTCCAAATCAATTCCTTTACATTTCATCAATGAAAAATGACGTGCTTAGATACTTCAAGTGTCTTTTGCAAGTTTTTATTATGTTGGTCGAGCATCTTCTCTAGTTGTATATTTTTAAACTAAAACATACTCCTGGCGCCCCGAAATTTTTATTTGTCACTCGTTTGCCTATGCTAGAGCCCGATTGGCAGCCATTTTCTTCATATTCAAGCTGGAACGCCTTGCAAAATAAAATTGTCTTTAAAAAAGTTGTCATAGTCAGTCATTGTTAGGAAAGGACGGTCCCGATGCCGATGTCGTTTATCAGATACACCACCGAGCTATGCGACTAACTAACTATACGGCGCAAGGTTTCCTATCATCTCCAATAAGGTTGAACGTGTAAATAGGTACAAAGATATAAAAACTTTTATATAAATTCTTTTGTATAATGGAAAACTAATAAACTAGACTATCATTCGCTTCTATTCCATCTCGTTTTTTATTCATTTCAAAGGGTACACATATGCAAAGTGCAATTATTTCCTTGTGTAAATGTGCACCCCCTTGTACAGTAAACCACACCTTCCCAAAAACGAACAAAACCCGGACACATCTATGCTGCTCCGCATCTGCATTTGCCAGCATAATCCTCTCATGTCAGTGTCTCGAACTTTGATTAAAAACTGTTCATTCGTTCTCGATTCCATCAACCGGCGCATTAGTGTTTGTTGATCGGCTTTAATCACACAAGCAACCGTACCCAACCCGCAGTTTGCCCGATTCCGATTCGAGTGCACAGTCAAAGCGCTGTGTACGCATCCCGCACAAGGGTACTACTGGAAAAGTGATTTTACTAAATTGAATCCTACCCACTGTTGCACTTCACGATACGGGCCCCAAAAACCTGGAGAAAGGGAGGGGGGAACCGGATTTTACGGATTTCTGCCGGCAGCTTTTCTTTTTCCTTAAATGTGCGTCAGCATGTGGGTGCATGTTCACCGATAACAGATGTCCGTTCGTGCGGAGGAAAGCCCAGAAGGCATCTACGACAGTTTCTCCCTCAAGTTCGGATGACACTCCACGTAAACAGTGTCGTCAGGCCGGGGGTTTTTGGAACGCATCCCGCAAGGTACGCTAGCACTGCATACGTTTAATCTTCTTTCATAGCGTCCAACACCACTAAGCCCACCTCATCCGGACAAACGGTTTGCCCGTTGCTAGGAAAACCAACCGGCCGTACGTTGAAGGACCGAAAACCCTTGGAGCACTGAGGTAAAGAAATGAATTCGAATCTCGGTCTCGGCACAAAACCGGTATTTCTTCTACCTTTGGTAAGAGCCAAGACATCCTTCGGCACACGATACGACTTGCATAACTGTACTTGAACTTCGCCGAAATGGGATTCGCTCCGTACAGTATCGTCTACGTGCTGCCAGCAATGCCGCATCGAATCGGTTCCTGTTTGAAGTTCAGTGTCAAAGGAACAATTTTGTTCCTTTTACGTACGAAGATACCTTTCTGCCAAAACGGGTAGGTCACAACGCTTACCAATTTCCTTTTTCGAGGCTATACCCCATCCAGGTCCGGTTACGAGTTGGTGAGTTCGAGAAAATGGTGCCAGATTCCTTTTGCACATCTTGTGCACAGGAATTCTTCACTCACTTTCCGGCGACTGTCAACCACAGGGCGTTTCTTTTTTTTTTGGTACACTCTTTCTTAGGGATTTGGTACGTCCTGACGTTAGGAAACTGGCACAAAACTCGAACACAATCAATGATGGATGTTCTAATAAATCTCGTTTTCGCAGCAATGGTGCCACTAGCCCGCCCCCTCCTGAAGCTAGTGCAGTGGAGCTACAGAAAAGACTTCACATGACGAGCTTTAAGCCTTTCGTAAAGCCGACCCTTAAGCTGTTCGTTCACAATTTCCTGCTGCTGTGATTCGCTTCAAAACTGTGGTTTGGGTTTTCTAGTGATGTAGTGAAAATTGCACTTCCCCACTCACATACACTGGCTGCTCATGCATCATTCATGTCTTCACAAAGCTTGGGCATTGTGCTACGAAAACTCAAAGTCACTTCAGCACACTGATAATTGTAGTCAAGTGCTTATGTAGTTATTGTCACCGGGGTATATCATGTCGAGTGTTGCTTGTTTCTACTCTCAAATTGGAATAATGAATCATAATTTAAAAAATCACTTCAAATTAAAAAAAATATTTAAAATTTATCAAAATCAAAACACAAAGAGGAAAATACAAATTTAAAAAAACGACAATCAAAGTTAACAACATGAAAATAAATTCTGTAGAACAGCGAACTAACTTTCCAAACCATTTTTTATGTATAATCCAACACATAAAATTTTTGTATTTTCTTTTTTTTTTTCTTGGCTTAACGACCTTACAGGTCACGCCGGCCATTTCTGGCTTACTAGACTTATTTTACCACGTAGCCGGATAGTCAGTCCTTGCTACGGGGGGACGGTCCGGATGGGATTTGAACCCGGTCCGGCCGTGTGGACTGGCGCCGTTTATCACATGCACCACCGGGCCGCCCGCCCGTATTTTCTTATTTTCTTTAATGACTTACGGAAAAAATGCAAACAATAAAACTGTTCATCAAAAAGAGAATTAAACCAAAACAAACATAGCTTTGCAATATTTATTTTTTTTTTATTTTTTTTTGCATTCCCCGAACTATTTATAAAGCATTTTATGAGATCCGCAAAGAGATCATTTCTTCAATAGTACGTTTTCAATTTAATGTAAAATAGTTCCATAAGCAAATCACACAATCGCAACAACAATCCCCATACACCACATAAGTGAAGGTCAACAACATGGATCATTCGATCATTCCATTGGGTTTTTTTTTACCATCGGAAACTTAATGCCCCCAACTCAACATGTTTGCCTTTCATGCTGCATTTCCGTTCACGCTTTTGGTCAACACGATTCCATCTGTTCCTTCCATAGCGGGACGCTTTTTTTCATCGCCCGCCTCACACCAACCATCAAGTCGAATTTTTTTTCCCCCATCTACCACTGTCCTGATTCGATCGAAATCGAGTCTGCCAGTAGTACGATTGTACGGTTTATGGACCCTTTTGCCTGCTGCATCAATATGCACTTGCTGCATCCGCAGTGCAGTGATTCCGTCCGATGCTCTGTACCAGGGAGATACGCTTCTCTTTTTTTTTCGTCTTCTATCCCCATCCACCAATTGCATTGTTACTGTTTCTTTTTGGATGGGTCACTTTTTCGATTTGCCATCGCACTGACCATCGCATCCGAGCGCAAAGGGACGTCCCAGTGGCGCTGGAGTGACACACGTAATGCTATAGCTCGGCCGAAAAAAAACCTTATTCCAACCATCCGGACCATCCGACTATGACCGTAAGAAGTCGAAAGGAAATTGAAAGCATCCCTTCTATTACCTTTTTTTTGTTTTGGCTTTCGTTGGCTTTCGCACCGACTCACAATCCATTCAATCCCAATGGACACAACGGACAGCATAATAACGAGATTGTGCTGCAAAGAAAAAGTGGCATGAAAAAAAAACATAAAGCGAAGGGTTATGCACTGCTGCATACAGCGTGAGAAATAATATCCTTGGCATGCGTTCCAAAATTCCGGCGAAAGCTTTGCGTCAGTGACGAAATAACAATATTTTCCCAAAATGCATCTTGGCCACCGTTCAAAGGGCGTACTAACTGGACATTTTGAGTAGTTCTTTTTTTGAGGCGCTTGATTTAAAAAAGTATTTTTACAATCAAAAATTCAATTTGTTTCTAACAAACGAAATTAGTAAACAATCTATTCAATATAAAATTACTTTTTTTAGACGCAATATTAAAATATCACAATTTTTGTTAATTAAAAAAATTAAATGGAGACGCCTGGTAGTTTACTGATAGAGGCCATGTTCTGTACACAAGGCTGATCATCCTCTTATTGGTAAAAAAGCAAAAGCAAACAAAAAAGGTAAATATTAATCAGCTTAAAAGATAACTTATTTACAACGTAATATTAAGAAATGGCGATCTTTGCTAATTGAAAAAAATTGAAATGGAGACGCCCGGTAGTTTAGTGGTAGAGGCGAAATTCTTCACACAAAGATGAAAATAAGCGAAAGCAAGCACAAAAAATTAGAATCAATCACAATACTGAGTTAATTATTATTCATTATCAAATCGATTAAACAAATAATTTATTATAAATAATATTCAACGCACAACATATCGAACCAACACCAACAATTCAAGTACAAAAGAAATCCAAATAAGGAAGAGAACAATTATACAATGTATCTAATAAAAGGAAGAATCGCTCGTTCCCTAGAAAACATTTTGGCTTCACATTATCTTATTCTACAAGAAAAATACTCTCTTCCACATTCAAACACACAGAAAAAGTACAGCGCAATCCTTTTGCCTTTGCTCATCTTAAGTGTATTGTATGGTGCATTTTGAATGCACAATGTGCCGTACTGCTCACGTACAGTTTCCACATCTTTACCTCTGGATGTGGGCTGAGTGTAGAACATAAACTGAACCTTACAAAGCATCTACCGGGCAAAGGTTTTCCATTCTGGATGAGAAACGAAACGGATGCAGTGGATCGATTACTTCCTTTCCTATGCTCTGTGACCATAATAGAGCAAGCTGAAGTAGAGGAAGAAGAAAAGGCCAAAAAGAATAGTCACTTTTTTCTCTTCTACCCTTCGAGCAGCTACACTGTACGGGAAGCACACAAGACGGTTTTAGAAAGGTTCTGCTACGTCAGAAGAATTAGTTCACGATGGTTGCCCGATTGCCCTTCCGATGCAGCTGCACCAAAGATGGGAAAGCAAACTGCGGGGCCACAGCAACCGTAGCCTGAACTTGACAAGCGTATAAACCATCGAGTGCAATGGATAAAATCATTACGTAATTGAATTTAATAGACTTACCTTACCATTCGGAAGGGGGCTGCTGTCCCCCCAAACCAAGTAGATCATCCTAACGCCATAACCAACCCGCCTCTCACACACACCCGCAGTTATTGTGCGGTTGAACCGGTTCGGTTGCGATGAGCCGTAAAATGAAACCATTAAACCGAGAGGTAATACCCAGACCCGGCCTTGGAAAGCAAAATAAAAAAGCGCCTAAAAACGAAATCCTTGCCACTGGGCACCCGTCCCGAATGGGTACGAGTGAGACATTACGGATGAAAAGACGAGAGAAAAGAAAGAATAGAAAAAAAACAACCATCGGTGACATCGAAAGGAAAACCCTGCAAGAAATGGAAAGAAGAAAAAAAAAGGTCAAACGTTGGTCCCCAAAGTACCCGCCAACTTCCGGTTCCGGAGGCCAGTCAACCAGATCCACACCAGAATAGTCCGTTCCCGGTGGATTTCCGTTCCGCTGGACGACTTTCTGTCCACGTTATGCCAGTTACTTTTTTTCGCTCTTCCTTGGCTCCGGACCTGGTCAATCGGATCGGTTTGCTTCAAGGATAACTGGCAGGCTTTACTGTGGAACGAATTGTTTTGATTTCGTTCCTTCCGTGCAGTTTTCACTTTCTTATTTTTCGGTCACGGCTCGGTGCCACACACGCCCGAACACATGGTACCCCGGGGCAAATGCAAAAGTTTATTGAAAATATGGAAATCCTCGCGCAAACGAAGGTCCAGCGGTATCGCTTCTTATTAAAAACTTTTTTCATCCTCCGCCCCCAGCCCCAAAAAGCCTTCTTGGGTGTTATCGGGTGGAGAACGGCAAGAAAAGGGAGGGAAAAAACAAACACAAAATCACTTTTTATATCGATATAAAGAATGCTTGCCCGCCTGTGTGTTGTGAGTGGTTTGCATACATTTAGGCGCTAGTGTGCCTCAAGGGACACCCGGAACAGTGCCCGGCACAGATCTTAAAATGTTTCCCANGTCCGCCACCATGTGCACCACCCAGCCACTGACGTTAAATTACCTAACAACATCAGTAACTAACATCAGTAAATTGAATCATTGAACATATCGTCTTATGTAAGTTAAACATTACTAGAGCGAATGTAGCGTGTGATAGAAAATACGATATAATTTTCTAATAAGTTCGGTTCATAAAATCTGTTCTTTAAAATCATGCTTATAACTACAACGTAAGTTAGGTTTCAAAAGATATTCCCGGGTTTATAACTCCAACAACAGACAATTTGACCTTAAAATCGACTCTTATCAAAAGTTCACAAATTAACACAAAACACAAATGAGAGTTGATTTTCAATCAAGTTTAAATTTATTACTTTACTTCATTTGGCTATTCTATAGTTTGTTTATAGTTTTCCTTTGGTCCAATTGCTTCATTGCTTTCAGTTTCTAATTTGTCGTTTTTACTACGACGTTGTGTTTAAGTTAATGGTGGATGATGCACCTGAAAGAATCTTTAAGCCTTATGGCTCTAGATAAATAATCTTTCTATCTAGTAATTCATCAATTCATCAATTTAACTTCCCATTTCCTATTCCACGTGTACGCACAGTCCCCAGAAATCTTCGCTCATTTTTACTCACTTTAAGAATTTAAAAACCATAAGAAACAAAAGTTACGTTAAACAATCAACAAATAAAAATATTAATATTAAAAAATACTGAAAACTAAATTAGATAGTCACGAATTTATCGAAGGTCGAATTATTACTTGAATTACTCTGCTCAAAAATGTCGTTTTTTGCGAAAAGTGTTTAGATGGGTAATTGCTTTTAAAAAGAACAACCACAAAATATTTAGATTCACTTATTAAACATCAAAGCATTTTGTTTTTTAATTTATCAAAAGCGCAAATAAAATCATACACAGAAAAATTTTAAAAATTGACATATTGATTACTTCGTTTAATTTTTTTGTCATTTAATTAAAAACCAAGATAGATCAAGAACTTATTTTTAACAAATCTGAACTTTTTTAAGCTATTTACTAATCTTTTTTTCATAGCTTAACATCTTCCAAGGTCGCGCTTGCCATTTCTGGCTTACTAGACTTTTTTTTACTATTTGGCCGGATAGTCAGTCCTTGCTACTAGGTGATTCGATAAGGATGAAGTTTGATATCCTGTCCTGTCTATGATCTGTTTCGTTATCTTTATCTACATAGAGTTCATGAGTTTTCCAGAATTAATTCAATTAATACCCTAACTCAACCATTTATCATATCTAACATTTTTTGAATGATTAAAGTAAATGTAATGTATCTATTATGTTAGAGAAACTCTAAAATTACACATCGCTTCAATCACTTGCCAAGTGTTGCCATTAGATCTAGCATCAGAATGCTTCCCTTCTCCGGTTCAGTGTCTTACACCAACGCTGAACTCAACCAGCGATGTAATCCAAAAGTTGTTCTACCAAACATCTGTGCAAAAGCACCGAGCTCGTTATTCCGTGCGTTGTAAAGAAAATTCTCCTTCCGATGCTGGAAATAAACCAACCAACAGATACCAACAAGCTACCGGTGCCTTAAGGAGCGCACGGAAAACAAACCCATTCGTAGCCTTTTTGGTGTATATTCATTTCTTATTTATAAAAATATGCTTTTTTGTTTGTGTGCTGCTTTTGTATCACACAACCTTGGACTGCTACCCGCTTGGAAAGAATGGCACGAATGGATTGGACAAATCAGAGCAAAACTCCCACCATTACTTCTTGTGCCGCTTCCTTCAACAGCAACCCAACGGTCTTGTGTTTTTCTGTTTCGAAAATAGAAGCTACTTCACTTCTGTGCTGCTGCTCGTCAGATTTTGTGCACACGCCGGTATTACTGATGGTGTGTCAGCATTCGGAACTGTATGAAAAATACACAAACACACACCGATGAACTATACAGCCTGCTGAAAGCGAACGATGGCCTGCTCCTGGGGTCTCCTTCACACCTTTCGTATGACTTTTGTAAGAAAAAACCTAAAGACATCGCTGGGTATCTGGGTATCAAAAACCCAGTCAGCGTGCAGCAGCCGAATGCCAGATTGGCAATTTTTCAGCGAGCCACATTCACAGCAAAACAACACAAAAAAAAAACAATACAAAAATTCGCCCCGCTCAGCGTAAGAAAGGTCTTCCGCCATAAACAGTCAAGCGTTTTGCGTAACCGTGCAACCCCGGTACGATCGTCTCAAATACCCATCCGTTATCGTTTTTTGATAAACTCGCAAATCAACCGGCAGCGTATCACCATTTATCACGGATAGTTTTCGCTGCATTGCAGTCGATACATAAATCGTGCATCGGGGCTTGTTCCATTTCCTGTGGCGTGCTGGGTGTTTTTTTTTTCTTTACTGTGTGCTTGAAAGTTTTTGCGTATTCGTTACTCTCTCTCTCTCTCTCTCTCTCACTCACTCACTCTCTTCAAATGCATTTTGCAACCCCGTAGCATCAATTGTATGCAAAAATGGAATTTACACTCCTTGCACTTCATTTTTCATTCGAAATGTATTGCAGTTTTCGTGATGAAAAATGCACACGAGTGTTTTCCGCTTGGCCTGCGGAATGTATGTCTGTGCACGAGGGTTTTTTGTTGTTGCCGCTGCTTGTCAGTATTATTTGCAACAGGCAGCAACAAGGGACAAGTTTCCTGGCTGCAGTTTGTTGTTTTTTGAGCGATCGCAAAACATGTATTAATGTTTTCGCCTTCTGCACCGAATGCTTCCATACATCACACTTTTGTTTCTGTTTTTTTTTTGGGAAGGGGCACATTTCTGCTCATTTTCTGCTTACCTTATGCCCTATCTAACATGGTCAATGCACTGCGGTAGGATAGATTTTATGATGCCAATGAGAAATTGCAACTTGTCTAGTCGAATGGTATGCAGCGCGTTAAATTATTTGTACATTCTTGCTTTCGAAACATCATTCAGGCGATATGCAACGTACGATAATTGAACGTTTAAATGAGCTGTAAATAAATCTTTTGCAATATGAATTGTTGCAATGCATACTTTGAAAAAATTGCAAAGCTTTAAACAAATAAGTGATTTACAAAGTACTTTCTGTATGATGGAATTGTTTAAATCCACTATTTGATAATACTTAATTTGTTGATCATTTGCTAATATTTTTTTAACTTTTCCGTATCACAATATGAAATGCTTATGTTTTTAACCATATCTTTCTTTCTACAAAGATTTGGCATAACAGTCTTGTACTTTTGCTCTTTGGCTTGATTTTTCTTCTCTGGATTGTACTTTACTCTGATCTCGATGTTCATTCTCTTTCTTCGTCCATATATCTTTTTGTTCCATCTCGTCTACTTTGCGAAAGACTTCCCTATTTTATTCCATCCTACCGTTCGGTTTTTGGCGAGATTGAAACCTTGGTTTAAGATCATTTGATTCATTCAATAGAGATTAATTGTTCGACTTTAACCTTAATTTAATCCTTTAGTTCTTCCACATTCTCCTTCTGAATTGTTCCTCATAACCATCCCAATCTACAAACAAACTAATTCATATAATAATTTTACTCCTTCCTTAGTTATTAACCATACATTGTGTAACCCTATGTGGCAGACCATTTCTCATTATAAAAAATAATAGAATAATCTTTCCAAGCTTTCAATAATACGTTTTAAAATTTAATTTATCTGCTAGTGATGCATGTTACAAAATATTGATACTTGTTTTCTTATACTATCTAAACATAAATTAAGCACTGGATATAAAATATTCGATTAGCCACAACTCTCCTTCAACTCTCCTATAACTATTCTTTTACTTGGGTTAACAATGTTATTTAATCAACAAATATGATGCCATTATCGTAACTCATTCACTCCAAGAAGAATTAGAACTCATTTCTGTCCGTATGTCCTTCAATTGATGTTTGTTTGTAAAAATGTATGCCACATTGCAATATTACGAAAAGTTTAATTATCACAATATTAATTACACGGAAAGTTATCTTTTTAGCTGCGGTGTCCATACATATAAACCTGGGCGAACAAATCATTTTGATAACTCATTTTTCCTCTGTTAGCATAGCCCAGGACTCGTCCTCAGAGAGGAGTACCGGACATATCAGTGTGCGATACATCGTGCATTTCGTGTGTTTTAATGGAGTCTTCGGGATCGCAGATATCCCGATATGAATTTCCCTGAACAATGCGCCTTCGGATTTCACAGCTCATGTTGTTGTCTGAAGGTACGACCGTTCCAAGATAGCAGAACTCCTCTACCACCTTGAGATAGTCGCCGTCAACTGATACTCTGCTCCCGAGTCGGGCTCTAGCACGGTCAGAACCTCCGGCAAGCAGGTACTTTGTCTTCGTCGCATTGATCCTCAATCCAATCCTATGGGTCTCGTGTTTTCAGGCCATTAGATAAAATGTTACTAAAGATACATTTGACATTTTAAAAAAATGAAGTTAACTAATCTTTATCCATTTGTTTCATGTACTAGTAAAGAATTTTCAACTGCCATTTTAAAAGATGCTGAACACATCTCAAGTTCAGTAAAGAAGTATTTGAATCCCATGGCCGCGTGCATATTTTCAAATTTTGACAAAAAGAAAAACAAATTGGTAATTGAATAAATTATGCCACATTATAAACACAGAGTTACGAACTTATCGAATAATTTGCTAACGAACACATCTTCTTTGCAAAAAAAATTGTTTAAATTTGTGAAAATGTGTCTATGTTAAAAACAGATTTCATATTTTTTAGTTGCGGGTGTTCCAGGTGTTTGTCAAAAGCTCAACAAAACGAAAAAATACTCCGTTTTGACAATCCTTCACATTTTTAGATGTTCTCTATTCTCAGCGTTTAATCGTTTAATGAAATGTCACTTTAACGAAATTAATATTTTTTATTGATAATACAAAATTTGCGGGAAATCCCTGTAAGTGTTACAGAACCGATCAACAACTTCGAATCAATTTTACGTCTATTTAGAATTTGTCATCTATTTAAAAACAAATCTTATTGTTTCAAAAACATTTTTTTATTGTGAATCTGATTATTGTAAGCCGCTTTTTAAACCGCTTACTATTCACAACAAAAAAGTATCTTTTTAGCGTTGTTATACGCGTAGGAAGCTTTTCATCGAACAGTGGTAATTAGCAAACCTTTGTATTGGTAGTGGCTAGCACTTCGCAACGCACTTGTTTCCGCGTTGATGCATTATAATTTCATGAAACCATCTAGCTATGAAAACATACCGAACTTTGTCCCATTTGAGTAACGCTTCGAAAATCATCCTCTTGAAACTGCTTCGGGGAATTGCCGCGAATGGCAAATTACAATTATCTGCCTCTAGTGTGTGTGTGTGTGTGTGGGAAAACAACGTCACTAAAAGGCGCACATCCAAGTGCACCGCAAGTAGGCGCGTGTTTTCGCGCTTTAGTTTTCCAATACCAAGGGAGCCTTGTTATCGCGCTTCGTACCACGCGCAGATACGCAAACGAACGCGTATTCCCGCAGGTTCTGAAGAATTCACGTGACCACATGTGCTTTTCATTTAATTGCAACCCGGAATTGGCCAACGGCACCGTCTATGTGAACCGCACCGTCCGGACACAACTCGAGGCACTCGATTGACCTAGCAGATAGTGATCGACTCGTGAAAAGGTTTGATTGCGGTTCAGCTGCACAACGCTCGCAACTTTCCTGCGCTGTTTGGTGAGCAGTTTTGAAAAGCAATTGCAATTGCAGCGGTAATTATCAGGGTGAGGCTAACGTGCAAAGAAAATGCCATCGCCATAGAAAAGAGCAATCTCCACTTAATATCAATCGTTTTTTCACCTCTTTTTTTTAATGATCTCGTAGAGCAATTAAGATATGGTAGAAAATGTAGGTTCTCGGAGTGTGGACTTTATGTACCCAGGTGGCTTGAAATACAAATTAAAGTTCATCTTATCTTGCGTTGATAGTCTACACGCAAATATCGACAAACTGTCCCATTGCACACTACACGGAAAGTGTCAAACAGTGTGAAACATACTTAAATAGACAAAGAGTTCACAACTCCCTCCTTGACCCTTCCTTCTCCCTGGGTAGTGACCACCGATACACACACACCCTTTCCCACTTAAACAACAATCGGCTAAAAGAGGTGTTGATTAGAAATCCGATCACATTTTCGCACACACAATCGAGCAGGATTTATCCGTGGTTTGACCCAAGCAACAAGAGCAAAGGAAAGCAATTACTAAAATTGAAAACAAACAATCATCAAATTGCACAAGAAGCCAAACGGTGAAGCCCGGCTGCATACGAAGCGAAGTGTTTGGTATGTATGTGTGGCGTTACGTTACGAGACCAGCAAAAGAAACGATGAGAAAGAGAAACACACAACTATGAAAACGCGACATGAATATCATTAGCCAGCGAATACCGTCCGATGTCCACTGTTCAATATTGGTTACGGAGCCGGTTCGAAGACACTTCAGCGGGGACGGCTACATGGATAGGCGTACAAATTTGGATCCTTTTGCGTGCGAGTGTCTGTGTTGTGTGAATGTGTGCGAGTGTGAGACACTCGAGAAGCCCCGTCGTTCATCGTTTGCTGTCACCAACTTTATTATCGAGGCTGCTACAATTTCCGGTTTATGTGCTGTTTTAGGCTAGGGCCAACGATAGGACCGAACGGTTTGTCTGTCTTGTGGTGAAGTTTGTTTAATCCTAAATGTAATGAATTGTGGCCTTTTTTGTTTTTGCTTGTATTTTCGATGGAGAATAGAAGATTTTAATGTAGAAAATAACTCTCGTGAAAGTTTGCTTACATAAAATGACGGTAAAGGTTGTTCACATGTTTGTTGTTGTTGTTGTTGTTCTCGAAGTACGACTATTGTTAGTTGCTCATATATTTGCTTGGAAGAAAACATTGATTGATTGTATTTTAACAATATTTTGATGACATATATTCTAGCATTAATCTGCTTTATGCAAAAAGTGATTTTTTGGTCATGAATTTCTGTTAAATTAAAAAAAATGTGTTTTTTCCATTACAGTTTTATAATTTATAGACACACTTGACATGAAATAAACTTCATGCAATTGATTATAATTAAGAGGAAGAATTAAAATCAATATAATCATTTATTGCAATTAATTTCACGTAACATTTAATGTTTAAAATTTAACGCAATCAATTAGAATCTTTTAGCAATACGGCCAGGCCGTTCTTTATGAATAAAAAAAAGTTAGAAACCTTTAATTAGAGGGACTTTTGGGACAGAAGGACGAATTCAATCATGTGAAAGAAGATCAACTCAAGTTATTTTATGTCCACAGGCAGATTATTATTAAAATTTTACAAAAAATCTGTTTTTCTATTTTCATCATTATTCTGCTCTAGAGATGATTCTAGCAATTTGCATAATTATAAATTTATAATAGTTTGCACCACCAGTACAAATTTACGAATGAATACATGACTTCATTCCAACCGTAAACATGGATTTTAGATAGATTCAGAAAAGATTCTAAATGCATGTTGAATTTTAATAATAATCTAATAATAATAATTTAATTATTTATTTATTTAATTCATGATTACGGCTTCGGCCGTATTGTCTAATAATTTAATTAATTAAACTTAATTAATAATTTAATAATAACCTAAGATTTTAGTTTACACATTTTTGTGTGATACGTTCGAAAAAAAATATGTTTAATTTTTAGAAAATTCTTCGCTTTCAGTCAAAAGTAATTACGACTAATAAAATGATTCTATCAAAAATCGAACACTTTTTCTTAAATCAAATTGTTAAAGCCATCCATACTGCTGAAACTTTTATTTATTAGTTTGTTTATTAATTTATATTTAACTAGTGTGCTTTTAATCAATGTAAAGAGTACACGGAGCAAACTAAAGCAGTACAAATTGTTTAAAAGGATAAAAATTGCGATGAAGTCATTATTCCAATTAAAAAAATGTTTGTGATGTTCTCGGTAAAAAGTGCATTAATTCCTATAAGGTCTAGACTTAAATCGAATCGGTGTATGCGCACCTTCAACGATCGACTACAAGGTTTGTGGCTGCAAACTCTGGTTTCATGGCTTTGATCACATCCTCTGGTCATGTCATATAGCTGATGTGGCAAGACCCAGACTTTTTTCAGCAGTTTGGGCATCAAGAAAAACCTCTAATTTGCCGTTACGTGACATTCAGGGGCTGAAGTACTACGAGATAAATCGCACGAAGATAGTACACACTATCGCCGATTGATTGTTATATTTGTTTATGTTTGGTACTTTTTGTAATTATTCTTTGATCAAACATTATTTGTTAGTCTATTGCACAGTAATATTTCAATCCCACAAAAGGCCCTTGTCCTACAAGCTACCGAAAACTTAAAGCGAGTAACCGAACGGTCAACTTGACAAGAAGCGAAATATAGACAGAGGAGTCTATAACAGAGGCGAAATATAGACTCCAGTAACAAAGATTTATCACCAAGCTCACTTGACCATATTATTTAATAATTTAATGCTTAAGAACAATTATTATTTAAAGGTAGCATCGATTCAAATTAATTCAAAATATACATATTAAGCTTTTACACAGTACCAACAGCCTGCAACATAGCTAGACATACAAAAACCAAATGTGAAGCACACGTGTTGCAAAGCCACCATGAATATGAAGTATGGTTTTTGTTGTGGCAAACTTTTGTTTGCAAAACACTTTAAGCGATAAACAAATCAATTAAAATTGTAATAAAAGCCGCTCCATGCATTCCATTGATCTGATCTGACTGGTAGGTTGAATCGTTTGTATATCACTTAAACAATGTACTTGCCGAAAGTTCAAAAGCTTCATTGAATTCACATTAAATGTAGGGGGCAAAGTTGGTGCTACAATAACAACGAACTGTTTGAAAGTGTAATACACAAAAAAGCCCCTACATAAATTGAGTCAAAAAAGTTTCACGCCCACCACCACCCGGATCATTCCCGGCTAGGGAGCGCGAGTGACGAATGTCTAGGTAGCAACGTTGGAAATATCAACGAGAGCCAAAAACGTAAATGCGTTTCTTCCACATCGATAACGTTAACGAGTCCGCACCATGTTGCGTGTTGGGCTCCGTTTCCGATTGTTACATGGCACCCCCACCCAATGAAGCGATATCGTTCTTAAACAAAAAAAATCGACTCTTGTATACATAAAGTTGTCTTCAAACGCACTCCGTAACTCCCGGTACGGATCGATCGCGGATTTTGTGCTCGCTGTTGCTGATGTTATTGTTGCTGTTGTTGTGATGAGAATTGCTTTTTGACTACACATAAAAGCAATAAAAAAGAACACTTTATCATTGCATTCGTTCCCGCATTGTCATAAGAAAAATGGAAGCGAAACAAAGCTCAATGATGGTAAAATTTCTTTCACCCAAAAATAAAGATACAGCACGTTTCAATATAACCCACATACATACAGCACTCGACACACATACATCATACCGCACAGGGTGGAAATACTTTCATCATCCCCAACTCGCACACACGCACACACAAAAACGATGGGTAATATTCGATTGTTTTATTTTACACCCGTGTGCACGACATCACTGTACCCAGATCGCATATTGCTTGCTCGTATGCCACTTTTCTCCCACTTATTTCAACAGCTGGAAAGTGTTGAATCGACTCACGGTGGCACGTGAGTATTTGTGCCCACGTGCAATGGTAGTCAAACACCAGGCGTCTCCATTGCTCCATTTCGGTTGAAGTTGTATTTCGCAGGAAGGGAAATTGTACGTCTTAGGCAATATATGTATAATAGAATATATTTAGAAATAAAGGAAACAATTCATTTTGTTCATAAATAGTTACCTCATCCATTCGTTGAATCGAGTTTGACACATTTTTGTGAAAATGTTGAATATTTCAAGTAAATATTTAAATTTTAAAGTCGTGGACAACCTTCAGCAGATCGAGCAGAGTTTTTCGGCAATGTCAGTGTTTCCAAGTACGGTTTTTAAAGGTGTATTCTGGACATTGCCATTTGTCATGCCTCGATACGTATAGTAGTCGCTTTTCTCTTCTTAGGCACATCAATTGACATCGGTAGACTTCCCATGTGATCTCGTAATTTAATTGTAGCACCTCATAATAGACTACACTCTGCTGGTCCCACCCAAAGAGTGGGGATCCCAAAGCACAAAGTGATCTTATGGGCATGAATATTTCACTTTTCGCGCTATCAATAATTTGTTCGTCGTTTTGTGTTATCAGCAACCCAGTCCCATTATATTGCCAATTACAATCCGATATAAAACAATACCACTTTAATGTTTGCCGTTGGAACATTTGCTCATAGGTGAAAAAACGAAGTTCGACGTCTCTTGTTTTCAGTTCATGTTCTCACATAAATTCAAATCTTCCAAATCAATTCCTTTATATTTTATCAATAAAAAATGACGTGCTTAGATACTTCAAGTTGTTTTTGCAAGTTTTTATTATGTTGGACGAGCAACTTCTCTAGTTGTATATTCTTAAACTCAAACATCCTCCTGGCGCCCCGAAATTTTTATTTGTCACTCGTTTGCCTATGCTAGAGCACGATTGGCAGCCATTTTCTTCATATTCAAGCTGGAACGCTTTGCAAAATAAAATTGTCTTTAAAAAAGTTGTCATAGTCAGTCTTTGTTAGGAAAGGACGGTCCCGATGCCGATGTCGTTTATCAGATACACCACCGAGCTATGCGACTAACTAACTATACGGCGCAAGGTTTCCTATCATCTCCAACAAGGTTGAATGTAAACGTGTAAATAGGTGCAAAGATATAGAAACTTCTATATATTCTTTTGTATAATGGAAAACTAATAAACTAGACTATCATTCGCTTCTATTCCATCTCTTTTTTTATTCATTTCAAAGGGTACACATATGCAAAGTGCAATTATTTCCTTGTGTAAATGTACCCCCCCCTTTGTACAGTAAACCACACCTTCCCAAAAACGAACAAAACCCGGACACATCTATGCTGCCCCGCATCTGCATTTGCCAGCATAATCCTCTCATGTCAGTGTCTCGAACTTTGATTAAAAACTGTTCATTCGTTCTCGATTCCATCAACCGGCGCATTAGTGTTTGTTGATCGGCTTTAATCACACAAGCAACCGTACCCAACCCGCAGTTTGCCCGATTCCGATTCGAGTGCACAGTCAAAGCGCAGTGTACGCATCCCGCACAAGGGTACTACTGGAAAAGTGATTTTACTAAATTGAATCCTACCCACTGTTGCACTTCACGATACGGGCCCCAAAAACCTGGAGAAAGGGAGGGGGGAACCGGATTTTACGGATTTCTGCCGGCAGCTTTTCTTTTTCCTTAAATGTGCGTCAGCATGTGGGTGCATGTTCACCGATAACAGATGTCCGTTCGTGCGGAGGAAAGCCCAGAAGGCATCTACGACAGTTTCTCCCTCAAGTTCGGATGACACTCCACGTAAACAGTGTCATCAGGCCGGGGGTTTTTGGAACGCATCCCGCAAGGTACGCTAGCACTGCATACGTTTAATCTTCTTTCATAGCGTCCAACACCACTAAGCCCACCTCATCCGGACAAACGGTTTGCCCGTTGCTAGGAAAACCAACCGGCCGTACGTTGAAGGACCGAAAACCCTTGGAGCACCGAGGTAAAGAAATGAATTCGAATCTCGGTCTCGGCACAAAACCGGTATTTCTTCTACCTTTGGTAAGAGCCAAGACATCCTTCGGCACACGATACGACTTGCATAACTGTACTTGAACTTCGCCGAAATGGGATTCGTTCCGTACAGTATCGTCTACGTGCTGCCAGCAATGCCGCATCGAATCGGTTCCTGTTTGAAGTTCAGTGTCAAAGGAACAATTTTGTTCCTTTTACGTACGAAGATACCTTTCTGCCAAAACGGGGAGGTCACAACGCTTACCATTTCCCTTTTTCGAGGATATATCCCATCCAGGTCCGGTTACGAGTTGGTGAGTTCGAGAAAATGGTGCCAGATTCCTTTTGCACATCTTGTGCACAGGAATTCTTCACTCACTTTCCGGCGACTGTCAACCACAGGGCGTTTCTTTTTTTTTTTGGTACACTCTTTCTTTGGGATTTGGTACGTCCTGACGTTAGGAAACTGGCACAAAACTCGAACACAATCAATGATGGATGTTCTAATAAATCTCGTTTTCGCAGCAATGGTGCCACTAGCCCCCTCCTGAAGCTAGTGCAGTGGAGCTACAGAAAAGACTTCACATGACGAGCTTTAAGCCTTTCGTAAAGCCGACCCTTAAGCTGTTCGTTCACAATTTCCTGCTGCTGTGATTCGCTTCAAAACTGTGGTTTGGGTTTTCTAGTGATGTAGTGAAAATTGCACTTCCCCACTCACATACACTGGCTGCTCATGCATCATTCATGTCTTCACAAAGCTTGGGCATTGTGCTGCGAAAACTCAAAGTCACTTCAGCACACTGATAATTGTAGTCAAGTGCTTATGTAGTTATTGTCACCGGGGTATATCATGTCGAGTGTTGCTTGTTTCTACTCTCAAATTGGAATAATGAATCATAATTTAAAAAATCACTTCAAATTAAAAAAAATATTTGAAATTTATCAAAATCAAAACACAAAGAGGAAAATACAAATTTAAAAAAACGACAATCAAAGTTAACAACATGAAAATAAATTCTGTAAAACAGCGAATTAATTTACCAAACCATTTTTTATGTATAATCCAACACATACAATTTTTGTGTTTTCCAATATTTTAATGATTCATGAAAAAAAAGCAAACAATAAAACTGTTCATCAAAAAGAGAATTAAACCAAAACAAACATAACTTTGCGATATTTATTTTATCTCTTTTTATTTTCTTGCATTCCCCGAACTATTCATAAAGCATTTTACGAGATCCGCAAAGAGATCATTTCTTGGATAGTACGTTTTCAATTTAAAGTAAAATAGTTCCATAAGCAAATCACACAATCGCAACAACAATCCCCATACACCACATAAGTGAAGGTCAACAACATGGATCATTCGATCATTCCATTGGGTTTTTTTTTTACCATCGGAAACTTAATGCCCCCAACTCAACATGTTTGCCTTTCATGCTGCATTTCCGTTCACGCTTTTGGTCAACACGATTCCATCTGTTCCTTCCATAGCGGGATGCTTTTTTTCATCACCCGTCTCACACCAACCATCAAGTCGAATTTTTTTTCCCCCATCTACCACTGTCCTGATTCGATCGAAATCGAGTCTGCCAGTAGTACGATTGTACGGTTTACCCTTTTGCCTGCTGCATCAATATGCACTTGCTGCATCCGCAGTGCAGTGATTCCGTCCGATGCTCTGTACCAGGGAGATACGCTTCTCCTTTTTTTTCGTCTTCTATCCCCATCCACCAATTGCATTGTTACTGTTTCTTTTTGGATGGGTCACTTTTTCGATTTGCCATCGCACTGACCATCGCATCCGAGCGCAAAGGGACGTCCCAGTGGCGCTGGAGTGACACACGTAATGCTATAGCTCGGCCGAAAAAAAACCTTATTCCAACCATCCGGACCATCCGACTATGACCGTAAGAAGTCGAAAGGAAATTGAAAGCATCCCTTCTATTACCTTTTTTTTTTGTTTTGGCTTTCGTTGGCTTTCGCACCGACTCACAATCCATTCAATCCCAATGGACACAACGGGCAGCATAATAACGAGATTGTGCTGCAAAGAAAAAGTGGCATGAAAAAAAAAACATAAAGCGAAGGGTTATGCACTGCTGCATACAGCGTGAGAAATAATATCCTTGGCATGCGTTCCAAAATTCCGGCGAAAGCTTTGCGTCAGTGACGAAATAACAATATTTTCCCAAAATGCATCTTGGCCAGCGTTCAAAGGGCGCACTAACTGGACATTTTGAATAGTTCTTTTTGAGGCGCTTGTTTTGAAAGATATTTTTACAATCAAAAATTCAATTTGTTTCTAACAAACGAAAAAAGTAAACAATCTATTCAATATTAAATTACTTTTTTTAAACGCAATATTAAAATATTACGATTTTTGTTAATTAAAAAAAATGGAGACGCCTGGTAGTTTACTGATAGAGGCCATGTTCTGTACACAAAGCTGATCATCCTCTTATTGGTAAAAAAGTAAAAGCAAAAAAAAAGGTAAATATTAATCATCTTAAAAGATATTTTATTTACAACGTAATATTAAGAAATGGCGATCTTTGCTAATTGAAAAAAATTGAAATGGAGACGCCCGGTAGTTTACTGGTAGAGGCGAAATTCTTCACACAAAGATGAAAATAAGCGAAAGCAAGCACAAAAAATAAGTATCAATCACAATACTGAGTTAATTATTATTCATTATCAAATTAATCAAGCAAAATTATTTATTATAAATAATATTCAACGCCTAACATATCGAACCAACACCAACAATTCAAGTACAAAAGAAATCCAAATAAGGAAGAGAGCAGTTACAATACAATGTATTTAATAAAAGGAAGAATCTCTCGTTCCCTAGAAAACATTTTGGCTTCACATTATCTTATTTTACAAGAAAAATACTTTCTTCCACATTCAAACACACAGAAAAAGTACAGCGCAATCCTTTTGCCTTTGCTCATCTTAAGTGTATTGTATGGTGCATTTTGAATGCACAATGTGCCGTACTGCTCACGTACAGTTTCCACATCTTTACCTCTGGATGTGGTCCGAGTGTAGAACATAAACTGAACCTTACAAAGAAGCTACCGGGCAAAGGTTTTCCTTTCTGGATGAGAAACGAAAGGGATGCAGTGGATCGATTACTTCCTTTCCTATGCTCTGTGACCATAATAGAGCAGGCTGAAGCAGAGGAAGAAGAAAAAGCCAAAAAGAATAGTAACTTTTTTCTCTTCTACCCTTCGAGCAGCTACACTGTACGGGGAGCACACAAGACGGTTTTAGAAAGGTTCTGCTACGTCAGAAGAATTAGTTCACGATGGTTGCCCGATTGCCCTTCCGATGCAGCTGCACCAAAGATGGGAAAGCAAACTGCGGGGCCACAGCAACCGTAGCCTGAACTTGACAAGCGTATAAACCATCGAGTGCAATGGATAAAATCATTACGTAATTGAATTTAATAGACTTACCTTACCATTCGGAGGGGGGCCGCTGCCCCCAAACCAACTAGATCATCCTAACGCCTTAACCAACCCGCCTCTCACACACACCCGCAGTTATTGTGCGGTTGAACCGGTTCGGTTGCGATGAGCCGTAAAATGAAACCATTAAACCGAGAGGTAAGACCCAGACCCGGCCTTGGAAAGCAAAACAAAAAAGCGCCTAAAAACGAAATCCTTTCCACTGGGCGCCCATCCCGAATGGGTACGAGTGAGACATTACGGATGAAAAGACGAGAGAAAAGAAAGAATAGAAAAAAAACAACCATCGGTGACATCGAAAGGAAAACCCTGCAAGAAATGGAAAGAAGAAAATAAAAAGGTCAAACGTTGGTCCCCAAAGTACCCGCCAACTTCCGGTTCCGGAGGCCAGTCAACCAGATCCACACCAGAATAGTCCGTTCCCGGTGGATTTCCGTTCCGCTGGACGACTTTCTGTCCACGTTATGCCAGTTACTTTTTTTCGCTCTTCCTTGGCTCCGGACCTGGTCAATCGGATCGGTTTGCTTCAAGGATAACTGGCAGGCTTTACTGTGGAACGAATTGTTTTGATTTCTTTCCTTCCGTGCAGTTTTCACTTTCTTATTTTTCGGTCACGGCTCGGTGCCACACACGCCCGAACACATGGTACCCCGGGGCAAATGCAAAAGTTTATTGAAAATATGGAAATCCTCGCGCAAACGAAGGTCCAGCGGTATCGCTTCTTATTAAAAACTTTTTTCATCCTCCGCCCCCAGCCCCAAAAAGCCTTCTTGGGTGTTATCGGGTGGAGAACGGCAAGAAAAGGGAGGGAAAAAACAAACACAAAATCACTTTTTATATCGATATAAAGAATGCTTGCCNGTACGAGTGAGACATTACGGATGAAAAGACGAGAGAAAAGAAAGAATAGAAAAAAAACAACCATCGGTGACATCGAAAGGAAAACCCTGCAAGAAATGGAAAGAAGAAGAAAAAAGGTCAAACGTTGGTCCCCAAAGTACCCGCCAACTTCCGGTTCCGGAGGCCAGTCAACCAGATCCACACCAGAATAGTCCGTTCCCGGTGGATTTCCGTTCCGCTGGACGACTTTCTGTCCACGTTATGCCAGTTACTTTTTTTCGCTCTTCCTTGGCTCCGGACCTGGTCAATCGGATCGGTTTGCTTCAAGGATAACTGGCAGGCTTTACTGTGGAACGAATTGTTTTGATTTCTTTCCTTCCGTGCAGTTTTCACTTTCTTATTTTTCGGTCACGGCTCGGTGACACACACGCCCGAACACATGGTACCCCGGGGCAAATGCAAAAGTTTATTGAAAATATGGAAATCCTCGCGCAAACGAAGGTCCAGCGGTATCGCTTCTTATTAAAAACTTTTTTCATCCTCCCCCCCCCCCCTCAGCCCCGAAAAGCCTTTTTGGGTGTTATCGGGTGGAGAACGGCAAGAAAAGGGAGGGAAAAAACAAACACAAAATCACTTTTTATAACGGTATAAAGAATGCTTGCCCGCCTGTGTGTTGTGAGTGGTTTGCATACATTTAGGCGCTAGTGTGCCTCAAGGGACACTCGGAACAGTGCCCGGCACAGATCTTAAAATGTTTCCCAACTTGCTTTTTTCTTTGCAAAAAAGAAATCACAAAAGCAAAGTGTCCGTTTATTAAAAATGTATCGCACACACAGACTAAATGGCAATCGAATCTTGCTAACGGGTGTGACTTGGTTCATGAATTTCAGCTGTTCACATCAAATGGCGCAAACAAAACAAACGAAACAGAAACGTACATACATTGCACTGGTGCACGGTCGACAACCAACTCCCCACGGGGGAAACGGTATCGCGGGTATCGGACGGTCGTTGTCCACTTGAGCTGACCCGTGGGACAAACCATTGATCGCTGGGGTTTCTGTCGCAGCCCGAACCGAACCTTTATTCCATTTGCATACATATGAGCTTTTTTCGGGTGACATTCATTCACGAGCAATCATAGAATGTGAACCCACGGCATGGCACCAGCTGATGAAGGGGTTCGGATTTAGATCGATCTTGTATGTTATTATGATTGTCACTGCATTAGCTCTATCGATTTTTATCGCGTACATATTTCCAAACTTTTCTCTCAAAAAAGTTGCGTCGGTGAAAAAGCTTCTTTCTTTCTTAATGCGTTTTTGGTTTCTAATAAGTCATCAATGTTTAAATATAAACTCAATAGACGTACATATAGTATAAAGTTAATTTACCATTAATGGAACAAACATACAAAAAATAAAAAATATTGTAAACGCATTTTTCAAAAACACTTGGGTATTTGAAGTCACAAAATGCCACCTGGAGAATTTTGGAAAAAATAGTAACATACCTCAGGCTAAAGTGTTATGGGAAGAGAAAAATGTGAAATCGATTCAAATGTGAAAAAACGTTTGAAATCACATCGTTTTTCTCACTAGAATACGAAATCTTTGCGAAAACATCCAAATAATGAGGACAAACATTACAACCTACTTGCATAATTTAAAGCATTATTGAGGGATTAAATATAAAATTTGAATCTTTTCTTGATTCCAAGGAGAAGAAGTATGTAGGCATATCAATCATGGCAGAACCTTTACCCTGCAAATTTATGCAGCATGTGGACAAAAATTCTTCCATTTTTATATGTTCTATTTCCGCTTGGAAAGAATTGAAACATAATCTTAACTTTTTTATAGTTCAACTCATTAGACCTGTAGTGCACATTTTTTTTAATAAATACATTTATTCAATTTATATTATTTTTAATCACTATATATTGTTTAAACTAAATTGTGATATAAATAGCTTTTATAAAATCATATCTAAATAAACGACAAACGAATCATTATATTTTTTAACACGTCTGTTCTTCATTTACATCTATTCTTACAACCTTCAGCATTTATTTTCAAAAAATGCTTTACATTTTATATATGTATTTTACTAACAGAATGTTCTTAACAATAATTTTAATAAATAATTTTATTGCGCACCTAATCCTATTAGACAAAACCAAATTGAAGTGAACGATATAATCAGAGCATTAACGATTTCGCCTTAAAATCAGCTTAAACTGTACGAACTACTCCATAATTAATATAAAGCTACTTGTTCTTCTCTAAAGCAAATGCTGCAGTAGCTTTTCCTGACCAATAATTTGACGCATCTCCCCTGCAAGTACGTTACCTTCTCTTTATCCTGTTAAATCTTGCCATCTTGCCCTCCTTTACCGAACCAACAACAAAAAACACATCACATTATACACACATCCTTCACTTAACACAGGAAGTAGCTTCAATTAGATCACCAACTTTACAACCTCAACGCTCTTATATGGTTTATTTATCTCAAAAATTGCATTTTATACCGAAAATGCTAATATTTACTCAAATTAACAAACTTTTACTGCGCCACCACGTATAATTCGCTTTCCGAAAATAAGCCACAGTCTCGTAAAAGCTTGCCCCCCCTTTGCTACGCCCTTCGTGGGTGCGCTTTCTTGACAACCCCATATCCAGCGGTACCCTTTCGCGAAGGATTCAACTTTCTTTGGCCTTCCTCCTATCACCAACGCTAACCCCGACACCCCTCTCCCGAAAATGAGTAAATGCGAAAAAGCACGGCCGGCGGATAAAGTGCGCCGGGAAAAAGAAAAGTCAATCTAATCCACGCTGATCCAACATCCATTCGGGTACTCGCACCGTTCCTTGCCGCACACGTACACTAAAAACTCTTCCCTCCCAAAAAAAACCGGTTGGGTACCAAATATAGCCCAACATTCGATGGTGGTGGTAACTGCTGCTGCTACTACTGCTGAGAATTCATCATAAAATTTTTATCCATGAAAACGACTTTTGGAAAGTTCATTCCTCCAGCGAATCCCATCCCTTGTTGTGAAGGGATGAGGGTTGGATGGAGTTCGTTTCCGGCATGCTTTTGTAGCCAACACACTCACACACATACTCAGCTCGATCGTACATCCGTACACCAGGCATCCGTTATCCTCATGCCGTACTCCCCTCTCGAACTGAAACTCCAAAATATTGGCGTACGTTTCACATCTGGCACTTTTGGGTATACCATATGGTTGCACAAAATTTCAACCCCCCCATTCCCGCGTCTCTTTTCTCAACCATATCGATGGTGATTTAGGAGCGGGCATCGAGGTGGTTACAAAGGATGGTACAAAGCAAATCTTTCACCACCGTTGCACTCCACCGTTTTGCGCCCCTGCGGGGGGAAAAGATGGAACCCATATGAGATTTATTTTCCACCCATTTTCCTGCGCGCATCGCACGGTGGAGTGTGTTTTATATTTTTATCCTCCTGCCCTCTTTCCTTTCTCACTTTCCATCATTCATTTTTTTTCTGGAGACCACACATCATGGGGCACACACACACACACTCTTCTCAGTTCCTTCGAGGTATTTTTACAACCCTTGCATAAGGCCCACCATTTTGGTGAGGAAAAAAGCCCCTCGATTCGTTCGCGGGAAACTAGAAAGGGGTATTTGGGGTTTTCTTTTTCTAAAGAACGAGAGAAAAAGCACTACCAACCCTTATTTTCCCTCACTCACTTTAAGCTTTATGCTATGGCTACTTGGACTTGGAAAAAGTACGAAAAGCTCTTTTTCACTCGGATGCAGCGCATGTGGGTGTGCACTCACCAGTGAAAAAGCGGAAGGGCAAGAGGATAGGTTGGCAAATGGTAAGCGACCTTCCATCAGCATCCCTGAAACAGACTGGGGTTTTTTTTTGCATAAAACCACCCATGTTGGGTGGCCTTCCCTACTTTACCCCACCCGTTTCTTCACTCAACCACACACGGGTGCGGGAGTTGGTAGAAGTTTTGAGACAGATGTGGAATTGACCGAAACCTCTTCTGTGGGTGCACTTCCGATTGCAAACATGTACCAACACCCTCAACCGAACAGAGCAGAGGAACCACCCTAAAACAACACCTTTCGGGTTCGTTTGTCTCGTCCAACATCCACCATGGCAAGTGCCACAGATGGAAAAAAGTAACAAGTCCACCGGCAAGAAACGAAACGGTAAGGTAAAGCGATGGCGACACATTATCCTGTACCGCCGGTGCACTGTCATTTTGAGTTTTCATCGTCGTTTGCTCTTTCGCTCCCAATTGCAGTGCCAATGCAACAATTTTCCGATCCGGTGCATCACAAACCTCCACCCGTTTACGGAAAAACTTTTGCTTCCTTTCGACTCATCCTAGAAAGCGAGCACTAAAGAGAGAGAGCGAGCGTAAGAGAGGGAAGTGAGCTAGTGAGTGTGCTTGATGGGAAAGTTTTCGGTGCCGCATGCTCATTGAAATTCAATAGGGTGCAAAAATTTTTACCCAGCCAGCTTCCAACATTGCTTCACTGCTGCAGCAGAACTGGTAATTTTTCAATTTCACTCCCGTCAACCGATATTATGGCATTCGATGTGAGGGCGTTTGGGGATTCTTCACGGTTTCTTTCGCTAAAAAAGGGAAAACGGAGGACGTTAGAAGCGAATTGAAAAGGTTCGCTTTGATTGGCCGACTGTAGTTGGGACTTTTACAGTGGAAGTTGAAAGATATGCAAATCCTGCCAAAAACTGGTGGATGGTGATGGATGGTGTGTGTGTAGCGCGGTTGAAAGTTTCGTTAAAACGATACTAAATGCAGAGTGCATATTGATTTAAATGTTTCATGTACAAATCCTTACGCCGTATAGGAAAATTTATAATTTAAAACACAAGTTATTCTGTAAAATATGGAATATTCTTTGAAATAAAATTTTACTTCTTTCATTAAATTTTAATTAAATTGTTCGTCTTAGTCCATTAAAATAAAAGTTTTTTTTAATTACGAAAAAGCAATTTTTTTTAAATTTATGAAACATTTTTTCTTTTTTTTCTTTTTTTTTAAGAACGAGAACTAGATAACTTGAAGAATTCGAGAACTTTAAGTCAATATAATAAATCAATATTTGTTTTCACTATAATTCTAAACACAAATGCATTTATCCTGATTTGCCGTGAGATTTCCAAGCTTGAGTTTTTCACGTTTTTAATAATGCTTGAATGTTAAAATTCAAATCTGATAACAAACTGGTTACAGCAATACGGCCAGGCCGTTCTTAATAAAAAAAAAAACAAACTGATTATACCGTCAAAGAATTTATTTCTCTTTTTTATTTTATTCTATTTTTGTGTAATCATTGAATATAAACACCGTACACTTCAACAAAATTGACACTTCACTGATATTGACTTACTTTACATTGCATACAATAAATTGTAAAATTAATTACTTACTGTAAAAAGTAACTATAAATCATATTACTACAAACCATATTACTATAAACGTAATAAGCGAAACAGATCTTAGTAAACGAGATTCATTATTGAGATTTTGGAGTAGACAGAGTGTAAAAAAATGAAATGAAAATTTCCCTTTTTTTATTTATTTTATGAAGGGCAAACATTCTCAAATAACAAGCTATTTTTGAAAAAATATTGTTAGAAATAAATCTCTGTTCTATGTTTTTCAATTTCCAAGTGTTCTTCTTCATAAACATCAATTTTGCTTAACACTGAGTGTTAAGAAATCAGGAACAAATTGAACACATCATTTGTAATAAACAAAAACTATTGCTTAATTTTGTAAATTTTATCTGTCTAGTAGAAAGTTCGAATTCCTGAATGCTATTTAATAAAACGTTATTACTTATGTTTCAAATTTATAAAACAAATATGCTTGTTTTTGGTGAACCCATCTTTGCCATTTTCCAAAACTTTCACAGATGCTTTTGCTCAAAGATTCTTCGACGGTTTGTCCAATAATGTGCTCAACTAATTTTAATTACACAATGCCAACCTAATTTAACGGAAACTCCAATCTAATTTTCGATCATTTCCACGCATAACGCGGATGTATTCGGCTGTGCAACATTGCCCGGAAACGGTTAATTGGAAATTAAAAATGAGAACATTCCTACACTACCGAACGCGTGCTACGAAAAATTTCCGCAAAAAACCGTCCGCACCGTGTTAACGGCTTTTTTACGCTCGATATGAAAGCGGAATTCAACCACACAGTTTTGCACTAATAAATGCAGACGATCGGTGCCACTTTTTGGGAAGGAACAAAAAGTTATAATGAACGAGGTTTTTGCAAACAGCGACTGTGTTTGGC
>CM028118.1:22614485-22656675 GCA_016170025.1 Anopheles vaneedeni | reverse complement strand
GGGTTTCAAAACAAACGGCCGCAGGAAAAATAATTCTAAAACGTTTTTGTGAACAAGAAATACGCGAACTTAGGAAAACTAACTCCCTAGTCTACACTGATGGGAGCAAAACCAACGAAGGATGTGGTATAGGCATATATATTACCTGTTATAAAAACAAAAACAGATACTGGGCTCACAAATTTAGAACAAAAAATTCAACACCAATAACATCAATAGAACTGGCGGCAATAGAAAAAGCCATCGCAATAGTACTGGAAGAAAAAATAAGCCATCCAATAATCCTAACCGACAGTCAAGCCGCCTGTTGGATTTTAAAAAACGCACAAACTGAAACGTACATGGAGGAAACAGTGTACAACATCCTAAAAGGGTGTGAAAAAGCATGCGCTGAATTACGATGGATTCCAGGACACCTTAACATACAAGGAAATGAAAAAGCAGACGAATTGGCGAAAAAAGGAATCCACGAAACTAAAATCCACCACAACAAACTCAGTTTGAAAGATGCACATAACCTGTTACTAGAAAACATGGATAAGGCTAACAAAGACTGGTACAGAGCTACGTGTGAAAAAAAAGGAAAAAAGTTTGAGGTTTTTCAAAAAGACTTCGAGAAAAAACCATGGCACCACAACACAAACCTCTCCGCGCATGAAATAAAGACAACAAACAGACTGTTAGCGGGACATGACCTGTCGAAACATTGGTTAAGTGTAATGAAGATAACAGAAGACGGAAACTGCGAAATATGTAATATTCCCGAAACGGGAATACATAACGTATTTTTTTTGCCAAAGATATAGAAGGCAGCGTGAAAAGTATAACATACCCTTCGAAAAATTTCGAGAGAAATGGAAAGACAAGGAAGGAAGGGTTATAAAAGACATTATAAAATTCATAAAAGAAACAGAAATCAAATTTTAAACTGTAAAAAAATGACAATAATAATAAGATACGATAGCAATGAAACATAGGCTATAAACAGGACACAATGAAATCAACAATAAAAAAAACAACAATCAACACGAGGCAGATGACACTTGAAAGGTCAGAAGACCCCAGTCGTAAGCCAAAAACAAGAAGCGGTACGCCTTTGAATATGAAGGGAAAATCTAGGGTTCTCCCATCGCAGAAGAATATATCCCTGCTTCAGAAAATAGAAGAAGAAGAAGAAGAAGCCTATGTCAACAAAAACGCGTGGTAGCGCAAACGGATGAACGTTTTAAGTACCAAGTGATTCGTAATCTTTGTGCAAGTGATATTCCCTGACTTCCTTATGCTCCTCCATTTTCACTGGATATTGGTAAGGGACATATCTTCGTGATCGGACGTTTTATGATTCCCTTAGGTGTTCGCAACGTGACTACGCGTACTAGTCCATCCACGCCGGGGTGAACCTCTACGACTCGTGCAAGCGGCCAGCGAGTAGTTGGCAGCAGCTCGTCCACTACGATAACCATTCGCCCCGGTTGAATGTTATCCGTGTTCTTAGCGATGCGTGGGTCCTTCTGCAGTTCTTGTAAGTATTCCTTCTGCCAGTGTTTCCAAAACTTCTGAACCAGTAGTTGAAGTTTGGTCAAGTGCTGTTCGGTGTTTATGTGTGCGTGCGTTAGTTCCGGATCTGGTATCGCCGTCATCGATGAACCTACTAAAAAATGAGAAGGCGTTAGTGCGGCCAAATCATTAGGATCGTCGGAAAGTGGCAGCAGCGGACGAGAGTTCATTGCTGCCTCGATTTGATGCAGAACGGTGTAGTAGCCTTCAAACGATAATCGTGTACTGCCCAGTTGACGAAACAGGTGACGCTTGGCAGTTTTTACCGCAGCTTCCCAAAGGCCGCCAAAATGGGGAGCTCTCGGTGGAATCATATGCCAAGTGATTCCATGTTCCGCGCACGACGCTGCGATGACACTCTGTGCAGTCTCACTTCCCAATCTCGCAAAAAGTTCCTGCAGCTCGTTCCTGGCACCTTCGAAGTTTTTACCGTTGTCCGAATGGATGTGCTCCGGAACACCTCTCCTCNAGATATGTTACCATTCTGTACGACGGGGACGTATTGAGTCGGAGTAGGGTATGGAGTGCCTATATTATCCTTCTAGAGGCTTCGGATCCATACCCATATCAGTGCGGTATGGCTACATACACTGACAACAGAACTATTATGATGTTAATGAGCGTAATACGCACATCACGTAGTAACACTTCTGCATCGATGATAGACGTAAACAATTTCCCATGTAATGGTCAAAAAAGTTCCAACAACCCTTTATCATTTTTCTCTATATGCATTGACCTTCCTTTACTTTATCCTTTACTGGCTTTGATTGATTTATTTTCCAGCGTTATGATTTTCCCTAGTAAAAAAGTGAATTTTCAATACCTACCCAGAACATAATTTACCTTTAAATGGAGATGTTAGCCATCCAATAGATGAGGAAGTTTTTCTTTTAAAAAATCATGAAAATGAAAATGAAAAATGGTTTTCGCACCTCTAAGTATATCTCTCTTTCACTCTTTCTCTATCTCTTTCTCAACTTATTGTTGGCTTAATGACCCTTTAGGTCATGCCCGTCATTTCAGTCCTGTAAGTGCTCCTTTAAGTGTATGTATATTTCTCTCTTAACGTTAATGAGCCGTAGTCTAGTTTGTTTTATTTTTTTTATATAAAAGAAAATGGATGTTAGTTGATGTGAAATACGTTATGTTTTATAATAAAAAAAACATTAAACATTTTAAATAAAACTAATGCAAAAGTAAAAAAAAAAATTATGCTTCCATGTTCCAGAATAATAAATGTTTTAACCTTTTCCTCGGAACCTTTTTCGATTGTGCAAGCGTTTAAGCGTTTACTGAAACAATTTTTTCCCCTGAAAATACGTATTTTCCATTTAACACGCCACATAATATTATAAGCATCTTAACATTACCTTTCCGACACATAAGCACAATTTTAACGCCATTGAATACGGTTTTAATGACAAACTCGGCTCACAGTCGCTCCGGGTGTAAAAAGCGCTCCACAAAACACAAAAGATGCTCAATAATATTGTTTACAGCCGCATGGGAAAAATCACAATATAGGAGCTTGTTTTGTACGATTTTTTTTTTCATAAATGGAGGTAACATTTTATCTTGCTTTCATCGAAAGTTTCGCGCGACTGACAACACATCAACATTTTATTTTTGAAGCTTCAATGAAAAACTTTTCCCCATTGAGGCGAGCAAAAGCGAAAAAAAAGGATTGAACAAAAAGGGACTAAAAAGGGACACCGAACCGTACCGAGTGAACAGATTTTATCTTGTTAGGAGGTTTCCTTCCAGGAATGCCAAATTTGAAGCTAACAAATAAACTCAAGCATTGCCGCATTTGGGGCAAAATGTGAGAGGAAAAAACATTAAATTTTCTTTGCCAATTTGCACATCTAAACGGGGTGAGGGACGTGCGCAGCAAACAGTGTAAATCGAAACAAAAATTCACAGATGACAGCAAAAAAAATGATAAGTGTGTATGGTAAAAATGATGTGACGGGGAAGCAAAATTACCTGTAAAGAAATGTCGTCGGTCCAATCTCTCGAAGGAAAAGAAAGGAAATAACTCGAATTTACCAACGCACCAGCTGCAAAAGGTTCATCCATTTTACATTTTTCACTTTGCTTCTGTCGATGGATTTGCTTTCTTTCTCTCCTTTCTAGTAGTGTACCAGCATGTGTTTGTCCTGCTTGCGTTTTTCTCGCACAAACGCAAGAACGAAAACTAGAAACAACCATTTAGAGACGGCTGCCTAGGGGACAATTGTCCATTAAATTTATGTCAAGGCATAAAAGTGAAACGCTTTCCACTTGCCTCGCGGGAAACGAACGACATTCGACACATGACGAAATGCCGAAAAAGATAACGAAAACCCGAAAAGAAAAACTACAAAAACCGTGCTTTTCCGTCTGGATATTCCTGTTGCAAAAGACAATAACGTATACCGTTACAGGAAAATCCTTTTCATATTTTACCAAAACAACAACAACAGAAAAAAGTAAGAAAGATGGAAAAGCGCAATGACTCGTGGGAAAAATCAAGCCGAGCCGAAACTCGAGTGGCAACTGTATAATGCTGCTCCCGCGCTTGGAGGGATGCAATCAAACATGAATGAAACTGGGACTTGGGGGCAAAAATAAAGCCGAATTTTGGTTGCTAAAGTGGAAGATTCGGGGGGGAAAAAACAAAACAAAACGATACAATTCGTCTGTCTTTCTTTTGTTTATCCGTTTGTTTTGCATTTTCTTGGATGAATCCCAAGAATTTCTTAATCTCTTGTTAGGGGCGGAAAGAAAAGCACACANATGCTGCTCCCGCGCTTGGAGGGATGCAATCAAACATGAATGAAACTGGGACTTGGGGGCAAAAATAAAGCCGAATTTTGGTTGCTAAAGTGGAAGATTCGGGGGGGAAAAAACAAAACAAAACGATACAATTCGTCTGTCTTTCTTTTGTTTATCCGTTTGTTTTGCATTTTCTTGGATGAATCCCAAGAATTTCTTAATCTCTTGTTAGGGGCGGTAAGAAAAGCACACATGCACAGCCGGTGATGCGTACCTACGTCTGTCGTTTTCTCATCAAATGAAGCATGGACCAAATGGTGTGGAAAATATATGCTCGTAGTATCTCGCCCGCGGAACAACATTTTTTCAGCACCTAGGCCATTGATGGAAGTGGCAAAAAGCGTAGAAATGCTGTTTCAGAACCATCACTTTCATCCAGTTCCTGGTTTACTTCCGTAAACAAAAAAAAACTCGGAGTAATAACAAGCGTGCCACACATGTACCTTTTTCGAGGTAAAAAATAAAATAGAAGAAGAGTAACAAAAAAAATCATCATCCCGGAAATAAAACTGTCGCCATTTGGGAGTCGGAACGATGGCGGGATACAAACATTTCACTGCGCTAATAAAAAACCACTCTCGGTGAAGCATTCGCCTAATTGAGATGTTTACATGTGCGGCTTTAGAAGCTAAACGTGCAAGGGAAAGGCCGATGGCGATTTGGAAGATGCTGCTGCTTCTACCTGACGTAGTCGAAAATAGGGACAGATACGTGTGTATACGTGGCAAGGGAACAACCACGCAGCCTGGGTCCCTTTGATCTTCCGCTGAAAGGTTACGGCCAAAAAAAGAAAGAACCGAAAGCCTATGAGACGGATGCGAATGGGACACATCGTATGTCTTAGTCTACACGCATCGTTTGAGGAATGATTTTTCTCTTAAAAATATACATTTTGTTTGTGGTGTGTGTTTTTTTTATTTTGGTTTTTTACTTTCTACTCTGATATTTCATTGCGTTTATTTTTGGTAGATGTGTTCCTTCTCCTCTCATCGCTAGTTGTGCTGCGTAATGATTGAGGATTTTTTCTTCCTTAAACGGTCCTTTGAAGTTTTGTTCCTGCACCATTCGACAAAACCGTTTATCACGTTATCAGACGCGATTAGCAAAGATTGCAAATGTATCAGAATTGTTTTTTTTGTAATGGTATGTTCGTTTATTAAGAACCAGAGTATTTTGTATTTTATCATCGGTATATGACCATTTATAATGACTAAAATATAATGAATTTTCTGAGATTGTGCAAATTTAAAAAAAAGCAAAGAAAAGAGTTTAAATTCAGTTGGTAATTTTACACAAAAATACCAAAGTTTTACATTAAAAGAATTTTCTTTTAATAATTGTTGCCGTTGGATCATACCTTTGATTTGCTTATTTTTTACAATATTTTGTTCATATTTTACTGTGTTTTTGTTTTACTTCTTTGGTTAATATTTCGCCTTATCAATTCGCATTTTTGAATTCCAATATCGTACTTGGATTCGTACTGTTTGATGATTTCGGTTTATGTTATAGTTAAACTATAGCTGCTTTAAATGGGTTTTACATAAAAATTTTGTATTCTTCATTTCCTCCTGTTTGTATGTAGCTGATACTACGCATCGGTCTTTTAACTATTTTGCACTTGAATTAACATTTGCTATTACTACTAATATTTTCGATATTTGACTTAGGAATTTAATAGGAACTAGCTATTCATAAGGTTTTATGTCTAATTACTGAAAAGAGATGATTCGATCCTTCTGGAGTATTTCGTATTTTTATGATTTTTGTCCTATCGAACATTTGTGTTGTGTGTTGATTGTGAACATGTTTCGTTAGAGTTTACTAAATATCCCATTTGGTCGGTAATGATTTTTGCTCGATCGTGTGTTAGTAATTGATTAAATATGTTTGGTTTTTATTTGGTTTTGACTTGAATGATTTTATTTAACGTTTTATTGTCCTTTTTTGGCCTTTTCGATTGTTTTTATATTCTATTTCGTAGTCTATTATTCAAGGGTATTTTCGAATATTTTAATGTTTTTCTTTATTTATAGTTCATAAAAATTCGATTGAAAAAAACGATTAATTTTTTTTTTCGATATACTAAGTATCCAATCCTTAAAGATTGATATACAAAATGAACAACTATTATCTGTTAAACGTTATTGCTTCAAGAATAACAATCCTTTGAAGTATGCATATTACCAAAATGTATAAATTGATCTTTTTTTTATCATTCTGTCAAAATTAAATTAACTTCAAGAGTTTCGATGTGAAAATTATATACAGCAGAAGTGTTGAACGAAGGAGTAAAAGAAAGTCTGTGTCAATTAAAATCTTAAAATGATGAAAACAATTACACTTTTTATTAAATAAAACGATTACACATTTTATTAGATAAAACGATTACACTTTTTATTATGTAAAGAATAGGAATATAATGAAACACTTCCCTTTTTCCTGAAACATATAATTAATNTGCTTTAAATGGGTTTTACATAAAAATTTTGTATTCTTCATTTTCTCCTGTTTGTATGTGCATATGCGCATCGGTCTTTTAACTATTTTGCACTTGAATTAACATTTGCTATTTTATTTGGTTTTGACTTGAATGATTTTATTTAACGTTTTATTGTCCTTTTTTGGCCTTTTCGATTGTTTTTATATTTTATTTCGTTGTCTATTATTCAAGGGGTTTTTCGAATATTTTAATGTTTTTCTTTATTTATAGTTCATGAAAATTCGATTGAAAAAAACGATTAATTTTTTTTTTCGTTATACTAAGTATCCAATCCTTAAAGATTGATATACAAAATGAACAACTATTATCTGTTAAACGTTATTGCTTCAAGAATAACAATCCTTTGAAGTATGCATATTACCAAAATGTATAAATTGATCTTTTTATTATCTTTCCGTCAAAATTAAATTAACTTCAAGAGTTTCGATGTGAAAATTATATACAGCAGAAGTGTTGAACGAAGGAGTAAAAGAAAGTCTGTGTCAATTAAAATCTTAAAATGATGAAAACAATTACACATTTTATTAGATAAAACGATTACACTTTTTATTATGTAAAGAATAGGAATATAATGAAACACTTCCTGAAACATATAATTAATTTCCTAAAGCATAAATTTTCCAAACAATTTTGCTAACAATTTCATTTCCTACACAAAATCGCACAAACCAATCTAACGAAAGCGTACAGGATGCAAATGGGTTCCATCGTATTAATGCCATTTTTCACCTAGCTGCATCAGTTACACCATTCAATGGGTAGGTGAAATACAGACTTTCTTTTCCCCGTTTTTGACCCCGGGCCCAAGATCAAAGCGAACCCAACTGGGAAGGCAAGGAACGGTTATTCTGGCGAGCTAATCGTTAGGTATGCAAATCGTGGCCAGTTACTTATCGTTTGATCTAGACCACTTTGTTACTGCGTCTCGCGTTTCGGTATAAGACGGCGGGAAGGTACGCTAGGTTGATATATTGTTAAAGTCCAGAACCATTCAGGCGTACCAACTGCAACTGGTTTTATTCGGAAGTTCGAAAATGAAAATGGAAGCAGATCGGGTAGATCGGGGGCAGCATCTAACAACCGAATGTCGACTAGAAAACTCACGAACGTGAGAAAATTGGTCGCTCCTTACAGCATTTCAGCTGGCTCTATTGGAAAAGCGCGTAAAACTGTCTTGTACTAACCGAAGGCGACCTCCTGCTTTATTCCCTGCTTCAAGGGGTTCTTCTCCACAGTGCAGTTTTGTTCGACGGTTCATGTTTAGAATAGTGAAAGAATTTAATATGTGTGCTGGCATGTAAATGGTAGGTAAAAGTTGATAAAAGCTCGTTAACAATCCCAGTTTCTACGTTCCCGTTTCCCCCCCCCCCCCCACCCCTCACCACTTCTTCTTTTCGATTCAGTCGCTTATCTTTCGCCTGTTTGACTGCTAGTCGAAAAGGACACGCGGCATACATTCACGTGCCTGTTACGCGACCCAATCGTCCATGTTGTACCTTCGGGAGAGTGAAACTTTCTGCACATGTAGTTCAGTGTTTTTTTTTTTTGTTCGCCCCATTCAATGGTGAATAGAAAGCAAGGACAAAACACAGGCACAATCCGTTCGTTAGAGTTTTTGTAGAAATAAAATGGAAAAAAATGGAAGTACAAAAAGTGATCCACAATACTGGCAATACCGTCTAGTTACATTTCGTTCGGACGATTGCGTTTTTCGTTCACTCGGTATTTCTTCTTCAACCCTTGGAAGGCTTTTTCACATCCTACAGGGACTAGGGTGCGGGAGTAGGAAATCGTGAACGAGACAACTTTGTCCCCAAAAAAAAAAGCGGTTGAAGAGTTTCGTGTGTCAGAATTCATCTTGTCTTCTTTTTCCAATGAAATGCATCAATGTTGCTCGGATTTTTTTTCCTCCATTTTTTCCTCTTGAGACTTCTAATGCTACGGAGTAGTATCAGCGCATACGTGCGTGTGTTGGTAGGTATAAGTAACGAATACGTTTTTCCACCATTTTAAACTTTCCCCTCCACAATCCACACAATCACTTGTTCTCTCCCCTATAAAAAGGGGCAGGGAAATCTCAACGCATGCTTCAATCAGTTTCCTTCACATGTTTCACGACTGTTTCCTCCCCTCGTTTTTGCGGGGTACATCGTTTTACCCAAAGTAAATCGTTTGGAGGAAAAACTTCTACTTCACAGGAACCGGAAGTGAGCACAGGAGAGCGACCAGCAAACAAAAAAAAATTGGTTAGAAAACTCTCGATCTAACTACCTCAACTTTACTGCTTTCGTTGGCTAGTTTCTACCTCGAATCATCAAAAAACCTTCGCCCGTCTTCCATTATCGGCGTCTCACAGTTACCGCACTCGCTTCTAGCTCTTCTAACTGCTTTTCCAACTTAGTTGCAAACATCAGCAATACGTACGCACACACACACACACCATTACATACTGGAGCTGGAAATGAAACGCATGGTAAAAAGTTTCCAACAGCTGAATTCAATATTTGCTTCCCTAGAAGGAGTCCCTATCTGGTATTCCCCAGGGGCGAAGAAGTTGCCATATTCCTATTTCCCTGTCCCTATATTCACCATNAGCAATACGTACGCACACACACACACACCATTACATACTGGAGCTGGAAATGAAACGCATGGTAAAAAGTTTCCAACAGCTGAATTCAATATTTGCTTCCCTAGAAGGAGTCCCTATCTGGTATTCCCCAGGGGCGAAGAAGTTGCCGTATTCCTATTTCCCTTTCCCTCCACATTCACCCTAGTAAATGTCTCCCCCGGTCTCCTTTTTTTCACGGCCTTCCTTAACATACAAACCAACACATGCAACTGCAAAAAAGTGCATCACACGAGTCCATGGTGCATTCGCTGGCAGTGCAAACATTTGCCTCACATGCTCGAACGAATAATTCTATTTAAAATTGGCTCGTCACGCAAAGTGGTAATTTGCAAGTATCCTTTCGAGTAGTTGGTGTGAGTGATTGTTTTTTTTTGCCCTAATGTCCTTTCCTTTACTGTACAGTACTAGGGCTTTTCATGCCTCACCCAGTTCCTTGGCTTCCCTCACCCGACAACGGTGCTGCTGATTAATCGTGCCTGAAAAGGATCCATTTGGGGCTGCATTGCAACAAACGGCATGTTACATGGAATAAATTTTCAACTTTTTCAACCTCAACCATAATGACCTGTTAGGGTAAGGAGGGGTGGGCTTGGAGGTGGAATTGGGTCCGCAATACTTCCATCTTCTTCTTCCACTCTCCTTTCCCCCTTTCATTATTTGACTATTTTGAAGAGTGATTACTTTCTCCGTAAGCATAAAGCACAGAACGGGGAACGAAGGTTGAACGGAATAAACACTACCCGTTCACCCTGGTTCAAGCTGTAAGCTTCATTACGTTTTTCGGATAATTTGCTGTCGTTTCAATTTTAGCCCACACTTGCCCCCACACGCGCAGACACACCGTAGCAGTATGGTGGTTTTGCGGCGGTTCCCAGGCGGGGAGGGCGAACGTTCAAACCTTTTTTTGCACAAAAAACAGAGTCCGAACGATTTATTGGATTCGATTCGGTTTTGCACAAGCAAAAGGGTTGGTAGCTCATTGCTTTGCTTGACCACCCGTTAGCACAATTGCACCCGTCGCAAAATGGTCCTTAAACACGCGCCCTTTTATTCCTCGTGGAAAATGGGAAAGAAAACTCACAAGAAAACTCGACCGTTTCGCAATTTAGTGAAAGCGTCTAGACTGCGTTGATCGATTTCGGAAGCGTCGAGGGATGGAATAAATTTGAATCTTTCTCCTACGTGCTTCCTTTAGATGGGGGGCAAAGTGAAATCCATCTTCCAACCGAGAGCACCTGAAAATTTATTCATTTCCATTCAACAGTCGAACTGGATGGAAATATTACACCGCTGTGGCGAAGGGAAGAAAAAGCTCATTTTAATCCTACAACACAAACTGCTTTGCGTTGAATAATCATGCACCTGGAAAAATCTTGAGTCGGGATTTTTCGTAACCTTCTAACCATTTGAATAAAGTGAGTATTGAATTTTTTCCCCCGTCAAGTAATAATGAAAGGCAATGGGCGCATTGTGAGAGTGATTGATTCTTCCACCAAAGTGCATTTCGCATATATTCGATTGATAATGGAAAAAGTTTGAAGTAGATGGTAGAAATATTAAAATCCTCTATATTGAAACAGATTATAATGAAATGATGCTGGGCAGAGTAATTTCCATTACATTTTGAATGGTAAATATTTAACTCAAAATGATTGTTTTACTTATTTCCAGGTATTGAATATTTTTATTCAATACCTCATTTCATTTTTAGCAGCTTCTGTAATTCACAAGAAATAATTTATCGATTAATGTTCAGAACTGGGCAATTTACTTTGTTTATTAATTTTCGTTGTATTGAAATTTTATTCAACTAACAATATTTTAAAACATTTTCCCCCCAAAAACAGTAATCCTTATTTTCCAATATAAGGAGTTTTTTGTATTTTTTACAAATGGTTTTGTATCCTTTTTTATTAATGATCGTTGTTTGTGAAAATTCATTTAATTTTTAATCGCTTATTAAATAATTAATTAATTTAATTATTAAAGAATTGTTAATTATTGGTTTTTAAAAAATAACTAAATAATTAAACTGTTAAAACCTATGTAGAATTTTAGCGATTATTGAACCACTATTAACAAGCGAAAAAATGAAGGAAAAAAGTAAAGGAAAAGATAAAACTACGAGAAAAAAAATTCCCAAAACAATTAATAATTAAGAAAATTGTCTTTTTTTTAAAGCAAATTTAATCGTTTTAATAGAAAAACAATAATCAACATCAATAAAACAAACTATCATTACATCATAACGTTATCATACTTGCCATCAACGGCTTAAGGATTTTATCGTTAAATACGGCACATCAACGTTAATAATCGTGTCATCGCAACAAACTGTGTCTTCACCTATGTTCTGTTGTGCATAATTGAAAAGAGGACTAGAACATGTCGTTAGTAGCGAACGGTTTAACATCTCCTCGCTGTAAGAGTGACAAACTCATTTAATCCCGTAAAATATAAAGGATACACATATTTGTTCCTTCGAACGAGAGTGCTTCCGTTCCGTGTCGGTTGCACGTTATGCTATTGATGTTTACTTCAAGCTCCAAAGGAGCTTTTCTAGTTTGCTAGCTATCCGCTGATGCGATGCAATCAGTTGGACCATTAAGCGACAGAAGAAAGAGTTCGAAAGATTGATTTTAAATACGCTTCAGAAGCAGATCTTTATAATGTTTACATAAATCTATTGTAATAAAACTTGCTGCTTCTTGAAGTTTGTGAATATTTATACTTTTCATGGCAGCGTTTATTTTTTGCATTGTTACAACAAATTGGTAAATTTAAATAAACCTTTCCTCGCGCAAAACCGCCACGGACATCCGTTGGAGGATGTCGCAACCTTTTGCGTACCGCTGATGAATCGATGGTTGACTGTTTGTTTATTGTTAGTAGAGCGGCAAAACTTTTGGGAAGGAACACTGTAAACATCCCCTCGCTTCCGACCGGTTGCCGATGCTGATGAGATATGTTGGCAAAGGCACAGCGTCAATATTTGAGCAAATTATTACGCCAAACTCGTGCTGCCGAGTTGTCGGTTGGACGCCATTTTATAATAACGGTTCGTACATACCCACAGTACGCTATCGATAGCGTTTCTTCATCATTAGAAGAACGAACCGGTAAGCGTGGTTGTTGAAAATTAGTGGCATTATTTAAGTTTCTCATTTTATCTTCTCCTGCTACTGTTTGATCATCACGATTACACGATTGATAATTTGAACAAACTATCTTTACTCCTCATATTCATTTTGGATTTTCACCTCCCTTTTTCCTGTCTCTCTCCCTCTCTCACTAGCACATGGTGCCGTTTATTCACCCGGAGGTGGCGGCGTTTATGGAGACTCGTCACCGAAAGATGCCGGCGGGGATCCAGTGTTTGCTGTGCTGCCGAGCCAGGACGTCAATCCGGACTACTACACGACACAGACGGTGTATGGATTTCTCGATTTTACCACCACCATCGGCAATACGGTGATGATCTTTTCGCCACAAAGTGCCGCACCGGTTGTGACAGGTAATGGTAGAAGCTAAGTTCGGTGGTAGATATGCGAACAATCCAACTTCAAGCTTTGATTATTTGGTTGATTGATTGAGCAGACAAACCTGATGTTGATTTAGATGATTGCTTAAAATTTGTTAATGTTTGGAATAAATTTAATTTGGAAATAATTTCCCTTAAAATATTAACACTTTAGTGATAAAGAAATTGGAAAATGAAAAAGGCTTACTTATGATATGTTTTGCTAAGTGAATGTTAATGCATCTTAATTGTATAATCAATTGCATACTTTCCGGCGGTTTTTATAAATTACAATTCTTACCATATGATTTCTTCCATACATTCCCGTTGTTTAAAAATAAACAATATTCACTACTAGAACCACCCAAAACGACGGCTCCACCTCCACCAGTCATCGAAACGACTCCCACCACCACCACTACCACGGAGGAAGCGGTCCAGGAGATTAAACCCAGCAAAACGGTCGTGCTGCCGGTACAGCCGAAAGAGAAGGTCAGCATCGTGCAGGTACTACCGGAAACTCCAAAACCACCGACCGTCAAACCGATCGGTCCGCTTAAGTTCGTCCCGAAAGCCGTACCGAAAGTTGCCATCAAACCGATCCTGAAACCGAAACCAAAAATCGTCGAAGTAGCTCCGGTTAAGGTAGAACCCGTGCCGCAACAGGAACAACCCCAGCCAGATCGATTCATCGTCAAGCCAGTACCGAAATCGGTTATCATTAAGCCAGTGGCACCGGTTGTGAAGGTGGTGGCTACGAAGGTTGAACCGACGACAACAACGACCGAATCGTCACCTGAAATTGAATCGGAAGAGGAACAGTCGGAAGAGTTCGAACAGGAACAGGAAGCTCAAGAAATTGCTGAGGATGAGCCAGAGGAGGTGCACGAAGAAGTAGAAGAGGAAGAGGAAGAGGAGGAAGAAGAACTAAAAGATCAACAGCAGCCGCAAGAAGTGATTCCGATCGCAAAGGCAGCAGAGAATGTCCACGCGGTTGAACCAGTTCAAGAGACGGAGCAACCCAAGACGCACGTTGTTGAAGCCGTCAAACCAGTGACTGCGGCGACTACCACAACGACGACGACAGAGGAACCTGCGGCAGTGGGTGCAACGGCCGAAGATCAGCACGAAGAGCACTCGCCGATAATGTTTTCCAACATTTCGGACGATGAAGTGAAACCGGCAGCTGAGGAGGTGAAGGATGTCCGGAGCGAGAGCGGAACTCCCACGGTTGAAGCTGTGGAGCAACAGCAGAACGAAGAAGAGACACCGGAAGCGGAAACCAACGGCGATGAGGATGAAGATGACGAGGAAGAGGAAGACGACGACGAACCGGTACCAGTGTTGCAGATTGGCAACAACATCGGTGAACCGGAGTACGATTTCCTGTCGCGCCAACCGTCCGAGTTTGTGGAGGAAACGTTCCGCGTCGTCAACCTGCGACCGACGGGAGCCGCCTCACAGCCAGCGGGCGCCACCGCCCAAGTCGCAGCACCGCGCGAGAAGTCGGCCAAACCGAAGCGAGGTAATAAAGGCAGAACCCATCCGACCGGCCTGGTGACGACGCTCGGTGGCACCGTGGTTAAGGAGGGCGTTACCACCGTCCACGAGACCAGCGTGATCGGCACCTACATTTCAGGAAAGTATGCGCAGGTCCTACAAAGCACATCTCATGTCATTCAAGGTAACCAAGGTGGAGCGGCAACGAACGGTAACGGGGGTGCAGCGGGGGCCAACGTGGCCACCGATGGTCGCCGGCCCAAGCTAAACCCGAGCTCAACGTTGCGCATCCTGAAGACGGCGGCACCGGCACTCAACAAGACGCCACGGTACAGTCCGGAGGCGGCATCGATCATTACACCGTCCCCAGCGACGCACGCACTCGAGGATACGGGGCTGCCGCTGGAGAATCTGTTCGCCAGCCAGCCCAGCTCGAGCTTGGTGCGACCGTCGCGCCGTCTGCCCGGTAGCGCTAGCGGTAACTTCAAGAACCGTCTGAAGAACCGCATCAGCAAGGACGAGAACGATCTGCAGGAGCAGGGTGGTGACAGTGAGCAGGTCACCCCGCAAGCCACCGTAACGCCACAGCCTACCTACGGCAAGAAGCCGGGCAACCGTTACCGCAACACACAAATCGTTAAGCCCGTCGGCAAGAAGTAAGTAGCCAGTGCTGGTTCGGATGACTTAAATCCCCACTCCGAAACCGGACACAAGACGTATGTATTGCTTGCAAGGACTTTGCCCGATGCGAAGCGTGTGACAATCACCTCAATGGTCCGCTTTCGCATCGGATGTCAAAATTTAAAGCGAACACAAAACGACCGACACAATCGATCGGTGTCGATCGAACAAAAAATCATTTCGTTTCATATTCGTTCTCATATAGCCTGTGTAAGTGAATGTTTTGCATGAATGTTGCAATTGAGTTTCTGTTTCGTTTTACTTTCTTATTTAGGTTTTTTTTTATTCGTTCAGTTTTCTTATGCAATTGTTTAATCTTTCTAAGCGCATGTTGGGGAATTTACTCTCTTTCTCTTCTTTTTTTAAATCATCTTGCTATTCCCAGAATGCGTTTAGATGTGTGTTAAACTTACTAAAAATGTAAATTATTGTAAATTTTTCAAAATTGTTGTGATACAACTTTTGTTTTAATTTATTATAAACTTTGTACAAAAAAAGCTCTTTTCTCTCAGAATTTGTGTGCGAGTCTGTGTGGGCATTCGCTGTATGATTGTGCTTAGTGATGCTAAATTTTTCATTGTGACATTTTATCCATATTTCATCTTCATTAACCTCAAAATCATTACTCATTATCACATCTACACCTGTGTGAATGTGTCTACAAGTGTGCGAGTTTCGTTCATCAGCATGTGTGCATTTATTTTTTCATTGGTTATCATATTTTTTGTTTTGTTTTGTTGTTTTCTTGTGTTTTGTTTTTGCACGTTTGTATTGTTTTATGTTTTTTTTTTATTTTATTTCACATTTTTTTATTTATTCATGTTATGTTTTTTTGTTTGTTGCATGAAAACACATCAATACCAACACAATACTGCATCTGTTTAAAACATCACCCTTTTTTCATATTACATATTTTTACTCACTCCATTACAGTTCTTATCACACATTTTTTTCACATTCAATGTCACATATTCATCACACAACATCACGATAAAATCTCAGTTCACCTACCATTCACCGAGCGTTTCGTTTTGGGTTTTGTTTTCCTTTTGGGCAAAGTGCTGCATGCAAAACAAACAGCAAATCACACATTATGTGTACATACTGGTACAAAGACACCTCACGCCCCCACCCGGTGATTGTATACACAACCCTTCCTTTTTCTTCTGCTAACCGTGTTTTTGCAGTACAAGATATAACCGTTACTCTACATCTAGCGTGGAGGTGGCCACGGTATCCGTTTATAGTGAGCCGAGTCCGACGGCCGGCTCGGGCTATCAGAACCGGCGCAATAAATCCTCACGTAACGGTTTTAAACCAACATCATCCCACAGCGTGTCGACGGTACAGCAGCAGCAGCAACAACAGGATGCGGCGACCAGGCGATCGTTCAAACCGAAACCACAGCCGTCCGCACCGCTGGATCAGGAACCGGGCCAGACCACCAGTCTGTACAAGTTCAAGCTGAACCGATCGCCGGGCCGCTGGCAGTACAAATCGCCCGCCAAGCCGACGGTTGCGATCCGGAAGCAGAGCGCGGTCAAGCCCAAGGATCAGGTACTGGAAAATCTCACGACCGCACCGATTTCCGACACATCCGTACAGTCTAATGATATTGCGCAGTCGCCCGAACATGCGGAAAAGGTGGACACGGATGCGGACCTGGACCAGTCCGGCTCGGTGCATGGGAATGTGCTGAATGATGCGGAGAACGACAACCAGATCGAACGCCGCTACCCGATCGAGACGCTGAAGGTGGAGATATCGACGCCAGCTGACTTCCGTGACACGTACTACGAGATAGCGACCATCAAGTCACCCTACACCTTCCAGGTTAGTGGACAAGAATCCGCCCCAATATGTTCAGATGTTTTAACTAACTACAACACAATTCACCCGTTTTCTTTCCAGGTGGGAACAGTAAAGAACACCCGTTACATTACAGTCACCTCTACGATCGAGAAGGTATTGGAGCAGGAGACGGCCACCATCACACCGTCACTGACGGAACCACTGACCGAAAACATTTTGGCCACGACGACACACATCGACAAGGAGAGTAATCTGCTAGACTCAAGCATTGCCACACTGCCACCGATTGCGCTCGGTATTGACACGGAAACACCTCCACTGGAGACACTGACGGAAACATTCAGTACTACGCAGGCCATGCTAAAGACTCACATACTACCGGTGATCCGTGACGGTGACACTACGAGCTACACGCTTATCCAGACGTACCATGTGACGCGCTTGGTGACCGCCACCAAGACGCTACCACCGATGGAGTTGTACCATTTCGTGCCGTCACGTACGCTGAACGAGTTCAACAGCCGATTGGATGAGGCCGGATCGGAGCTTCATCTGGAGCTGGAGTTTGGTGATGACAACGAGAACGATGACGAAGATAAGCCTAAGCGCGAACGACTACCTTCGGATTTGGATCTCTCGAGCATTGGGTCCGATTTTGATCTGTCGGAAGTGGACAAGACAAATATCCCGGAGAACATCCGGCCGAAGAAGAAGATCAGTGGAAGCAATAAGGATAACCGAGTTACAACCGAGGCACCTGTCACGACCCCTGCTCTTACGCCGGAACAGCTACAGCAGTTGGCGCTTCTACGTCTCCTCAATCCGGCCGCTGCCGCTCAAATTCCTTCGGTAATTACTTCATCCAAACCAGTGATTAAGCTCGAAACCGTGTACGAATCACATGTACTCCCCATCATCAATGGAGCGAACACAATCCTGAGCACAATTTCCCGTCCAATTGGTACCATCACCAAAACCAGTTACGAAGTGGTCACGACGACTCTGCCCACCCTTCCAATACCTCCAATTCCGCAGCTTAATCCACTGCTGATCCAACAGCAGCAACAGCAGCAGCAGCAGCAACAGTTGCAGATCCAGTCGACACCTGTCGTCACGCAGACGATCGTCACCGAGACGAACAGCAAGGTGTTGAAGCTTACGTTCGGTGCTAAGACGGCCTATACTACGCTGTACTCGACGACAGTTGTACCGACGGTGCTGACCACCTACCTGACCCAGTCGGTGTCGGTACAACCGACGGCGGCCGCTGCATTCCCTGGATTCTTCCCGAACCCTTACGCACCGTTCCCGTTCGTCGGATAATGGGAGAGCTGCCTGGCTTATGTGCTTGCCTAGTTAGTAGTTTAGGATAACGAATTGACAGAGCCGCCGGATGACGTGAGTGAGCAGGTAAGAAAAATTAACTTTTATTTAATTTCTATGATATGCGAATGATGGGTGAGATTGTTTGGAAATTGTTTCAAAAGTTTCAATGAATGATAGTTGAGTACATAATATCGCTAATAGTAATTGCTAATAGTAAAGTAATATGAAATTCGTCAAAATTTAACTTCAATTGTCATACGAATTGCATACTTTAAGGCAGAACTATGTTTATGCAGTTTGAAAGTTAGTGAAGGGACTATTAAATAGAGATTAAATGCAATTTGCCCAAAAGTATGCAATTTGTGAAACAACATTGAAATATGCACTTTTTAAGAACTTTTTGATGATTTTCCCTCCCCAAACTCGAACCGTTTACCCATCCAAAGGATAAACAAAGTAAACCGAAAGCATGATTTAATTTCCTTCGCGCAACTCTAATCGAATGGACAGATTGTCGTACTTCTCGGAAACTTTCATCGTTTGCATTGGTCGCTACTTTCCACGCAATTATCGAGCCAAACATCCGGGTTTGCTGGGAAAAAGCAAACTTTAGTTTTAGTTTCATCGAAGTTTGTTTTCCTCCTTCAAGCAACGCATCGAAACAAAGCGCCTGGCATTGTTGTTTGCCTCGTTGCGGAAGGGTGTAGGATTAAACTTTTCACCAAGCAACAAGATCGAATTGTTTTCCGGTTGGATTTGGTAGCTGTTTGTACACAGCCGATGCAACAAGTCTTCAGTTCCGGGGAAAATAATTTGCTACAAAATAAGAAAATTAGAATGAAAAATAACGAATTTTCCTTGTTTAAATTTTTCCTAACTTTTTTTTGTAATGGATTACAAAAAACAGAAAGCTAATTCATTGTTTATTCAGCTTCCTGGTTGAAGCAAATGGTACAGAACAGATTAAGACATATTCTTTGTTTTCCTCAAAACATCTTTTGGTTAATTGCGGTAAAAAAAAGATCCACCGTCGCCTATCGAGCTGTATTTGTTAAATGAGCTCCATTCCATGGGTGGGTAAAATCCTGCCAGACAATGACCGTTCAGTTGATTGAAATCCATACAATTCCACCTTTCTTCCACTTGTCCAGGAACGAACACAACCAATCTGGACAGATGTCCTGTAGAAGAGTCGTAGTAGTAGTGACAAAAGAAAAACGGACAGAAAACTTGCTAATAACAGTCCATCCCATTCGAATGTACTACCGATTGGTTTCATGAGCTGATTGGGTTGAGAAAAAGAAAGGAACGAAGAAGAAGCAGACGAAAAAAACACACACAAAAAGTCATCTTAATTCTCTTGTTGAATGGAAGTTTATTTCGCTTCGCAAACTTTTACCCGTTCCGAGCGTACAATGCACCGCGAAAATGGTTCAACTTTGCTCGTCCCCAGGAAAGGACGATGTAAGGACGATTTTTCCTCATTTACTATTTGTCCTGGCTAGTTTGGCGGAACGGGGCCGGTGGTACTGTCCATTGCCAGCATCACCAGCACCAACATCATCATCATCATCGTCGTCATCCTGATCATTAAAACCGGTAAAGTCAAACCCAACGTCCGGATGGCGACGTACGAGCTGTAAGACTTTATCATTGCTTTGAAAGGACGATGAGACGGTGGTTATGGGTTATGAGATGGTAAGGGGAAAGTTTTCCANGAATGGAAGTTTATTTCGCTTCGCAAACTTTTACCCATTCCGAGCGTACAATGCACCGCGAAAATGGTTCAACTTTGCTCGTCCCCAGGAATGGACGATGTAAGGACGATTTTTCCTCATTTACTATTTGTCCTGGCTAGTTTGGCGGAACGGGGCCGGTGGTTCTGTCCATTGCCAGCATCACCAGCACCAACATCATCATCATCATCGTCGTCATCCTGATCATTAAAACCGGTAAAGTCAAACCCAACGTCCGGATGGCGACGTACGAGCTGTAAGACTTTATCATTGCTTTGAAAGGACGATGAGACGGTGGTTATGGGTTATGAGATGGTAAGGGGAAAGTTTTCCACTTCTATTCCCCGTTTTCCTTGAATGGGATTTTTTCATCCTCCCATTCCAGTTTCTAGATCCGCGCGTGAAATCCGTCGAAGATCAACTTCCGCCCGGGGTAGGATGAGTGTGTGTCGGTGTACTTGTTCGTAAAAGCAAACGCAAAGTATGGCTGCCATGGCTCATTTCGCTTTTATTTTACGACTTTTGCCGTCAGTTCTTTTGTTCCAGTGTGTATTTGCTACATGTTGGAGCACTTTTTTTGTTGCATTTACTTTATTCCTTCTTTTACCAAAGACACGCTATTCGAACTTATTTTATTACTTCGCGTTAGTTTAGTTTTGGGAACAATTTTTCTGAGGTTTTAGGATATTGGTAGCGTCTTGCGTATTCTACCTACAGTCAATTGTTACATTGTTATTGTTACGATTTCTTCGAACTCGAATTCTTTCTATCGATTGTTGCCTGTTTTATTTTTCATATAAGATGATTCTATTTTTCTTTAAATTCATTTCATCTTTTGACTTAAAAAAGCGAATTTTATTGTGTACTTCATTCGCATCTACATCTGTTACAAAAAAAACTGGCCTAACAACAGACGAGCGAAAGACTTATAAGCCAATCGGATGGCAGTAGCTACCCATTGGGATTTCTTTGCTCAGGTTATTTTTATTGCACCCGTTTGGGTTGTTTCGAAGTGAAGGATTTTTTTTTCGTTTGCAAAATCCTTAAACGGATTAGTTTCTTTTATTTTCATTCGGCGCCCCAAACACTGCTTTCCTACACGATGTTTCCCTCGGGATGATAAAGGGATGGCGCTTTTCTATGAAGAAAAAAAAGACAAGAACACACTAAAAAAAAGAATAGAGTGGTTTTACAAAAGGGAGGCCGATCCGGCCGATTGATTGGATTAGAAATGGCGTCCATTTTTGTCTTGGCTTGGTAAGCAAATAAACAAAAGACAAAAAGCCCATAACATTTACGGACCCTGACTCGGTTCGATCATTCTACAGTACCTCTGGGGTATAATGCGGCAAGCAAAACTTTAAGCTCTAACCATTTTGAATAAGAACCAAACAGTGGTCGGTTAGTGCCACACAAACCACATAACGTACGGTAGTAACATCAACGGTAGTGTTGTTGAGCTGATTTCCGCACCAGAGATGTGACATAAACTGTGAAACGAACCATGTCCAACTAGCCAATGGTGTTTCAATCAGTTTCCGATTCAATAAAGTGGTAGGCAATTTCCACAAAAGGACAGCATCAATAGTTGATCCAAGCGAAACTAGCACCTTTGGGATTATCAGGTAGACGGTGAAGATGTTTTGAGGACAATGAAAATTGAATGGTGCATTGAAGTTGTGAAGATGTAGATTGTCGATTTTATTTAAAATTACTCAAATGTTTTAGAATGTGAAGCATTGTTCGGAAACCTTTGTAATGTCTAAGTGGAATGAAATACTATCATTAAACAGGAATATGTTGTTACGCATTGCATACTTTTGGGCGTTTTTACGATTAAGTCTACTGCTGACAAAACATCAGATACAGCACAACGTGGTTTATTTAGCATTTAACCTGGGTGTTGTTCATCACAGTTTTTAGTACAAGTTTCATGTTTCATTTTTTAAAGCTTATATTAAATTCCTTAAGACTCAAGCCTCAGGAAAATAATATTTATAGCAAACAAATATGTTAAACATGAATTATGTTTTATTTTTTTTAAAAGGAGAAATTAATTGAATAAATAACAAATAAATAAAAATATATGTGAACTTTTATCAATTATCTCAGCCATTATGTCAGAAATCGATGCAAATGGGTAAAGAGAGAAAGCTTCACAAAAAATTGATTGCAAACTGTGTCTCATGTGAACGTAATAACTAGGTATTTCTATAACGTTCCTTCCTGACACTTAACCATTTTTCCAAATAAAAAAACCTATTTTATTCACACGAAGAAACATCTCCGTTGTCTAGACGGGTACCATCCGGGAAACAAAACACATGCATCACTGCATCTTCCTAGCTGGACATTGCGTAAAGCATTCTTCATCAAAACCACATCAAACGTTTGACAGCATCGTTCCCATGTTGCTTGTTGCGTGGAACAAACGACAAAAAAAAACCGATGTGAACTGATAACGCCACTGTTACCCAACCAAGAGCCACCCGAGCCAAGAATCATCCATCGACCACAGTGAGCTTTAGCAGTGGCTAAAGTGACACTAATTAGTGTGAAAATATTCACACCACAAAACGGTACGAACCACCGGTACCGGAAGTGTTGCCAGGTTTGACCGGTTGCCTTGATCACCAGTAACAAAAGTGATCGTCGTATATTTGGGTACGTTTCCTGCTTCCATTTATTGTGTAGCGTACCAGAAGCTGGAACCAATATTAGGACGGTAGAAAACCACAACACAATGTGGTGTGAATTGTTGCGTGAATTTGCTGAAGTTTCCCAGAAACTGGTGGAAAACGCTGGCACCCCCTTTCCCTCTCGCTCCGACCCTGGCTGAGTGTTTGGTTCTTTCCTTTTAGCTCCCTGTGAACCACATCACAAACACTTCAACACTCGGTTGCATTCGGGTGCAGTGAACGATGCACTGGCCGGAATTTCTCGCTAGTCTACTTCCGAGTGTGAAAAGTAGATACGATCGTAAGAACCAAATTCCTGCTGCTATGTCAATTGGTGTTGTTTGTCTCCTTTATGCTGACTTTTTAACCACAACCCAGGGGAAGGTATTCCTGCACCTAGTATGCGCTCTTATTATGGTGCTTCGCTAGTATGCTTAACACCTTCTGTGAGTAATATGCAATTTATCCTTCTAGTGGTATGCCCATTTTGACCACTTCACAGGCAAAAACCACCAAACGGCAAACATTTTAAGGATGAAAGAAGGTACGTTCTGGGGGGGGGGGGGGCAAAAAATAGAAGGAAAATCCACCCCTAAAGTGGAATCATTCTTCTTCACTTTATATTGCGCTTAACCTCGGAAAAGAAATGTTCAGCCCGGCTGGTGGAAAATGGCGTTAAAAACACTTTTGAAGTTTCATGCTACCCGGTTAAGATGATGGTTCTTTGATTTACGGTCGAATCCAAAGTTGTGAGCAATCCAAAAAAAGAAAAGAGAAAAAAAAACTGAGAAGAAAAAAAACGCAAAAGCAAGACGACGAGTTTGACGGTCAAAAGATTTATGTGTTCTGGTTGGGTTCGTCGCCGGCATTCGTACGGGTAGCGAAAGTTTGTTGGACCTTCTTCGGGGGGTTTTTTTTTTCTCTCTCGATGCAACATTCTTTTCAACGGGTTGGAAAATTTGCAAACTTACCCATCCGGTTGTGATCGGTACTACAATGGACGGGGTTTAAATGAGGGAATAAATTGGACCAGGAATTTTTGGAACGACTCTTGGAATAGTTGAAGCCATTACTTTCTTGATGGGCAATACTCGGTGGGTTTCTCTTGGGTTTTATTTTAATGAAATGCAATTATATGCACCTTTTCGAAAATGCAACAAACCATGCAATGTGGTCTATTTTACTTTTGTTTATTTGGAAAAAATAGTGCAAAAAACACCATCAACGGTGAGTAAAACAAGTATTTAAATATAAAAAAATATTTGCAAGAATACTAAAAGGCTGTTAAAATAGTTGCGTTTGCGATAAGAAAAAAGTATTTTAACCCATTTGAAACATTTGACCCAACATTCGCATAATATAAGCGTCGTTTATTTTCTTCCCCACTTCAAAGCTCACACCAAGACATACTGATCCTTAATCCCTTTTCTTTTCACATTGATTTATAGACGATCGCGCGAGAAGAAAACCGACACGTGAACACGTCCGTACGGTCGCAAAGTAAAAACGCAACCCGCAACAAACCTGAGAACCCTGATAATCTTTCCACACCGTGATAAATTCCGAATGATACCTTTACACCGGTGTACGGTGAACCGGTGACGGAAGGAAATTATTCAACGGTGCAACGAAGCTAACAGATAGAGATAAAAGCCGCCAAGAAGGATGTGAAAGGTTAAACTGTCCGTGCACAAACCGTGGAATCTTGCCACAGCCCCTGGCGGGGAGGAATGAGACCAAAAACCCGTCACAACCTACCCCCCCGGAACGGGGGCTGAACCATGAACTAGGAGAAGCGTGTAATGGAAGAAGAAGGGACACCATCTACCCACTTTTGGGGCGAAACGATGTTTTAGTGTTATTTGCATGTTTTGTATTGTGCCGTTTTTTTTTCTCTCTCTTCCTTCCTTGCCGAACGAACCCGAACGGATCCAACCAAGCACTGACTGACGAAACCGCGTTGGCCGGACATAAAATATTCCATTCCGTTTAGTGGACGTAATGGTTCTGTATTTTTTTTTTTTTGCTGCCGTCCTCAACCATCTACCGCGCTTGTAAGCAGAAGGAGAGAAACATTTGCCTTAAGAATAGCATTAAATTTAATTCAAACTAGAGCTCCATAATACGGTGAAAATGTTGTCTAAGAGAGAAGCCGAAAAGTAAAGGACGAATCCGGGGAGCGGGTTTCTTTTTTTTTTTGAGCAGAGTGGTAAATGCACCCCTTTTTTTGAGTCCACAGATAAGAAAGGAAGACAACAACAAAAAAAAGGATACGCAAGGTTTTATTTTTATGCTGCGAAGGATAAAACGGTTTATGACGAAACAAGAGAGCCTCCCCCAGGAAAAAAAAACAGAACGAACACCGCGCTACAAAGCGAAGAAAGATCCGAGTGAAAAGTGCAATCGTTAAAGTGAAAAAGAGAAGTTGAAAAGTTGGATTAGGGAAAACGAGCATCATAAGCGTGTACTATCAACCTTTTCTTTTTTCTTCTACCGTTCGAATGTAACGCCAGCGCGCGCCGTATTCATAAACGAATAATTTTGTAAATATTTTATACGATTATCGAAACCATCGCCAATCCCTCGTGCAGTCCGTTTTGTGAAAAGCGGTACTGAATTCACTGATTCACGCTGAAATGGTAATGCTGTCGCTTTCTTACCTTTCAGTATTTAGTTCATTTTTTTAAGCAAACTAGAAACGCCCTTCAAGCTCAATCATGCAAAGTAGTTTTGTTTTTAACATTCTGTTGTAAATAATTTCTATCGTATTTTTACTCACTTTCATTTGCAGTATAAATTTTTCAAACCCCTTTTTTCTTATCCTTAAATGCCTCGTTTCGGTAAAACTTTATGGCAAACGGATCATTTATGCTGGTAAAAAAATATTACTTCCTAAAACGTTTTACAACCACAACTCATATTGCGTACTCTTTTTTATTATCGTCCCCTTCCTCCTAAACGGGTCAGCATTATTGCTCAAAACGTTTCCATTCATGACCACTGCAATTTGCTCTAGAAATAGCTAGTATCATAATGGACCGTGTGCGCAAGATTCGGTTGTAAAACCGGTGAAAATTGCGACTATATTGAAAAAATACTCAGCCCTGCGCATCGTTGCAGAACGATTGTGCACGATTGTGCAAATTGTTTTTTTTTTAATGTGCTTTAGGTTTAACATTTATTGATATTACACACAACTTGCTTCATGCACAACGCGGACAAACAATTCTTTTCGTTTCGTTTAAAATCGTTTGTTTGTGTTTGTGTTTTTTTTTGTAAATAAGTTATGTCTTTTTCTTGTCTCCTTTCTTTTCCATTTTCGCATACTGTCGATCACACTATTAAATGTTTAATTAATCAAACCGAATTGTATTCTTGGAAGCAATTTTTAATAAAATATATTTTATAATACAAGGTTGCTGATGGGTTGAGAAAATATGTTCATCAAATCCGAAATCGATTTTGTGATTATATATACATGTAGGAGAATATATGTATATGAGAAAATATTAGATGTATTACCATTTTAGACAATATATCACATTATTGAAAAGTCTGCATGTCAGGTTGGTTCTTATTTTTATTTTAATAGCTCAATCTGTTTAAAATTTGAAATGTTAATTACTTTGATTTCCCAATTATTTCTCAAATATTTCCCAACAGTAGGAGAAGTTATTTTAACTGCTTTGCTTCACTTGAATCTTACTGCAAATTCTGTCGTAGTTGATTTAAGATTTTAGCACATTTTATATTCATTCAATTATTATTTATATAAATAAACCGCATGGTGTGGTGCAGTGCTTCATGTGATAAACGGCGCCGTTCCACACGGCAGGACCGGGTTCAAATCCCATCCGGCCCGTCCCCCCGTTGCAAGGACTGACTATTCGGCTACGTGGTAAAATAAGTCTAGTAAGCCAGAAATGGCCGGTTTGACCTGTAAGGTCGTTAAAACCAAGTAGAGGAAAAACTATTAGGAGATAATTCAGATGCTTGAAAAGTGATCATGAATTATGAAAAGGCCAACCCCGCTTGATAGTTTAAAAGTTAAATCTATTTTCATTTTACATCGAATCATATCGTATTGCAGATTTCATGGAACCAATTTGTAGTAAAACTAGCTCACACAGCAAACCAAGCTCTGCCCTTAAACATAACTAACGTTCCACGAATGTTTCATACAAATCGGTTCAACCGTTTAAGAAGAGTTTGCACACGAGAATTTTATATATAAAAAAGAAGATTTATTTTAATGTGAATTGGTTGAAATAAGTTTCTTTTCACTCAAATAATGCATTAAATAAAAAGTAATAAAAAATAATAAAAAAATATAAACAATTCTAATAATTTGGAAATTTTCTAAGGCTGTAGCCTTAGCTTTTTTTGAGTAATTTAGCAAAATTAAAAAAAAAATTGATTTTATGTAATGCGATTTGGTTGAAATAAGTTTTTTTTTACTCAAATAATGCTTCAAATAAAAAAATAAAAAAAAATACAAGATTTCTAAAAATTTAAAAATTTCATAAGCCCTTAGCTTTTTTTTCAGTAATTTTGTAAAAAATTTAAATTGATTTATTTTACTGCCAATTGGTTGAAATAAGTTTCTTTTCATGCTAATGCTAATGCTAATGTTAAATAATGCTTGAAATAAAAAAAAAATCTAAAAACTTGAAAATTTCCTAAGGCTATAGCCTTAGCTTTTTTTTGAGTAATTTAGCAAAATTTTATAAATTAATATACTATATTATTACTTTATTATTATTAAGTTATTTTTGCATTGCTGATAGCTAATAGTAGCGGATAGTGGATAGTGATGAATAGCTGATAGTGGAAAATATCTGATGAAAAGCTAACAATCGTAAGGTTTTTGGATAATTTTTAATTCTAAACACTGATAATTTCTGAATTGACAATACGGTTAAATCCATACAGTCAGACCATTTTTTATGAATAAAAAAACGGTAAATGCCTTAATAATTAAGTATAAATAAAATGATACTATAATGATAATGCATATAAGCAAAACTCAGTAGTATAATGTCTTTTAATTTAATGAAATAAATTTAAAAAAATTTATAATGCTTGTCTTCGCTTAACAACCGCAAAGGTTTACCAGCAGAGATGGAAGTCGATTCTATCAGTGAATTTGAAACAAAATTGCTTCGGGTTTTGACATAAACGAGAATTCGAGACACGTGGATTATTGGTGATCTCTAAGATCTCCAAGGTATTTGAAAAAAACAAATAACATCGAATGATAAAACCAAAAGTTGACCTTTTTTTCGACACAAATATTTGAGCTACTTTACTCAATTTGATAAATTTTTATAAAAATTACGCCAGAGTTTTTTGTGCAGGAATCATTATTTTCGACAGCTTATAGTTAAACGAAAAATATGTCAATTATAACTGAACAATTTGAAAATTAACAAGCCTAAACGCTTTAGCAGAAAACGACGCAACAGAAACATCGCATCGAAGTTGTTATCAACTCATCCAAAGACTTCAATACAGCCCTGTTCAGCAATCGAAACAAGTGCGATACCTGTCCTGCCGCTCTATCTCTTCACGATATGTTTGTACATGTATGTAGATCATGAGCATCAATTCTCACACACACAGACAAATACATTGGCAAATATTACAACAGTACGCACGAACGAAAAGAAAAAAAGCAACCTGACCCCCATATCATCCCTTACCGTATTGGTGTGTTTCATCTTATCGTCTTATCTTATCTCAATGTTGCCAAGAATCGGCCCAAACCGAGCGTTACTGAGCCCTTTCGAGGACGGGTGCCATTGCAGTCACCAGCGCTCGGACAAGTTACAAGTGAAAAAACGCGTTTCTTCGGTTTGTAGGGCGAACTCACTTCAGCAAATTTAAGGTGTTAAACACGCGGAGTAGGAGTTTCGAAAACCGTGTAAAGTTTCGCATCAAGAAAGTGTCGTGTGCGCGGGTTTCATTTTCGTGAACAATTAAACAGCCGGAAAGATGGCACGCGGCGAAGGCAAAGGTGAAAGTGTGGCCAGATTGTCAAACCAAATCGCCTGCATCAAGTACACGCTGTTCTGCTTCAACATTGTAGCATGGGTAAGTGAGCATTGAATGCAAATATCTATCGGGCCAATAGGCAAATGGGAAATTTATTAAAAAGTTCGGTGAAGATCGTGTGATACGAAATTCGTCTGGTAGTGAAATCATTGGTGAGATCATTGGAATTCGTGGAACGGATGCCCATGCTAAAGCGCAAGAATTCGCCCCGTTTATCGAGTGAATCACGCATCGTAATGGCAACATATCAGTTCGCTAGTAGTGTGCGTAAGCAGTGGTAATTACGGGGCTGTGTTAGTGTGCATTATCGTTATCAGCGTTGCGTAGTTATCGCAATGAGTGAGTCTTCCGTGATAAGCGCGATGGTGAAATGGAAAGGCACATCGCGAGGGTTTTGGGTTTGCTGCTTTGTATAGTGCACATTCAACAAATGTACGCATTGTATCCATTTAAGTGTTATTAGATCGGTAATACTTAATATAATTATTTTTTTTATTTAAGCCAGAGTTAATAGTCTACATTTGAGAAACACTGACTTTTTCATGTCCCCTCATCAAAATTACATTAATTTAATTAAATTACACTCGTGTTGAAGGCAACTGTCTCACTTTACTGGCCATTTTAATTTTCCTTAGAATAATCAATAAACCTCTGATGTACAGTTCCTGTTGTACATCTGGTTAAATCGATCCCGTTCTTTACTGCTTCCATATCGTTGTGTTTTGCTTCAATCAAGTGCACTTCAATTTACTAAAGAAGAATAGTGCTTTTTTATACGTTCCTTATCCGGACCATACACTGACGGGGGTTTTACGATGGAAATCGATCTCCATGGTACTGCCATGCACTTTATATCGTGATTCACCTTACCCGTACGACCCGTTCCCAATCTTTAACCATCGTGATTGGATTGGAACTGAGGGCCATGAGCCGTGTGTCAAAGTTTGTTATGCATTTTGGGATAGTTCTTTTCTCTTCTCATACTTTTTTATCTATCTTGTGGAACGGTATTGTTTCTATCAAGCTTTGAAAAAGCGGGGGGAAGAGAAAGTGTAACGATAACATTGGAGAAATGTAAGCTTTCAGCTCGGAAATCTATAACGAAATGTCGGGTGTAATTTAGCAACGTGCACCAAAGAACAAGCACTCCTACTCCTGGCATTCAACCTCGGAGGAAAATCGCTCGGACAAAATGGTTTCCCTTCATTTTCCCGTCTCTTGGGTAGATTCCGATTTCATGTGAGTTAATTTGCATGCTTTAGTTTGGTGTACTTTATTGTGGCGCAGTAGCTCTTTATCGACGCGAGGAAATACTGAAGAAAATGGAAAAAGTGGTCAGAACTTTGAATGTTTTCGATGTAAATGGATGTTTTACATGCACTTTCTATTAAGTTTTTGCAAGGAATTTAAATAACACGTATATAAAACTGTTTTTCCTTTGTAAATCGAAACAGTGAACAGATCATTATTGTTATGTTTTTTCGATTAAAATTACGCTTTACGTATCATAAAAAAATTTCTTCGTGATGTACCATTTCCGTATTAAAACGAACAAAACTCATAAAACACTAGCTTAAACCAGTGTTAAAGAACGTCACAAACACATCAGACAGCAAGCCAGTGCATTAGACAAATATTGAATCACATTGTGCCATTAGGAAGGCTTTCGTGGGAATCAACTAGATTCCAGCATGTCGAATGGTTTCCTCAAACTTCACTTGCAAACCTGCAACCCCCTCAGGGCAACCACAACAATTCCCATACACACTTTGAGAGGATTAAAAAACCAGCAACTCACAACACGGATATAAAATTGCCGAATTTATGATGAAAACCATAAAAATTTCCCTTTTCTTCCTGACGCTCCTGACGGGTACGGGAACGAAACGGAACGCACCCACGCACACACGGACACAACAATTTCACCCAAAAGAGACTTCTGAAGTCTGAAACACAGTGAAACGTAGGGAAATAAATATTTCCTTTCCACGTGGCGTGGCCCACGGTGGAACGCAAAACGAAGGGAAGCCAACCAATGGCAACAGAAAGCAGGAGGATAATTCATCCTTTTCACCAAGGCTCCCACCACCAGCTACGGTCGAATACCCGGGAGTCGTTGGCAAATTTCGACAATCCGCAGAAAAGACAGACAAATCGTTCAACAACAACAACGCAAACCGATGAAGAGTGAGAGAGAGAGAGAGAGAGAGAGAGAGAAAGGCAAGAAAGTGGAGTGAAGGTGGTGAAGGATTTTTTGGAATCCCAAATATGTTGGCCTCCCCAAAATGATGGAGTGTGCCTCAAAGCTTACAGGCGGACACGAGGGCATAAAGTTGGCGCACGAAGAGTTTGAAGAAGGAGAACTCGATTTTATTGCGTGTCGGTAGCAGGGTAGTAAACATAAAATTTACCATACCTTCACGCCTCGGTTTCTTATTGGTGGTTGAAAGTTTGTACACTTCCGCCTCAGTTCTACACGCAACGTGTGCAGACATTTGAAGAAAAAGAATCATTAGTTAATTGTGTTTTTTTTTCTTGGGAGTTTCGTTACTTTAACTCTGGAAAAAAGCCATAAATATTGAACATAAACATTTTACATGAAAAGATGTCATTAGTTTAATATCTTTAACTAGTTTTTTTAAACACTTTCTATTTTATCTCAAGAAGTAGCTTAACAAACAAAGATAAGGTACGAAAATTTATAGCTAGAATTTTTTAAAATAAATTATCCACCACTGATTCTGGATCTTTCAACAGCATTAAAGTTCACGTTGTGCTTCTCAATTTCCACCTTTTCTTTGTACCATTTCAATGCGATTTGCAATAAGTCGGAATTCTTTTTCCGATCTTCTTTTCCCAAGCTTTCCTCTTCAACCGACGTATTGATTTCACATTTGCAATCCCGTACTTTGGCAGTAGTTTGGTTGCTTTCAGCATAATTAAAGAACAAAATCTGCATCTCGACAAAACGGAACGGAAGGTGGTAGCATGATGAGAACATGGAGGAAATATTCGTACAAATTGATTTCTCTTTGTGCTCCGGAGGTCAACGATTGTTGGCCATCGTTCGGATGCTAAGCTTGCTGCACGAATGATGATGGTAATGAGCAAAGTGCCGCCGTACCAGTAACCGTTTTGTAAAGGTTCTCCACCATGGACTACGGTCACCACAGTTGGCTATCGGTGATGGTTTTCATTTTCAAACAAATCGAAAGAAAAACCGAAACCTGCTCGGTACATTACCCACCCTATAATCTATTACGTACCGTAGAACGTTCCCAGGAACTTAGCAAGCAAAGTGTACGAAGCAATAACTTGATGCCACGAAAGATTGGGGTGGAAAATTTTTTGCAAAAAGAAAAAAGAAGAAACTTCATCCCGCTTGTGTCCGGTAACACTGGACGGACAGGGTTCTAGAGGGTGGCACAAAGAGAACAAATTAATATTAATTAGAGTGAACAAGTGAAGTGACAGTGCTTGCGGGACAGTGACTTCGGTGGTTCCGGATTCTTCAAACGGAAACGGATGGGTTTGTCGTAAGACACTCACCACCACCAAGTACTCGCCACCCGTCAGTTGCTGCGTATCGTTGTGGCGAAGGGCCGAAGGGTAATTTTGTGCTCATTAAGCGTAGAAGTTGGGAGAATTGTAGCGAGATTTAACGTACAGTCTATCTGTTTTCTTTAATTTGCATCCAATGGTCACCAGTAGCGGACAATTATGCGAGGAATAAATTAATCTTGGAGTTAATGTTTGTTCAAACGACAGACGGTGGATAATTTGAAAGTGAGATACTTTTTCCATTTGATTTTTCTTTTTTGAAAAAAAAAACTGCAAGGAAATCTTTTCTTTCCAATGTTTACAGGTGAATGTCTTAAAGTTTTTTTAAAATATTTTTTTTTTCATACATAAACTGGGGTGCTATACAATAAAATCTTGATAAATCTTTTTAATAAATAAATGAAACCAAAATGTCGAAACAAAAATATTTGACATAGCAAGATCAAAATAAGAACTTTTTGTGAATCCAACGTTTTCAAGTCATGTTCAAAAGTCATGAAGGCTTAGGGCTAAGGGCCGGAACAGGAGTTGTGGTTCCAAAACTGAAAATTATCGCACTGTAACTTCTATACATACATGACACACAAAAAATATATTCAAGTGTAGTAGTTAAGATGAAACCCCAAGTTAATCGATCCTCAACTACCGTCTTCCGAAAGCGCCCAAGAGTATGATTAAGGGTATGTCGATGAAAGAATAATGAAATGGAAATAAATATCTAATAATATTATATTGTTTTATTTTACAAAGTTTAACAATACTACATTAGCATGGAACATTTTCGATAAAAGAAATACAAATGATGAAATATTGCATACTTTTAGGCGTTTGAACCTGTTTTAAAAACTTCCATGATGATTTTAAAGAAAAACAAATTTTTAAGAGGAATACATTCAATTCCTAATGTGTTTTTTTTAAATATGTTTTCAATTATTTTTAATTCTATTACAACAATTTTAAAAATTACAATAAATATCTTCATTCCCCAAAGCTCACCCTACCAACATAGTTTCTTAAGGATTTAATACTGTGATAAGAAAAATAAGCGTGAAAACTGTCTGCTGCCAAAATCATTTGACGTGTTAAAAAGTGGGAAAAATTCACACCAACAAAAAAATCTTATCCGATTGAAACACGAATGATCGAATCGAACGAACGCTTTGGCTCACAACACCAAACAGGCGATGGATTTTTTTTTTTTTGCTTGCCATCGCCCAGTTGCCAACTCGAATGGACTTCCTTTAACAACTTCCCCAAACAACACGGGTACGGTTTCGCTGACACAAGCATCTCGCAGTTGATAGCGCTTCATTCACGCAAACATAACGGTTGAGGTCAGGCGAACAAAAAAAAAAAAAGAAACAGGAGGAAAAAGTAAAGCATAGTTCCGCGAGCCGAGTTTCCATCAACCTTACCGGCCATTCCTGTGTTTGCTGTATCGTGTTTTTATCTGTCCATTTTACGACCCGTACAACTGTTCCCGGAACGGGTACCACTCTGCTGCCCGAAATAAAGTGCAAAGTGTACAGCCGATTTTCCCACCATTCTTAACCGTGCTGCTCCCAAGGAGTGGGAAAATGGTGCGAAACGAAATAAAAAAAAAGAAACACTACAAAAGTTCTGGCAAAGTTTCTGCAACAGTGCGGGAAAACTTGTGTGGTGTGTATGTGCATGGGTGTATGTATGTGAAAAGTCAGAAAGGAAGGAAAACCCGAAACAGAAACTAGCATGAAGTGAAATCACAACCCAACACAGACGAGTGCAAACTGAAACAAGCAAGCGCATCTTCTATTGTCTTTTTTTTTACGTCCAATGTTTTACTTCCTTCTTTTCTTCTGTTTCGTGTGTTTTGTTTTATTTTTCCTCTTCTGCTTGTTCTCTAAATTTAGTTGTGCTCCATTTTGGACCTGGTTTTTGTTATATTACATTTATAGCTTCATGTTCTATCGCCAGCTGTATTTTCATACACTTCACGCTCACACACACACACACTCTTGCCTTGTCTTTTCCAGCGCTTTTTGATGTTTGGTCTTTTTTTTTTTGTTGCAGCCACCATTTTTAACCACTGGGCTCAATTTCAGAATCGGAAACTTTCTGATTTTTTCACACCACCACCTTTCTTGACCCAGTTACCCCAATAATGCTTCTTCCCCAACTCAGACGCTTCTTTCGTTCTGAGTTTCCTTTTTTTTCTAACCCCTCCTTAGCGAAGTCCCGATCTCTGCAACGGTTTTATATGGTGTGAAAATTTATCATTCCTACGTGATCTTCGTTTGTTTTCGGTACGGGAGCGTTTCGGGCAAGAGTTTTTCCGTCTCTCTCGCCATACTTGCGGCCTAGGTGCAGTTAACTTTAGCGTACCCAACGGCAAGAACACCGAAATGAGGCAAAGAATGATGCCTCTCGTGCAACAGTGCACTTGTGCGGTGTTTATGTTTTATTTCTTTTGCTTATGTTCCACCCAATCCGTTTCACACGAGATCGCGGGAAAAATGGCAAGCGGTGGCAGCAAAAAAAAGGGCAATCGGTAATGTGCCCTTCGCTACATAAACTTGTGGCCGTCACGGTTTCGGTGTTATGTTTCCGTGGCTGGTGAAGTTTTAATTCAATAAACTTTAAAGTCAATCTTTTTTTTCCCGCTGCCTCAAGTCAAGTTCCACGTTGTGTTTCTTTCCGTATTGTGCAGAAAAAAAGAGGGCAAACAGAACAAACATAGACGACTGTTGAAGATAGCAATAATGTCAGAAATAATCTGAACCGATACACATTGGCAATGTGGAAAGCAGCATAAGGAAGTCTCCTCCCGGGTAATAGCGGGTAATATACTCATCTTTGGTTGCTATTTTTCATTTTAAATACTTACTCTCTCCTCCATCCGCTCGTAAACAGACTATTTTTCATCATTTTCCTAGCTGATACATATCTTACCGAAGCTTTGCAAGTTTTGCTGGCAAAAGCAAATCCAATTACAACCAGTCGAAAGCAATTAATTTGAAGGAAAGCTCCCGGGGAACAACCACGTGCACCCTCCAACTGTCCGGACGGACAAAAGCTCATCATTCAACCTCGGGAAAGGAATCCCTTGCACGAAAGCATGTGTGTGTGGGTGTTTGCGGGAGTAACGTATTAACGGAAACTCGACACAAATATGAATATTTGTGTGAAGAAATTTGTCAAATCCAGCCTTTCCTCCAACGGAACGGAGCGGCGAGTGGAGTTAAAATATTTAATAAATGTCTCCCTAGCGTTTTCCCTGGGAATAATGGTGTCCTAGTCTCCGGTTTCGGTTGGTTCATTCCTATCATATTAACATGGAAGTAAACCAAACAGTGTAAACTGAGACTATTTTCACAAAGAAGGATATGAGCGAAGCGGCAAAGTGGAATTTCCCTTCTTTTTTCTGCGGCTGACCGTTCACAAGCTTCGGTATGTGTGATTGCCCACCGTACACATACACACACTGTGGCCGGAATATGGTTACCATATTCCAGGTTTTTGGCCGTTTTGCTGGTGTTTTCTACCCTTTTAATCCTGGAAGGATTGAAAATATTTCATAACGAAGACATTCCTTCCTTGATACCATTTCCTTTCGGTGAATGAAGACAAATAGTGTTTGACATAGGTTTTTAGCATTTTATTAGAGCAAATTCCTTTCTAAAGTGATAAAAATAGTCTTCTCTTGGGTTTTGAATTTGAAATGAAGTTTTGGTAGTTTTGGTTCCGTGACCAGGATTTAACTGGTGATAATTGTTTTTTTAAATTTTCAGTTTGAGAAAAACCACTCATTTTGCTTGACACTTGGAATTCTGCAAACACAAATATAAATTTTATAGACTTCTAAAGAGTTTAAGAGAAGTTTTAAGTTTTAAGAGAAGCTTCATTTAAAATTACAATTGAAAAAGACATACACTTTAGTATACATACACTTAGAAATTAGAGAATATTAAATCGCGTTATGAAAAAGTCTAAAATAATTACAAGTATCAAAAAATTGTATAACAATAAAGAAAGTTAATACTATAAATTTCGTTGAATTAGGCAATTGTAATAAATTTTAAACAATTTAAAAATAAATAATCTTAAAACGAGTATTTTTTATTAAAACAATGAAATCAAGTAGAAGTCCTTGTAACAAACAAATACATGCATGAATTAAATTGAAATTCGTCATGACCATCACATTTGCTGATATGTTGGCATTTTAATCAGAAAGGAATTATTCATCCTTAAACTTCAAAATATATTTTCAAATAGCGATCAAGACAAAATAAAAAAAACTTTATAGAAAAAAGGAAGACTTCCTTTAGATCGATTTCAAGGAATTCAAATTTAGAAACCGTTCTAGTTGTAAAGCATATTATAAACGTCCGTGCCGTTCCTAAAAGAGCGGCTTAAAATGTAACCTTTAACAAGTCGTTCGTTTGGTCGTCACGATACTGCCATCCTGTGGGAAATTCTATTTTTACCTCCTTGTTTCCCACGACCTCCAGGCAGGTCAGGTTTCGGTTAATACTCCCCCAGGCAAAACTCAAATACAGAGACACATACATGCACAAGTCAGTCACACAGAACGGTAACGCCAAACGGTTTGCGTTCCAGCAAACAAAAAAAAAACCTCCTCTCCCTAGTGACGGCGGTTGGAAAAAGGATACTAATGAGATTATTCCATTAGGAAGTTGCTGAAATTGTGCGCCGTTGACGTTGAAGGGAATTTAATGAGTGAACGAGCGCGGTGCGCATTTTTACTAACCATTATCCAAAACGAGAGCCGACGAAGAAAAAAAAAACATTACATGTAGGGTAATAAGGTGTGTTTGAGGATGCTTTTCGTTGAACGGCTCTCAACGGGAAGCGTGGGAGATTTTCGGCATCCCTTTCTACCGTACAGTTCCAGCACAGGCGGTGGAAGAAAGCGTGAAAGTTAAGGAAGAATTTTAATTTCCCATCAAACGGTGTAGAGACCGGGAACGGGAAAGCGTTGAAAATGGTTGCGTACGCCATTTGCTTATCGGTTTCGTCGCGTGTGTGACAGTTTCAACAATCAAGCCTTAAAAGCCGTACACTCTTCACGTGTGCTCAGTATGCGGCTCACGTCGCAAACATGTGTCTCGTGCCTGTGCCCGGTCACACACACATGGTTGTGTGGCAGGCAGAAGGGAAAGATGACAGGGTATTTATGATTTATAATTCATACGCAAATGAGTGTCCCCGGTGTGTCCTGATTTGCTACCCTGCCCTTTCTCCACGGCTATTTGTTGCTTCGTTACTACGCAGTTTGGTGGCGCTGTTAAAATGTCGCCGCTCGGAAAAGTAGATCGTGTGAATATATTCGCCCGTGCACCGTACACCGTCTCGTGAATCCGTAGGGATTGAATTAACAGCACTTAAAACGAGTCTCGTGTCGTGAAAGTAGCGGAAAAAAATCCAAAGCAAAAAAAGCAAAAAAAAGTTTAGTTCCCGCTTGTGGGAGACAACGATTTTTTTTCTGTTGTGCCCCTTGTCGTCACTCGCCACTTGACCGCAATGTTAGAATTGAGTGTTGGCAGATTTTTGCACATGCTTGGTGGAGTTGCTTTTATTTTCCCATTTACGACGCTATTTTTTTAATCCATTCGGGATTCGGGATGTTATCTGTAATTGAAGCACTCAGTAGCAAAAAAAAAGCGTTGCAAATGTTATGTAAAACCGCTCGTTTCCAAAAATAAAGTAAAAAAAACACAGCTTCATTGAACGGTCGAGTGTAAAGGGAATATTTACGCTTAAATGAACCTATCGAAAGAAAAGCGCTCTGCTACGATGAACCCGCCCGACCCAGGGAAAAGCTTGAGTAATTGAAAGCCATTCTATTTAGTTTCGATGGGCCAAATTAGGAGAACTTCATTGCTATCCCTGGCTCGATTGCATGGAGTTGCAAAATTTGTGCGAGTTTATGGTGCACTTAGGCAGATTAAACCACAATCCGATTTGCCGAGAAAAACCATCGCATTTAATCGCAAATAGAATTTTCCCCCGAAAAATCAGCTTGCTTTTTGTTGCACATTGGAGCAACAACTCGTTGTACCTCTAACTTTGGCGTTGGAGGTTGGTGTGTTTCGAAAGCAATCTAAACTAAACTTAACTTTCGGTACTAATCCCCATTGCTAAGCGTAAACCTGGTGTAAAATTGGATGGAATCATCAAGAAAATTCAATTTAATTAAAATGTCTCATTTTTGCATAACTTACCATACGGTACGCAATTAAGCAACTGTCGAGCAACGTAAACATCGAATGCGAATAAAATTGCACCCATCTACCGCAAAAGGAATCAACCCATATTGTTACGCGTTTTGGTAAATTACTAGCAAATAGGAACTAATTTTCTTCCTTACATCATTAACGCTCGAAAGGCTTCAGTCACACACACACACACGTCATCAATAGTTTGAATGTGTAGCAGAGCCATAAGGGGTGAAAGCTTGCAAGATTTAATGATTCCATATGGGCTGGGTGAGAAATTTATTCACTCTTGCACAATACGTCAGCTAAATTGAATCTGATGGCTTCGTATGGGTAGAGGGATGTAATGACTTTGTTGGTGTTGGGACTTTGTCCCGAAGTTGGCGTCCAAAGGCTTCCAATTTCCAATGAGAAGGTCTACATTTTCTCGTTAAATGTTGTTTAAACGTTTGAATCAATTAAAGGTACACCTTTGCAAAAGGTGAGCCATTGTGGGGTAAACTTGACAATGTTTTCACGCGATGTTTATTTTAAATATATTTTTGTCTAGAATATTATGCGGTTTTACAATGATGTGATTTTAAGCTGGTCTCCGATTATCAGAACTCGATTATCGTCTTATATACTAAGTGGGTTGGGTTTACAAAGAACATTTAAGAATTGTTTCATTAAACTCAGTATTGTTATTTCCAACAATGTTGATGACATAGTATATAAACAAATGGAGAATAAGAGTTCTATTTCTTGAACTAATGTTACTTTAAACATGTCAAAGGAGGGAAAGGAACTATAGAGCATTATCCAGAACGATGACTGCTATTTCTTGCAGCAGTGTGCAGTGTACTTAGCAGGTCGAAATCGCTCGATCCTCTGCTGTTCATCACCAGGTACAAAGTGGAGCATTGGATCGACGACAATTAGTATATAATTATGAGTTGTTTATTTGATGATGGAACAAAACAGACTGAATCTTAATTCTAACATTAAATTGGGGCTTGCCGGATACGGAGACTGCTGACGGTGCGGAACTGTGGGTTATGGAATTTGTTCTGTTGGTTGCAGGCGTTGCAGAATTGTGCATCGCCAGACGTGTCTGATGTCGGATGGGGTGTGGCGGTGTCGCGTGGCTTCGTTGGTCAGACAGAGGTTGTAATATGACATCGTTACCAGTGGAAACCTGTGGGAACGATGTTTAGACTGTGCTTCGTTGCATAACTATATATANCGCTCGAGTGACAACTTAATGGTATGGTCTCGGTGCGTAAGTACTTACGGGCCGTGCACTAAACCTTCACCCAAGGAAGTGGGCTGACGCTTTTCTTATTAGCACCGACACGGCAACTGGTAATTAGCGTACGAGCCTTTCATTAAAAGAATAAATGATGGCGATGTTGATGGGCTTCGGGGAGCGAATCTTCGTCGTGTTCGGATGGTTAAACAATGATGGGTTTTATTTCTCCAAGGAACTCTTTTCAAACACATTTTCTTGCGTAAACGAATGACATAATTAAATTTTGTTTTCTTATGCAAAAGTACGAAGTGCAGCACGAGGTGGAACCTGCTTTAAATGGTTTTAAACTCAAAAACAAGACTTAAGAAAGCGGGGAAGTGGAACTTTATGTCTAAATTATTTGTGTTTGTGATATTTTTCCCATTGTCCATTCTTATAACCAATCAAGCTTTTTGTAACATCAACCCTAACATGTTTAATATACAGAATAGCATTCAGATAAAACGGTCAGTATCTACGTGTCCAGTAAATATCTGACATATTGGCGATTAATTTTAAACTGTGTTACTTTTATCTGCAATTGCGATAATCCCATTTTATGTGATTTGATACTCTTGTTACTTGTGTAAGCTTTAGATTCCGTTTGTTAATTTTTTTGGTTATAGTTTTGATGAATTAAACTATTGTTTCTCTTGCACTGGTCTCTAATCTTAAAATATGTTTGTTCTTGATTCTTTTGTTGTCGATTTCCCCTAGCGCACTCCATTCCTTGTTTGTTTTTTTGCAAGTTTAATTGTTCGGTTTATTATTTTGACTTCTCCATGGCTTTATCATCTTTTTGTTTTACTTCTTTCATTTCCTCAGCCTACGTTATTTATTTTTCGCTTTTTTTTATCTTTTTATGTTTCTAGTTTAATTATTTTTTGTTGGTGTCCTTTTCTCTTGCTTCTAATGTTTTGTTCTTGTTAGACAAATGAGTTTTTAAAAATTCTTTTTTTTAAGCTAGTTCGAATGTTGAATTTAATATAGATGTAAGTACATGTTGTTCAGCTCTTGATTGCGATGTATATACAAATTCTCCAATACCAATAAAACATGTAATTTTTAATTTTATTTAATTAAATCACCATTCTGTGCTATTATTGAATGCTAGAGTGTGATAAAATATGTTAAAAATTTATCTTTAAAATTTTTTGTCGGTTATGATATTGTATAATACATTGTAACTTTATTTTTAAGTAATTCAACAAAATTGCTTACATTTCTATTCATTTTTATTTTTTCATTTAAAATATTTGCAAATCAATTTTGTGAAACATTAAAACGGAGAATAAAGTCATGAAATTTATTAATTCATTTGTAACTCATTGTTATCGCCACGATTTACAATCAACCAAAGTACTGTTACAAAGAGAGTTACATCGAAGGGTGTTTTAACGCGTGTTTTTTTATATTTCCTTCGAAAAGTTGTTCGAAAAACTACAATGACCAAGAAATCGAGATCTATACGTGTAGCAGTATAGATCTAGTTTTCTTTCGTTTCTTTTTTTGTATTTAATGCTTCAACCCACAATGACACGACATGCAAACATTACCCCAAACGATATTGTCACAATCCGTCCAGGGCTTGCCAAACGCATTCTCCCTTCTGTTACAGCAAACAAAACATCCTTCCGATGTTCACCCACATTACTGACCCAACCGTGCTGAGAATTTGTCCCCCGTAGCTTATTCGTTGACCGCGCAATTCGATCTACGTCTTTGACGCATCCCGACGGCTGGAACGCAAATGGTAGTGTACCGGGAAAGGGAAAGTAAATATTGTCCGGCAATAAATTTCCATCCTCTGAGGTACGGGGCAACCATGGCTTCGAGCGTGACCACTGCAAATGGCTGATGAACGGTAGCTATCGTATGGATCGAACGCTCCGAAGTTGTCCTTTTGCAAGGAGTTACCATTGCCAACCGGGACCCGGTGAAGCGGAAATACGTTTGGGCACGTGTTAGTTTTTCCAAGACTTTGAAAATAAAGCCCCCTCTACACACGTACACATGTAACCCTCTCAGCAAACCGGAGCAGCATCGGAGACGGATAATGTCCTTTGCCCACGCTCTAGATAAAGCATCTGGGATGGCTTATTTCCGCAGCCGGTCACAATTCGCCGACTGTAAAGGTGTAGTAGCCTTCTGCTCTGCTGTAAGGTACTGGGAGGGTACTCTTTCACCGACCCCAACCCCATCACCCCTTTCCATTCCCCCATTCCCACCACTACAACGTCACGACAAACAGGTGCTCGGGGCCGGTGCCATTAAATTATACAAATAAAACAACATGCGCTATTTGCATTTTACATTTAGTCG
>CM028118.1:22479060-22518423 GCA_016170025.1 Anopheles vaneedeni | reverse complement strand
TATTCTTCTCATTGCAGGCTGTTGAAAAACTGTGAGTGACCGGTAGGGCCGTATTATCGGCCGCGCCACTACGTACGTGCAGAAAAAGTGTCCTTCGGTGGTGAAATTGTCGATTCTATCCCACTGATGCGTTCATCGTACCGGTGATTCTGACGTCCCGGTCATCAAAAGCGCCGCTAGTTAGACGTCCACGGAAACGACTAACGCCCGGAGAAAGATGGCCACCCATCATCTGTATGGGGCGCTGATTGCGCTGGTGTGCGTACTCTGTTACCACAACAGCCTTAACTGCGGCTTCGTGTTCGACGACATTAGTGCGATCAAGGAGAATCGTGACCTGCGACCACACTCCTCGATCAAGAACGTGTTTCTCAACGATTTCTGGGGTACACCGATGCACAAGGTAAGTTTGCCTGGGTGTATTTTTATAGCCCGGAGTGGTTACGAAGGTGATCCGAATGGGAAGAATAACCCATCGATTGAAATCCCGATTTTCGTTCGCTCTATATTTCGCCGTGTTGGGCAGCATGTCCCAGGTTTTATGTTCCCGTAAAGGTGTACCTAACCTTTCGTGCGGGACCACCTATATTCAGGAAACGTCTCTCGAAGCTCAAAATCGCCCCCGGGATTAGGTTACATGCACACCTTAATTTACGCAACGATTGCGGCACTAAATTATTGGGGTCATTAAATTGGAAATTCATAGAACCTTTTTTTGTGGAGGGAGGAGTATACGGCGCCCAACGGTTTGGTCCATAAACAGGCAACTAGACCGGGGTGTTGGTGTTTTTGAAATCGTGTAAATAGGATTTGGTCTAGTTATCGATCGTTGGTCGGAATTACTCCAAAAAGGACATTCGTATCTTGGCGAATGGTTTGGAAAATTTCCTTTGGGAATTTTGTGAGTGCAGAAGGCATTTTATGGCACTTTGTGTGTTTAGTGAAGAAAAAAATGCTACGTGTGGAATTTTAGGAAAGATTTTTCCATGTTTTGAGCGTCGAACACGTGATGAAATTTCAATGAAGAGAGCAATGATGAATTAAGATACAAAATGGTGTCAAAGTATGTTTGGATTTAAGTTAGTTTTTTACGAGAGGTTAAATACGAGAGGTTAATGAATCACCCAAAATTGATATAGAATAGCGTGCCATTGATAAGGAATGTTAGATTCATTCGATTGTTGTTGTTGTTACACTGTTAGTTTTTAAAATGTTCAGCTTTAACTTGATGAAAACAAAGCTTTTTGCGATTAATTACCGTTAATAATAATTTGTAGTCCCTATTTTGACAAACATTGCTTTAAAATTTCATAAAAAAATATTTTATATCTCAACTCTTCAATCCTCGCATATGTAAACAGCCCGCTCATTTGACATTTCATATCAATGGCAAGCGATTACTTACTTACTTACTTACTTTTAGTAATAGCTCCTCATACCATAAACGTAAATTGATCAGTTTTTAATATCCTCAAACAGTGTCTCGGTTAGGTTGCAACTTCAATTTCATAAAATTTCAAAATATTTTCTAAACAATCTCAACCCGAAAGCGCGTCCGGCAATGACGTTAGCTTTCACAATTTAATCCTTCCATTTGTTCGTGTGTGACTTTGGGAGAAAAAAAATCCGTGCCAAACGGTGGCTACCAATTTTCAACCTCCCAGGCCGGCGACAGCAGTTGTCATCGAAACGGGCGAGCCTTTGACAAATAAAATAAGCCCCCAAAAAAAACGTAAAACTCAAACCCATACGGGACAGTTCCCGGAGACGAAGCGAAAGCGACCGTAAAGAACGGTAACCATTTACGGCCGGACGGCTCGCCGGACCCATCGGTGTTAAATATTCTGCTCTGGTACCTCCCCGGGGCTCGACGCATGGTTCTCGGGCATGTTGTGTTTTTGTATGACGGTTTTTTTTTCTTCTGTATAATAAAGCCCTACGGCTACGGTTATTCCCGTTTCGCTCACGAAAGCCACTCGATACATAGCGTCCGGGCCCGTGGTATGCATTATTCATAACGCTTATTTTGGGAGTGGCTTGAGGGAATGAAATCGAGCTACCTCCAGAGTACGGTATCGAGGAATCGAGGATTTTCTCTGTGTGCCAGCACCCCCAGCTGGGTCCAAAAGGGATATTTAATGTTCGATCCTTATTTTGCTCACGATTCTCTATGTGTGTTCGGACGCTAAACTAAAAGCTCACGCATGGAAGTTGGCATCGGGACGAAAATTGAAATCGAACCAGTTCGATACACCGCGTCGAAAAGTGGACACGACAAATCAGTTCTAATGCTATTTTATTAATTAAATAAAAGTAAAGCCAGAGAAGCAATAACGGTCATGTGTGTGCGAATTGGCTTCTGATTTGAATTAGAACAAAAAAAAACAAAACAAAAATCATTNACAGATCGTGCAAGGCTGTGGGTTCTCCATCGTTGAAGTCTCCATTTTTGTCCGTTTTCACGAGCGTTCCGCGATTAGTAAATGTTCCGAATTTCCTCAGGAATCTTATAATCACTCGAATCGCGGTAACAAGCAACGCACACTACGCACAGAAATCGCGATTGTAATTTCTTCCGACTTTCCTCAAGAATGAAATTGTCCGTACTTCTATCGTATGTGTGGCAAATAGCTTCCACTCGTAAGGACACAAGAAGGCTACCGAACTGGGTAAATTGAGTTAATTTTTTTAAAATGTTGCAAACGCAACAGGGCAACAAATAATCCGACTACGAATTCGCGCTTTTTAATATTCTTTATTACACTTTTACAATTGTTTTGAGATAAGAGCAGAAGCAGAAAATTAAAAAAATTAACGTGTTCTTCTGTCGGATGTTTCTTCGCTACAAAATGCGATTTGTCGTTCGCGCCCGCTCATCGCCTCGGTCATCGCCTTCGCCTGTCGGTCATCGACATAGCACTCATCTTCCTGAGTGCATACCGGCAGGCGCACTCGGGTTTGGTAAATCGGGCTCGTTTCACGCGCACGGCTGTCACCCTCCTGTCAATCGTCATCGACGTTGCTTTTGTCAACAGTTAGATTCATTCGATTGTTGTTGTTGTTACACTGTTAGTTTTTAAAATGTTCAGCTTTAACTTGATGAAAACTAAGCTTTTTGCGGTTAATTACTGTTAATAATAATTTGTAGTCCCTATTTTGACAAACATTGCTTTAAAATTTCATAAAAAAATATTTTATATCTCAACTCTTCAATCCTCGCATATGTAAACAGCCCGCTCATTTGACATTTCATATCAATGGCAAGCGATTACTTACTTACTTACTTACTTACTTTTAGTAATAGCTCCTCATACCATAAACGTATATTGATCAGTTTTTAATATCCTCAAACAGTGTCTCGGTTAGATTGCAACTTCAATTTCATAAAATTTCAAAATATTTTCTAAACAATCTCAACCCGAAAGCGCGTCCGGCAATGACGTTAGCTTTCACAATTTAATCCTTCCATTTGTTCGTGTGTGACTTTGGGAGAAAAAAAAATCCGTGCCAAACGGTGGCTACCAATTTTCAACCTCCCAGGCCGGCGACAGCAGTTGTCATCGAAATGGGCGAGCCTTTGACAAATAAAATAAGCCCCCAAAAAAAACGTAAAACTCAAACCCATACGGGACAGTTCCCGGGGACGAAGCGAAAGCGACCGTTAAGAACGGTAACCATTTACGGCCGGACGGCTCGCCGGACCCATCGGTGTTAAATATTCTGCTCTGGTACCTCCCCGGGGCTCGACGCATGGTTCTCGGGCATGTTGTGTTTTTGTATGACGGTTTTTTTTTCTTCTGTATAATAAAGCCCTACGGCTACGGTTATTCCCGTTTCGCTCACGAAAGCCACTCGATACATAGCGTCCGGGCGCGTGGTATGCATTATTCATAACGCTTATTTTGGGAGTGGCTTGAGGGAATGAAATCGAGCTACCTCCAGAGTACGGTATCGAGGAATCGAGGATTTTCTCTGTGCCAGCACCCCCAGCTGGGTCCAAAAGGGATATTTAATGTTCGATCCTTATTTTGCTCACGATTCTCTATGTGTGTTCGGACGCTAAACTAAAAGCTCACGCATGGAAGTTGGCATCGGGACGAAAATTGAAATCGAACCAGTTCGATACACCGCGTCGAAAAGTGGACACGACAAATCAGTTCTAATGCTATTTTATTAATTAAATAAAAGTAAAGCCAGAGAAGCAATAACGGTCATGTGTGTGCGAATTGGCTTCTGATTTGAATTAGAACAAAAAAAAAACAAAACAAAAATCATTCTATGAGTTGCTGTTGAATTAGTTCGCAATTCGGTTACACAGTGTATAGTTTAAAGCAAATATTTAAATCTCCAATTTTTTCCACTATTAAAAAAGCGAAATTGTATTAGCAACGAGAAGTTAGTCACTGTTTTATACCATCCCCTATTCATATCTATCGATTCCATCCAATTAATAGAAATCATTTTGAAAGTTCACTCAACAAATTTGTTTTGCTGATCAATATCGTTTATATTTTCTCAATATTTTTCCCTTTATTTAAGTTAAAAATAAAATGATGCAGGATTCCTGTATCTCCCATAAAACCTCAGGTTGATTGTCATCAAATCGTTCAGTATGGAGCGTATGAACTTTCATGTGTGCAACCGAGTTTTATGATTTTTTTATATCCTACCAACGATTGTCGACGAGTTTTATTGAGGAATAGAAAATGTGACATTCGCGATAAACGGGGTGGTTTTGGTACGAGTAAAATCGAGATCATTCTCTGTTAAAGTGAATAGTCAAACCACGTAATAGCGTGTGGTAGTTCATTTGATTCCCTCATGTTTTTGTGTCTTTTATGCTTTGTTTTATAATTTATAGAAACTTCTGTTTGATATCACGACTTTTTCACAAATGTTTTTAATGTTTATTGAATCCATTACTTATTTTCAAATATTCCATGCATTTCAACGTACAATGAAAAAAAGTTTTATAAATTGCTAATTTGTTTTCCGTGATGGTACAAATTAATTCGGTTTAATAAAAAAAACGAATCGCAGTGAACCTTTGCGAGCTCTGCTTAGAAACATAATCATGTCGAATTATTTGATAATTGTGTCAGAAGCACACCTCCACAAAAAACCGAAAAGTAAGCGAATGTGACAAATCACACCCCCATTAAGGGTGAACACAAGCTTTGATAAAACGCGCGAGACAGACAGGTCGGGAAACATTTAAAGTCTTACCACCCAGTGATTATTTCCATTCTTTCTTTTTTTTTGCGCACGACTTACCTCAGGTAAGGAAACCAAAGTGCCACCGGAGAAAATGAATGAAAAATAAAACATCAACACCCTGTAACGGGGGTGAGTGGAAGAGGTGGGGATACACAGGGCTCAACGTAAGCTGCATGCATAAGTAAAACATAAATGACAGAGAAATATTGCTTCTCACGCTCGAGAGAAAACGCGCGCATGGTTCGCTTTTTTGTTTTGTTTTCGTCCCACCAGCAAAGGGAGTTGTCACACGCAACGCAAGGGAAAAGGGATGTAAAAATCGGTAGCAAAAGCACCAACAGCTTTAATGTGTGTGTCACTTCCGTGCCGTTTGCTTACGTTCTTATCACATTAAATTCCCAGGCACAGCTCCGAACGTATGGCAATGTGTTTTTTTGTCCCTACCGTGAACGTTTCGGCTCCTTTCCGGGGGAGTTTTTTTCCCCGACGAATTTTAGCCAGGTAACGCATTTTTTTTTTACTCAAGTGAAACAGCGCCTTAAGTGACACATGGTTGTGACATGCGTTCCCGCCTTTGTTTTTCGTCCTGTTTTTCCCGTGATTGGCAAGAGCGGAATGTTTCCGCGTGAGCACAACACTGAAAGCTCACGTGTTTTTTTTCTTTTCTTCTCTCGTGTTTCTCGAGGTGTAAGGGAAGCTCACGAGCCAAATGCTTTTGCGGTAAATAGATACAGTTTCAAAGGAAATAAAGAAGCGTTGGAAAATAGTGAAGGATAGCGCAAAAAGGAAGAGACAGAAAACAAAAATGTCTCACAAAGAGACTTACACGATGGTATATTAAAAGATCTGTCCATTTGGCCACGTGTGACAACCGGCAGTGGGCCATGTTGGAGAAGGGAATCCATTTCTACTATTTCCACGGTACTCAGGCAAAGTTTTGCAAATAGCTTCACTCGATACAGGAAATACCAGTCAACTGAGAAACATAATCATTCTAGCATGAATGTTGTAGACTTCTCATTTTGTGTGTCTTTTCATCTTTTTGCTTTCTTTGGTGTAGCTTCAAAAAACCATGAAACAATGTGTATTGCGAGCGTTCCTCGTTCCAGTGCAGGTGAAGTTAACAAGGTCGTTCGATTGCTACACCGAATATTGGTGACCTTCCTACGAAATGTAATGTTACAGTGTTGCGTGCATTTCGTCTCTTTCGTCCGTCTGCTTCATGTAAAATGTTGCCTCTTGTCAAGTTTGCTTGTTGTACAAACATACCGTCCTGTGTATGTTTACCTTCCTTTTTTTTTCTTTTCAACTTAAAAAAACGATGTTCCCAACCTGCTTGACAAAATTACAAAACTTGCATTTCATGCTTCGTTTCCATTTTCTCTTTCAAACGGCGGATGTTGACATTGCTTGTTGCGATGCGGAAGTTCATCCATTCCGGTGGAATGCGTACGATACGGCAAGCGAACGGTGGTAACGCGTTAGATTGATGGTGTTGCATGGTTCAGTGAGTGAAGTACAGCGGTTTTTTTTTTGTTGTGTGCTCCGGATATGTTTTTGAAAGGTGAAAAGTCAGTTTTCATGTAGACAACCACAAATATAGGATTTACCGATGAACATATTTTTTTCTCTTTGTGACATTGATTGGTATGATAACTTTTCATACTTTTGGATTTTAATTTTAACTTTCTAAAGCTTTTCATGTTAATTTCTATCACAACCTTTGTATCACAACTTTTGCCTTTTGCGGCTTATGAATACAAAAACGCAACATTTGCAAATAATTCAGCAAACCGTGATGAATTTTCAATTTCTTTCACGCGCTAATGACATTCATGTTATCTCCTGCGAAGGAAGAAAAAAAAATGTATGCGTCACGGGCAAAAAAATAAACCATTTGTAATTTCTTTTCACCGCAAACCCATCCTGACATGTTTCGCTTTCATTTCCGCGCATCGATGGATTCGAAAAAAAAAAACGTGAGGAGACCCATCAGAAAAAAACGGGCGAATAAATTGTAACGCATACATTTACGCACGTACCACACCACCCATCATGTGGTGAACACGCGTGTGTACGCACATTGCCATTGCGCTTGGAAACGCTGCGGAAAGCTTCGGATCTTACTTTCGTTGCTTCGTCAAACAGACACACACACACCCATCCAATACGGGTTGGTAAGGGGGAAAATTTGTGCAAAAGACGCGTGACTCTCAAGATTCTGCTTAGCGCTACGCTTGCGAGTTACTCGTCAAACTCCTGACAGCACGGCACACGTACGTTGACAGGTTAAGCCCGTGCGGGATTGCCTATCGGCGAGGAAGCTGCTGGCAGCACCGGGCTGACGGTAGGCGAAAATTGACGGAATCAATTTCGTCATCGATGCGAAAAGCCGATGCAGCCAGCGAATGATGAAGATTTAATCAGGCGGTTCCGCACACTCACGTCTTGTGTGATGGATCGCGACCGAAAATCTCGTACCGATATGTACGGCCAGCGAATGTGAACAGAAGAGACTTGTGGGTGTTTCCGACGTACCCTGGCTGCTTCAGGTATCCATTGATTCGATTAGGGATATTCCGATACTGGGTGCCTTCAGCGCGTTGCAATGATTACTACAAAATGTCTTTCAATTTAGCATTACCAGCAAATGTGTAAAGGGGGACTCCCCGATGAGGATAAGGAAATGGGGATGATGGCATTACGTTGTTGCTTCGATAAGTTTTCACAAAACCGCAACGGTGGCTCCCGGTTCAAGTAGGTTTTCGATGCATTATTGATGTGAGTTGGTTTAATGTAACATATTTTGGTACATTTGATTAAATGGTTTGTAAAAGATAAGTTTGTTTATTTTGAATTTGACCTTTAAAACCATATCGTTTATATTTTCGATGAGACGTTGATTTGGAACCGATTAATCAATATTTCTTCAAACGAACGAATTCAAACGAAACGAAAATCAAACGAACAATTTTGACTTTTTGTGCAAATTTTTATGAGGCAATAATTGTCAACGATTGACAGTTCTGCGAAATGCCATCATACTTAAAAATAAATAATTCTCAGCTTTTAATCATAGTTCCTATGTGAGATATTGTGGGCAATGTATGGAGCACACAGCAAATTCTTGCTGTATATTCGCAGAGTTCGATACTTCGAATGTTGTTTTCAATGTTGACAGATATTTTTGTTTTGTTTTTTTTTAAGAACAAACCGGCCGCATCAAGATTGACAGCTATTTGACAGTTATATTTTTAACCAATAATTCTTTTTTATTATAGATATTTTTTTTTAAGGTCCAGGTTAAAAACAAGCTGAAATCAGCTGGTTGAAATTTTCACTATTGAATTCGAAAATAAACTTTTATTATTAAACACCAAAATAATTAAAAGACATAGATTAGGAGATATATAGGTGCTTCAATTTACGTGAATTTTTCCCATGCTCGATCTCGTTCAATATCAGGGTATTTCTTTACTAACTTTCTTGATTTAGTTTATGAAAAAGTTATCGGAAGCATTTGTTTCCAATATACGTATGAAATATCAAACATTTGCATAAAAGAATTAATCAATTTTAAACGCTTGCAATTTTGCTTTTCGAATTGCAAAGTTATTATATAAACTATTCTTCTGTGTTTTTTTTTTGTTGGAAGTTTGTTTGCTATTTTGTAAAAGATAAGAAATGAGAAAGATGCCTTTCTTAGATAATTTTTTCACTCCTCAAGCGTTTACTGTAAACTGTTTATAATGTTGACAATGTTTAACTTTCCACTGAGCGCTGACAGTTTTTTTTTCTATTCTAAAATCTTAATGAAGATGAGGTTGAGAAGCATTAATTTTTATACCCATGGTTCGTTTCATCTTCCAGCAGCCTATCAGCGTAGAAGAAGTTGCGCTACTGTGGAGTAAATAAAGTTTGCCCATGAAAATGTTTTGGCGTAAATGCAAGGAATCTTGTTAAATGTTTTTCTTCCTATCGCAATTGCGAAAAAAATATATGAGAAAATGGTAAACGAATATTTGTGTATCAGCTTGTTTCTTTCTTACCACTTTCACCGTTTTCGGTGAGCTAAATTTAAACGGCAAGTATACCCTGTTCGGTCGGTTTGTGGCAAGTGGCAAGTTCATTAGCCGGCACACCGGTACCGTCCTGGTAGAATCATACGACCAGACCAACCAGAAACGGTCAGTCTGTATCTCTTTATTCCGTGTGCGTGGTGCTAAGCGGAACGAAATGAGGGGTGGCAAAAACATTAACCATTCATGGCCATGGAACGGTGAAAGCGCGAAAACGGCCAACGGAACGGCCGTGATGTGACGTTCACCGGACGAATTTCAGCGAAAAACGCTCGGTCCTTCTGGCTAGTAACGCTTAAGCCTTCAGGTTGTTTTCATTGCCTTTCAAAGGAAATCCTTCCACAAAAGTAACTATAAAAATAAATTGGTTTATAGGTTCACGGAATCGTTTCAGTGTTGCCCGCGGGGGTGGTTCGGCCATGAAACTGTAGTAGGAGTTTTATGTCCGCCCAAAAAAAAACGAAAATCTTAAAATGGTAGCTTTAAAATTAAATGAATAAAAAAAATTCCCGAATCCTATTAAATTTTACCATCGTTGCGGCGTAGTGAAAAAGAAAGATATCCCTTTTAGCATCGGTACAAAGTTTCTTCCCGCAGCGCCAGTGAATCGTGCAAATATTTCAAAGCTTATCATGGTGAAAGTTGATAAGCACACCTTTGGTGTTTGAATGGATGAAGATAAACGCTAGCAAAGTGCTGTTGGTCAGAGTTACCTGCGAAATTACTACCAATTATTCTTAACCGCAGGGTATTTTTGGTGTGTTAGTGTGTGTAATTTTATAGAGAAAAACAACGGCTCGGGTCTACATGAAAGGGTCATGCCCAACGGCTTTTAGAAATTTGTTCGAAGAAAGTGTGTCCAACACGAAGTTTGAACGCTTTCGCACTGATCTGAGCTCGTGTCAAGTGTAGCTCACGCGAATTACTGGGAAAAGTTTGACCTTTGGTGAAATCGCAGTAGTGCAGTAATTGCTTTAGAAAAGCCTACACTAGGTACCGGAATGGCTTTATCGAAGTAACGAGCTGCAAGGAGCAAAAAGGTTGGTGACCGTTGAAGCTTGTAAGTAAATCCTCTTATAGATGATTGGTGGTCAATTTAACTGAAGTAATGTTATTCACCTGTAGTAGTTGATTATTGTGTGCCCAGTTGCTGTGCACGAAGAGGAACTTTTTGTTTCATGTTTCTTGAAATTCTGAGGTAACGATGAGAGAAGAAAGTAGTAGTGTCGGATGATTTAATTCAAAAACATTATGAGTATATGATTTCAAACATTTCGACACCTAAAACAGTTTTAAAACAACAAATAATTTAATTTAAAAATGGTATATTACCCAGGGTTTATGTATTATTTACTGTTCTACTAGTAATTGAACACAAATTTGTTATGTAATGAAGAAATTGTTTTAAAAATGATATCTGAACAATCTCTAATCGGAAGAATTGGTTACACTAAACCCGTAAAAACTAAGACTATTGCAATGCCGCAATTTATATAAAACCCCCGCTGTTCAAGGTATATTAATTTTAAAAGTTTGTGTTACTTAAGTTATGCGTCGTCGCTTGCGATTGTTGCTCAACCAAATTCAGGAATGATTACAGAAAATGGTGACACGAATCTCATCATCGTCCTGTCCGATGCCACTGTACTTACGCAGCTGTTCTTTTCCAGTGATTTTCTGTACCTCATTAGCCGTGCTTTCGGTTTCGTTTAATTGGATTACATTTTCGCATCGTTCATGGTTCAAGCGAGCGAGCGCGCGCGCGCCTCCGATTTGTCGCTTCAAAGATAAAGCGAAGCGTACTGTAGCAAGTATGCGAACATTCACTTCTTTTCGGACGCGTTTATGGGTACGAAAGTAAGGAAACAATTTTGTGCGTTTTTTTTTTCTCGTTGCCCATCAAACCACTCGCAAACTAGAATCTAGGACATTGAAAATGTCTTACTTTTTCGCTACGGCATTACTTCTAATTAGAGAGCCGAGTCGCTCGGGAAACCGGGCGTCCCCATTATGCCTAATGAGACATGTGATAATCAAAAACCCATCATTCGCCCCCGGGACGCTGTTCGTGTTTGCAAAAACGGGCCAGTTTTCTGCAAAAGGAAACGCATCTCAAATTAAGCGGTGGGTGAACGAGAAGCGGGCACAAATCTCCTACGAGAGAGCCCGCAAAAGCGGTGTGGAAAATGCTATTTTGCGAAGGATGGTTCATCCGAATGGCACAACTCATTTCCACACCGCACCTAATTGGACGATATCTTTTGCTCAGGGTTGTTGGTACTAGGTATGAAAGTGAACGGTGGGTTAGTGGGAGTGCTACGGGAGTGTCGTTTGCTCTCAATAGCCCGATGAAGGCGAAACGCTTCTCTACCGGGTTCGCGCTGGCGCTTGTCCCCATTGCTTGCGTTTGTAGATTCATCTAATGAATGCTTTCATGTCGCACATACCAGCGCAATGAGTGAGGTTTTTTGTAGACCTTTTTAATGCTGCTATTGTATAGTTAGAATTTTTGTTAGTTTCTTTCTCCATATTGGAACACATGCATATGAACATGGTTGAATAGGGGCACGTTTTTTCTTCTCTTTTTTCCTTTCTTTAAAGAAGCTTTCCCATTTACCACGTGTGTTTATGTGTCATTTTCGTATGATTAAATCTTTTTAATTAAGAATTTCCAAAAGCTCATGCGCTAGATGCTTTCAACTAAGTTTAATTTTATGGAGACGCCTAGTGTTTTACTTTTCAGTATCATTAATTGGGGTTTTCACTTTCTTGCTAATCAACTAGCTTTCACACAGTTTTATAATTAATTTTTTGCTTATTTTCATGTGACATTTGTTTTCATAAATTTATTTTTTACTGCGATTTTAAACGACTTTCATGTAATGGAGACGCCTGGTGCTTTCCTCTTTGAAGTGTTTAATTTAATTATATACCAGCGCGTGAGATTTTTTGAGTGAGGTTATTGGGCATTTTTTTTATGTTGGTATTGTATACTTATAATTTTTGTTAGTTTCTTTCACCATTTTGGAGCATATGAATTTGAACATGTTTGAATAGGGACGTAGGTTATTTCTTTTCTTTCTTTTAATTATTCGTTTACCACGTTTGTTTATGTGTCATTGTCGTATGATTTTATCTTTTTAATTAATAAATTCTCAAAACTCATGTGCTAGATGGATTTTTTTGTACAATATTTTAAATGATTTTAATCCTATGGAGACGCCTGGTGTTTTACTTTTAATCTTCATTAACTTGGATTTTCACTTTCTTGCTAACTAACCAACTCTCACAAAGTAATGTAAATAGTAATTTATTTTGTTTCATGTGTCATTTGTTGTAATAAATTCAAGTTTTACTGCGATTTTAGATGACTCTGATTGAATGGAGACGCCTGGTGCTTTACTCGTTGGAGTAATTAATTTTTTGTTTTTAATGTATTTAATCTAATATAATGCTTATAAAATAAGCATTTAAATGTTTCTTTGTTCTTCTTGAAAAACATACTTACAACATAAATACTTACAACCTAAATTTCAGCTTCAGCGAAGAACTTGTGCCTGATTATCAAATTTCTCTCTATTCATAACATAGACACTCCCGCCGGTTGTGAAATGGGCCTACCTAATAAGTAATGATTGTTTGATTTCGAGTAAATTAGCAAATAACTAAACGATAAATTTATAACGCAAACATAAACACATTAATTTGGTCGTTCGTGAATGTTGGCGGTGACTCTCTGTAAATATGCAATGCCATAAAAGTTGAAAGTTATTCGCCCAACCGCACCGAGAGGTGCTTCTAATTCCATACTTACATACGCCCGCTCACACCCCCACAGTACCGACACGGGTAATGGTGGCATGGTATGAGGTTAAATTTTATATGCTTAAAGTTAATGTGCCCGAGGGTGGAACGATGCGCATAGAATGTTTAAACATGGGCCTGCGTTATTTGCTTCGGCACAGGAGCGTGCTGGAGTACATTTTGTTTATAGTTTTTTTTATGCGTTCGGGTCTTTCCAATGTTTCAATATTTGCACTACACCAGCGTGGCTTACATTTCATTAGACAGGCGATTGGTTGTTGGGAAGTGGTGGAAAATCCAGTTGGAGAGGAACGTCAAGTTGTGTGTCGATATTCAAACACCTGTTACGTTTCGTTTTTTTTTTGTATGGATTTTTATTATGTAGAGCATGGCAAAGGTGGGCTTTATACACGCGCAATGCATAGAGAGATAATTGAAATCATAATAATTAAAGTGTGTTTGAGGTTTGTTGCTCGTATGCGTAAACAGATAAATTAAAGAATGTTGGTACAGATATGATTTTTAAGTTAATAAAGTTGAGTAACTTAACACAATATTATTTGTGTATATCTAGACATAAACCTGCTGTTTGTTAACTGCATTCAGTTTAACAGAAATGTTTTTGTTCATCCGATGTTTATCTCTGAATATTATCTTCTTCCGTATGCCATGGTGAATCTTTTCACAAGCACAACTTCACCAAAAATCACTCGACGTACAAAACCGCGCAATGTTTCGAACCTTGATTTTCCTCGAAGGAAAGATTAAGTTAATTTCTGTTCCAATCGTCTGCCGTCACGATTAGGAAAGTTGTTTGTATGGAAATTTGCCGCATTTACTCCGATCGTTCGTGTTATGCCAAACAGCAAACAAAACCACACTTCTTGAAAAATACTTACTCCTCGGAAAATCACTTCCGTGTCCGCATCCGTGATTCCAAAACTCGCCTATTGGAAGTGTTACGCCGAGGGGCCGAGTTGTCTCGATTATCTGTCCGCGAACGAACGCGCAATCGGTGGTCCGCGTGTCAAGAGTGAGGTGCAAATTACTATGTACAACGACCCTGGCACTCGTTAAAACAACGCAGCATGCTATTCACAGCATAATTATGTTACTGACAGCTGGGATTTCTTTGCGATAAGTGGAAACGATGCCATCGACGTGGACATAGACCGTAAGCGAACGGGCGGATAGGTAAAGGCGTGATTGGGTTGCTTTGTCTGCCAAACTTGGACGTCAGTTTTTGGGGGTACGAAATGGTTGCGCACCTAGGTATAATTATCATCCATTTAACTAGATGGAGTAAACTTTTATGTCTATCTGTCTATCTGCTCAGGGAAAAGTCAGTAAAACAAAGAAAAGCTCTTACCACTTTGTGTGTGTTTTCCGTGACGTGAACCTATTGCAAAGATTCTTTAAGTACAGATTAGAATGGAGTCAAGTGTTTAGTTTTCGAGATTTGTGTAATAAATTATTTTCACTCTTTTTTTATTTTGAAAATTAGTTTTGGGTATCATTTTGCGCAGTATTTTTCGGTATAATTATATTAATTTTCTCGTTCAACGATAAAACGTAAGCGATTTTTTTAATTTTGCTTCCTCGAGAGGACTCTTGCAGCACATCAAGACCATGAGGCGAGAGTAACGCCGCATGAATAAAATAATCAAGAGTTAATTTCTCTTATCCCAAAATGTCGAATTTCAGAAATGGGTGTAAAAGACGGTTGCTGATTGCATTCTGCAGATAGGTCCTCCTCAGTCTTAACTGAGATTTATTGATGTTTAATTTAGTGTTGTGCTATTTGAATCTTTTGAAAAGAGTAATTCATATGAATCTTCCGTGAAGAGTGATTCAAATCATCAGCCGACTCCTAAAATTATTAATCAATTCTCATCAATTCAAAGGAATCCTCAAAGATTCATTTATCCCGAATGATTCGCTGTCAACAAACTTAAATTAAGAGAGCGGAAGGAAGGGGGGTTTGGAATAGGGGGCACATATTCCAAACTTGCTGACCGGGGGTGGAGAGGCAATCTCATAAATCTTCGCCCGGTCGCAAAACTCTAAGGATTCACGATTCTTCAGAATAGAAATTCAGAGTCATTCACTCAATTCAATGATTAGTTCAGTTTCATGAATCTAAATCAGATTCACCCAATACTAGTTTTATTACAAGATTCAAAAATTATAATTATAATAAAATTAAAATTCTTTTTAAATAAATGGCAGCAGCAGCATCATTGGGGATGGGAAAACTTGTTTAAAAATAATTTCACTTGCTAAGCTATTTTTATGTTAGAATTGCTAATGATAAAGCTGTTCCGGTTTTTTTTAAAAGAATATTTACTTTATCCCATTATCCATTCACAGTGATACATGTATCATCTTTTAATTAATGTGCCCACATCTTCACATACGTTGCATCCATGGACGTAAAACATCACTTCACCATGACGACCTCTTATTCGAACATATCGTCGACAGTCCTTAAAAATTCCAACAGTTTGCCGTACGGTGGCACTCGGCAAAGATGTGGAACCGCCACACGGCAAAATAAATTATTTCCCAACCTAAAATGTCTCCCAACGTTTCAAACACGTTCGTTCCTGTTTTTCACGTCCGTCACGTTCACTGCTAAAACGAACACTTCCTGTTTCCGAGTAGTGTCCGTCTGTGTGCTTGCGAATACGTGTCGTTCAATTCCCGATGCTATCGCGTTCCTTTTATTCCTTCCTTAGTACTGGCCAGCTATTCGTACCGGGACTTTTTTTTTTGTTTGTCATTTTCTTCTTCGCAAATCCTTCCTTAGCTCTTCCCATCCGTCAACAGCGGGTGGTTGGCACTTGCGAGATCAGGCACCGGAAATCCTTTCCAATCTTTCCACAATCATAAGTGATGTGGCGTATCTGATGCATTCTCCAAAAACTCATAAGATGAATAATTCATACCGGTATGTGTGCGGGAGTGTGTGGCTCTTCTTTCTTTACCGTAAAGTTCTCCGCGTTTCCGAATAGAGGGTTTCATGCAGAGATCTAATGTCCTTATGGTTGCAGTTTTTTGTACACTCCCAATCCCAATCCGCATATCCTTCTTTGTTCGTCTATCTTCACAGCAGTCCTTTTTTCTTGCAATACCTTTCACTCTCTGTCTCAGGAATTGCTAGCGGTGGTTCCGAACACTGATCGGATTAAAGTTGGGTTTTGGATGTTTGCACCTAGGATCGCGCATGTATATATGTATTTCGAACGAATATCTACAGGACACAGCGTGTAGCACAAAATCTCAAACTAACCTCACATTAGGAAAGCAAAAATCGACAATGCAATGTCTGCTACTGTGCCTGCATCTTGGCCACGTCACATGCACGTCACTGTTTGTGCTCATTTTCTTGCTTTGGATAAAAAAACAGGTGCCAAAAGTGATGCAGCACACATAAAAGCAACGAGCTTCATTTAAGCCACCAAGGATATGTTTTCTTTGTACCGCAAGTGTACCTGCTGCTGGTCTTCCCCCCAGTTTTTTTTTGTGGTTTAGGACGTGATTGGTTTGTTTTTGCATCCCTTTATGCTGCTGCGGGTTGGTTGATCCGGTGCACTTTTTCAACGTTTTGCGATATGAATCTCGAAATCGGCCATACGCTTAAGGCTTCAGGATAAAAGGATTGTTTAACAGAAGACAAAAGCAGAAGATTGAAAAAAGCATATACAAACGATCATAAACACAGGATGCACTACACAAATGCTGAACGAATGAGGCAGGATGTTCATGACGACTGTCGGAAATTTGGGTTGATCCGGTTCGCAGGATGCAGCCCTGGGAGTGGTTTGATCTCCATGCATGCCGAGCTTGTCTGTTGGTACGTCAAGTGCGAACCTTTTTGTTGTGTTTGGGGATAGTGTAGTGTTCCTCCTCTTAGATCCAATGTTTGCATACATTAACGTTTCTATCGTTTAGTGCATTATGTTTATTTGTACCTTTTATATGAAGATGTACTGGGTGCGAATGTTCTCAGTATAGTTTAGCATTTATTTAAAATTGATCCGGATTAAATGAATCTATTTTCTTTTTTTGGGTTCATTTCTATTATATTCTTTAAAATTAAACACTGTTCGATGTTATGAAAGTATGCCAAAGCTGTTTCAATCTTTCGAACGTTATAAACGTGAACTGGGATGGTCTGTAGTCTAGTGATATGCGCTCCAGAGTGCACCCACTTCAATGGTGGGTACTCCGGAGTGGATTCATGAATATACTCCGACTCCGACGCATAAAAATCGGAGTATACTCCGAAGCAATTACTCTGGAATTATCCGGATTTAACTCCAAAATAACTCCCGAGTAACTCTGAAGTTTACTTCGGAGCTGACTCCGAACCACCCCTCCTTTCGATAATAATGCCTGAGTTTCACCTGAGTGAAAACCACCCCCTTCGTTAATAATTCCGGAGTTACACTAGCACCCACGTTCCCGAAGTCGTTTTCGAAATGAAATTAGCCGAATCCGAAACAAAATAGCCGAAATAGCTTTATTTAGTTTTCAAGGCTTGTTATCTTTAACTAAACTAAATACAAAAATATAAAACAGTATCGGTGTTAGCGTGTAGTTTTAACTCGTAATCGAAGTCAGTTCCGGAGTCGTCAGTTCAACAACAGACTCATGACGCGTTTCTGGTACCGCATATTTAAATTTGAGATACAAAAACAGCCATTTTTGAGAAATAAGGTGATGACTTCCGGTGCCTTTTTCGGGCCTAAATCAAGAAATAAAAAAAACAGTTAGAGAGAAACGCAAACTACTAAATTCCTCTCGTGAGTGTCTGAGGTTTTCAGTAAAAATGGTCAACGCTTGTGATCCCGAGTAAATTTTTGTAGTAACAACAATTTCAAAATGGACATTTTATTTCTTTACATCCCAACCACAGCTCCTAATTAGAAACAAGATTTTGAAAATTAAAAAATGGTTAATTTATTTTTGATTAAAATGTATCCATCAAGAAAATAAATTTTCTCAAAAAATCTCGTTTTCCAGCAGCATGAAAAACAATCCACAATTTAAGCCTAAATTTTCAACTCCATTTCAACGTGCATTGGTACCCATTTCCCGTGAAGTGGGTGTTGAAAATTTGGCCACGTACACTTCCGGTTTACCGGTTTCGTTGATCATAACGCACTGGTGTCGCAAAACATACACATTGCAGACGACAACAACAACAACAACATCGAAAAAAAGGTTTTCATAATAATAACACCGGAGTGGGAGGTGGAAAAACTGGCCAGAAGAAAATCGTATCACAACGTGGCATCAAACTGAAATAAAAAAAAATCGGTTCGGAACTACAGAGGTTCATAGCTTTTCGCACCTCGTGCCGGTGAACATTTACACACACACATACACGCGTAGTGTTCGCGTTGGCACAAGCAGCATCATATTTTCACACCAAAAACATCCAACGATGTCGCACATACAATTTGAGTGCGAGAACGCGTTGTTGATTCAGCCAGCCGGCACTAAAACTGGGCACGGTAGCTGGCATGATAGAGGCGATGTGTTTATTCTAGTATTTGATTATTTTCGTCCAGCAGAAACTGTTCAGCTCCCCACCGGGGACTGACGCTGCCGGGGACTGTGTCCCCGTTAGGTTTGTTTTTTCCGCACGGATGCACACTTATTCTCCTCAAACCGGCCTCGCCGGCCTTAAAAACTACCTTCTGTACTTTTCGGAAAAATAACGTGAATACTGGTCCAATTTAGCTTCGTGTTGATGCTTGTTGTAGACGACTTTTTTTTTTTGGTTGGAGTTTTTGTTTTTTTTTTCGCTCAACCAACACGTTGTGTCCCCATTCGGTACTGTTTTCGTTTCATTCGAAACCTACCATCACACTGTGATCCGGGTTGGTGATGGGGCTTAAACAAATGGGCGTTCGTTACGGCCAGCTTTTCCACTAGCCGACAGTGGTACTGTACAGTGCTGCGTTGTTTTTTCTCATTTTCCATAAAGAGACAGCTCTCAAATCGATACAACGGATGCAACGTAAGCTTGCACTCGGTACGGATGCACCAGTACCGAGTGGGTTTAGTTTTTGCTTTCCATCCGTGCAAATCAGTGGTATCAAATAATTCGCGAATTGTGCACCAAATTATCTCAATCAGCATCGGAAAGATGGAACACGATTAAAAGTGTCTGATGCTGGGTGGGAAATGTTTGCTTTTTTGGGGAAAAGAAGTAAAAAAGCAACAACTCAACATATTTATATTACAGTGTGCAATGTTTGACTTTTTTGCATTTAATTGTACAGCTCGTTAAGAGTTGAAACCACTCTCTTCAACATAAGTTTAATTTTCCCCTTTTTTCTTTTTTCTCATTTTAACAAGTGAAACGTATTTCGGGCACGATTGGCGAAAGATGTAATTGCATGTCAACCTCATTATTCCACAAATAAGCGCATGTCCCACGAAACAGATCTCATCACGATAATGACTCGTAGAGTCGCCCTCCGTCTGTACGCGGTCTATCAAACATTTTGCCTGCTTCTGACCTTTAAAAGACCTTTTTTGACAAGGCGCCTGGCACTTTGGTCTCGGAGTGTGCGACAGCCCGGTGTCCTTGAACTTCAGCCAGCTTCGGGCATGATTATGTTTCACCCAACCGTGAAGCCGTTTCGGGGGACTCTGGTGATCTTCGATCCAATTAGCATTCGTTCGCATTTCCAAGAATTACACTCGTTAGCATTGAATGCCGTCCATTTTGTGTACGTGTATGTGTGTGTGGGAGAAGTGGAGTACATTTTTTCCAGTTTCCTTCATTCACCATTCGCCCAATCATCCCAAAAGATCCGCATAACATTCAGACTAGAATTCTTACCCAGCGATTCATCGAGTTTGGAGGCCTTTTCGTTGTGAGTTTTCCTGGTTTTTCCTAGAAGTTCGTTCGATTTTCCTTTTTTTTTCACTGCTAGAAAGACGAAATCTCTTTCAGTTTCGTATCATCCACCAGAAGATGCTTTAAATATGTTGGCAGCAAAAGAAGCGAAAAAAAGGGATAAGAAAGTTTTTTCTCCACTCGTCAATTATGTGTTTTTTTTGTTGGTCCATAGTTGTGTGAGTTAGTAAAGCTACAGGGACGTTGTATGGTTTTGTGGTTATATGCAGCTTATTCAACGCTCGAGTGACGTAGTACCGTACAGTGCTTTTGGTGAAAAAAAACACATCGAAACGAATGGATTAGCTTTTCAGTTAGAGAAAACTGAAACCGAATTGACGTTCATTCTTTACAGTAGACAGCAAAATGTTCGAAAACTACAAAACACTGCCTTCCAAAAAGCAAACAATACGTTCCTATTCACCGCGATGGCATCAACTTTCGTGTTGATGTGTTTTTTCGAAAGTATTTTTGTCTTATGTTCGAACAAATTTATGCTCCCACCAGACGGTGCTAATTGTCATGCTCATCATCAAAGACGCTTAAGCAGCTTGTGTTGGGCTGCAAAAAAGGCAACATCAAACCGTCTCTTTGCCACAGGTTCTGCTATGAAGCTTTTCACCAGCACGCAGCTGAACATTTCCCGCCCGTTTTACATTCGGGCACCACCTCCCGGGCCGCGGTTTTTCGTGTGGCACTGTGTTTTCTCGACTGTCGTCACGCGCCGATGGTGATCACGCACCACTTTCACTATCCTCGCTGGTAAGCTAATGATCAATTTAGTATTCAAATCAGCCAATTTATAAGCTAATTTCAAGTGGTGTTGTTGGTGCCTGCCATTCCCCCTGGTGGAGAGTTTTTGTACCACGTGTCCAAATAGTGTGTGTGTGTAGCTGATTTAATGGTAAAAAAGGAGTTGTCGTTAAAATGGCTGGTTGTTTCCGTCATGGATCAACTTTGCTAAGGGGTTGTACTAGTAAGCTATCCGTGCACGGTTCTTCCTTCCCTGAGCTCGATGTTCGAGTACGAGATTTTTTTTTTGGGTCTAGCAATTACTTTCCACTGAACCAAAAACGAAATCAAATAAAGAATCTAAATGGAAAATCGCTCGCGGCCAGTACCCGCGGGAAATGTAAACTTCTTGCTAGATAAAACGGAATCCAAAATTGTCAAGATAAGAAGAAGGATAAATCTGGCGCGCTTTTACGAACGGCTGTACGACAGTACAAATCCTTTTTTGAGGTGGTTTGTGAGGAACCAAACCAAAGAAAAAAAATGTAAAAGAAACACCCAAAATTAAACAGGACGACAAACATAACTCTCATCGCTTTATCTCGATGCTGAAAATGGAAATTGCAGTGAAGAGGGAGGGAAATACACTAATTTCCCGTTCTCTTCCCATTCCCCCTTATTCGCACGTGTAGTGTTTGGCGGAAACCCTTTTTCTCGGCTGGGACCGGTTTACCAAGTTTTGCCATAAATCTGTACGAACTCTAGCGAACCCAACACTTCTCCCGTTTGGGCCAGAATTCGTCGTATCCGTTTCCGCCACTTGGACGAAACGCCCCCCATAGTGGAGGGGATGAAGAGCGCATAAGGGAGGGGGTGTTACCGTAAGGGATAGGCACATTCCAAAACAAAGCTAAGGAAAAACTCGGAAAAAGCGAAGCCTTTGGCCTTTTCGGTTAGACAACATGGAGACAAAAACCACCACCAGAGACGAGAGAGAGAGATAGATAGCGAGCGAAACAGCCAAACGAAACAAAAAAAAATCCGAAACAACTTCTCAGCGGTCAAAAACAGTTTGCGAGTAGTGGAAGTTACTCTACGTGGAATGTAGAAGGGCGAAACAAAAAAAAAACCGAAACGCTAACATAACACCGAGCTTCCATTTCGTGCAATCCCCAAAAGGAGTGTAAATTTTGCGATTACACTACCGGGTGCCCTTCCGTTGCCACCGGTTTAGATAGCATCTGGATGGTTTCCCGGTTCTAGTTTTTTGTCTCTTTTCGACGTTTTGCTTGTTTTCTGGACTACAGCTTTTTTTTTTGGTCGTGTCTGTTTTTTTTTCCTGCGCCAATCTTCACTTCCGGTGATTTTGAATCCTTGTTTCCCTGGAGGTTGAAGAAATGCTTGCAAACGCAACTCGCAATTTTTGCTATTCTCAACCCAAGGAATAAGACTGCCATAGATGCTAGGCTCTCTATCTGTTGCTGGTAGTAGATGGTGCGGCTAGTCCCAGAAGGTTGACATTTCCGGTGCGCCATTACGATTGCCTCGGGGCCGGTGTCGTACTTGGTCAAGCTCAGGAGGGAAACCGATGGCGTTTTATGTTTCTTTTTTGCTCCAAGATTTGTGATGCTCTTTTCTACACTTTCGGGAATGTTTTTGCTGCTGTTTTGTCTGTTTAAGTTGCTATGTTTGGTGTGTTGCAGTACGAACAGGATTTGTCACGCTCGGTATCGAAGAGACTCAATTAGGGTGGATGACGCAGAAGTTAAAAAGCGAAAGCAAAAATTAGTAAATAACATGGACAAATTGATCCTTAGAAATGTACCATTTAGTGGTTTAAAATAGGAAGATACTCCTCTGAGCTTTGTTTTGGAAATGTTGACTTTTCGATCGTAAAAGAAATATTTCACTGCAAATGTTTCATGAAATATTTCACAAAATTGTACGACTTAACAATGGAAGAGGCTTTCCTTTGAGTACACTTAACACTGGAACTACCAAGCGTTTTAAGCGTTTTTCGTTCATGGTTACTTTTTAAACAATTTCGAAGAGTTATAGTATATTTTATTGTTTGTTGGAGATCGTACTAAAGAATACGTTAATTTCATGTTTCAACTACTTAACGATTGTTTAACCGCAAAAAATAAAATGATGAAAATGAAGCATTACAGTCAAAATGACTGGTTCCGTAGTTCTAATGTTAAACATCTACGTCCACAAATCAAAAAGTCCACTTAAAAGCACTCTAAAGTCCCCCTAATGAGTAGTGTTAATTTGCTTGGTATTTCCAGTTTTAATCTACATTGTGTCACATCTTTCAAGTATTAATTCAACAGTTTGTTCAGTATAATAAACAATTTGTTTCCAGCATAGCGTATAATTTGTAATGGTGCATAAATCAAAAGGTTTCTTTTTTATTTGTATCGAAACATTTTTGAACAAATTATCCATTTCGGTGAGCTTATTAATGTACTATTTGAAATGTTCTTTTCTCGTCCACACACCAACGAATGTAATAATGGGAAATAATTCAATATCCCTTGCGCGGAACATCACAACTGACATAATCGACATAATCCAACTCCACTTGCATTACTCCGATCCGATTGTTCCTTGGACGCAAAGTGCGTGCAACAGTGCGAAGGCAAAAAAACGAGGAAATAAAACAATATACGAACCCGCCCGGAAAACCTGACAGCGGCAAACACGCGGATGAGCATTATAATGCAATTATCAATTGAAACCATCACGATAATGTGCTGCGCACATTGCCAAAAGGATTTGCTGTTATTAATCGTTTTTGGGGTCAATTTAAAGGCTGTGCAAATTGTAACCTCCATCGTGTTGGCGCTTTGCTGGGATGATGTGTTGTTTTTTCGTCCTTTGTTTCTTTTTTCAAATTGTTTATTTTTTTTCGTGGCTTTTATTAGTGCCACAAGTTTAACCAGCAATGATGTGTTTGTGTATTAGTATCATTCGATTTTCGTATCCGAGAATAATGCATCGTCATAGGATAGTGATTTTACTGAACAATATCTGATGATAATTGAAATAATGAATAGGCAGATCCGGACGTCCCGGTGGTGTATGTGGTAGTAGTGCCGGTGTCAACACAACAGGACCTGATGTGAAATCCCATTCACACCGTATCTCCGTATACAAGATTAACTATCCTGATACGGATAAATAAAGTCAAGGAAAGGTAGCATCGGAATTCCAGACCTTTTTAGGTTTGAAAGCCACAAAAGAAGAAGCAAATTTTATTGTTAATTGTACTTGGAGTATGAAAACTGATGTTTATTTACCGATTTTCGGTATATATTTCGTTATATTTCGGAAGATTTTACTGTGGAACGCCGATTATCCGGGCTCGTTGCGACTCAATGGTGACCGGGTAATCCAACAACACGGATAAAAGATTCAAGATAGTTTGGTTGACAGATGTGCGTTTATATAATACGGTTCAATGGTCTGCGTATATTTATCAAAAGAAACATAATTTTATTCAAGCGTTGAAGTTATTATTCGAAAATGAGTCAGAGATTTTAATTTGGAAATGATTTTGTATCATGCTGACAATATTTGTTCTTATTTTTCTTACGGCCAATTTATCGCTCTAACAAAATTCCTTGTTGTCCATGAATTCTAACAACCCGCCAGCATAAGATTTTGTAGTAATGAAATCGATTGGGGTTTTTCAGATACTACTCTTTGAATCCGATTCTGAATTAGGTAATCGTCTGTATTGTATTTGCTTAATAATATCTGTATCACCATAGATCATTAGAGTCTATTAGATTCTTTCTTCAGAATCATTTTGCTCATATTGAGCAACATTCACAAACTCTATACATACAAAATACATATCAAAATATTCAAATATACAAAGATACAAAATATTATATTAAGACCGAATTATAGTTACATCCGGAACCTTCTCCCAAGCCTGATACAATACAAATATGGCATCAGCAATAGTCATAGGCGCTTTAAGGTTGACAATACAGCTAAAGACGTAATCAAGAAATATTAATAAAATAAAAATAAATAGTATTTTTTCGGAAATCTACTGCACGAATACACAGTGTACACCGTGTACAAAGTGTGTGCATCCTGTTTCTTTATAAAGTACGAACGAGTATAAACGCACCTCAAAATAAACATGGCCGGAGATGATATGAAGCTGTCATTTCAGAACCTGCACGGATAATGGGACAGCCGGATAAAAAGCACCTGGATAATCGGCGTTCCACTTTCTTGTAACTCATTCTAAAAATAGTAATAAAAACAAAAAGTTCTCACAGCTTTATGGATGTTTTGGTTTTTTTACACACGCATAAAACATATGAAAAGTGTATGGACTGTTGTGTTTAAGTCGCCTTTCATCAACCGTCTGCCTTGCACAAAATATGTTGGACCGCAGCGAAGGGGGAAAACGTAAAATAAAACAAACATTTCCTTGTTCGCACTCCATCTGTTATCGAACGTGGAATACTCGAGCAACGTTAAACAGGGCAGAAACAAAAGCGAACGAAAATCTCATTAGTGTGAACAAGGCCTTCGAACATTGTCATGTGGCGCGCGTTCAATTAATCATTTGCTGCTCAGTATTTTGCGGATGATTTTTGCACCAAACAAACACACNAGGGTTGGCCACAAATGAGGAAAAGTTATTAAATTTTTCTCATTACTCCAGTGGCAATGATTGGAAGTTGTTTTTGCATGCTTTCCAGTACGTTTCCGAACCACCGCAGGCTTTGACACAATCGCAATTTTATGCTTACTGAATAAAAATTTGTCTGCATACGTTTTGGGCGGCCATTTTTTTGGGCTGCATGTGGCAGCGGAATGTTGTTGGGTTGTTGCTCAACTGACGAACGATCATCACCCCTGATGGTGGTGTTATGGTGGCTGCTGGTTGCTTTACTATTTTCACTCAACTCTCCCCATCATAATCAGAAACGTACGCCATATCAAAAGCTTTGTCGAATGCAGTGTAGCCGCCATTATGTGTTTTTTTTTTGCCTAACGCGCATTCATTAATGATGAAATGAATTTTCCATCCACGGGTAGAGGAGCTTTAGGGTGGGCGATGCGGTATTGTTTGGGTTTGTGGTGATGGTTGGGTCTGGTTTTATGATTGAAATTTTAATCTAGCAAAATGGTAATTGAGTAATTTTGCTTACTGTTCCTGCGTGCCCCATCAAACAGTTGTTTGTTTTAAGTTTTGATCTATTTTTCACCAAATGTGCTTCACTTTCTTCTTCAATTCCTCTTTTAGTTCGTTTCATCGGGTTTTTTGGATTTTGTGTTTATATTTTATTTCGATTCATGTGTGATTATTATTTCGATCGATAGTGAATCGTTCCATTGCAGCACAAATGCCCACAGGAAACTCTTTTATTAGTACACGGTGGCCCTCACCGGCATGTGTTTAGTGTGGCCATGTCAAGTGCTTGGCTAATTGGTTGAGGTTTTGGTTTGACCTGTTTTTTTTTGCTTTTGTGTGTGAATTTTTTTTGTTCCTCGTTACCACCGTATGCCACAGAAGTGGTTTAGGGGTGGGCGTTGATTTGGAAAATCAATTCAGACACATCAGTGAAGCCCGGGTAAACAGAGGAATGCGAAACAAAGGCTTGCAATATAATGCTTTGCAAAGTGTGCAATGTTGAAGCTTTTAAATTATTAAAGCTAATTGCCCTAATGCTCGTTTATGCGCACACGTTTTTGGAATTTTAGGGTGGTAAATATATCGATTCAGTAGGGTTGCTTTGGAAATTATTGTTAAGCTTTCGAATGTATAATGGATATTTTAACGCCAGGTATTTTCTGCAGTAATCAATAAATATTAGTGTTTGCTATCAATTATCCTGTTCCTGATAATAAACAAATAATTTTTTTCTTAAAACTCACATAGGTTATTAGCCTTTGCACTTTAAAAACTAAAGCGAAATCAAAATGGCGGATGTAAAATATGGAAAATTCGAGTTTTAACCGAAAATTAAAACCCGTCCTTAAACTAACGTGAAATCAATATAGCATGTTTACCTATTCACCTCAGACTTCGTAAAAAATGCAAGAAAAAATTAGTGAAAGTTACGCCGTAAAATTTTGGATTGTTTTGAGAAAAACACATTTGAACATTGAACATATGCGTTTTCGCTCGAGTTGTAATTACTCTGTGACGATATTTTGTTATTTTTAGATTATTAAGACATTAAAAATAATGTTTTGTTTCCGAATATTTTCCCTCCGACATTGAATTACTTTACAATAATTACTAAAAGATGCTTTTCATTATGTATGAAATGGAAATAATCACATTCTGGTGATGTAATAACGTCTCATTATGTATGTCTAACAATATTTCAATAGAAACCTTTCTGTTCACGATAAATCTTTAAAAATCGGCATTCGGGAAAGTTGTTTCCAGTAGCATGGCTACACTCAATCTTTACAACTCCAGGCACTGAAATAACTGAAGCAAAACAAAATTTACTTCTGTGCCCTCCATGGTTACAGTCTCTACAAGATGCAAGATCCCTTTTTACCTTGCGCGTTTTCCCTAGAGGATGGTTGACCATTACTGCACCAGTAGCAGAAATAGACACTCGTACGCTCCAAAAACCCTCTTTGATCTTGTTCTGTTGCGCCTGAGTAATATGTCTGCCGATGAAGTAACATGGTGCCACTTCGATGCACTTTACTTGCTTTGCTAGTGCTGGCGCATATTTGTCGCATCCTTGGGCGTATCGGATTCTTTCATAGAAAAGTTGAAAAAGGTCAGCTGCAACCTTCCTCCAACCGGGAGCTATCTATCCCCCAAGAGACGTTGGGCTTGTTTTGTATGTCCCGTTTCAAGAAGAATTTTTTTGTTGCTTTTTTTTCAAAAGAAAAAAAAAGGACATGGAAAGACAAAATCGTACGAAGGACAGTTTGAGCCCGTTGCGAGTAATGTATCGATTTTCGACTTCCCCAGCAACTGCTGCTTCGCAATGAATCGAAACGCTTCTGCACGGAGATGGGATTACTCTTTTGTGGTCGCTTCAGGCTTCCCAGTAGGACTGGGACTGGGTTTCCTTTTTTTTTGCTCATTCAACGCTTGTATCAATATCTTGCTGCCAACCGTTGGAAAGCATGAAGCAGGACCAAAGGGGGACGAAGAAAAAATAAAATACACCTAAGAATACTAACCTCGAAAGTGTACCATTTCTCGATACTGATGCCAGCAGGGGAAGACTCGTAACGGCCTCGTGGCATCACTAGCACTAGAATGAACCTGGCGTCAGCTGGCGTCAACCCAATGGCGTCATGCAGTCATCGAAGCCAACAGCGTACGATCGAACGATTGTAATTTTTTTTGTGTCCATGTTTTCACACCACCATCTGCTCCAACTTCTCTCGTTCGTTGTCCCGCTGCGACAGTCACACGGAGTTTTGGGGGGGAGGGCAACCTGGGTGTGTCAAAGCTGTTGTGTTAAATGTTTTTGCCTATGGAGAACCAATGGTCCGACAACTTCAAGAGTCAAGTTCCCGCTGGGAATCCATAGCTGGCGCCGTGTCCGTCGCCCTGCTACCAGCAGGAAGGGATGCGATATACAGGCGAGATGTACTCCTCCCTCCTCCCAAAAAAGGAAAGTTACTTGTGTTGATAAAAATTGCTTTAAAAAAAGAACTCCGACAGTTTTTAACTGTATACTTTTAACAGCTTTTAAAAGTTGTTAAGTTATTTTTGTGACCATATGACATTGAGTGACTTTTATGCAGTTTCCGCGGATGTGTTCCAGGGAAGAAAACTCCGTTGTCCATTTTATTGGCGTACATTTCTATGTGTTAAATTTATACCATAATTTTACTCTTTCTTTTTTGTTCATTACCTGTTTTCATACTATTCGTATGAAGATATTTTAAAATGAGATTATTTGTTTTTGTTTCGACGACTTCGACATCCGGGACCAATCCGGAAGGGAGGTTATGTGAAAACTCGCGTATGAAATTTGAAATTCATAAATGTAGGTCACCCAAGGGGATGAAAACATTCTTTCTTATTGAATTGAATTTTCTTTTTTCCTCCCCCATTCATTCCTGTGAAACAACCTATTCATGTGGATAAAAGCAAATGCCTGTGGAAAAGGGACACTGTGGTTCGTTTCGTGACTTGGTTTGTGCCCGGAAAGGGTAAAAATATAACAGGATTAAGAAGCCTGCCGTACAAAGTTCCGGCAGTAGCTGGAGGTACTGTGTACGGGTATATCCTTTTTTGAGTGGACATACTTTTCAGCGCTTTGCTCCTCACATTCGCGCACAAGTAAAAAACACACGCTGACCAAAGCTTAATGTCATCTTTTTGAAAGACCGTAGCACACACACAAAGCACTAAACTGAGCATGGAAAGGCTCTGAATGTAGTTGGTGGGAGAAAGATGCTTGCTTTTAGTTTTACCTTTTTATCCTTGGGATTATATGTGGCAGCGGGGGAAAGAATGGTGTAGCTTTGAATGAATGCCTGTGTACGCTAAAAAAAAAGGTAGAGAGGAAGAGGCCGTTGTTCGGTAGCTGAAAACAGTGTCCTTGAACGAGCCATAACAACCAGGTTGAATGGAAAATATTACGCTGCCTTTAGAAAAGTAAAACATTCGCTTCAAAGATTAATGACAGCTGGTGAAAAGTAGGGGATGTAGGCTTGTTCCTCACAAGCACAACCTCTGCCAAGCCGTTAGGAGCACTGATGAAGATGCCGTTTGTGGCTAGTGCTCATTGAACTTCAATAGCCTTGCACTGCATTGGTGTAAGCATATACAAATGTAGAAACGACAAAACTCTTGAAAATCAACTGTGCTTTCTTTTGATGTTTGTGATAAATATACAGTAATAATGACTATAGGAATGGGTAGAGACAGGATGGTATTATTGGAATAAACATGTATTTTACAGTGATTTTTGTTTGCGTTTTGAGTTAATCGGAATCGAGCGAATGATTTTGAATCTTTTTTACAAAGATTCATGAATTTTCGACCTTGAGTTTTGGGGTAGAAATTCCACTATTTTATAAGGAATATCTTTGAATGATACACTAGAAAAGTATTTAAAAACTATTTAAAAAAAATGATTTTTGATTGAAATTGATTTTGATATTAATGAATCTATGAAGATTCATGAATTGAATGAGTGAAAAAAGAGTTATTATAATTCCTTTGCAATGCAACTCACTCAAAAAGATTTAAATAATGAATAAGTTAAAAAACGAATTAAAGAGTTATTTCACTGATGAAAGAGTCATTTCACTATTGAAAGAGTCATTACACTCTTGAAAGAGTAATTTCACACTTGAAAGAGTCTTTTCACGCTTAAAAGAGACAGGACTATCTACCTTTACCCTTATTGAACTAAATGTTTTTATTGTAACCAATATTATGAATTTAAAATTATGTTTTTATGAATAAAAATATATTTAACATAAAAAACTATAAAAAAGGCTAGAATGTAATGCTTTTATCCCATAGTTCAGTCAGCTTACTTGCTTCTGCTGCATTTGCAAAATTCACTCCTTATTCAGTGCACAGTTTACTTGACTTCAACGGAGACTGAACACAGAAAAAAATCACAGGCCTTCCTTGTTTGCAAATGTGGGAAGAAGAAATGAAAACTATACTTGCTCTATGGGAAAAGGTTTGAGCGAATCTTTACAGTAGAACAGAACAGCAAACCAGTACAAAACACATCTTCAAAGCAAAAAAAGACAAGGAAAGAGATGCAAAAGAAACTCGTTGCATTTTCGGAAAGCAGATCGCACGTAGGTACAGAGAACACAGAGGATCCAATCTTGTGGTGTGGCAAGTGCGCCACTGCTTTTTTGCATACCTGCACCATCGATTTTCGTGTGCGGTGTGCGGTTTGAGTATGTTTAGAAGCGACGGCGCAGTGTTTGTTGGAAATTCATCCCGGTAACGGGCGCCAGGATTAGAAAGTTTCAGGTGATCCTTTCTAGGCGATGCTGCAAGCTTCCACTTGAGCCGTGGCACACGGCTGTTTTGTGTTGGCTGGTGATTATGGGTAGCAGACGTGTAGTTATGTACCGACACTCAAAGCAGTGGAAATGATGTTGATGATGATGATGATATGGTGTGAAATTTTTCTTCCTTCCTTCAACAAGCATCAACCGATCGTTTTCGAGCGCGAGAAAGTGTTTCCTTATCCATTATCCATGCGGGTGTTGGGGGGTTTTTTTCCCCCACGTTTTCCCATTTTTTTTGGCAATGTTGGTGTACCTTTCACGTGAAAATCCTGGTGTTTTCGGTCGAAGCAAGTAAGGTTTGATCATGAAATATGGAACCGTTATGGAACGTTATGGAGCGCATTGAATTTATTTATGTTCCTATTTTGGCACATGTCACCGAAAGCTGATCATGTGTCGTTGCCCGTTTTCTTTTTTACTCGTTGTGTGAAGCAAGACTGAAAACTTTGCAACAAACGGAGCACGCTTCCGGTTACTGATGAAACCGATGCGACAATCCGACGCTGACTGTTTTCGGGCACAATTTTGTATTATTTTTTTCTGCTCCTCTTCTTGTTAGTGCTGTCAGGCGCAACAATGAAGCGATGGATCGGTTAGCGGTAAATGAATATTGCTCGAATGGTACTGAATTGCCATTCTAGACGCAATGAACATTGCAAAAGGCGCCACCAAATCGTGCAAAGGCGGTCGACAGGTTCGGGCCCCCATAAAACTCAACCCCGAACTTGTTGTTTGGTGCGAACGTGCTTGATAAACAGGTACTCGAGATAGGTGCCGTGTATTGTAGAAGCTTATCCATTCCCTTTTTCTTCCAGTTCAATGCCATGCTCGCGCTAATCGCATATTGCGTATGAATTATATTTCAACGCATAAGAGGGACACATTCGCATGGAAGCTTTCAGGCGTTCCAACGTTTTAACGTTTCAAGCACAATATTGTTCGAACATTCCATTCCGAGCGATGAAATGCACAACGAAACGCACACAGTGGCCCACTTTCTGATGGTGATTAAGGGTGGGAAGAAATATGACAATAGGTACTTGATTTTTTTCTCCCGCTTTTCCGCTTTTCCTGCGTGTAAGGGTAGAGTTTTCACCACTTTTTCCAACCACCCGCCCGCCATCAACAAGTGCACAAATTGACGTCAAGTGTGATGGGTTTGTTCGAATGAAGATGGCATTTTTTTGTACCGTTTCCCCCCGCCGCTTATCCATCGATGCGTCCCATCCGTGTATTGTTATGGGAAATTATGGTATATCATAAGGTGTATGTGTGCAAATGGCAATCTCTCGAGGGCATTACGTTGTGCCATTTATTATTTGACAATTGGGCCTTCAGGACGATGAATGGATCGTTACCGTTTCGGCAGGGTGTGAGTTTCCGTGTGACCGTCTTCCTGTACGAGCGAAATGGGTATATGTCAGCTAATGGATAGGTCAATGTCACCTACGTGCCCAGCATAAGCATGCTCCAAATAATGACAAAAGTTTTGCTTTTTTCACATATTCTGGGTTGGCTATTGTTCATACTTTGACATTATTTTTTACTTTTAATGAAATATTTTCACATAATGAAACCTTTTACAAGAGTTTCGAAAAGTATCCTTTTTAGAAATATAATAATTATTGGTCTTAGAGAACTGGTGGTAATAAGTGTATAAACATGCTTGAATATCATTTGATTGTAAATTACTTAACGTCCTGAATTACGGGTTTTATCAATAAAAATATTTTTTTATACCAAATTAGGCTAACTCACTTTTACTCTTCGTTCTTTATAGTAGTAACTGTTACTGTTACAGTGTGGAACAAAACTATACAGCCGTTAGTTTTTTTGGCTACTGTAATAATTTGTCTTACAGGGCTTTCATGGAAAATCTTTCAATTTGTCAAATCGTTAACTGCTTTCATTCTTTTTGTCGTCGTTAAGCTCCAAACCATCACTGTCAATACTATTATTTCCTGCTGAGTAATTAATCTGTGATTGACAAGTTTGATTTGTTTTGGTTTCATTCTGTCAAATCCGTGATTCCGTATTGACTTTGATTGTGTGCGATTTCTACTGTCCAATTAAGACTCCCCCAGTGAAAGATTGAACTGCCCAATTAAAGTTCAGCTTTATAATTCCCCCTGTATAAAAATGTATATTTATGTAATATTGATAATATTGATATTGATTGAGTAATATTAATAATAGGGGCGGCCCGGTGGTGTAGGTGATAAACGGCGCCGGCCCACACGGCGGGACTCGGATCAACTCTCAACCGGACCGTCTCCCGTAGCATGGACTGACTATCCTGCTATGTGGTAAAATAAGTCTTGATACAGCCAGGCCGTTCTAACCGAACAAGAAGAGTAATATTGATAACTAAAACTCAAGTGCGTGGAGTATGCTACTTTATCAAAGTATATGAAGTATGCCTTATCCAAAATTTATTATCAAAGAACCAAGTTTTATCAAGTTACATTAGTTTGCTCAATGGCAAACTGTATAAACTATAATGTCAACTCAATAAATGATACTGCATCAAAACAATTAAAAATTTAACTACAGGTCATGAAAACCCTGTAGTTCAAATTTACAGTGCATCAGTTTATGTTATAGGTGTAATGAATTAATTTTTTATTTCATGATTTTTTTTTTATTTCAACTTAACATTCATGACAAACAGTGAAAAATTATTATCAACCTTATTTTTTCCGGTGGATCTACTTTTAATTTTTAAGTATATGTTTTTCTATTGAATATTTGCAATAAACAAGTTTCTGGAAAATAATTAGTATGTAGTTCATAAAAATCAAAAACTTATCAGCTCGGTACAATTTTATTGCTTTTCAGTTACAATTCTCTATAACAATGTGCAAACAAACTTCCCTTATAATACCAAATGTGAAGCCCCTTATCACCAAACTGTCTAGGATTTGTGAAATACTTTCGACCACAACACGCTTAGTCATTGTTCGGGTGTTTAACCACGGAGAGCAACAAAAAAAATAACACCCTTGAATGATGTTTCGCATTGCCTTTTTGGGATATCGATAAATCATTCGTGCTTAATCGTCTAGTACAGGGCGGTAAGTGTGTATACACGGTTCGGTTGTAATCGTCTGTCGGACTAAAAGCGTGTCTCATCACTTGATTAGCCTTTCTTCTCGCGATCAATCACTACATGTTTTTGCAAGCAAAAACAAAAGTTGTGCTAATGAGTTAATCTGTTTCTCTTGTTGTTTTTTCTCCCTTCCGTTTCTCCCAGGTAATGCGCTTGGATTACTATCAGTTAACAAAGGAAGGGTTGTACAGCTTGGTAAGCCACAGGCGCGGATGTTCGTGTGTTCGATTTTTTAGTTGCTGTTGTCGCTTTACATACTAATTTGCATATCAAACAAAGCATACTTTAAGCTCTGATTCATGTTTCTGATCTGTTCCTAGTATTAAGGTATGCAGCTGTTCGTGAAATGTTCAATTCTAGTTCGAAGAAATCCGAAACCCTTTTGTCATGCTTACATACAAAGGCAGTAGTATGCCATTTTTAAAAGGTAAAACCATCGATACAACATTTCATCATGTTCAAACACGATAAAGTGAAGATAGCATCATTTTTACTTCCCTCGCATCTGGTCGAAGTTGCACGCTTTCAGGTCGATTTCAGAAGCTTTCGTTTTTTTTTTGGCTCGTTATCGTTCGTTTCCAGTGAAAATGTTACCACCCCGGAAATGTATGGAGGAAGAGGAAGAAGTTTTGTTGAGGAAGAAGAGGGGGAAATATATTTTTCGGGGTAATACCAGCGGTATGTACAGAAACTGGCAAGTTAACAAAAATTCCTTTCGCAAATACAGTGCTGTTCCATCACCATCTTCATACACTTGCTGTGTTTCTTTTTTTTCTGCAGTGAACAGAGCAAAATGTTCGCCCTAAAGTTCGGCGCTAACACAGCACCAGCAAGAAAATACCCATAAGGTATGTGGTGCTTAAAATTGGTACGAATCGTAAAAAGGGAAAAAAAGAACGAAAGATCGCTCAAGAGTGTGATTTCTGCAATATGGCCACAACCATTTACCGCTGATGCCACTCCATAGTATATATGGAGCGCAACGCTCGCATCACGATAAGATAAATATGTAGCGATGTGTGTCTGTAGATTCAGCTCACTTCCCAACTTCCGGCTCCCGTTAGCTTCAACCAGCCAGAAGGTCCAATCCTTCCCCCTGATGTACTTCAACTCAGTTTGATCGTATCGACCCAAATATAGTTATCATTCCCTGTTTCCTTCACTTGTTCTCCTTCCGTACGATGTGCTATCTTGACAGTGTGGCTTGTGTATGAAACGCACGACTCCCTAACCGTTTTTTGGAAATCCTCCCGGAAGCGGAAGTTTTCCACCTATCGAATTCTGATGATGTTAAACTTTTGCACTGTAGATCTAAGAGACGATAACGTTGGGAGTGGCCCTTCTGCCTTTCGTTTTACACAGCAGAAACACATACACACACACAAGATGGAGTTGCTGTGATGGGCTCGAAAAATTGGAAGCTATTCAGCGCTAAGGATAATGGTGCCAATCGTTAAAGAAGATGGTGGAAATGTTCGATTTCTCCGTGTAATGGGTTGAAGAAATGATAGACATTATAAACGTGTCCAGGTTTGTGATAAACATCCGCAAAAAGTCACACTGATAAGAGCTCGCAAGCAAGCGAGAAGATAAAATATCATGCCACACATTATAAATTGATGGGTTGATTGGTGTTCAATAAAATCGTTATGGTTCCGTACGATGGGATTTTGTTGTTTCCCCAGAAGCAATGTTTTAATTTTCCCGCTCACTCTCAATTGAACGTACCTGTCTTCATTTTGTATCAGATAGTAAGTTTATCCTGTTACGTTACCATACAAAATGTGTATCTATGTATCGAAAAACAGACTGCATTAGCTTTTTTCTCCCCCTTCTTGTTTCAATCTCGGGGAAAACCCGTTCGATCATAAACTTTCCACACCGTTACCTGGGGGTACCAGACTGTGGGATGAGGAGATGTTTGTTCAATTTCCATAAATTAAATTTGTTATTTATTATGCACCGAAAGACCTCACCTGGTCGTTTGCAGTAGTCTTGTTGTTTTTTTTCCTTCTTGATTCTTTGGTCTTTTTTCCAGTTCACTCCATTCCCACATTTCGACGTTGTTTGTGTCTGGATGATATGCTTTGCAAATGCTATCGGGGATGCAGGTTTCCATGCATGCTTCGAACTGAAACACTGCCAACAATGCAAAAAGTGCATTTGGAAGGAGGCGTGTGTACGTGTGTGTGTATGGTGTATAAATTGGAAATACTAAAAATGGCAACAACAAAAAAACCCCGCTATCTCGAGACCCGCATAAATAATCGTTCGTTACGGTTCGTTATGTTGGCGTTTTGTTTTAACTGGTCCCGCCGCCGACGTCACCATCTCGGGTGGCATCGATTTTTGGCTTCGTTCGTCGATGTTTTGTATATCCAGCCGTGTTTCTTTAAATTGAAAGGATTGGTCAATTATCTCATCCATTCTCTGATACTTGTTCTTCCTTGTGTTCCGTTGTGTAGTTCATCGCAGGGCTGGTTTGTTCACTCGTTTTGAATGCGACCAAGATGCATGGCCGATAAAATGTATTGCTTTGTGCTTTTATTTCTACTACCTTCCGACAGCAGCGAGAATCGATAGAAATAAACAGTCGAAAGAAGGAGGCAGTTTGTCAGATGCAGTGTCGAAAAAGAAAATTGGATGCACCAACATGTTATTCTTTGTGTTTTTTTTCGCTTCCCTTATGCAGTTCTAAAATATACACATTTGCAAGAAATCTCCTTCAGGATGCCCACAGCTTCCATACTAGGGAGCTGGAATCAAAGTCGCTCCGAAGCAAACAGTGCGTCCTGCCCAAAACAACTCTACGTTCGCGCACTACCAACGGCGCCGTTCTACGGTCTCGTCTTAGCAAACAAGCGCTCTGGCAAAGCGAATTGAATAGCAGCCAAAATTCAAGACCAATCGGAACAGAGCACTCCCGGCCCGGGGTAGCCTTATCCGATCCGGGGCCTTGTCCCGTTCGATATCACCACCCAATGGTGCCACTGCTCACTTTGCCAGCCGAGAGTAATGGGCTGCTCTGGTGCCATTTGCTCCGCCGCTTCCGGTCAATCCCAAAAACGATCCTGGAGGTCAGTAGAGCAGTAGCGTGTATCTGTACTGTGTGTTGGTGTACTCGGTGTACTCGAACCACTTCCTGCCAACGATGCTCTTCGTTTAGTTGCATAAAGCTCCACCCATGGACGCCAGACGCCATCGTAGCGAAGAGTAGTGCAAGGACATTTTTATCATTCCTGTCGGCGGGGAAGGACGTGTTGCGGGCTAGTACGAAGGGTGGGAATTTTTTGACTCTAGTAGTTTAAAATACCAAGTGAAGGGAGGGTAAAGCAGCGGCGGGATGGAAAAGCAGTGCTCGAAATAGTGAGTGGACGAGTTGTCTTAAGTGACAGGGACGCCCTCCAGTGCTACCACCGGTGTGATGGTGTTGCTGAGCAGTGTGTTTTAATTAAATTGTTTAGCCAACTCTATTCGGTTGCAGAAATATTTGAGGTCTGTTTCGATAAGCGTTGGATCTTTTCGGTTGCCCCTAAAATTTGTAGCAGGATGTTGACGGAGCTGAATTTGGCTTTCGGTTGCTTTTTCGGTACGGCTATTTTAAGTGGAGAATGTTTTATCTGTTAGAAGTTTCTTAACGGACTTGTTGGTTGGGTGGTATGAGTGGGATGTATAATTGGCCAGCGTATACGGATGTTCACATTTCACTCAGTGCTAAACATTTACACAGTCCGGCTAGAACAACGTAAAAAGCTCCGTTCGGTCGGTTCATCTTCGCTATCATAAGAAGTAATATAATTAACAAGCAATTTTGTCAATCGCATTACATACTTTTAGGCGCCTATATATCTCTTAAAAATCAATAATAAAAATGATGGGCAGTGTGATTAAATTATAAAGCATTTGTTCAAAAATAACAAAAATACTGCACAAAACATATTTTATTCGTTGCTTATTAAAACATAATCTTCACTCACTTTCATATTTAAGCCTAACAACAATTACAGGAAAATGCAAATGGTAAGATGCGGAGAGCCCACTTTAGGGAATCTCGCTGGCGAATATGAAAGTCGGGATGGTTGATATGGAAATACGCAATATGTTACCGAATCACCCACAATTTATATAGAATCCTTTTCCATTGATATGGAATGTCAGATTCCTGCGACTATGGTTGTTGTGTTCATTACATCGTTAGTTTTTAAAATTTTCAGCTCCAATTTGATAAATCATTAATATTAGTGATTTATTACTGTTAATAATAATTTATAGTCCTTATTTTGGAAAACATTTGTTTAAAATTTTCTTAAAAATTTTTTTTTATATCAACTCAACTCAACTCTTCAATCATCGCATATGTAAACAGCCTGATCATTTGACATTCCATATCAATGGAGCTTGCGCGATTCCATTGCAACGGACCTAAGCACAGCCCTGGGAGTTACGATCTACGCGGACCAGATCAGTACCGTTAAATCCAATTACGGAACGCTGGTCGCATTTTTCGGATGCCCAGAGGTGGCAGTAACGGACGACGTGCTACTAAAACAGCATGTTGTCGGATTCAGCCAGTGCTGCCGGTTCAAGAAGGTTGAGGTGAAGCGCCAATGCTATCGGTGCTACGAGTTTGGCCACATTGCCACTCACTGCCGTGGGAAGGATCGGTCAAGCAAGTGTCATCGATGTGCGGAGACTAAGCACCCAGGACCGTGCACCAAGGAACGGAAGTGCCTCGTCTGCAAGGGCCCGGAAGCAATCGGGCACTCGTTCGGACAGCGCAACTGCCGCCAAGTAGGAGAAGGGGTAAAAAACCGGCCTCGTCATGATTAATGTCCTTCAACAGAACCTTAATCACAGCCAGCTGGCCCAGGACATGCTGATGCAGACTGCTCGGAACGAAGGCTGCGACATAGTGTTGATCGCCGATCCATACCGGATTCCGGAGAACAACGGTAACTGGGTCGCGGATCCGACGGGCAGAGTTGCAGCAGTATCGACAGGAAGATACCCTATCCAACGCATAATCGAGAATCGGCGGGATTACTTCGTCGTGGTCGAAATGCGTGGTATCGTTTTCTGCTCCGTGTATCTACCTCCTGTGGGGTCCGATTTGTCAGTGGAGGATTATCGACGCAAATGGACCGAAATTGCGTCGGTGATTCCGCGGAATCGGGACACCGTGATCGGCGGGGACGTCAACGCCTGGTCAGGAGCGTGGGGGATGGAACGCAGACACAACGATGGAGAACGAGTTCATAGGGGAGCAGTGGTGATGGATGCTATGGCATCACTTGAGCTAGTCTTGTTGAACCGGGGCAACCGGCCAACCTGGAGCAGCAACAGTGGCCGTAGTTCCATTATCGACGTTTCCTTCTGCAGCTCGTCTCTTCTGGGGGAAAATAACTGGCGAGTCTGCGACGAAAATCCAAGTGACCACAATACCATCAAGTTTGCGGTCGGGAGGACGACGACGCAGCGTAACCTGGGAC
>CM028118.1:22468307-22478891 GCA_016170025.1 Anopheles vaneedeni | reverse complement strand
TCCGAAGCAAACAGTGCGTCCTGCACGAAACAACTCTACGTTCGCGCACTACCAACGGCGCCGTTCTACGGTCTCGTCTTAGCAAACAAGCGCTCTGGCAAAGCGAATTGAATAGCAGCCAAAATTCAAGACCAATCGGAACAGAGCACTCCCGGCCCGGGGTAGCCTTATCCGATCCGGGGCCTTGTTCCGTTCGATATCACCACCCAATGGTGCCACTGCTCACTTTGCCAGCCGAGAGTAATGGGCTGCTCTGGTGCCATTTGCTCCGCCGCTTCCGGTCAATCCCAAAAACGATGCTGGAGGTCAGTAGAGCAGTAGCGTGTATCTGTACTGTGTGTTGGTGTGCTCGGTGTACTCCAACCACTTCCTGCCAACGATGCTCTTCGTTTAGTTGCATAAAGCTCCACCCATGGACGCCAGACGCCATCGTAGCGAAGAGTTGTGCAAGGACATTTTTATCATTCCTGTCGGCGGGGAAGGACGTGTTGCGGACTAGTACGAAGGGTGGGAATTTTTTGACTCTAGTAGTTTAAAATACCAACTGAAGGAAGGGTAAAGCAGCGGCGGGATGGAAAAGCAGTGCTCGAAAAAGTGAGTGGACGAGTTGTCTTAAGTGACAGGGACGCCCTCCAGTGCTACCACCGGTGTGATGGTGTTGCTGAGCAGTGTGTTTTAATTAAATTGTTTAGCCAACTCTATTCGGTTGCAGAAATATTTGAGGTCTGTTTCGATAAGCGTTGGATCTTTTCGGTTGCCCCTAAAATTTGTAGCAGGATGTTGACGGAGCTGAATTTGGCTTTCGGTTGCTTTTTCGGTACGGTTATTTTAAGTGGAGAATGTTTTATCTGTTAGAAGTTTCTTAACGGACTTGTTGGTTGGGTGGGATGAGTGGGATGTATAATTGGCCAGCGTATACGGATGTTCACATTTCACTCAGTGCTAAACATTTACACAGTCCGGCTAGAACAACGTAAAAAGCTCCGTTCGGTCGGTTCATCTTCGCTATCATAAGAAGTAATATAATTAACAAGCAATTTTGTCAATCGCATTACATACTTTTAGGCGCTTATATATCTCTTAAAAATCAATAACAAAATTGATGCGCGATGTGATATTTTAATATATTATAATATTTCAAAGCATTTGTTCGAAAATTACAAAAATACTGCAGAAAACATATTTCATTCGTTGCTTATTAACACATAATTTTCATTCACTTTCATATTTATACTCTCTCTCTCTCTTCTTGGCTTTAACGACCTTACAGGTCACGCCGGCCATTTCTGGCTTACTAGACTTATTTTTACCACGCAGCCGGATAGTCAGTCCTTGCTACGGGGGGACGGTCCGGATGGGATTTGAACCCGGTCCGGCCGTGTGGACTGGCGTCGTTTATCACATGCACCATCGGGCCACCCCTTTCATATTTATACCTAACAACAATTACAGGAAAATGCAAATGGTAAGATGCGGAGAGCTCACTTTAGGGAATCTCGCTGGCGAATATGAAAGTCGGGATGGTTGATATGGAAATACGCAATATGTTACCGAATCACCCACAATTTATATAGAATCCTTTTCCATTGATATGGAATGTCAGATTCCTGCGACTATTGTTGTTGTGTTCATTACATCGTTAGTTTTTAAAATTTTCAGCTCCAATTTGATAAATCATTAATATTAGTGATTTATTACTGTTAATAATAATTTATAGTCCTTATTTTGGAAAACATTTGTTTAAAATTTCCTTAATAATTTTTTTTTTATATCAACTCAACTCAACTCTTCAATCATCGCATATGTAAACAGCCTGATCATTTGACATTCCATATCAATGGAGCTTGCGCGATTCCATAAAATGGGCTCTCCGCATACTATCTTTTTAAACTTTTAAATTGCGACTTTTAAATTGCTCCTTACTCAAAAATTCGAACTCTCACAACATTAACACAAGCTTTTTTGTACCTTCTTTAATCGCAACCGTAACCATAAGTACATCGACAAGTTGCTAAATTTCTTGCAATCAAATATTCAACCCCTAATCCAACGTAGTTACCATTTTCCGTTGACCATTTGCACAACAATCAGCATGGAAGCCTCTAGGGTTAGCATGGAAATAAGCAAGTTAAAGTCATTTTCTTTTACCTAAGGCAAAGCAACTTTTCGAGGTCCGTTAAGTGAGTATCGAAAGGAAAAGTGTGTCTATTGCTGGTCGCCAGCTTTGAAAAAGTGTTCAGAAACTATTTCGAGTGTAACACCTAGGATAAGACTAGCGAGCGTCTTATGCTAGAGGAAACACCGTCAAACTTACTCTACCGCGAAAATTCCGCAGATGTTGTACTTCGATTACACCTCCTCCACCTCTTTTCTTCTCCAGTTCCCATTGGTGGGCCCTTTTTGTAAAAAAAAGAAAATATTCTAAAAACAGCACGCCTCAAGGTAAAGTTGAAGTTGATACAACAGAAAGAAATGAAATCGACCAATCGGTATGAAACATCTTACATCCAGTTCCTTCAACACGGACACGGAGAGGGATGCTTTTTTTTCGGTGGGATAGTCCTTTACGGTCGGCTAAATTATTTTCTACGCCTCCACTCGCCCACCCAAAAACACGACTTTCTCAACTCGTGTTTGAGCTTCTTTTTTTTTGCACTTTTGTTTTCGTCTGACAATGTCGATCGTAATACGAAAACCCGAAACAAGTAATCGGAAACTCTCAGACTTCCCATTCGAGAAGCGGCATGTGGCACGTGTACCAGCGATAAGGTACAAAAACTCCTACCACAGCTTTCACGACCCTAACGAGGCCCTCGTGTGCTTTTTCTCAGCGTTTAGTGAAGACACGGGGTGGGGTCGGAGAAAAAAAATTCGAGAGCTTTCATACGGAACAATAGGAACACACTCATTGCCTGTTGTCTAGCGTTCGCCTCTTCGTCCATTGCTTTTCCCTTTTGCCACTCTTTGTTCGGCTCTTTGTTCTGGGCACTGACAAAATGGTCGGCAGCGATTACGGAGCACTACCTGTGTGCGTGCTTCCTACATTTTTGCCGCACTTCAACACGAACCACCATTTGGTGCGGCGTGCTCAAGGATGCGTCTATGAATATCGACGGAATTTCACGCTACAATGATGTTGGCAACGTGTAGCGCCCGGAGGTGTACAACAATTACGCAGAGGAGGAAAAATGCTTCCCCGAAAAAACAACACACACATTCTTCTGCGGTTCAGTTATTTTCAATTTCAGCTTCCAAGTCCGCATCATTCCACGGTTTTATCTTTACCAAATGTGAGCGGGTACGGTCGAATAAAAGTTTCAATAATCGATTTGTATAGGGGTTTCTGGGCCAAACAGAAGAGTGAAGTTAGCATTTGGTTGCTTTGCTGCAAATTTTTTTGGATCAAACACAGTCAAAGACGTGTGTGTGTGAGAATATTGTTGAGGTGTCCTGTAGGCAATATTTCTGGTTCTCCGAAGCGGACGATAACATGCTCATCGTCATAAAGTCATATTAATCGTTGGTACAGTGATGTGATTGGAAATGTTATTTATCACATTCGTGGAAATGTTTTTCGCTGCAAGGTGACTTGAAAAGGAGCGCTGGTAAGCTGAAATTCGCCGAAGTGTAATGTTTGTCGCTGATATAATGTGTTCACTTTTGCTGCTTTTCTTCTAAAGCGTTAAACATATATACAGATAATATTTTCAACGAATATAAGTAAATATCTCGACGAATTCTTTACTTATTTTCATTTTGGAAGATCTCCGTTTATTTTCCTTTAGTGATGTATATATTTCATTTTGATAAACTCATCGCATTCGAATTTCATTATCCTTTCTGATGAAACTTTTCCGTCTTACTTCAAAACCACGCTTAAAGAAATGCAATAACGCCAACTGTTCATCTGCGATGGCAGAGTTTAAAATAATTCCTCCTTTACCCAGCGTTCTAAACTTCGTCAGCTTCTTCGCTGGATACGAACTGTGTATCTCCATCATACTCGGCGAAATGGAGACGCATGGTTGCTCATCAATTTATTCCCGCTTTTTTTTCATGAACATTTCCCATGCCCGGCTTTCAACTTTCTCACGCACACTTATTTAAAAACGCTAAATGTCAGACCGCACTAAACCAAGATGAGCGTCACTGGGCACTGGAACGTGGCGCCAAAGGAGAAAACCAAAGAAAACTGTCGTGCCGTTTCGGGTGGAAATGATTTGTGTTTCGTTCTTTTTCCCCGCACACTTCACATCTTTGCCCCTTGGGGTTTGGGCCAGTTTCTTCGTCGCGTAAAATTTGCGATTCTGAAACCGTAAAACCAAACAGCAGCCAACACTCGTGTATTGCGCCGAAGGGAGGATTTTTTTTGTGGCGGCTTTAACCACGGACGGGAAAAGGGGGGGGGTCGAGAAAATGGGATCCATTTTCCCAAAAAAAAAAACCATTTCCATCATCGTCGTTTGGTTGACGATTTCGACGGGCGTTTTTTTCACATTTCGTTCCTCCATTTTGCAAAAATTGTGAGGCAACATTTCGGTTGTGCTTCCATTTCGATTCGGGTTGAGGTTATGTTTTTTTTCTTTTCGTTTCTTTGCTACGTCGGTGGTTGTTCCGTTTTAATTGAGTTATAAATTACCGTCATATATTTTTGCTCTGCACCACGATAGGAAGCCGGCATGATCCTGTCTGTCCACGCCAGGTCGGCAGTTTTTAGGTTACTGTTGCTGGGTTTGGGAAAGGAAACCAACGAAGAAAGCGGGACTGACTTATTCAGTCAACCGAACGTACTCGTCGGGTGCTTGGTGAAGGTTTGTCTTTCTAACCGCTTTGCTGATGTCTAGGGGTTCTTAGAGACTTTGAGTGTGTCTTTGCAATATTATTCGCACCGTCTCGAGGCGGCATTAAACACGCTTGAAGTGATCTAACAAGCTTTAGCTAGCATCTTTATTGTAGCGTGAATGATAGCGCGCTCAGCAAAGAGAAGATCGTAGTATAAATGGTGTGAGCATTGTTTAAAATTATTTTTAGTGCATTACGTGTTTTTATATTGGCATTTGTTTTTTTTTTGTTTATAAAGAAATCAATTTAAGTTATTTGGTTCTTGTTTTCAATTTTGTAATAAGAGTTATTTCAAAATATGTGTCAAAGATACATTTACAACAGGGCCAAAAAAACAGCATTCATGTCCTTCTCTTTAATGATTGTTCTTTAATACTATAAAATATGTTTATGGGGGGAAAAGTAATCAGAAAAACGATGTAATTTTCGTGATTTTTTAAAGAAAAGTATCTTAATTTAAGGAATGATAGTGTTTTTACACCAATCAAAACTTTTTCAATGTTACATATGAAAATAATGAGAAAAAAAAATTCAAACCATTCAGTTCTCAGGATTTAATGATATTTTGGGTACTAAAACTGCTCATTTGAACTCATTCTTTTTCTCACTTATCATCTCTAACTCACGCCTTTTGGAATTAAAGTACTCAGTAAGAGTGAGTAAGTGTTTTGTTACTATTTTCAACATACTAAACTTCATATGTAAGCTTATAATATTTAATTTGATACACTGGTTTAACAGAAGAGGAAATCGATAGAATCGTGCAAATGCTTCATCATGATGAAGTCCGGTATCAATTCATGACTGGAATTTGCTCGATTGTTTGACAGAAATCGTCTTAAACTTGAAACTTTCCAACTTAAACTGTGATAGACCGGTATTAGAGAAACCTTAAGCTACGATTAGATGCAATCGAATACTTCGATCTCCCTTTAACGTTTCGTTAGATGAAGTAAACAAAGACTCATCCCTAAATATTAAGGATTTTTTCCTAAAGCCTTATTACCATTTCCTTCCCTTTATCAGCGTTTTTTCAGCTTAGAGCGTCAGCATAATACAAGGTACAATAGAATCATACCCTCAGTACAAGTATTGGCCAAAAAGGATTAATTGTTCTCCTTTCATTATTCCTAACCAACATATCTTTTTTTTTGGCTACACGCTCACACGCAACCTAACGCCCTTAAGACTTCAGAAAATTCATTATTCGTTTTGCCCCTAAATTGATTGGTTCATTTCACAAACCTCGCAATTTTCCCACCCACGTTTCGACTTTCGGTTAATCTTTGCACGGTACAGAAAAAAGCTCGAAAAGCATTACCCTTTCCACCATTACACCTTCCGTGCAAAAGGTACTCAAGGTTCCCATTCTCTCTGCACCCTTGGGATAACGTGGCAAGCCAAATGGTGTAGCTTCTTATATTTGCTGTAAATACATTCACGCTTGCTGCTGTTGATTTTTTTTTTTTTCGTTAGGATAGGTTTTCTTTTTCCGTTTCCCATGTTTACTTTCTTCGCCTTTCTGTTTGACGTACAATGCGCCGCCGATTATCGACCGATGATGGATTGCGTATGAATAAATGGGCAGCCTTTCCCGCCAGCGCATAATGTGCGCACCCGAGAGCGATTTGTTAGCGCGTAAGAAGCCATTAATTATCATCAACGCCGAGACTGAGGCGGGAAAAGTTTTTGGCCTTACCGGTTGGTGCGTGATTGGAGATTTTCCTCGCCTCCCAAAATCGATGCAAGTTGGGATAGGGAAACTTTGGCAGGGAACAAAGAAAAAATACTACCGAAGGGCTTGTTGATATGCGTACGGCATAATGAGATGAATGATTATGAATGATAGACTTTAGGGGTCCTTTTGCACACACTCCAAAAAAAATCGCACAACTCATGCAGCAAATATTGTTGCAGATGGGAGCTGCATTTGGCCGAAAAAAAGAAGTTTTCCTTTTTTTCCCAAGCACGAATCTGCTTCTGGCCGTATGAGAATGGATCGTTTGTGTGAGTTAATGTTTACACCGGAGAAAAGCATATTTACTCAACCAGCCAGCTGACGTTCATGGGTTCCTGACGAGGCAACTTTCTTTTTGTTGCGGATCATGACGTTTTGAATAACAATTCGTTATGGTGAGGTGAAATATGTTAAAAGAGTTTTTTTTTTGTATTATTTATTGTGTATTTTTTGCAACGCATTACAGTTCGAACAGTACATAGATTCGATAAGGGTTTTCATGCGAAAGTGGAAAACAATTGTTGGAAAAGAGTGAAAGAGTGAAAACAACTCTTCTGTTGCTGCAAGTGCAAAATGATTATAATAAAATATTTGCTCAGTGTACATGTTCTGTGTACTACAGTTGGTAACAAAACTATACGGTCAATAGTTTTTAAATCACTGAAAAAATTAAGCAATAAATAATATTTGTATTAAAATTATCCGGACTATGGAAAAATGGTGAAAATATTTTTTTCATATATGCATGTTAATTTTTTTTTGTACTTCTGCTTCATGTATCAATGGTTGTGATGACGTGTTTTGATAGGTTTTTTACTCATTATTTTATACAAAGATCTCAAGTATTTATTTATTTATTTATTTATGATTCATGATTACGACTTTGGTCGTAATATCAGTCCTTAAATGCTGGATTTAGTTAAAATTTCACCAGGCATTTTCTCTTTATACATTGTCTTATCCCGGGCGTACTAAAAAAAACTCAAGTATGTAATTAAAAAAAGACCCTCAAACACAACAGGCAAACTTTTGAAAACATTTACCAAAGTCTTTACCCGAGCTACGCGCTACGTAGAAATCCGCCAAACTCGAGTTTCCTCGTACCTTGACGTATAGATTGATTCATAGTTTATACTTCTTATTCAGGGATCCAACATGTACGCACATGTAACAGAGAATAAAAAATGAGAAATCGAATTAAGTCGGTATTTTATTATAAGCGTTATAATTGTTCTTTCGATTGAAACAATCTCACAGATTCAGGAAATGGTCCTTCGTGTTGACATGGTTGTTGGTATCGTTAACTCAGGGCGAATGATATTCATAAATGATATTCCGGTTGATAGTTGAAAAGCTTTTCTAGTTTCATGACGTATTTTTATTATTTATCATCACAATCATTTAGTAATAAACTCCTCTTTCTGTCAATTTTCAAAATTCGCGTATCTTCTAATCAGCGTTAGCCGAGGTAAAGGCTTTGGTTCCATTATTTGTGATGCCTTAAAAAACTGTTAGTTAAAGAAGCTGTAAAGTCGTTTCAAATTAACTTAAATTAAATATTTGTATCACATCTATCTTATTCATCTATTCAACTTTGTCGTTTATTTTCCAGATTAGTGTCTAGTAGCCATAGATGTAGTTATGTTACGCACTGTAGCATCATTATCTGCTACAAAATTATGATTTTTTTTGCTGTGTACGTACCGCAACGTGATAATTGAAAAAAAAACTTTAATTTTAATTATGTTATTATTATTTATTATTTAAATTTATTATTATTTAAATTATTATTTTATTATTAATGTTTATTTATTATTTAAATTATTATTTTATTATTAATGTTTATTGCTGTTTATTATTTAAATTATAAAACTATTCAACATTTCCAACTATTCGCTGGTGCTGAGATTACCGTGAAAAGCACATCATAAAATATGTTATTAAAAAAATAAAATAAAAAAGCTCACGTTGGAAACTTACAAACCATGACATTGTTAAAATCATTCGCAACTAAAACATTTTATACATCGTACCGCAACAATATGAAAAACGAAATGTGTTCTGTTATAACAAAATAGGTATGGCTTTCCTGTTAGTCTCCGTTTCGTTAATAATTAGTTCATCGCTTTTCCTTGAACGGTATACAAACGAGAACAAGGACAACGCACCACGAACCAAGCGGGGCAAGCCGAATGTATATAGTGTGCCCTAAGGCTAACCTTAATTGTGGTTTCTCTCCCTATCGGACAGGGAAAATCTAATTTCACCTCACGCGAAGCGAAGAAGGAGAGTTCGCATCCGACCGAAGATCGGTAAAAACTTACCCACGGGATTATCCCGCAACGCATGGACCCATGGAAAAGTGAACAAAGTTATAATCTGTCCTCCCTTTTTCCTGGCCTTTATTTTCCTGGATCGGAACGGAGTAATCCCAATCCGGACTTAATGTAATAAAAGCCAAACAAGCTATGCTCCCCGTGTGGTTGATTATTACTTGCGGGCAAGTGTAATTTTTCCGATTCCATCGCGATCATCATCGTCGTCTGGTTTCACCTGCTGGAGAATGTGTTACAGATAAGAAGAAAAAACTGAGCTCCTACCATATAAACTGTAACTATAACGGTTTGTTTTTATACAATACATAAAGTTTGCTGGGTAAAGGCCAGGCTGCTATGTGGAGAGTAAATGAAATAAAGTTCGGTAAATAAAAAAAGGAAACTAGTTTTAAGGCAAGCGGGTCAATGGAGGTCGTCACGGGCTAGTAAATCGTGGTAGCAATAGTCGTCGCGTGGAAAGTGAATGATTTCTTTTTATTGCTTGCTTTCCATAACCACCTTACTTGGAACCAGTGTGTGTGTGTGTGTGGTTTTATCCTTGGTTGGTCTATTTATTTTCCCACTATCGGTCACCGGACAGGATCGCCAGTGCCACGACACGGCACTCTATGGGAGCGGCACCTTTAGCGCTCCCACAGGATGGTAAATCTACCATAAATTATTCTCATGCGATTTATTAATTCCAGGATATTCTTCCGCTGCTTATATATATAATATCCCTTACCGTCCAGGGTCGGTCGGTACGGGCTTCTGTTCGTGAAATCCGGTTTCCTTCTGTCTGAAGACTTGAGCCCTGTTAAAGCCTTAATAGAAGCAGCGCTTGTCCCGGATCATAACTTTCATATATTCTTGTATATTTTTCCACAGGCTAACCCGCTGTGTGTGTTCGTGTATGGATAATTTTTTTTTCTTCGTTTCTCTTCGTTCGCATCAACGCTAACGCTTCGTTTTTTTTCTTTCTTTTTCCCCCACCTCAACCTGCAGGAACAGAGTCATAAATCATATCGACCGCTGTGTGTCCTAACGTTCCGCTGGAACTATCTGCTGCACGGGCTCGAACCGGCCGGCTATCATCTGGTCAACGTGCTGCTGCACACGATCGTTTCGCTGATGTACTTCCGGTAAGTTTTCTGAAACGAAACCAACTCATACCCACTGCCCCAAACCCTTTCGCAAACGCGCGCTAAACCTTAACAGTTTTCACGAAGCTTGCTGTCCCGGATGCCCAAAAATGTAATGCAATGTTACAGCAAAACTGAATCTGATAGGTCTTCTCCGGGCTATTCGTACGGGATGGCTGCAGCGATGGCTACGAGTATGGTTTGGATTAGAAGCTGAAAGATTTCGGGCAAGAAATTGATAGCATTACAGCTCACAGCCGCACAGAAATGGTGGTGGAATGAAAAGGTATTTTCATGGAAGGGATCAGTAAAGTAGAATGAAATCGTCTTTTCTTGAAGATTTATTATTCGCCATGTGTTTGTGCAAAGCCACTTAACGATATCCTCAGTAAAAAATACACACAATATTCGCAACAAATATTCTGAGTGCATATTGCATCTCAACGAAAACTTAACATTAAACTAACAACGGAAATCGCCACTCACATTCAAGCACATAGCTGTTTTATTGATCGAAGATATCGGTCCCAGAAAGCTTATAGCCAGC
>CM028118.1:22451288-22468276 GCA_016170025.1 Anopheles vaneedeni | reverse complement strand
AATCAAAATGCTGTGCTATATAAATCTTCTCGAGAACTTTTTGTCTGGATATATCTGCTAACAGTAAACTCATGATTCGAATGTCTTTTTACTGTTAAAAATAAAATCGGAAAAAAATAAGAATTCTATCGTATAACATTTATTTTACTCTGTTTTAGTACCACCAGTAAAAGAAAGGTGTCTTGTAACCGAACAACACCCAGATTGTTTCCGTTTTTGCAAGTAATATTGCGATTCTTTTGGTACAAAATTGCATTCCGCAAGTGTTGCATGTTGTTGTTATGAAACGCGAAACTTTTTTCCTTTGCATAATACTTGTTCTGCGTCGCACAAGCGGTAGAGACGAGCGTTTCTGAAACTAGATGCATCTGCGATATTCCATTTAGTTTGAATGTTTACGAGTTTAATTTTGTTCATGCTGATAAATTTGGAGTGTTGCTAAATAGTGATAGCAAGAGAACAATTTTCTTTTTCAATCAATAACCGAAGTTGAAAGGCAACTCATGGGGTAACATTCATGCGTTGCCTTTAAACACTTCTCGCACTAAATAAAATATCTTCTTTAATATGGAAAATTCTTGAGTGTATTCAATATCTAAACCCTCAACACCTCAGTTACTATGGTTAAAACCTCCAGGCAACAGCTATACGATCGCAACAATGTTTGCACCCGCTTCATGATACCTTTGGCTCTTACCCACTCAACTTGATGGAGTATGGACGAGAGTAAAAAAAAGCACCCTCTTTTATAAGATGATAAAAGCCTGCTGCATACTGCATACTACACTCGAAAGGTTTTTTTTTGCGACAGATCCGAACCGATGCGGGCAGCTTCCTGATCGGTTGCAGATTGCGTTGCCAATCGTTTTACATCGTCCCGTCAGCACCGTACAACACAACCGGAAAGCATCGGATGACACTGCATCATTGCATGGTTGTCTCGTTTTGTTCGTCTCGCTCACACGAATACGATGGCAGTGCAGAAAAGTGCACTAAGTGGATGCACTTAAGACCGATGCGGATATCCATCCGTCCGAACAGGGTGAAGTGAACGAATTGCAACGAGTTTGCGTCATCGATTTCACCCAGCTTTGTCGAAGGGAATGAAATTGTTATTTTTTTCTTCGCCATCCTTACACTGATGGATGGCCACAGTTAAAAGCACGTTACTAATGGGTGTCTTTGTCAATTCGAGCTCTCAATGGCAATCCGATAAGGGGCACAATGCGAGAAGAGTTAAACAAGATACCAAAATATAAAATCTGTATATGTTTCCACTAGTTTGACAGGAAAAATGAATATCCCTTATAAATTGACGAGGATAAACAAAAAAAAAAGCAAACAACATTGTGTTAATCAAACTAAAACGAAATGCGACACAAGACTAGCTTTTGTTTCTATCGTCTAAAGTGGCTTCTAGCCTCACAAAGTATTCTTGTTCATGCTCTAACTATTCAGAATCATTTTGTAAATCAGGTCACGCGAATGCTACTCAGCACTTTGCTCGCTCTGGCCAGTGTACCCAAAAGTACCATCAACACATCGTAATTGTCACATTTGTCTCATAGTTTGCTGTGTTTTGTTTGTTTGTATTTGTCCCCTTTTTTTTCTCTCGTCGACAACACTGCAGCAAATTTGATCCCTTTCCAAGCCCGGGCTGACCCATGACGCGACATCATGAAACTGAAACGTTTTTGTAGCATTCGTTCTGGGTGCAGTTTTTGTTAGTTGTGGCATTGCTTTTACCTTTTTTTTTGTTTTGTTTTTGTACGTTTTATGTTTTATCTCAACACGCTTGCCATTGGAGAGCTGCCGGCGAAACGATGGAGAATGTTTTTATCATATCTGTTTCGTTGGTCAAATTTTTCTTCACATTTTTTCGTTTTGTTGCTTCCAGAAGGGTCATTTTATCCATCATTGCTTGGCGTCTTTCTTCTCTTCTCGCACCCTTGTTTATATGTTGCAGTGATTTCAAACTCCAACGTATAATAGAACAGCTTCTTCACCCAAGGCTAAAGCGCTCGTCAAGTCGTAACAATGGAAGATGGTTTACAATCGTTTGTTTCGTTATGTCAAGCTTGCTTCCTGCAAGATGAACGTTCTTTTTTTCTTGCTGTATTTTCTACAATATCTAAAAAGCTTGTTGGAAAAATATTTCTACAAGTTAAAATATAGTTTTTAATACAATATTACAGCAGCAGGAAGTTTATGAAAAAACTCTTACCGTTTTGACCGCATTAATTTAAAAGTTAAAAAATTGCTGCTCTTCTGACCTGGCGTATTTGAAGTGAAGAAACAATTTTTCATCTTCTTAACCCATCATCGTGCTTCAACAGTCACATACACTGACAGATGGTACTGGATACGAATAGATCGATTCATGGATATCTCGTTCCCATATCCATCGTATCTCCAAGTGGCGGTGGTTCTCATTGTTCAGTTCAAATAAAAAAAACACTTCACATTTCAACAGCCAACTTTTGCGTTTTAATGGCAGATGATATTTCTTTTCATGGCGGTGAGCTGAATCAAATTCCTTTTCGCTTATTCGCATTCCATTCCTGGCCGCTCTACACATCCTACAAGTTTTGTTATTGCTTTAAGAGTACTCGAAAGCGATAGTAACGCATTAGTCCGATGATTTGATGAACTGAAAAAGAGTAACCAATTGCCACGTTTTGTTGCTTTTTCAATGTGGGTTTTATTTTTGTTTTATCGTTGAAATAGGTTAAATTTTGTAATATTTTAAAAAGTAGATTATTTTGATAAATGATAAAAAGGTTTTTGTAATTAATATTTCATAATAAATTAAAAATCATAGCATAATGTAAATCTATTGTTTATAACATAATTAGTTGCAACGTTTTTAAGCACTTTGTAACAATATTCATGTTCAAATACAATTTAATTTTCTACGAACTGAATGAACGGTTGCAACACGTACCTTATCAAAACAAACAAACAAACAAAAACCTTCATTTTCCAACCTAATGTCAACCGGAGTGAATGAAGGGAATATTACTATTAATTACATGCAAATGCCGGACGGATCAAATTACTGACCACCGATGCCGGTCGCAGTACAGTTTAACTCCATTGCTCCATTTTTGTAATTAGCAGACATTATAATTGGGTCATTATATTTGTCCGTACTTTAATTAGTGCTCATCAAATAGACGCGAATAATCACACAGCAGCAGCAGCAGCAGCAGCAGTGTGGAAAAAATGGCGCAATAGAAAGAGTTTGAGGTAAAACACTCTGCGAGGGTTTTTTTTGGTTTCATTTCCTTTTGACATCCTTCGGAAAGTAGAAAAGGGTTCATTCTTTGTTGAAAAGCTTCACTTTTTTGCTGATGATTTTTTTTCTTTATTGCAATTGCATGTTTTTTCTTTGTTCATGAAGAACGACAAAAAATACACTTACAAATCATATCAAACAAACAGCAAACTGACATTCCAGGGAAAAGAAGAATTATTAATAATGAATTGTGATACAGTTCTTTACACCTTATAATAAAAGCAAGTGTAAATTAATACACTTTTTACTACAGTCGAATGCCATTTATCCGTGTCCTTCGTTAAATCCACTTATACTAGAAAAGCGAACAACACGAATAACCGGTAAATTTGCTTTTTAAGATTTATTGGGTAATATTTGAAATTTTTTTAGGTAACGTTACAAATTTGTTTTTTTTTTGTTTTGTTTTTTTATTAATCATACATTTGTTTTTTTTGTTTCGAAAAAATATAACTTTTATAAGAATTATGACCACATTTTGCCTTTGATAATTATTGCCTTCACTGTATACCGATATCGAGTTTCAATTTTAATATGCAAAATTTAAAATGATATTTAGAAGCAGCACAATATTCAATGGAAATGACGTCCTAGTGTATTTCATTTTAATTAAATCCTTCCTAATACGCTCTAATAAGTACAATGTACCAGGCGCCTCCATTGCAACGCCAGCGATGCATCATTTGTGTGCTATACTAGTTTAAAAGCTATTCTACTTTTTTTTAAGCATTTTAAACCCGCCGGTTGAACTTACATAAAAGCGTTTGCAGAAAGCACTTGAAAATATGTTATGCTGTTGTACGACAGGAAATTCCGCACCGTTTATTACGACTGCTTGTAAAGATATCGTGTCACAAGATTCAGCTCAATCTAGCTGCAGAAGTAGTAGAAACGATAACGAAGCATAAACAAATGCACAAATAAACAATTCCACTCTCTAGCCCCTTGTGGAAGCCTTTTTGCCCTAAAGGGCGTCCGTGACACAATCGTTACTGCAATACTTAATCCTTTCGTATCGTTTCGCATCCTTACAGTTCCTTTTGGGGGTGACTGTGTACCGCTTTGAAGCGTTTAAATCATACTCTTCGTGTCATGTAACACCGGACGTTGGACTGTTTTTCCCGGAGCAAAACAAATGGGTCCTTACATGTGTGTCTGGTATCGTGGCACATTAATCATGAACATGGGTGAGAAATGGAAGACCGGACCATGAGAAGTGTCTACAAAGACGATTGATAATTCAAAGCCAAAGCTGTCCTGTAAACTGAAAGCTTAAGAAACGTACGGTAGAAGAATAGATGATATTTAGCTTAGGGATTGAAATTGAAAATCCATGGCTTGTACAGTTTTACAATCAATGAGAGTTTGCAAAAAATTTTGTTTGTTTGTTTTTAACGAAATAAAAACAAAATATTTACGTACAAGCTGCTAACGAAACAATCAGAACTACCTCGCCATTGTTTATTATTGGAAGCTTTAGTCAATTTTCAGCATCCCCTTAAGGCTCGTCAGATCCACCAGCGTCCAATCACAACACACGATGGAATTACACCGTTGTTAAAACACTCGAACACGACTGTTCCTTCATCAGATGGCAATATATTGAACAGTTGTGTGAAGTATCGCGTCCCCATTGAGTTGGTTTATTTATTTTCCCACACAGTAAACTTTCCAGGAATCCTTCACACAATTCGTATCGTTTCGGGTATGTTTATTATTCTCTGTAAATTCTCAGATATTGTTCCATTGCAGTGGCTGTGCAATGAAAATTCAGTACGCTGCTGTGTGGCAGATTGAATTGGCATCCTGCATTTCTGAATGTTGTCGTTCCACGGTTATCCAACAAACACCGTGAATTGCGCCGACCGCTTTGTACTTCATGGTCGTTACTTGTTCGATCAACGTGTTGAAGGGAAATTTTCGGCGATGATTATTTATCAAAAATCCATTGTGAACATTTTGTTGGCGGTTCAAGCAGGAGGAAATGATGGTTCGGTTGCTGTTAATAACGACCACATAGTGGCAGATTGAGAGAATGAATAATTCAATCGCAATTTGTTCGTAATGTGTGATGAAATATTTCCGACAGCGGGGAATGATCGGAACGTTCTTTATAAGCGTTGGCGACTGGTGCTTCAACGTTAAATTTGTGCTTCAACGTGAGTTTTTGAAACTGGATCTAATAAATGATTAATTCGTATGATGAGCTGGAAGATAAACATATCGTAAAGTAATCAGCTTATTTATCAATCAAACTAATGCTTGTCAATCCATTTGCGGAAGTGTAATTTAAATTTGAAAATAGCACAGATTTTGCAGAACAGAGATAGAGTTCTGCAAACCCATCGGATGATATTGAAACATACAGTTCGACACCTTGAAATAATAGCTAACCGCAAACAGAAGTATCAAACCTCAAGACTACGAGCGTTGAGGATTTCATCAGAACTCAAAATCACTCCCAATCTCACAAGTGATTTTAAGTGATTTGACGCCTAATATCAATTCACCGTGTAAGCATGAGTAAATTGAAATGAATCTGAGGTTTAATTCTTGAGTATTCTTGTGCTACCACCAAACGCGAAAAGTGTTACTTACATTCTACATTGCTGAAGTGTCGATGCTTCAATAAAATGTTTAATATACTGTTGACACATGTTAAGACTTCACCTGATGAAAAGCAGAAACATCATGGGCGCCGTGGTAGTTATAAAGACAAAAAATTTGGAGAACATCTCGAAGGGCAACGAATATTTTCAATTGGCTACACTTTTGAAGGTCCGTAGTGACTAAGGATGTCTCAACGCAAGTGGCCCCGCGGCTTAACACTTCATAAAATATTGCTCAAATAGAATTTAGAATACACTACAATCCACATAGAATAGAGATCCCACTGTGCTTCTGTGATTTTCTCAGAAGTTCGTTTCTGTGAAGAAAAACGGCTCAAGGTTTTGCCGGGCTTCTATCGAAAAAAGAAGCCACAAATATACCTTTATCGTTTTTTTATAAAAAGAGACCTTCAGTGCGCCTTTCACTCTTATTTATCAGGTTTTCGCACTGCCATTTTGTCGACTTTTGTCACAATATTCCGTCTGGGACTCATGCATGACGAGCGCTTAATCCCAACTTGCTATAAAGTTTGGTTTTATAAAATTCTGTCATTATCACGCATACAACAACGCGTTGTTATTTACAATACTATTTGAAGGTTTCGTTACCTCTTTCTCGAAACATGCGTATTTAATGAGAAATATTCTTGATAGGAAATACGCAATAATTTATTACAAAGCAAAATGTTCCAAAACAAAAGGAATAATGGATTTGGTCGATAAAAGAAGTTCAGGTAAAAATACATTTAAAACATCGATTATCCGCGGGCGGATTAACCGTGCACCGAAAATTGACAGCCGTTGACTGATGTCAGAATGGTTAAAATGATTTGTTGTGTCAAACGTTATATTTGAAATGTTTATATTTTACGTTCTTAACAAAAGTTTAACTGTCAAAACTTTAACTTAACCATCATTTTTTACATCAAAACTACCATCATCAAGACTACCACACAGAGAAAGCTATTTTATTATTGGATAACGCTCCGTCACATCCAACAGATTCAGTTTTGAACACAGATGACATGTTTTTGACCAAATTTCTGTCTTTCACCAAATGTAACCAAATGTAAAACAGTTTACATAAATGACTGTACGTTCCAGTATCTTAAATATGTTTCTGGAGCAGGACGAATAACTGTTGGATTTTTGGAGAAAAAAAAATTGTTTTAGATGCTTTATAAGCTTTATCTACCGCGTGGGATAAAGTTGAAGACATCATTTTGGTTCGATCATGGAGAAACAACCTTCCATCTATGGCAGTGATGTCAAACTCATTTTGGCTTGCGGGCCGGATTTCAAACAAAAATTATCTTGCGGGCCAAGACAAGCCAAAAGGGGAGAGAGAAATCGGAAGGAAATAAAATTCAACAGTTTATTGAACTTCAAGAAGATTCAAGAGCGCGTTACTTAAGTTTTAAAGAGTACATACACAACATATACAAATGTATTTTCAATTTTCCTAGCTAAACCTCACCCAAGCTCGATGCTCTCGTTCTTCCTTCGCGGGCCAGATTCAAAGACCTCGCGGGCCGGATCCGGCCCGCGGGCCGTATGTTTGACATGTCTGATCTATGGTATCGATGTTAGATACGGAAGAAGATGGGAAGAATGATACTGTTCCTCAGCATATATATGGCAATTACAATGAAATTACTTTAATAATAATAACTTTTAGAGTGAACCTAAACTTTGAAGATGCAGTTAACAGTGATTATCCTGTTTAAATAGTTGAACTTTCCCTGTAATAATTATTAAATTTCGAATGCGTACCTATACAAAATAAACGTATGTTTCTTTTCAACCCTTCTGTATTATAAACGTATAAGTGATATTGACATGTACATAAGTGATTATTAACCGTGGAAATCAATCCGGTCCCGAGCACCCCAGATAATCGACGTTCTACTATATCAAAAAAAAAAAAAATATTCCTTTACACACATAAATATTATGCAGAAAATTGAAAAGGGACACATTTAAATTGTATTTGCTTAATACACTAATAAAGCAGAGCAAAAATTCCATTTTTGTTTTAGCAGTCAAGACTGAAGAATAAATCCAATTTCAAATTCCAATCCAAGAGTAAACTTAACAGTGTAAACATTTAAAGTAATGTGAAATAAAACTAATACATAAGCGAAGGAACGAAGGAAGGCGATGAGGAATGACCTGCAGCATGCGTATTACTTAACCCCGATGCTGCTAGTTATAAACCATAGGGCCATATAGGAACTATAAACACATTCCCATTGACAGGCACGGTGCAACAACAACATACAACCGTATGTAGCTTGTATACGTAAGGAAGCAGACACAGTAGATTAATGTGCAAACATGCTGTCATGCTTTTGGCCGTAGCGGATGAGATGAAAAATGGGTGGATGGATATTTCATTTAATTAAATACCTGCCAGGCAACACTACCTCCGACGCAGTAATAGTCGAGACGGTTGTCTATTAGAGAATCACTCGTTCTCACCTCGTTCGTTGGCCTTTCTAGACACATTGTGTGTGTGTGTATTTTCTCCGGAAAATGTTACCAGTATTGTGCCGGATAACGCCCCTACTGTGATAAACACATTTCTTCCCAGAAGTTTTTGATCCTGAAACAAAGGGTTTAGTGCTGCAAGGCAGATGAGCTTACTCATGGACTCAGCAACCTTCCCAATGTTGTCAACCAAAAAGCGAATGCTACGTTGTCTTTCGCTTCTCGGTATCCAAGTGCGGATGTTTTGCAAATAAAGCTCGTTCATTGTTGCTGCTTGCTGAAGGGATAAGACAGTATGTCTAGTTGTTTGGGAAAAAATAACAAAATTCATTCAATAGCGGTTCGTGGAATCGCGCAATTTAACCAACTCATCCTAAATATAAACCGTACAAATTGATAGTAAATGAACCAGTAAAGCATGACAGGGCCTTGATGGTGAAGATATTCCTCTCCACAATTGAACACAGTTGAAGGCTGAACAGAAATTATAATTCAATTACATACACTGTGGCATATATTAAGCTACTTATACTTACTAGCTAGTACCAAATGGATAGTTATTTCAAGCCATTATAGCATTATAGCATATTATATCATTAATCTACTCTACGCAAAATTATGCTTCAGAAGAGCAATATTATTCATTATACATATTTTTTCTCTGTTCCTTTCGTCAGGTTGGCGCTTCCTTTGCCTTTCCATGCTGTTTGTCGCGACCGCCATGCTGTGCAAGGAGCAGGGCATCACCATAACGGGCGTATGTGCAATCTACGAAATCTTCGTCGCCCAAAAGGTACGTACAAGTTTGACCGAAGGACACATACTTTCTTAAAATACCACCACCTCCCATCGGTAAACCCATTCTACAAACTTCTCGCTCTCCAGCACGATCTAGAAATAGTTCGCTCGCCACATTCTGACCCCGAATATTTTAGATCAAGCTTAAAAAAGCTTCTTTGAAAGGAAAGTAAATGCTTGAATGAAGTGTTTCGGGAAAAATTGCTTACAAATTTTCTATTTCTATGGTTCAAAGAACTTGTTTAGATTCGGTTAAAAAAAATGAAAATCAATTCTACGTATTTTATTTTAGAATATGTTTGCTTTTTTTTAAACAACGTTAGAAAATTCCATATACTCGTCTCATATGCGAACGGTTATCAGATGATGATTTCGCACGATCTTCTCGCCCGTTTTGTTCGCTTCATGCTCCGTTCGATTACATTCTTCTGATTCCTGTACCACACCGGTAGAATCAACAATAACGGAACAATTTCAACAATTTGGGTCAATTTTCCGCGTACATAATCTCACCACCGCCACACCATAAAGGCATTGACCGAATTTGAACCGTGCACACACACACACACATCTCCGGATCATATGGTGAAAAAATAGAAAAATATTTTCATTTCTCCAGCCCTATGATATGATGCCGAAGTAGGAAATTGTGATGTTATTTTTTTTCCAGATCGTCTTTTTTTTAACCTACGTGTGGTTAAGTTACCTTTTTCCAGTTCCGAAAGGGGCATTTGGGTTAAAATGATACTTTAGTCACGAAAATCGGTGGTTTCCAAGCTGATGGAAAATAAAAAGTTATTTCGATGGAATGTTATTTACGCATTTTCCATATGAGAAGTGAAAATTCACTCTTTCGAGTGAACAGTAAAGTTTGTTTTGAGGGTTCTAAAAATAAGCAAATATTTTGAACGCCTAAAGGTATGCAAAAACGAAACATAAGCGGGTTAGTTGGACATGAAATTTTTGTTGTGAAATGGGAAGGTATGCAATGTATTGTTATTAAAATGTTCCACATATTCACCGAGAGATGTTTAACGTTTTGTAAAGCATAATATTATTGAATTTTTTTAATTCAATTTAAAACACAATACCATAAGGCTACCTCTAACGTAAATTCATACGGCGTGTACATTTCTGATCAAAAACATCCTGTTTTGGTTTGCTTCGTCTTCAAATTGCGGTAGTAAAAGCATTTTGCCAGCAGGCAACGAATCCACTTTGAAAATTTTCGACGAAAGCGAAGTGCATTAGCGTACAGCGAACTGGTAAAAGCACTCGCTTTCAAGCGATTCCCAAACCCGACCGGCCATATTCAGCACCTTTTTTCCAAAAAAAAAGGGGGGTTTATCCTGCACCCTAAGTTCAGCTGGTTCAGCTGTGCAAATCCCTCGGTAGATTATTTCTTGCCACCGTCAAGTGCATCCTTTCATCGTGTAGCTTTCGTTTGAGCGGAACGTTGTCACGATATGCCGTGGTGTGTGTGTGTGTTTTTTTTGTTTCGTTTGCTCTCCATCACTATCCAATCCGGGTTTAGGTTTGGTTTGAAGTGGCTGCGAAAGGAGTCGGTGGGAATCCCTTGGAACGGGAGCAAACATTATGTTGTTGCCACGGATGAACATCATGCGGCATCATTTGTAGTGCGCGTAATGGGAAACACCGAATGGTGTGTGTTTGTGTCCTACTTTTCTCGCCCAGAGCGTACCCGGGAGCGAAAGACCGCATGAGGCATATGTAGATATACCTTCGAGTAGCCACGGTATGATGCGATTGCAGACGCCCTTTCGACCAGATATGCCATTTTTTCCTTTTTTTTTGGAATCCATTTCACACTCCACGAAATTGGCTTTGTGGGGATGAGCGGGTGATTGTGGGTTGAGGTATGAAAAAGGGTTTTGTTTTGATGGAAGTATGTATTAGTGTGTGTGTTGAAAAAAACCATGAAACACTGTTTTCGTATCTCATCGAAACAGCTGGAAAGATTTCGCTTTAGCATTTGAGCTTTGCTTTACACCGTTGCAGCACAAACTGTCTTTCTCCCTCCTAGAATGGTGGTATCCAACGTCCTGATGGTACGGAAGTATTGCAACGCAAAGTCTTTTGCATATGCTCTCATCGATAGTGTGTAGCATGCTTATGATGCACTATTGCAAATTATTTGCTTTATGGGTGACTGATGCCAAGCCAAATACATGGCTTCAAATGCATTGGATCAACAACGCTAAACCCCTTTTGATGATTGCGTAAAGAAGCAAAAAATAAGGTCAAATATTGCTCTGCATGTGTCAACCAACCGAAAAGTGTCCAATCAAACTCAATCATAATGGGTTTTGGTTCAATTTTCAGAACTGTTTGATTACAATTTACACAATCCTTTTATCTGGCGCACGCAGCCAAACAACAAACATCAGTTTAGAGTCTCGTACTTTGAGGTCGTGCTTTGTTTGCTATCAAGTTATTTATATTAATACTGAGAAATCGGTTGCAAATGTGATTCGCATCAAATCGGCATAGATTGCAATATTTTTGCTTCTTAGAACACAACATTTCGAGAGTGAAATATAAAACAAAGTTTACATTTTCAACTACAAAATTCCACTGAAACAGTTATATCTCCATCAACATACCCATCCACACAGATTAATTCATCTCAATAAAAGCCCCCTACACAAAACACGGTTGATGCAAAGCTATGTAGTTAGCATTGCATTAAAATGCAATGTTGAAAAGTCAAACGGAATGTTTTTACTCGTGATTTGTCATGCACGAGAAGACACGTAAAGTTCATTATTTCTGCTCTGGCCGGTCAACTGACCCAACCCAAGACCGGCAGAACAGATTCAGACATATCAGTATGAAAGGTGACAGATCCGGGTTCTTCAGTTCGTAGTACGAATCATGTTTTCTACCATTCCGAACACGATCAAATAAATGGATGCATTTTTCTGTGTCTGAAACCCCTCCGACCGTCGTGTGCCTTCGCCTTCGTTTCGATCGGTGTTGTTGGAAGAAATGGTTGGTTTCGGATTAAAATTCCACGTGCAATCTTCTTCAATATGACGAGATGGCGCACATCAGCCGTAACAAAGCCGAACAGCAAATGCTTCGATCGTAATGAAATATCGATGTATTCATAATTCAATTCATCTTCCTGTACGCAAAATGCAACGTCACAGAGCGCCCGTCCAAGTGCCCGGCACTCGAGTTTTATTGGCTTATTGTGGCATGGCAAACAGGGGAAGGTGTCCTGTGGCACAAAAGCATCTCAGGACAGGATCACGGGACACATCCTCTTTCAGTTCGACAACACTCTCCCCCTCACTAGACCGTCCTGAAAGCTGGAAGTCGTTTGTTCCATTCTTGTGAGGTGGCGATGATGTTGCTCCTAATGCAAAACGACACCAGGTTGTGATTTATTTCATCCTGTAGCTCGTTTCGTTTTGCACATTGTCTGACACATTTGCTTAATCTACGACAACTCGAATGTGCTCGGCGTGCGTTTGGACATTGGGTTTGGATCGAAAATTAAATGAAGACGAAAAGCGCAAAATGTAGTCCGGGCAAGTGTCCCCTGCGGATCGGCTATGTTCATTGTGTTCGGCTGATGAATCACTACTCAACTCACGAGTGCTCGAGTTGCAGTGCAATAAGACACGGAAGCATCCGGACCACAACCTTCCTTGTAGATGCTGCAAAGACATTGACGAGGAGAAACCTCAACAAGACTTATCACTATCATTCCGACTATTTCTTTCCGCCATTTTTTTGTTGTTGTGTGCTCCCTTTTGAATACAAAAAGCTCTAGCCTTGCGTGCTCAGTTAGCAGAGGAAGTTTTTGGGGTTGTATTTCAAATTTTTATCCCTTCACTCTTTACTCTGCCGGAGATGCATCCTCCATACACCAGGTAATGGCAAACCGTCGGACGGAAGTGTTAGTCAACTGTCAACACGGGTCGACAGGACGTGACGACACGGACGACAAAAAAGCTGACGACATGTGCAAAGTTCTTCCATCATTTCGATACTTACCATCCTTTTTTGGCTTGAGGATGATGGGTTGATGGAACCAGCAGCACGCTTCCACGGGGGGTGCAGGTGAAACCTCGGTTCTCATCGTCTTGTCAGACAAGCTTTCAGCGTAGACGATTGTTGCGAGTTCTTTCTTTTTTTCCTTTATTTTTTTGTTGTTGCCCGCAGCATTGTAAAGCTCTTGAGCAAAGGAAGAAATATGTCTGACATGATGGGAAGTTTTTTACTCACCAGTTTCCTCAGTACACTTGCCTGCCGGCCCTTAGTCGGTACAACCGTTGCAATACATTACAGCTTTTGTGTGTGTGTGCGTGTGGGAGGGGGAAATAAAACACATAACAATGCTCCAGACGGGTCAAACCACTTGACGATAGGATTTTACAAGCATTCTTTAGATGAAAATTTGTTTTAGGATTTCTGCTTCCATCCACTTAATTTCATTTTAGTTCTAAGATGGATTTATGGCATATTTTTCAAGCTTTTTTTTTTTGTTTTGCTTGTAAGCAGTTTTTACCAATAATGCCATTCACAACCGAGCGGCTCAAATTTTAATGTCATTTGTTTATTTTTTGCCACCCATTGGGCAGCAAACAATGCGCCATGGGTCGTTCTATATAATTAAGGAAAAAAATCAATCAAATGTCTTCAATAATTAATTTTGTTTTTCATATAAAAATTTGTTTATCATATCTATGTGCTTATGTAAACGAAATTAGGTCGGCAAAATTATACACACAATATTTGTATATTTTTATTGATTTACAATTACATGCTTTTTACTTTATTTTTTATATAAAAATACTACAATTTTTTTACGTTTTGAAAATATATGAAACATTGCAGTTCCGTGGTAGGACCTGCTAAAAAATGATTTTGTTTTGACATTTTTAAACCAGCTGGTCAAAACTGTTATACGGAAAATATTCTACAACTAAGACTATTCTAAGAAAATATTCTAAATAAAGACTACAAGAGGATGAGTAAAACACATCATTTCATTTGTCAAACTGCTCTACCACCTTTGTTACTCATTTCCGCTCGATATTTGCTAGTTACAATCCCACAAGATGCGCAAAATATTGACGCCTTATAACTTGTATGACGCAAAAACACAAAAAATACGGTAAAGAATATTTTTTTAATTCAACCAATCATCATATGCAGGAAACGTAGTATTTTTTTAAACTTTATTTATGTTAAATCTTTACAGTAATTTCCTTCAATCAAAGTAAACAAAAAATAAACACCAACACTGCACGGTGTTGCGTCTTCGCAACAGACACCTTTCTTTCCACGACTTTCCCAATTGACACGACACAGTTTCTTCTAACACTCTTTATTTGTCACAAGTGTAACGAGGGGTTAAAAAAATCACTGTGTTTCTGCGCGTTCTGATCGAAAAAAGTGCGTATCACGCTTCGACGCACACTTTTATCCCCCTAGCGCCGGTCGTTAACCCCTCTCGCCGGTCGTCGCTCCAACGCAGTTTCGGGTTCCTTCGGGATCCTTTATGCGCGCTTACCGCCCTCTATGGATAAACAGCGCAAGCTCTGTTGTTGTCCTCTATCCATCTCGGTCGGACTGTTTACATTCGTTAACAGCACGGTTTATATAATTTTCAGTAAAACATAAACACAAAGTGCAATTCTTCCACACTTATTATCTTCTCTGTCGAATGTTTCACTCCCTGGTGGTTACCAAATTAGGTTTGGTGAGCATCACGCACCACCAGCAACGTGTGCGAACAAGTGGATCGTTTACAGTCACTGATCATTTCACCAGGAATGTAATAAGTGACTAGCGACACGTCCGCGTACCACTAGTCACGAGTCCAATTCCAGCTACCCACCGGATCCACCGGTACCAGGGTAAAGTTTCGTGCATTTTTCCGAATCGTTCGCCCTATATCAACTCGTTCCGGCGTAACAGTACAAAGCTCGCCGCGACTAACTGTCACATACCAATTACGAACAATGCGCTCGATGATGAATTGATGTGACGCAAAACCGTACCGGAAAACGGAAAAGTGGTCGGTAAGTGTGGTTTCCTGCACTCGAATAGTGAGGACTAAAACTGGTGATAAAAAACATGTATGGCATTTTCGCATCACAGGGGTGGCCCGGTGTATGTGTATTTTTGTTGGGTAGTGTTGTGACTAGTGTTGGAAATGTTCCGAAATAAAAGGATCGAATGAGAATTTGATTTTCTTTTTTTGTTGAAAAAATATCGAATCGATAACCTAGGGTTTTAAAGATTTTTTTTTGTAATCATTTATTTATATACCTTTTTTGTGTATTGATTTTTTTTTACTTGTTTATTTATTTGTTTACTTATATATTTGTATATTTATTAAGTTATTAACTTATTTTTTTATATTTATTTATTTATTTTCTAATTTTTTTTATATTTTGTGTCATACAAATGTTATACGCCCAAGTGTTAATATTTATATGTTTCAACTACTCATCATTTTACATAGCAAATTAGTTACACTCGCAGTGCGAAACACTCCAATTTATTGTTCTTGATTTAAACTGTGATGAATCATCAAATACGAAACAACATACAATTTTATTTGAATTTTATATAGTATAACTGTGAAACTGTGAAAGTTTACTGTGAAACTGTTATACTGTTATACAGTATAACAGTTTCACAGTAGAAGGCGGCTAAGCATCGGAAGGTCGAACAGATCGAAAATGGGAGAGCGATCGAGTCACGAAGATTGAAAAATCGAAACATCGCGAAAAGGCGAAGAAACTGAAGATGATTCTGATGTGATGAGGTGTTATTATCAAAACACTAGTAAATCAAACATAAAATTGACAGTGATGGATCGAAACAATACAAAGGAACGACATTTTCAAAAGCAACGATTCAAACTGTCAAAGAGGATCGAAATTTCTAACCGGTTCAAACCGAGCCGAAAGTAACTGATCGTACCTTCAAAGGATCGGCTGTTTGAAACCGGCTTGAAACAATAAATAAAAATTAAACTAAAAACTATGGATTGAACCTGTATAAGTAACGGATCTATGAATCTAACTTAAACTAAACCGAAAACAAGAATCGGAGCGGAACGATCCAAACACAGTATCGAAACTTTTTTATTCAGGTTCGGATCGAATCGTCCGTCTCTAGTTTCGATGAAGAGTGTGCGTGTTTTAAATTAAAAAAAAATCCCTGGAACCTAGAACAATTCTCTTGAGGAAAGGATCATGGTAGGAAATAGTAACATAAATCAATTCTAAACCAACGAGCTTGACGTGGTGCGCTCGTGGCGTGGAAATGTTTTCCCAAACTGTGTGCTCCCTTATACGCAACTCCAACCAGGGAACCTCGTGGTCATTTCGAAGACAGTTGCACTCAAAACAGGCAATACGCGCTTCTACAGTAAACCAACGCACGGAAGCAGTTTTCGTTATGTGACAAATTTCAATTAAACTACATTCAAAGCAAACATTCGCGTTGAATGTTGCGCAGGTTGTCTACCGGTGGGTAGGAATCGTAGTACCCACAACCCGGAGCTAGAGAAACTCGCAAAAAGCACAAATCTTCTCGTACGGTTCATTCACCACCACACCTTGCCCCGAGATGACGCTGACTGATGTGTAGTTCATCCATTTTGTTTCAGTGATAGGTCATACACGCTAGCATGCGTAAAAGACCATCGGTGTAGGTTGAAATATCGCTTTCAAACAATATTATAAATCGCTTCCCGTACGCTCTAACCCCTTTTTCGCACATGAAAAGTGGGTACACACACG
>CM028118.1:22406884-22422554 GCA_016170025.1 Anopheles vaneedeni | reverse complement strand
ACCTTGCCCCGAGATGACGCTGACTGATGTGTAGTTCATCCATTTTGTTTCAGTGATAGGTCATACACGCTAGCATGCGTAAAAGACCATCGGTGTAGGTTGAAATATCGCTTTCAAACAATATTATAAATCGCTTCCCGTACGCTCTAACCCCTTTTTCGCACATGAAAAGTGGGTACACACACGATCGAATGGAAGCTCTTCCAAACGTGTCGAGTGTCGTTTTCCCGGACATTTCCGTATGCTTTCCGCTGTGCGTACGTACTATGTGTGTTTTGTTTGGTTTATTTTGCGACCCTTGTGCTTGTGTTTTTGGTCCCAACAAGCAACCAGTCGCATCCAGTCGTCCGTTGACTGTATGTTTGCTTAGTTTGAAAGGAACTTCCTCGCCAGGAAACTTCCACATTCCGAAAATTCCGTTGCACACTTCCAACGCACCCAACTTGTCCCACCGGTGTGAGTGAAGGCTGCGTTTCGGGAAGCTGCGTTTGTGAAATTCAAGAGCATTTCATCTTTTACCCCTTTTTCCAAAGTAAAGAAGAAGAAGTACAGGGAGGTTGGAGTAAAGGTGGTGTAAAGAAAGTGTATGCCAGTTTCCGGGTATCCGGGGAGGTAACGGACGTCCCCGAATGCTACGAGTAAGCGCAATGATTGAGTGACAAACGGAAAAGCAAACATCGGCACATCGTTCGATAAATAGGATGAGGCGAAGAAGATGACCGGGTCGGTGCCGAATATGGCGGAAAAGAGCGGCAGGAACAGACGGAATTTATGGTAATGGGTTTAGGAGTACCGAAGGGGGGAGGTGTTGGTTGGGTGGGTTGATGGGCGTGGGTAGTTCGTGACGCGCAAACGAACTCGGTTTTTGGTTGTCGAGTGGATGTTTTTGCTTGTACCTTTGTCGCTCTTTTGGTCGTATCCTACCGAAACCGGCAGACGGTCATTATTAGGAGTGAAAATGTATTCCCAGCAGTGTGCCGTGTGTCGATGGGTCTTACAGCTCCCCGGGTGGGGTTTTGTTTTTATTGTTAAGCTAACTGACGAAAATTTCTCACCACCAAAAACAGCGCTTTCAGTACGGTTTTGTTGGAAAGGATCGATAAAGCTCATTTACGAAGTTACTTTAAAGGTAATATGGTGTATTTGTTGGTAAAATATGTTTTGAATCTATTTTTCTTCCTTGGACATTAATACTTCAGATCACACAATTAGTATTCGCTCTCTGTATTGTAGTAAAAAAGTAAAATGTTATGTAACGAAAGTTGCATTAATTCCAACATAAATTCAGTTCATCGTATCGTGCTCATAAATAATCTAGAAACGATATTAATCACATTACGTTTTTTTCTGATTAATTCGTCATCAAACGTCAAGTATGAGGTAACATTTCCCAAAATAAATCTTAATCTATCTGCATGTTGCTGCCTCGAAAGCGGAAGAGTGGCTTACCTAGTGGTCCATTTCGATTGAGGCATTTGCATGAAAGTTTAATGAAAGTTCATGTACGCCCACGGGTCATTTGTCGTTTTGGTGTACGCTTTTGGAATGTTACTACCAGCTCGCTTGACTACATTATACCCGTGCGCTCGATCACTTTTCCATTGGAATGAAGAAAAAACTCTCACACACACACACACAGCCGGTCACAATATCGACCACCGGAAATGGTAGATGTTATGCCGAATGCATACACTGTTTTTTTATGGCTCCCGAGCACGATTAATTTTCCCCTTTCGGGGCGTATTTAATGATCGTACGGGGTACGGTACGCCGTGGGACTTCGTTACAGATTCATGTTTGAACGAATTCTAAGTAGTGAAACATTCTTTATGCAACGGCAAGGTTCGGTTCGGTATACATCGCTGGAAAATAAATGAATTCCAACCATCAAAAATCGACACCAATTACTATGATTTTCTTTAGGGTTTACTAATCGAACATTGGTTCTTTAAGTCAATCCAACGAAGATTCATTGTAGGTCGGCAGAAATATGTAAAGAACAAGGATTCTAAAAAATATTCTCCATTAGGAACACTTTACTTGTAAGAAACACAATGTTCCTTCTCGATACCACTGCATTGTTCATGCGCAAATGATTTTTGTTTGTTTGTAATATTCTTATGTACTTTATACCCAGTGGCGTATGAATTATCTTCAATGTCCATTATTTATGTCTAAGAGTTGTTAAAATTAAAGATACTTTTTATTTTAATTAATCGCTTTAAGATATTTGTTTTACTAATTATAATTTAATTAGACGCTGCCCTAACATTTGTCGTACGACAAAACATGAATGACAAGTTTGTGCGAGATCTGACGTTCAATTTCCACACGGCAGAGCCAGGTTTGAAATCCCATCCGAACCGTGTACTCTCGTAGCAGGGACTGACTCTCCAGCTATGTGGCAAAAATAAGTCTATTGTGCCAAAAATGGCCGGCATCCTTAAGCCAAAAAGAAAGAGGGAGAGTAAGGTGTGTGAGAATATCAATATGGTAATTAGTTTTAATAAATGGGAAATGACTTAAAGCTGTTTTAAAATGTTTATTATTTAAAATCTCTGGTCCTGGTCTATGCCGAATGAAATATTTTCCCTTAATTTACTATTTAATTAATAAACTTACTGAAAGTGTAATTTATTGCTCTAAATTAACCCTTAATCTACCCAATAATTTAAAGATCAGTAATGTTTAATTTGCCCAAATTTTTCTCACTGTGTGTTTTACGAAATACATTGAAAAATACAAATTAATATGTATTATAACGAATGTTTAGCTTTGCTTGACGGTTTTTCCTAGACAGTTTTTCCGTCATACAGCATGTTTGTTCTTATCGTTTTTGTCGTATACGTCAGATTCTAGAGCTGTACCTCAGCGTTCGGCTTAAATTTAATTTAAATTAAAAAAAAATAGTTCAGATTGTAGCAAGTACATTCTTTTTCAAATCCATTTATTAAACGCAAAATGTTTATATAAAATAAGGAAAATAAAAAGGTTCTACAATATTAATAAATTACATGTTTATGTAAACAATTTGTTGAGTTATTAAAATTGCCCGTTGTTAAAATATAAACGTTGACTTTATATGAAAAACTTTCCACGGCAGTTGCTCTACTCCTACGTTGTGAGAATAAAGACAAGAAGTTACACCAACGTGCTCAATATATGAAAAGTCAATATACTTTGCCAAAACTGCAACTTACACTTGTACCACTGCTACACAAAACCTTGTTAGCAGCAAACATGCAACTAAGTGCACATTAATTAATTGACAAATAGATTAAAAATTTCATAACCCACCCTAACGACGACGACACATTCGTTATGACAGCAGATGCAACCGTTTCCAACATTTCATAATGTCTCATCAACTTACAGGAAACCATATACGTATGAACGGTGTCATTGGCAAGCAGTTTGCCGTGGTAACTGACGAGGGAAAAGCCCATTCTCTACCCATCCATGTGTTGATAATTTGCAATCAAGAACACGCCCTCTGCAACTGTTGCAGCTCGCTGACGATGTAGCCGATGTACGAAAAAGTGCCTCAAGTGTTCATTACTGCTGGTTTACCGTGACGCAAACGAGCAAGATGCACGGTTCAATCCATATTAAATAAAGTAAACCGTTTCGAAGGATCTTGTTTAAGATCGTGTGTTTTGGTGGTTTTTGGGATTAAGTTTTGTCATCTGAAATATTTCACACCCCACTTATACTTCTTGTTAGCGATGTAAAAGTATGTAAAACCTTTAAATACTATTCGTCCAACAAATTAGCAACGAAAGATTATGTTGCTTCCCTTCGCTTAATTGAATGCTTTTGCGTATTCTAAAACATTCAAAGAACACACCAAAAACTTTGCTTTTAGCAGTTTTAATTACCAATTCTTCTTCCAATAGTTAGAGCTGTGTGGTCACCGCTAGTTCACTCATGCAAGAAGACATGCTTCAGCAGTAAACACATGTTTAGTGGTTCACTTAAACTCGCTACCTTCCTTCCACTTCATACGAGTTCTTCCAATCTCGCGCATCCATCCTTTTCTTGTTCATGCGCGTGTAATTTTCCTGCTGTGATAATAAATTTATAATGACATTCGAGAGACTAGAACTCGGAAACACTCTCCCAGACAACGACTTGAAACCTCGAACACGGTCGAACGTCAGGTGAAATGTTGTTTCGGGAGGATATTTTTAACCGCTCGTTACGCGTCCGATCTTCTTACCATTCGTTGGCGCGAAAAGCATTGAGATGCCACAAGCTCCACTCGAAGGTGTTGTGCGGTAAGCGTGAAAAGCACGGCAAAATACCTTTTTCCATTTCCATGGCAAGGCACATGATCCGCTCATACGTTACACATTAGCGTTTATGTTACCGGTGCGAGATGATGTTATTAGCGGTGGCAATGGTTTACGTTTTGATGGGCGACAAGAGAGTGCAGGTAGCATGGCAGTGGGAAAAAAGGTTTTGCCCATTTGCTCCACAAACGCGTTCCTCCCCCACCGAAAGTAACGCCACTCCCCCCTTCAGCGTCGGTAGCACGACGATAACGGCGCCCCGAATGGAAACATGTCGTGCCAAAATGATGATGGTGGAACGACATTTTAAGCGACGATCTCCTAATGGCGTACGAGCGCCAAGGGAACAGGTTTGTTACCCTGGCCATTTCGAACCGTAGGATACATGCTCCACTGATATGATGCTGTGTACGAAATCCTCATTTTATTTCGTTTTTCGCTTGATTTTTTTTCTTAACTTTCACTAAACAAATATTATTCTCTTTCTACTTGCAGGTCAGTTTGGATGCTCTTGAAGAAAAAATACGAATATAAATGAAAATGTCTCTGGGTAATGTGAGTTTATTTTGTCGAATTATTCCATCAAAAATCTGTTGAATATCAATAGCAAAAATAGTGTTTAATTCAAATTCAATGCATTGGATTTCTACTGTGTCCTGTACCAGAGGTCGGCAAACAACGGGAGCTCTTTTACTTATTCATTATGGCTCTTTGTTGAAATTAATCCACCTTATGTCATCTTACCGGGGCGGACCGGTGGTGCATGTGATAAACGGCGCCAGTCCACACGGCCGGACCGGGTTCAAATCCCATCCGGACCGTCCCCCCGTAGCATGGACTGACTATCCGGCTACGTGGTAAAAATAGGCCTAGTAAGCCAGTACTGGCCGGCATGACCTCAGAGGTCGTTAAGCCAAGAAGAGAAATTTTTTTTGTAATATTTAGTTTAGAAGAAAAAAATCTTTTTTTAATCGAAACCAAACCGGCCTTTTTATTTTTTTTTATATTTAAATAAGTTAAATATATTTAGTGAAATTTTTTGCATATAATGCACAATATGTGCTGATTTTATTTATGTTTTATGTTTATTATTATGTTTTATTTTACTTCTAACTTGAGGATATAATATTCGCACCTGCCTTAACGTTCTTGGCTCGCTAGCGATCGCTCGTGCTTGTGGTACATACCGTCTAGTTGTATTCTTGACATGGTTTTTGACTCTTTGGTCCAAGATGCTTGCCGACCACTGTCCTTTACTATAGAGGCAAATACTGATTATCAATCAATATTTAGAAATGACCAATTTGTTCTTTATATTCTTAACTGTTTTCCAAGAAATGTTCAATCTTTACAACAATATTCACACATATCAATTTCCCGATTCATTCTACGTTTTATCCTTTCCTCTTAAACTGTGAGGTATTACTTAATTGAACATTTTACTCGTTAACTATCCCGTAACATCCGTAATACACTCCAAATGAAGTAACAACTTTGTGGATCCCTCATGCCTCATGCCCACGATCCAGGGTTTCTCCGTAATCGCATCAAAAGATTCATTTCACCGAATTATGATCGTTTACGGGTGAGCGGCACACCCACGCATAGGAGCTTTGTAGCAAAGGCTTTAGCGGGCCCAAAATCCCGGGTCGCCTTCCTGGCCACGGTCACTGCGGTACCGATCGATACTCATTCGAGAAGATGAGATGGAAAGTAATTACATCAGACATTACATCCACCAAAAAAAAACTACCGTCCGTTGAATTTTCTTACCGTACCGGTAAAGATGCGGGCGAACATCCTTGGTACGTCGATTCGTGGAAAAAGGGTACCCATGTCTGGTCATTTCGGAAAGCAAATTCAGTTATGAACCATCGTTCCGGTACCGTGCTGGGTACCCAATTATGCGCTAAACATAGATCCTTAATACCGTATCCCGTTCGTTCGTTCGTTCGTTCTGCTACACTTCAGCAACTTGCCTTGAAAAGTGCTTTCCTCGGGATGATGTAATCTTAACATGGATCTTCGAGCTGGGAAATCGAGTACAGCTTGACGGGTCCGGGTACGATAAACGATGGCCAACGGCAGATGTGGAGATAGTTTCGCTAGTGTTAGTGGTTGCATCTGTCAAAAGTGAATGGATGCAATTCCCTTGCAGCGGGATTGCTCGAAGCGAAGCTCGACCCATAGTATGCCGGTTTGCTATCTGTCAGCCACTCATTTTTCATTGCATTTTCAAACATCCATCCGTAAGGCTCGGTACAGCAAACGGAGAAGTAACGTTCACAGTCGTGAGCTCTCTTGCCTACTGTTAGCTGCACGAGTTTCCCGTTTGCGGGTCAGCAGGTCTTTAAGCGCACCATACGAAAATCCTGGAATGCATCGAAGTACGATGGATGGGTTTATGTCAGTAGCATCAGCGTGTTAGGGTTTGGTTCCCCCGCTTGCCGCTATTTCTAGGTCGAATCTTCTCGACTTTGTTGCATCCTCGTTTCGCCTGCTGCTCCACAAAGTAACTCCACACTAATTTACCGTGTGCTGATGGTACGAACGAACAAATAAACTCTCGTCCCAAGCGTCGGGACGACGGGGCACTAAAGCAAGTTAAAATGCAACCATCGGGAAACGTCATACGCCGGCCGCTTCACAGGTAGCTCTGCCCAGGTTTTGCAACGAAAGCAAATGTTTGCACAACAATTACCGAAAACAGTTGAAATATTTAACCTCGCCCAGGACTTGCACCACCGCTTGCTACCGAAACGAGCACAACCACCACCTTCAAGGTGTACACGAGCTACCGTATGTTTGTCTTCTGGCGCGTAACGAACCGGTATGTAGCTTTTGAGGAAAGCTTGTGCAAATGCTAGACCCCGGAAGTCAAACACAGAGTGCAATATTGATTTATTTATAGTCAGACAAGGTGGTCTAAAAAACAGTACTCCGCCTCATAAGATTTGATGTTTGCTTAATCTTTTGCAGTGAAGTGGAGTGCAACTCTCGCAACAAATAACAACTATTTAAAATGTAAGATTTTTTTAAATTAATTAATTTGTTATGTAAATTAACATCTTAACTGCGAAAATTCTCGCTGACGAACATACTACTCGTAGGGAAAGATCGGGTGAGTTCTCGCTTCTGGAAAATAGATATTCCCTGGACTAACTACATACATTGCAACATAGTACCTTACGGCTATATCATAAATTCCAAAACCAACACACACACACAGGATGCCTGCACGGAAGGATTTCCGGAGAAGAGATGCACACACACACACACATCGCTATGCTAGTCGAAGTCCCGACTAGATGAAGAATATAGTGTTTTGTTATCCTCCCAAGGAAGTCTTTTATCTCTCGGTTGAAGTTTATGACTGAAGATAGTACCGGATTGTGCATTCGAGTTTTATTGCAAATTTATCCTTCTGTTTTTTTTTACTATTTATACTCTCCGCCTACAAGAGGGCAGTTTTGTGACGATACCGGGAGTCACAAAGTCTGGCTGGTAAAGAAATTACCGAAAAATTAAATCGAGAGTGAAACTGCTCTTCGAAAACCCAAGCAACGATGATGATGTCTTTTGTGTTGCACCGTTGCATATATGCAATCCGGTACGGTCATCATCATTTAGAGATGCGGTGGGATCGAAAAATAAACGACGATTCCCGTTTTTTGGTGAAGTAATCAAGTCCCCTCCCGGCGGGCGAAAAGAAGTCCATTGGACGGGAACTAATTTTTATTACGCAATTAAATGCGATGCTGCGTTTACGGAGTAGATGGATGAGACTGAAGTGTGGATTTTAGTGTTATTGGTGTTTTAAAACCCGAGAGATAGGGAACAGGATAACTCCCGTGCCACTTTTGCGGGTGAACCAGAAGTAATGTCACATGCTTTTCCAGCGCTTCAATATTTCCTGACCAGCACACCATTTGCTTCTCGGTTCGGTTGTAACCACCGGCACAAGGCCCCAGGAAAAAAGGGGTAGACATTTTGCATTTACTTCCACACCAAACCATTCTTGCATCCATTAATGGCGGACAGCAAGGGTGATATGAAGGCGTTGGTATGGTGTGGCCATTAGCAGCACCAAATTACAATGAATGTTTCGGTGCGCGTTTGTCGTCGTCCGATCGCTACAAAGTCTTCGTTGTGTTCGACGGACCTTCGTGTGTGTGTCTGTGTATGTTTGTGCGAGTGAATTGTATTAAGGGGTGGGGTTAAGATTCATCGTAATGGGAGATTTTTATCACCCATCCTAACTCTCGCCACTACCCCAAGGACGGTGCGCTGAATCACATCACATTGAACTGTAATCAAAAATTAAGACGCACTTTAGCCCGCTTGAGATAGCGCCGAAACGATCCCTGGCAATGGGTTTTCGGTGCTACTCTCATCGGACGGTCCCATTTACTTTAAAGTGTCCTAGCGAGGGGAATGGAAGGAGAATGATGTTGGGTTGGGTTTAAAATGAAATCGTCATTAGTTCACAGTACTCTACGGCTGGAGAAGCTTTTAAGCTGCTTTAGGGCTGTTAGTTAGTGGAAAGTATCGTGCCCGGGCATCGTTACTCCGTGGTTCATTAAAATCGTTCACAATCGTCGTTTCGAGATCATCGTCGTCTTTTTGTGGGGATGCGTATTTCCGTTTTGCGCCGTGTTTGCCCCCACCTTCAACGGGTGGATATTGGGACGAACTTTGCAAAATTATCTGATTTTAAAAATTGGTAAAAAAATATCAACAAGTTGCGTACATTTGCAAAACGAGATTTCGCTGCTGTATATAAAAGACATCACGCACTTCATTACTTTTCATTAATGTTATCAAGATAGTTCGACATCGTTTTGGGTATTTTTTTTTTGCGAATTTGGAATCAAAATAATACTAGAGCAACCTAGCGAAACGTTGGCAAAAAAAGCAAACATTTTGTTAAATATGTATCCCATAAACTGCACTAACGATTTGTTAAAAGTCTTATTTTATCTTTCTGGTTGCATACATTTGGGCGTTGTATAATAGCGTAGTATAAATGTAGACGCACTTCTGTAAAATAATGAAAATTACACTTTACTGTTTAATTTTAGTTTTAGATTTTATTTTTATTACAGTTTAACTGTTTGCTTTCATTTCAATTTTTTTTTCATCAGCTTTTTTCATTTGTTTCAATTTCAAAACACAGATCAATCTATAATTACTGGCATAATTCAGTTGATTAATTGCTCAGTCTGCATCAATTTCCGGTACCTTTAATCCCAGCAAACAATAAACCAAAAAGGATCTCCGTTTTACGTTGTTCTTCTTACCGTTTTATGTAAGCTTTTATTTTTTTCTCCTCTTCCCCAACACAAAAACCGCAACCATGTGAAAATTAATCTTCTGCCCCATTTTGGGACATTTTGGGGTTTTTTTGTACCACATCACGTTATCGAAAAAAAAATACACAACAACAGCTGGACGTAATGTATTTTGAAATTCTTTACACTTTGCTACGTGCAGGGTGGGTGCGTGAGAAAATGAAATTGGACAGCAAAGGGTCTTGAAATGAAATTTGTAATCTTCACATCACAACCGAAACTTGAACATTCATTTGAGTTGGGATAGGGAAAGGAACAATATGCCGCATACGCAACAACATCAACAAGAACCAAAAAAAAAGCAGGTGAAACATTTTTAAGCAAAACATTCACAACTTAGCCAAAAAGTGCCCAAAAATTCGTTCGTCCAACTCTTGGCAATGCCCTAATGCGGTAAGCGTCGGGAGGAGAAATCCTTTTTACATCCCTTTTTCACAATGTCGCGCTCTGTCGATGAATGGGTTTACCGCCGGAAAATCCATTATTATCCTTCCTTCTTAACCCACAATTCATTTCTCCAAACCTACGTTGCGTTGGTGTGTGTTTTTTGTGTTTTTTATTTCTTAAACTCGCGTCACTTTTGTCAACATCTTTTTCTCAGAAGTGAACCCGTTTTGTTTCTTTTCATTGCATCCATCCTTCGCTTTTTTGCGCTGAAAAAAGAAAAAAAAATACCGTGGAAAAGTAGAAACTTTTCTTTCTTAATGGTGGAAAATCAATTAATTTTCAAAGAGAAAAACTGATCCGTACAATCCACCCCGGTTTACCGTCCCTATTTTCCGATGGGTACGGTTTATTCCTGTCAGCTGTGGTCATTAACATTGGCAAAGCCGCCCTGGACGATATTCGGGAACGGACGAGTAATTAGTGCGACTTGCGTTTCCTGCACGCTTCTAGCGGAAGGTGAGAAAAATTAAACGCCTGCAAGGAAAATTGATTGTTTTCAGCGTGACCATTTGTGCTTTGGGTTTGGAAAAGTTTTGCTAAAAGCCCACGCTTGCAATGAATTTTTAAATACTAAAATCCGGAGAGATGTTTTTGTTTTAATGGTTTAACGGACAAGTAAAGAAAGCATAACAAAATTGATTTTATCCTTCACTAACACTCGAAAGACCATTTTCTGCTAAAAATTCTTTTGTGTGCTGATTTCAAAGTGTCGAATACGGTGGATTTTTTTTGCATTTCCTATCGCCACATTTCAATAACCGTTTTTTCTCCCAAAATGATCTCTTTCAATCGTCAATACTGAATAGCGCCACATGAATTTCTTCGTCACAAAGAGTTCCTGGCTCAAAATATGCTCCGAATTGAAATGTCCCGGCGCTCTTCTTAAATCGATTCAAACAAGCCGCCTTCTCGACTGTCCCAGCAGGAGGTTTTTACATTGACTTTGTTTCCATCTCTTCACTTTAAGCCTGAATCTTACCAACCGTAGCAAGAGCTTTCTTAGTCCTTTCGCCACAAAATCGATTGTTTCCGAACATCCGTTTGGTGGGTTGAAGAATACCTCAAATCGATTAACTGTAATTCACATGCTGTGCAAAAGCGATATGTGGGTGTTGCGCACGAAAGAAACTACGCCACAGCACGAACAGCCCAGCCACAGGCGAATAATAAATGAATATTATCCTGTTGTATGAACGCGATTTTCCTCCCGCGGACTTAACGGACTTGTAGCGAGCTAACGAGCCTTTGGGGAAAATGTTAGCTTTATCCATAAAGAAAACCCCTTTTGTTCCGTTGCATTAACCCTCAGCACAGTAGCAATCCAATCGCTTTTTTTTTTGGTTGTGCAAAAAGTTAAAGGACCAAAAAGGATTCGTGGGACCGAATTGGAGCGGATTTTGTTTTCGCTGAAGATGGATTTAAGGGAATATTTGTTGCGCGCTATCCTCCCTAGAAAATGGGCCCTTTCGTTTTTGGTAAGAGGGTTTTACTAGAAGAAGCTTCCGTTTTTTTGTATTCGAACCCGCTGGGAAGAAACGGATTAGTTCGGGTAAATATCGGCACAGAAAAATGGACGATCCTTTTTGCTGCGACAATGATGAATGGTTCGATCAGTACACTAAACCAAAAAAGGGTTGCACTAGAAAAATGTCATCCTTATGTCTGCTTTTTGTCAAGCAGTAATATATCTTCGAGATATTCACTCAGTCAATGATTTGTTTTATTCTAAAAAAATTGTACAAAACATTAAGCGACTCCATCGTTTGTAAAATTCTTTAAATAAAGTTTAAATAAAGCTCAAAGTGTTGTGATAGAAAAATGTCATCCTTATACCTTTTGTCTAGTAGTACCTAATATATCTTCGAGATATTCACTCACTCAATGATTTACTTTTTTTTGTTTTTTACTATCCTAAATTTGTACAAAGCATTAGGCATCTCCATTGTTTGTAAAATTCTTTAAATAAAGTTTAAATAAAACTCAAAGGGTTGCACTAGAATAATGTCATCGTTTTGACTACCTTTTGCTAGCAATAATATATCTTCGAGATATCCACTCAGTCAATGATTTGTTTTATACTACAAAAAAATTGTACAAAACATTAGGCGTCTCCATCGTTAATAAAATTCTTTAAATAAGGATTAAATAAAGCTCAAAGTGTTGCACTAGAAGAATGTCATCCTTATGTCTGCTTTTTGTCAAGCAGTAATATATCTTCAAGATATTCGCTCAGTCAATGATTTATTTTTTTGTTTTTTACTATCCTAAATTTTTACAAAGCATTAGGCGTCTCCATTGTTTGTAAAATTCTTTAAATAAAATAAATGTGTTAAATAAATATTGTTTCGGAAGGCGTTTCAACAAGATTATGCTGAGCAAAGCGGTCTATCTTTTCTTGGTGAACAAATTGAAAAAAGCTAAAATATAATCCTTGTAACCTTTGCAACCTAATTGGTTTTTTTTTACAATTTAAAAAATCCAATTTCCCGATCGACTTACCAGTCACATTAACAGCGAAGAAACTTGTTCATATTTTAAAATTGTACAAAAGACATTAGTTTTCATTGACGTCATCATCGTAATCCTTCCCAGTACCATGTCGTTCGGCTATTACCGGATGGATAAGAAACCATTCTTCATTTATCTTTGCCTCCTGCTGATTTACTTCACCGCACCTTTTAAATTGCTCTGTGCTCAGTAGATACGAACTTGCTTCAACTATTCCCTTCCTTTTTCCCGTTTTTTTTGCAACGATTAGCTTTGTTGCTTTTGCAGTCGAAGCTTAGCTAAACATTGCATTCGTTCCCAATCGATTCGTACCATTTTTCCACTTTCTTATCGTGTGGGCAACGAATCGCCATTTGAAGCATACAGCAGATGGATCTGCACGAGCGGGATCGTCCCTTCTGGGTGCAAACAATCCGATAAAGACGTCAATCGATGCGTCAAGTGCAGCTATAAATAATATCAGATTTATCACTGTCGGTTCAAATATCCGATTGCATCGCGTTGTGTGTGGGCTTGCACGGGAAAGCTATCCATNTACCTTTCCTCTCCGGCCTGCAAGCAACCAGGCGTGTAGTAGTAGGTGAAGGATATGAGCGGATGCAGCACAAGCGTCGTTTGCATTAGAAAGCAAGAGAATGTTTAATTTTTCCATCGCACCTGATACATACCCTTTCTGTGGGTAGGACCATTTACCACGAATGCATTCGGGTTTACGGTAGGACGTGATTTTATGCGAATGGTTTATGCTGCCGTTGATAGTGGTGCCTCGGTGATTGTGATATATGTGTGTACACGGCGAAAAACCTCGATCGTAACGAAAAACAATCGCAAAATGCTTTGTGCACCTGCGGTGTGTGAAAATAAGTAACGCCATACCATCCGACAAAACTATCGATCAGAGCGCACAAACCTCATCCTTACCGGCCTTCCCGGGGCACATATTTGCTTTATCGAATGTAGCGGAAACGTTCCACCATCCAGCTGCAAATGGTAAAACTTTTCACGAAAACAATCCCTATACCAGGCCGATGCTGTTGCAACTCAGCATGGGTGGAATAAATCCCCTTTCGGCGCACCGCATGCATTCACCGCGCGCTTCAGCACATAGGTGGACTTTTTCCACTGCAAACTATTTATGCTCGCGCTGGTAAAACCTACACCACTGCCACCACCACCACTATGCTTGGTTTTCTCCCTTGTTGCAATTTCGGTAAGCATAATCATCAGCAATCACCACAAGCACACCACCGAGAGAGGTGGATCTCTGTTTCCCGATGAAAATTCGCCCCATAATCGACACCATCATACCCTTGGCGCTGTGGTGAGAAAAGAAAAGTATATCGAAGTGTATACCCCCTCGAAAGCCACTGCCGTTTGTTCAAAGCGCATGCCACTGCACTAACGTTTACCAGTGAGGCTTAAAATTTGAAACAAACTCCCAGACCAAACAAAGCGAACTAACAAGCAAAAAAAAAAAAAGATCACAAGCGAATCAGCTCACAGGACCAGTTGCACATCGGGTGTTTGGCAGGACAAAAGGTCAAAAAAATTAAAAAAAATATTAGCAAAAAAAATGATTTATGGTACTGATATGAAACTTGTATAAATTCAGAATTTGATGGCTTTATCATATCTAATTTTAACGATCTTGTTTTGTAAAAAGAACAAGCTAAAAATCAAATGAAATATTCGAATATTTTTTTTTTATTCACAATGATTAAGTTACACATGTTTTGTAGCCATTTGCAATTTTATAGTTTGTGGGCAATTTTGTGAAATAAAATTTGATAAATAACATTAGAAAGGTTGTAAAGTAAAGTTTGCAAACAGAAAAACATAGAAGGAAATTTTTATGTATAACTCTTTGTTACACCAAATAAATGGTGTTTTGTTTTTTGCTCGGTCTGAACGGCCTCGTTACATCTCCTAAAGCATCTGTAATATATTTCTTATTGATAAGGTTAAAAAAACATAAACAATTATTTAATTAACGAAGGTCTTCAATTTTTTGTTTTGCAACAAGATCTCCTAACATTTTTTGTTATTAAAATGTTATATATTCTTGGTTAGAATTTATGCTAACACATTTTTTCCATTTTCTATCATTTGCTTAGCACACTGTGCGATTGGAAGGAAACGACTAACGGAATTGTGGCTTTTGAAGAGATTTTTTTATTTTGTTTCGAAATCCACTCATGACGGGACCCGCTCTGCTTTTGAGGATCATAATTTATGCCACACGGAAGTGCCACATTTAAAGGCAGACGAGTCGAAAAGAAGGTGTGATAATGCAGGTGCGATTTTACTGAAGGGATTATTAGACATCCTGATACGATACGATTCTGCTGTACTGGTAAATAAATGTTACGAGAAACATTTTGTTGGTTTTTAAATACAGAAAATACTGCCTAATGCTCACTTTTAGTAAATGGGGGCTAATTTATTACACTACATCAGATACACAGCATCATCACACGCTGTACAATGTGATGCAGCACGGCGTAAAACTGTTAAAGATGATCCTGAAGATTCTTCACATGGCTGCGATAAATCGTTTCCTTTCTTTCTAATGACTGCATGCGTCGCTATTTAGTCAACATCATTCCCACAGGGCGGGAAAGAGAAAGCGAGAGGGATAGAGGGAGAGCCAAAAAAAGGGAAGTCAAATTTACCCACCCATTCATCAGCTTCCCGGTAAACAACCGCAACGGGTCCATTTGCAAAAGCATAAACAGATAGTTTACGAGCCTTAAGTGAGCTCGTTTGCGCGCTGATGATAATGATGTCGGGGCGTGTAGTAAGCTCCCCATTGCCGGAAGCTGCCAGCTAATGTGTGCTTACGGTGGAGAGTTAAAAAGAAAAACTTTACCCCTGGTTGGGCAAAGAAACAAAAACAACCGACTTGCTTATATCTCCGAACGGGGTGTGAGGGGCAACATTCGGCAGTGCTTTAACGCGTCGTGAGCGCATTAAATAATCTGGTAAGATTATGGTACACCGTATGGATGCCATGTTGCGCGCGTGTGTGTGGAACGCAGGAAAGACAAATGCGCCACAATTCATTCACATCAT
>CM028118.1:22342061-22369506 GCA_016170025.1 Anopheles vaneedeni | reverse complement strand
AGCTTCAAGTACACGATCGATCTCTGGATAATGGAGAGACTGAGCGAATGATTTTGAAGTGATAAGAAATTTGCAGGGATCTTCGTCGACGTTTGATAACGTTGTAACGTTGATAATACGTTACCGTATCTTTTCTTTTCTTCTTTTCATTGCGACACTCTATTCTGTTTATTCTGCAATGGGAAAATCAAATATTACAAATTACAAATTGCTATATGTATTTATTGTTCAACGTGACTGTCTCTCAATCTGAAATAACCTCCTGGGAGTTAATTATAAATCAAATTCAAAGTGCGATTTAGAGCCAATTTATATATATTTAACTTTTTTTAAAAAATGCTTTGTTGCATGAAGTCAATATGATATTTTCATGCAGGATCATGATCGCATAAAATAAAATAAAATTATCCAATTCTTATAGTTTGCATTTTTTAGGAAGCAAAATAGCTGCTGATTTAATTACAGTGTTCTTAATTTAGTGGTGTTTACTGTTAACGGTAAAGTTTTGCAATAAAACCTTCAATAACATTCACTAAGCAAAGCTTAGTAGTGATTCAAACGTCTTGTTCGCATTGACGGATGCAAAAAAAAAAAATATAAACGTTTTTCTAGCGCAATAATCGGAACTCCCCTGCAAATAATCATACCAACTATAATAAAACAAATGCAAAAGAAAAAAAAACACGACACACGCTAAGAGGAAAGACGGAGGAAATGATCACTCGAAGTACGTGCGAACTGACTGTTTAAGCCGTACGATCGAGCGCTTAGATCAGATTCGGATGCTGTAAGCGCCTGTACTCGATGGACCAGAAAGAGAGAGAGAGAGAGAGAGAGAGCTTTACCGAACCGAGAGAAACCAAGAGAGCATCAAATACGTATGAGAAAATTCCATCACGAGATGAAGAGAGATGAAGCGAGACGGCATGCAATTGCTGAGATCCGAACCATAAGATCCGGAGCGAGGCAGGATTTAAAGCGATACCACTCGGACGGGTAGCCCGAATTGCAATTGTGATGTCGACGAGATAGCAGGCAGCGAACGAAAAATCCCATCCCATCTTCACGGGGGAACACGAGCTTTGGAGTCCGAACGTGCGCATTTTGGTGTGTGCGTGTGTGTATGTGTGTTTGTTTAATTTTTGTACGTGCGTGCGTCCGTGCGTGCCACTTCTGTACAGCGTGTTGTTGCGATCGCGTTTGCTGTTCGTGCGAGTGCGTTGTCAGAGCCTGTTGGTGTGAGTGACCTTTGACCTGCCTTCAAAGGAGCAAAGGAAAACATCGGCNCACCATGGCCCGGCGAAACCTGCCGATGGTGGCAGTGTGACGCCCGGTACGACGATGACGGTGACTTACCTTCGACATTCGCTTCGCATCGTTATTAGTCGTTCTTTTGCTTGTGCAAACCCCCCCCGTCCAATCGCGACGTTTGAGGCAGATTTCTTTTCCTTTCATTATTGCTGCAATCGCCATCGAACGTGTCGGAATGTGCAACTGGTGTCTGGCTTTGCGTCGTTTGCGTACGGTGCAAACAAAACAAACAACAAAAATCCGAACAATTTGCTTCCCATCCTTACGGACTCGAACTCATTGCTCGAACTCCTTCCCCGAGTAATGGGAATGATGGTTGAGTGGCTGTCTGCCACAGTGGTTTTGCTGCATGTAAATCTCAAGGTAAGCCCAAATTAAAAGGGAACGGCACGGTTTAAGTTACGCCTCGCAAAAGGATCGATTGAAGTGAACCGAACGGAACGATCATCAAGACAGATTTAATGGTGATAAGGAAAGGGTTTGCCCTGTAGGGTCGTGTGAGCTCATCAGCTGGGTAGTTGAACCGAAAAGGATTTTAAAGCCACAGGGTAACAGTATTGATTGCCGTATTTTAGTTTCTCATTCAGTACTAAGCGGCAAGAAAATTGGCTTTTATTTTCTTACGAAACGAAGTCATCAAACGAAGCCAGTGTGACTAAAGTGTGTTTTGATAAGGAGAATTGGAAAAGATCAGTACTTTTTTTTATTTTTATCCAATTTTTGAGCCCTGGCCTGAAGAATAAAAGTTTGCAGTGGTTCTAAACAAAAGTCCTTACAATAGTCTTCGGCGATGGGAAATACCTGTCTTCCGTTGAGAGGGTTGGAATTCTACAGTGTACGCCATTGGAATAGTGCTTTTTACCACAAACAGTGGCATTAATTCAGAAACTTAGGAACATCTAATGAACTCACTATTTATAGGAGAATATTTTGAAGATTATACGATTCATCCACACTCTATCCGGCAAGAATTCTAAACTTTCTTTCGGACATCACCAGAATCTCCTTGTTCTTCAAGGGCGTTCAGTATTATAGCGAAATAAATTTACAAAAATAAGGAAAAAAGATGCGCAATCATGCTGAAGGCTTAATTGGAGTATGCCGTGGTAATTCACTTAAGGATAAGGAAGCACCTAAGATACTCCAAAGAATTGATAAAGCATGTTAGAATTTTGGAGCATTCATTCCTTCATTCCTTCTCAAACCAATGTCGGAGTGGTATTGATCGTAATCTATCTCCTGAATAATCCATTTTATTAAATAAATTTATCCAGCAATGATTCAACTCAGAAGTCATGAAGGGATATAACCTTTTAGTACTTTATAACTGGATGCTATATAAATTTCAATTTGGAATATCTAAAATATAGAAAACAATTGAAAACATGCAACAATTCTTGCAATTCCAGAGTCAAAGCACGAAAGGATTGAATATCCCAATAAGGAACCCAATTAATTGAAGAAATATTATTTGATTTTTGTTCTCCAAAGATATTTACAATGCTCTTCATCTCGTGGGTAATTCCACAGCTGTGATCTCCTATAAGTGCACACCTAATTCAAAACTTCACAGCACACTTTCTTCATCCACTCAGCGATCAAAGTTCAATCCGTGAAGCGCCTACCAAATTGAAAATTGCATCGCTTCAAACCGTACCTCACTCACTGGTACTGGTGGGCGAAAGCGTAATCAGCATAAATGTAAGCCCTTCTTCCTTCTGTCCCCATTTGCTGCCCACCTGTTTTTTCCCGTTATGTTAACACAAAAATTTAATCCCGCTCAATCTGTCCGATTTGCCGACCTCAAACCAACACTGTCCACAAATCACCTACGGCAGCCCTGATCGCTGCTAGACACAGCTGGACCGGTCTAGGGACTGGCCTGGCCCAGAATCTTGTACAAGACCCGTGGAAAAGCCCGGACAGTATACGGCACGATTGTTTTAATGAAATCATTTGTTTTCATTTGTCCACATGTCGGTGGCTGTAGCACCCAAACCCCCGACCACACTTCACCGATAACGGCCAGTTTGTTGCGAACGAAGTCGAACACATTCGTCTGAATTTAGACCGACTGCGTCTTGGTGACCAGTATCCGGAGGTCTTATCGCAACCAGACTCTGTATCTATTTCGAGCATCACCCAACGGCCAAGCGACGCCCACTATTGGCACTGGCCAATTTACTGTCCACCCTATGCCGGTAGTGTTCGTCGGTATGCTTTTTTGTTTGTAGCAAATAATCGTAAACTGGTGCAGTTGAACTCTAGGTCTACACGAGACCGTAGCGATTCCAGCCGAAAACGGCCACAACTGACAAGCGAGACCGTGACCGATCCACACGTCCCCAACATGTCACCGATCCTTTCCCCGTTAGCCAACCGTAGCACATCTATCAATCAAACACCCTAACACAGGCAGCGAAAAACGTGAGGTCAGTACGGACCGATCCTATGCTGGCAAGTGTCAAACATTCTATCAAGCCACGACCTCACGAGATGCGAATGTCGCCGGTGTGCGGTTCGGCGAGTTTTTTTTTTTTTTTGGTTTGTTCAACCGCTTCAGGAAGAAAAAATCCGTCGCCGAACAGACTGTGCTCTCAATTGACCTGTGCTAGTGGATCCTATTAGTAAACGGCACACAGGACAATGGTGCCCCTTTATCGAGGGAACACGCGGTTGAATTCAATTTACTCCATTTTTATTCATTGACGCAAGATACGGTGCCGGTGCTCATCGTCAACCGGTGCGATGTCATAATGGGACTCCACTTGGCCAAAGGGGTCCCGCTTTGTAAATTGATTTTTCCATACTAGAGAGTGAAAAAGGGAGAGAGAGAGAGAGAGATCTGAGTGCGAGGTCATCCGTACGTATAACCCGGATATTTCGCGAATTTTCGTCACTATCATTACTTCTTTTATTTTATTAGACCAATTGCGGGATTTGGTGGTTTATCTCTGGATGACATAAAGGTTAGAAATAGAAGAGTTTCATGGTTGTTTTTTTTTTGTCTTTTTCTTCAAACATAACCGAACGTCACATCGGGATGTGGCCGTTAAACGAATTGAGTGGATTTGAGCTTTTAAGTAGACATCAGCTGCTCCTGAGTTCAATGCTCCTTACGTCTAAGCACCAGCGTAGCACCAATTGGGTGGTTCAATAAAATAGATATCACTTCATTCTTCTACCAAGTTTACGAGGCAAACGATAATACATGTCCGAAGGAGTTCTGCTTCACTTCAGAAACTCATCTTCTGCAATACTTCGCACGGACGGTATTGTCTGCTTTTCCCGATTCGTTGTCTACATGTATCGTTGATTGGTTTATTGTTGCCGTATCTCAAGCTCCTAATGGATCGGAGCAACAATAAAACAAAACCAACGGCCCGGCAAGGGACCGTGGGATGCATTCCTAAATCCAAGGATTTCAAACGACCTTCAACCGTGCGTCACCCTGTGGGCGATTAATTCTTTCAATGAACTCCAATTAATCTTCTCCTGGTACTTTGGAATTTATAGACTTGTGAGACATCTTCTACATCCGACAAACACTTGAACAGAGGTTTAGCATTGCCCGGGGGTAACCGCATCATTTGTACCAAAAACCCAAGAACATAATTACGGTACTTTCAGAGGCAAACCTTGGAAGAAATTTGAAACTGCTCCTGGTTCGGTTAAGAACACAAAAAGAGAGCCAATCGCACCAAACGATCGACTGCCGCGATCGATTGCCCTCGTGCTGTCAATCTTAGCAGTAGCGCACCACACAAACAACCCTGTGTGGTCTGACCCGCCACTGTACACTAACCGAGCTCATGGTTGCTGTTATTCTACAGAAGGAAATTCCACCCCGATTTCTCATCGTTTTTTTTCCATCGTGACCTTTGTGAGCCCTCCAGCAGACCGATAAGCGAAAGCCAAGCTCCCGGTGTGGGAATGCTAATTTTAACACACCTTCCCAGTTGTTGGCTGATCGATAAGCGGTACGGTCAAGGAACAGGAACAGGTTGCAAAAGCCACAAACAGCCGGAAACAGCTCTGACCGGGCGGGATCGGTCTGGGCGCTGTTTGATGTTGTTTACTTCTTCTAATCTAAGTCCAAGGTGCGATCTCCTCTCTATATAGACATATGGTCCATGACCGGAATCACATACGGGCTCGGGTTTATTTGTTTTCTTTGGTTATTTCTCTTTTTTTCTCGCAAATTTGTTTAGCAAGGAGGCAAAACAGGGTACTTACCGTTTCTGATTCACACCAAACCATGACCGAAGTGTTATGTTTATCACCATTAAACACTTGATCACTAATTGCAGGTTTGTGTGTTAAGAGCAAAACCGCAATCGTCGTTCAGATTGCGCACTTACCATTTTGTATTGTGATCTTTGAGCGGGTGATTTCAACACATTGATAGTGAATGTCAATCAGATAAGAAGCAATCCTCTAAAAGCATGGCCTAATGCATGAACATAGCTACCGATTGGCGCATGTCAATAAACTTTTAATCTTGGAGTTGTTCTGGGGTAAAAAAAATTTTTAGGTATTGTTTACTCTACCTACCGGATTGCCTAAACCAAGTGACGAAGATTCATTGTAGTCTGGTTATACTAAATTTGCCGTAGTAGTCGGGAGTCGTACATCGCGTTGCCATATATGTCCCAATAAACATGTCCGAGCATCAACCACGGAGATCTTCCTATGGAGAGGAAAGTGATCTTGTTGAGATTTAAACCCAAAATGCGAGAGAGTTTCTGAACTCGTCTATTAAATGCCTCAACGACTATAAATACTAATGTACTCCTTTTTTGACACTTTACTTCCAGATGCGATCTACCTTTGTCGGTATGAACTTCATCCTGATCGTAGCGGTAGTTGTGCTGTTGCTGCTGAACGAAAGTAAAGCCACCTCCACACCGAACAGCGATGCCTTGATCGGTCAGCTAACACGCTCACGTTATTGCGGCCGTCGCCTTACGGAAACACTAGCCTTCCTCTGCCAGGGACGATATCCGATGCTAACGCACTACAGAACTGGTACGTTAACTCCCTTATCACCATTGTTCCCGTTCCCCAGCACTAATCGATCAACTCTTGCACATTCGCAGATTACGATCAGCAAAACCAGCGGGTAAAGGTGGAAGTAGCCACGCTGCCCGACACACTGCCACCGGGCTTCCCTTACCCTGGAGCCGGTGTGCATCGGCGTAGTCGGCGCAGTTCCGGCGGTATCTACGATGAGTGCTGCAAGAAGAGCTGCTCCTACCTCGAGCTGCGTGCGTACTGTGATTGAGCGGTGCGGAGTGATCATCAGCCACACCGCCCGTACTAGCCGTGACGACGAGTAGTTTCGGGATGCAGATGGAACCAGCAAATAACAAAAAAAAAGAGAGAAACAAAAACCCCTCGAACAGTCGACGGTACATTTACCAGGCTGGGGCTGTTCATTATCAATTGCTTGCGTATTATTCTATCCAGTTTACTTCTTTTTGTTTTGCTAATTTTACTCGCACTATTATTACTATTTACAACGAATTTTTTTTTGATAGCTCATTGCAAATAGTTCCGCAAAACTGTTTGTACTACATTACTCCCTACACATGAAATTTATTTGTGGCGCGCATGTCGCGAAGAAACTGGAGACCGTTTGGGCATCTCAAGCGTCTCGTGCTTTTTTATGTTTTGTGCATTACTATGATAGTTTACGTACCTTCTACTTGTCCGCCGTTGTTGCTTTACCGTTTTTTTTCCAATCCTTCCAATATTCAACAGCGGTTAGTGGTTGATTAGTAACGTTTCCTTGCTTTTATACAATCAAATACACTACACCATCTAGCTCTATTACTGTGTCTGTGGAAGAATATGTAAACTCTTGTTTTTTTTTAAAAACTTCCTATTTTTTTATATATATACACATGTATACACATTACGAGTTACGATAATATAGCGCTTCTGTGTTACGAACGGAAACGGTGAGACGGAATTTCGGTCAACAGTCTGATGTGAGATGAAGCTGATGCGCAACAATTAGCCATAATAAGCTCGCTGTGTAGAATCCCCCTTTTTAGTAGGGAGATCTACTAAAATAAGCAATTCGTAAACTGCTGATACTCTGGTGCCGAATTCCGTACCGCTACGATTCGATTCGATAGTATATGTATATTAAGTACACGGTCAAAAAAGGTGTGAGATGATGAAGCAGGTGTATACGCGGTGAAGTTTTGTTTATTCTGCACACACACACACACACAGACACACTGTGTGGTAACTTATTCGCTAGCACTCGCTGGTGGCCGGTTCGCTGGTGACGGTAAGGAATGAGCTCGAAGGTGTGCTTGGTGTGTCAACGGGTTTGCTCACACTCTGGTCCTCGATGACAAAATAATGAACAAGCGTTTTTAGTCGAAAATGGAAATTTTTAGCAAATTGTACTAGATAATTTGACTAGTTGTGAAGATATTCGAAGTGGAGCTTGAGTAGTTAGAGAGTTCGATCGTACTAGCTGCAAATGGACGCGAAATGGAGAAGAGAAGATATATTATTTTTTTAAAAAAGGCAAATCTTTACCACAGTCAAGTGTTGGACATGCAGGACCTACGTATGGTGTACACCTTCGCTCCACACTCTCTCTCTCTCCCCCCATTTGTGTCCCTGTGTCCTCTGAACGAATGTGATCGTATATGCCTGTTATAGGCTCTGTCCTCTGTCTATCAAGTAGGTTAAGCCGCGTACGTGGTATTAAATTTAATTAAAGTCAACTTCAACCATTAATGAACGACAGTAAAAACTGGGTTTTTGTTTTATTTTTATCTTAACGCTTCCGAAAATCTGCTTTGTGTTGCGGCTGTTTTTCCCCCGGTTCGAACAAACTAAAGACTGCATGCGAGTAGTAACAAGATCAAAAATCCACCACCGCACGACATACTGTCGCCGCTGTCAATTGACCATTGGCCGGGCCCGGATCTTGGTCTCGTTTCTTCGGTAGCGGAGGGCCATATCGATCGAGTGCGCTGATACTGTGCGTCCCCGTCGTCAATCGATGGATCACATTTCCGATGCGTGACTAGGCGGTCATTCGGCGAGAGGAATTGAAGAATAAAAAAAACACACAGAAACACACACACACATAAATCCACCCCATTTGGAAGATGCATCGGACTGGAAGATTGGAAGATGCCCGTGTTGTTATGACTTGCGGCGGTTACGTGTTATGAAATGGGCCGCTCACTTACAGCGGGCAAGATCGTACAGCACCAACAGCAGCAGCTGACCTTCAATCGTGTACATTTCAGTTGATTGAGTTGCATTTCCCAGGCCCGCTATCTATAACCGTGTCTGGTTGTTGTCCATTAAGCTTTTGTTTTTTTCTTCTTCGACATTCTGCTTTCCTACTCACCCCCTGCAGCAGCATCAGTGTCGTTTGTTTTCTGTTGTTGTTTGAGTTTCTTTCCTTTTTTTTGCTTTTTGGTATGTGTTTGCATCTCCATGGCATGTAAACCTCGATTCCATCCGAGCAAACTGGTATGAGCTGGATCGTGCCGTGCGTCCCTGCAAACGAAACCATGTTGCCATGATTAATCAGTGAGTCAGTTCCCTGTCCCTTATCGACGCGCGGTTTTGTTTTCCACCCGCACATTTTCGTGCTAATAAAACCAATTTAGTATTATACTGAAAGGTACATTGTTTGTGGTAATGGTATTTTGTGATAAAAAGTCATGATTTTAAATGTTTCTTCAAGAGTTATAAATTCTTGAGGGCGAATCAATATTAGTATAGATATCCCCGGTGAGAGGTACCCGGTACACGACAGGATCTGGTATCAAATCACACACAGACTGAATTCGCTTACGCAGGACTGACTATGCTGCAGGCTAAATAAAGTCAAGGATAGCCAGTAATTGAAGGTCACGACTCCTTGAGGTTGTAGTGCCCCAAAAGAAAGAATAGATCTCCTCTAATTTGAAAGATCTACGATAAAATTATTTAATCCCAAAAATTAATGTAACAGGAAACAGCCAAAAAGACTGATCCGATAGTTTTAGTGCTGAAGCCATCTTTCATTGCTGGAAAGCATCCTCAAGGATCATAGGAATTTAATTAATGTGTAAGGGCCCGGTGGTGTAAGTGTTAAACGGCGCCAGTTCTACACGACAGAATCGGGTATTAAATCGCATCCGGACCGTGTCCTTCAGTAGTAAGGACTGACTATCTGGCTATGTGTTTAAGAGGTCGTTAAATCAAGAAAGAGGACGAGGAAGTCAACGAGGTCTTCAACAACAACGTTGTCAGTCAACTTCTCATAAGATAAGTTATGAGTTCTGTCTTTTGTACAACTGTCACCCTAAATTATGCTAAGTAGCCAGCTGGTCGAAGAAGACTTTGAGCTCCTTCATCTATCTGTTGCGCTATGAATTAACTATCTTAATGTTATACTTCAATTTCTAAGATGTTTTGGGACTCTTGTTGGAAAACAACATGGAAGAAATGGATCTGTCTCAGATTTAAATCGTGATCTAAATGGTTTCGTCTGCAATGCTTTAAATAACATTTCAATCTTAAGCCGCAAAAAATCGTCATCTTAGTCTAATCAATACTTAGTCTTATGTATGTATTACAGTGCAAATACTGCGTATTATACTACAAATTATATTCTATATAGTTTGCCTGCAGTTTTGCAAATTGGGAAAGAATTGATAAATCATCATTCAATTCAATCAATCCAACGAGCTACAATACTCTTCTCAAGGACTTTACCATTTCTGATGTTCTACTTCTTCGGCTCGAAAGAAACAAAAGCCTATTCGTCTCTAGGCCTAGGTATCACTAGTTTAATAAGAAAGATTTCATTTCCTTCGTTCCCCTTTACGCTTACATTGTACATTACCTATGTTGTATTCGTCAACGCATGACGTGACGTTACACTAGCAACCGCTAGGTGGCGCGACAATAGAAGGAAATTGGGATAAATTAACGAGAGTTCACTGAGAGATCCCAACGACCGATTAGACTCCGAACCGTCGAGGTGAATAGGTGTAATAAAAGTTTGTTAGATACAAAATATGTTTGCCACTGAAAGGGCGGCCTGGCCTTGTATAGATGGTAACAGTTCCGGTCTTTCACACTTCTATTAGTCCAAGGACTTATTATCCACTGTACAGACATATGGTTAACATGTATCTTATCGGCTTTTAGAATATTTCACAAAGCTTTCATATTTAAGAAATCATAATTACCTTTTGTTTCATTTGCATTAAAACGAATTTATTTGTAGCTTCTTACGGCCGCTTATGTTTACATGCTTTCCAACCAGACCACTCTTTCTACTATACAACTATCAGACACATCACACGAGCCTTCCTTTCATACTGTTGTAATTCACTAAATCCACTTAAAAATAGTTTAGTCTAACACGACCCTTTGCTCACAAGTCCCACTAGCTACAAGCGCATTCCCCCTCATAAATCTAATTCATTTTCGCTCAATAGTGAAAGAACTAAAGACTTTACACGTGAGATCGAGGTATACTAATCGTTCAGCACTCCCGGTGCTACCACCTTACAGTACGACAGCAGCTGATCCATATTGCAATCCTCACGGCAACATTCGTTCGCCACATTCCGTCGCAGGCGTGCTTTTATGTGTGGCACCAGGAACCGATGGAATGGTTTCTGCCTAAACGATCGTGATGTCCAATCGTCGACGTCATCCATCGCTTCAAACTGGCCTACGGTTGGGGCCACATTAAAGTTCCGTTTAAATTCATTCTCATTGAAGTTCTCTCCGGACCAGTGGAGTTGGGACGTGAATTGATCAGGGGACACTTGCGGATAAAATCCAACTAAAAAGAAAATGTTGTATGCGTATAACATACTTTTAGGCGTTTTGAGTGTAGTTTTGGTGTTGCGCAGGGTAATGGTACCCAACACCCAACAGTACCTGTATTTTTCCTGAGATCTTCCAAAGTGAAATATTCCACGCACAACATGGCCAATGCCTTCGGAAGCTGATCACCGCAGTAACGCTTCGCGGCAACAGGCTGTAAAGTTCCAGCAGCAATCATTACGCAGAAAAATGCGACGCTGACGCACGTGTACCGTGGATATTTCATCTTCTGGCCGTGTACTGCAAGCGGGTGACCGCTTGAAAGTGTAGAAAATCTGCTAAATAATTTATCCAAAAAATAAACACTTAGAAGAATTAATATTATTCTAAAACTTAGTACTTTAAAATGCTCCCTTACCTGTATCGATTGATCCTCTGTACAGTGGAGCGCTTGCAGGTTGACGAACTGAATGAAGTACCTGCATTAATGGCATCGCTTATATAGTGCACTTTGGTGGGATGATTTTATTTTTAAACCATGGCAACAACAATATTTTGCAAGCTCGGTAGACATCCAGGAAAACGACCAAGATTCCAATCTACACTTCAGGACACAAATGTAGATGCATTCATCTTACATTTGTCTAAAAATTATTTTAACAACCGTCACAATATAATACAAAGAAACAAAATAGCTTACAAAATATACTAAACAAATGTGAAACTGATTATAAGAATATGTAAAAAAAGTTCAAGTAAAAGTTAGTGTAAAATAGAACGGTTTTATGCTAATACTAGCAACTGTCATAGCTAATAAGCATGATGCCATCCTGAATCACTTATAATGCAGCGCGACTGGCGACATATTTTACTTGTCAGACACTATTAATGCACTGTAGTGCAGCTGATAAATAGGAATACACTCTGTTGTACTTTTTGTTGCCTTTTCTAATCACTTACAAAGTAAGGAAGCTTAAAGTGTTTTTAAATTTATTTTTTTCGGAATTTATTTTTCAGTAATAATATTTTTTAACAAGTTTTATTACAAAAAAAATCACAAACAATAAATTTTGTTATTGAAAGTGTATAGTATAGCTGGAAGTAGCAACAATGTTTAAACAAGCAAACATGATTTGTGTTTGAATTTCGTTTGAATCCAAACCCCTTACATTACGGAGAATTGATTAACATCAAGCAACAGAAACATTGGACTTATTGGACAGTATGGCGCCCAGCACAACAATTGGTTGTAGCTTGGTTGCTCTCTTGTAAATATGATGACAACAATAAGTGTAACAACAAAAGTATATAATTGATATGACAAAACCATTGGTATTTGAGTATTTGCATATATATATTTTAAATTTCCAGCTCCAATTGTTCTAGTTACATGTAATTAGTAACAAGTTTTTTACACGGTGAATTTTTTTTCTAATAAAGTTATTGTAATTTGTATTTCTTGTTTGTTGTTACTAACGTATTAAAATAATAGAGACGTTTATAAGAACCTTTATTCAATTTTTTGTTTGTATTACTTACTTCTTCTTTGGTTCTCTATTTGTTTTGGGTTTCTTTTTCGTTTGTTTCTTTTTGCTGCTCTACTAAGCATTTTCGATTTTTAGTAGTACATATACGCAACATAAACAAATATTTTTAACTCTGCCTGTTTGATAGAGCCGTTTTGAAAATCAGTCATCATTAAAGTGAACTAGTAATAAATTAGTTTTTAAGACTTGATATTTACACATTAAACTTTTATTTAATTTAAAAATTAATCAGGTTATATATCAAATTTTTATTTAAAAAATCACTTTAGTATAAACATATTCTGAAATATACGGTTAATTCTTATTACAGGAGGACTTTCCAAATGACATTCGATCAATAATCTTCGTTGCACTACGTAAAACGACCTTGCGCGGCGCCGTAAAACGAAACTTTATTACAAACATAAAATATTCTACTAAAAAATTAAAAAATTCTACTAGAAAATCTTTATATCTAATTTAAATAAAATGTGATATAGTGTACCATGCTTATCTTATACTTATTATAAATTAGCAATAAGATTTGAATCTGTTTATTGTTGAAACATTTCGTTCATCACTACCACTTTTATCATATATCATTTAAGATGTTTGCTCAATCTATTTCAATCAAACAATATAAAATTTCTATAAAAAAATTAAGATATATTTTTATTAATATTAATATATATTAATATTATATTTTCAAGTGCAATAAAAAAACCCATCCATACATCCCATACATCCAATCTTTCCAAATAATAAAGTAATAAAGTAAAAGAGCTCGTTGACTGTATCAGGTGGAGTAGAACCTATCGGAGATCGAATGCAGTAGCGGATGGAGGACTGCGGTCCTAAACCGAGTTTCCTGGTAACTAATTAGAAACCTGCTCATGTCTTCGCCACGTGCTCCATCCTGAGCAGATCAAGAAGAAGAAGAATAAAAATAAAGTAAACTACTTTTTCAATGCATGGCAACTACTTCGTGAAAGCAGTCGAATGTCAGTAGAATAAAAAAAAGAATAAGTGTGTAAATTATAGTTCGAATGCTGAAAGTTGTGCCTCAATCAGAGAACATCCCAACCTTCTTTATCATCTTCTATCTTTGAGGCACTTCTCTTAGTAATTAATTGGGATTAGGCTTGCACTCTAAGATTTTTCGAGATCGGCAACTTTGCCCACACAAATCCCAAAATCCAACCAAACAGAAGTAAGTCCCATGTCTACACCCAACAACTTAATTCTTTCCGCTTTCCGAAAAAGTCAACCAAAACAGTTTACAATAAATTCACTTCACGTCGGTAATGCAATTTTGTTTGTGCTTTTTTTTTTGTTTTCAAATGTTTGCAAATGGCCAATAATTGATAGATTTGTTTTTTATTGTATAATTCCAAATTTCCACTAATAACCGTACCCGGTCAATGGTACTACGCCTGTTTTTGGCTAGCTAAGTAGGCATCCTTACAACATCATCTGAACTGCTTGCCGCAACCGTGCAAGTGTAGCAACATTGTAAAATAGAAAGCGATCATAATTAACAGCGAGAGCTTGTGAGCTTAGGTTACATATTTATAGGTAAGATTTGCACAAGTGCAGTGTGTACGATTTGTAGTTAAGTTTGTTGTTTTTTTTTGTACGATTTTGTACGCATCATTCCCCCTGTCCACACAAGCCTCAAATCCATCAATACCACGATTCGACAACATTCAGTTCAATAATGGAGATTAATCGATCGAACGCTTTGAAACGGTTGCGATGTCCTGGCGGTGGCTTAAAATGCGCTGGCCTTCTTACAATACTGCAGCAACTGGTTCAAGCCACAGGGTCGCAAACAGCACTCCTCCACAATGCCACCGCGACTTTTACGGAAGCGTGCCGGTATCAGCTCGTTGTGTCCCGCTCCATGGCGATACATGTAGTTCGACGGGTATACCATGTTCATCCAGGCCGGTACGGAGGATCGTTCGTCCGACATACCAACCGATTGGAGCTGCTGATCCATTATCATCTGCTGCTGCTGCTGCTGCTGTTGCTGCGTATTATCGTCCGTGTTCATCCACTCATCATTGCTCACGTCCGTCTTCATGAAGGTATCCACTGTTGTGGGGAAGCAGAACACAAAATGGATACAGAAAATTCCAAGATTTCCAGCATTTTGTGGATGACTTACTAGCTTTCTTGCTCGATGTATGCAGATCGGGGAATTCGTCACACAGGAAGGACAGTACCTTGACCAGCTCGGCACCACAGTATCGCTTGTTTGCCGATACTACTGCGATCGTCCAGAGAAGTGCCAACACTTGCAGCATGTAGAAACTTCCGCTACCGGCTCCATTTGTGGACGACATGATGGTAACAATGGTGCGTCTTTGTTTACGATGATCTTCACGCACAGTCTTGCTGTAGCTTAGCACACGCTGTAAGTAAATTGTCTGCAGTACGAAAGAAGAAAAAAAAGAGGAAAAAAACATCCAGAATTAGAACCCTCTAACTTGGCTAACAGTAGGGCCGGTGCAGATGAACTTCAGCAAACTGTTCGGCAATAAAAATCCACAAACTCTTCGTGAGAGGGGGAAAGCTATAGCATAGTGCGTCTAGTGCGTTTTATTGCGCCCCAAAAGAGGGTCACTACATAGTATTTGTAAGGGAATGCGAAGAATCTAATGCTTTGCAACAGGCGGCAGACAGTGGCAGCATCGGCAGATGACGATCATGCAGCTTTCCAACATCGCGCGATCAGTCTTTTAGTCGGCACAGTAGCTTTTCAGCGTATCGATCGTGCAGCTTTGATAGCAACATTCGGCCACCACCTGGCGCCGTACACGTCGGAAGTTTTGCTCGTGCGAGTTAAGATGCTGCAGCGTCACCAACGCCTGGTAGATCAAGTTGGACGATCGATCCTGCAGCGTGCGGAGCTGTTCCATATCATTCTGAACGTCATGCAACAGGTGTGCCTCATGGTTGGACATTAGGAAGTTGTCTACAAAAGATAGAGAAGCGGATCTTGCGATTATGAAGACAGAGGACAGAGGGCTCTTATACCACCGTACACATACCCGATTTCTTACGAAGTCCATTAAACCTGTTGCACAGTTCGGCCAACGTATCGCTCAGCTTTGCCCCGCAGTAGTGTGCCTTGCGCGGCGACGAAGTTTCCATGTACTGGTGTGATCCACTACTTGTACCCGTTATGGAGAGCAGTGCAAGGAATAGTAGCACCATAGTTCCGCAGGAATCCACCAGTGGGCGGTGTGCGTTAGCCTTCGATCCTCGCATCTGCAATGGAATGGTTGAAAGCTAAACCTTAGAGTGCAAAGCGGGATGCCGGGCTGCACTGGCACTGGTACGAAAACTTATGGCACGTATACTGCACAAACTTTAACATCTTATCGGAACTAGAGATAACCCTTGTGGTGTCATCTTCCAATTGGTTTAAGCTCGTCGTTTCTCACATAATAAGACACTCACTCGCACTCACTAACTGCAAAGCATTCTCCGAAATTGGTGTAGTAAACATGTCCAAACGAACGAATTGCATGATCATACGCTTCACCTACCTTACACTGAACCAAAACTTACCACTCACAACTCGACAACTAGACACACTTGCGCACACTTCTCCTTCGCACTAATATACTAAGGCCGACAATTATTGTCCACGAACAAGAATAGAACTTAAAAATTCCATCTCCCGAGACAATTACCTTGCTTGTTACCTGGTCCCGGAACCTGCCGTACTGGAACAGTTTTCCCCGGACAAAAACGGTTTTTTTGCACTAAGTAACACCACGCAAAGAGAGAAAGTGGGACTCTACACTACACTGTCGGAAATCCGTTAGTTCACTGAATGTCGGATGTCAGTTCTGGGTCGCTTTTATACCTCCTCCTGGTTGTAATTTTTCCACATACGCACGCGAAAGTACGCGACATAGATGACTTATTTCCCAGTACACCCATTCCCGGTGGAAAACTCCTTTGGCGAAGGGAAAGAATAGGACACAACACATGGGAAAGGGTTCAAGGATATGTGTGAAACACTAAGACGGTCGCGTAATACCTGTCGCGCCATTTGCATAATCAGAGCTCCTTAACTTCGCAAAACCGTGGATGCTGATTGCGGACGTGAGAAAACATGGTGGCGCCAACCGTCTGCCGAACGATTTCGATGCCCAATCGGGTGTGAAACGTTGTACGGAAAGTGAAAAACGACTCAACCCAGACGGTCGGTTGGGAAATATTTTGTTGTTTTATTGCATTAAAAAACCGATGTGAGAAAATGTTGCAATTTTTAACAGTATTTAATTGATTTTATTGTTGCATTGCACGGTGACAAATGGAAATGAATCGTTTGGGTGTAATTCGTTTGGAAAAACATACATCACAATATCGATCGTTTATTCTGCTTTTTGAGTCGATTACAGTGCGAAGTACATATTCCGTAGTGGAGAGTATAGTATATTTTACCCAACGAACTATCAATTATATTACTCGAAACGTGAATCTATGCACAAACATAATTAAATTTAAAAACATAACATTGTGTTAAACAGAAATGATGATCAAAGCATCAATCAACCGATCGTTAACAATCAATCTAGCAATCGGAACATGCACTTTCCAGGAAGCTGTTTTGATGTTATTTTCTCACAGAGTTTATTTATTTGCTAGCAGGCCACTGAGTCACTTCGTGCACATTTTGTTGTGTTGCTTGAAACGCTGATATGTTGTTCAGCCGGCGCAATCCACACAACAAAATGTGTGATCGCATAATAAGCAGTTTTTTTCTTGTTTAAAGTTACAAATGGTGATAATTGGAACTAAGCTAAAAAAAGGTATATAAACATGTTTGATATTAATGAAAAAAATCTTTTTTTTGGCATTTATATTTGCCACTTTTGCGTGGCGTTCGTTTTTAACACAACACAAACTGGCGGCGAACCTCATTAGGAATGATCCCGCTGTACGACTGAGCATCCCGTTACGGGTAAATAATTTTCAGGAAAGTAATTTTAATGAAAAGCCAAAACCTATAACGTTGGAGAGAAGGAACATTTGCCTTATTTTGTAATCTGTATTGTGGAAGGGTTTAATTCACATTTTGGCTATACTATGATATCTTAACTTCTGTTGGATTTTCTAATTAATCCGAATTTAAAACGTTTATTTCTATGCCATTTAAAGTTTTCAAACATTTACGGTCAAAGAGCTTTTATAATTAATGATTACGGCTTCAGTTTACTAATTCTTTTTTTTTGTTGTATTGCATCATTTTTCGTACCATGTTAAATGATCCTTCTTCTGTGAGATTCTTACAATACTAAAGTGTCTTTTAAATTCATTTTCGGCTTAAATTGGCGAACACTAGCAGGAAAAGCTATGTTTAGAGGTATTTTTGTGTGCCTCCAGGCACATATATTTAACAGAACACCATCATGCTTAGGGTCGAAACTAAGAACTACTCCCCGTGAAATGCTTTCCCCACCCCGCACGGCCAAGGAACCCCGCGTACCGTGTATAGCAAGTTCTTTACATTCCTTGGCTCTTCTGCAAACTTTGCGCAAAACGCTGCGTTATCAAAAGCGATGTATCGACGAAACGGTTCACACAGTTCGCTAAGCATGATTCCGTCCGGCTGTCCAGTTTGTTGCTCGGTTTCTCCACACACTTGTCCCAGCAGATGTCGGTAAACTCGTGGATCTAGAACCAAAGCGAAGATGAAAAAGAATCATGCCATGACTCGTTTCGGGATGTTTTTTTTTCTTTTTCCGGTCGGACCTACCTGTGCGCTGAGCCGGGCACGCTCGTTTTCAGCCATCAGAAAGTCCTGTAACTCAGGATCGACATTTGGTTTGGTCGCGTCGCTACTTCCAAAATTGGCCATGGCTGCAAAAGGGAAATTTTTAATAGATTTTCTTGCAAAACTTGTTAAATAATGCAATATTACATACCTGCTGATGAAATTATTTACCGTCCGATTAGGAGATTGACAAGTTCTTTTTGACAACCTCGTGTTATTATGCAATGCCAAACTATGGGTTGCATAAAATGTCTATTTTGGTCAAAAAAAATCCCATATAACATTTTTTGAATAAAATTTTTGTTTTCTTTTTAAATTTCTCTAATGTCGAAATCAATCAACAAATGTTTTTTTTAATGATAGCAAAATACAGAAGTTATAACGTTAATATTCATAATATTTCTAAACAGAATTATCATAACCGCCGTGCTAGCAGAGCAAGCCACGACACAGGGTAGCCCAGAATGACAGTCTGCTTGGTTGCCTTTGTTTATAAACATTCCACTGCGTGTGTTGCTACGTCGCTTTTCTCCATTCAACCGTGAATATTCGTTGTAAATAGTGTTCCATTTGTTTTATCGTGTTGATCGCGCACCATCCGTCTGCCCTTGCAATTATACCCAAGTGCCCCCGTAGATCCCTGCCAACGTCGGCGTTCCCGGTGACGTGCAACTTACTGGCAACCACCACGGAAAGCTACAACAATGAGTGTTAGGGCTGGTCCACAGCCAGAGACGCTGTTCCATTCGTACGTATATAACGCAACCAGGCCACAACCATATGGTGGACCCCCGATCATCCCACACACATTTCACTGCTTTTTGTTACTCCTACGCAACAACCGTTCCAAATGGTTCCTCTCTCATCTCCTCCCACTGTCCCCAGGTGTATCCGATTCGTAGCTAAAAATTTACAGCTATACAAAAACATCGAATATCTCGAGCTGCTACCGGCGCTGGTAAAGAATGCCATCTTTCTGAATGTGGTGCGCGTTCACAAAGGCTTCCACGATGAGGAACTGGCCCGGCTGTTGTTGAACTCCTCGCTCACCAGAATAAATCTGTCGACATCCACGATCACCGACGGTATCTTGACGCTGATGGCCGAAAAGTGTCCTCACCTGCGTAGCCTTACCCTAACCGAGGGCAACTATCGGTTTACCCGTACCGGCCTGAACGCAATGATACAGCGGTTGGGCAAACTGCAACATTTGTACGTAAAGAATTGCCCACTGATTGATGACGCGTTTGTACGCCTGCTGACAAAGAGCTGTCCGCAGCTGGACACACTCGATCTCGAGTCGTGCAAGAACGTTGGCGACGATTCGGCCGAATGTTTGCGTGTCATGCCCCTGGTACGGCTCAACGTTTCCCACACGAGCATTACGGACAAATTCTTAAAGTCGATCGCAAACGAACGATGCGGAAAAACGCTGGAAGATTTGAACGTCGGCCACTGCCCGATTACAAGCGATGGGCTGTCGGCTTTGTCCTGGAACACGATCAAATACATCGGGTTCGAAGGATGTAACATCGAAGGTAAGTTAGAGATTGGGACTGCATTGGAAGCGGAACATTACATTTGTATTACTTCTTGTTGTAGATCTGGAAATTGTTGGCTTTGGGAAGCATCTGAAATATATCTGCTGGACCATCTCTAACTGATACAGCAGAGGTCGTCGGAATTATCGGAATTATAAACATTCAACTACACGAACAATATAAAAGGTAACTTTATATTTATCGATCTGCTTCAGCTACAATTGACCACATTAACCGTCGAACGACAAACATTGAAAAAAGATTTCTTCTCACAGTGTAGCAGCACACTGAATACAACAATATTGGCGTTTAGTGTTAAATTACAAATAATTTTCACTCACGATCTAACATCGCAAAAACGGAGCAAAATGTGTTTTTGATGCGTTCATTTTATAGTTTAAGCTGAAGGCAATATAATCCAGTGATAGGAAAGACAGTTAGGCAGGAAAACGAAACAGTTGTCGAAATTAAACATGGAAGAAGCTATTATATTATACTGTGGACCAACCAATGCTAACAAAACGTACGAAAGGAATCTGCTAACTCCCGAAAAAAGGAGAAAACGGAAACAATTGTGGAAAAAAACGTTACTCTCCGCTAGATGATATAGCTATATTTTAAACGGATGCACGCCGCTATTATAATCGTTCCACTAACTTACACACTCAACACTATTTAGCACCCAAGCTCTAGCGTTACTGGTAACTAAAATGGAATGAAAAAAAAAAACAAAATTAAACTATTTCAAACTACTACTATTTATAGCAAAAACACTAGCAAAACAGACAAGCAATCAATTGTAATACTAATGTGTAAGGCAGATCAGCACACGTAGCTGTTGAAATACAATAGTGTAACGGTTAGTAAACGTTTAAAAAAAAACACAGTTCCTTTCCCCACTTTTTCCCCATTACATCCCTGTAGCACGTTTTTCCACGATATGTCACCAACGTTAAGTGCAACCGCGCAATACAATAAAACCCAGAAAACCACGCTAGACTATACGATACGTAGCAATACAAACAGGATTTTCTAATGGACCATTAAGCATAGTAATGATAGTAATGATAGCTACACGCAGAGGAGTAGTACAACAAGCATTCGCTAGCAGTATAGCGAGAGAACTATTTTAAATGAGGTAGCACGTACGGTGATATTGTTGTACCCACAGTACAAGCACTGGCCGGTGTAGAATAAGAGTTAAAATCAAATATACATATGTATATACATACCCGTATAAAATAGGAAATCGGCACGTTGGCGGTCACTAACCCTCTAGCCCGGATGCTAGAGTGGATCGTTTTTTGTTCTCTTATTGGTTGCCATTTAGTTTTACATTACACATTAGTTTGTTAGTCATGCAGGATCACAACAGCAGGAATCTGATTTATTTGCTAACAATATACACATATGTACGCCATGAACGATCGATCTCCATACGAATGCTCCAAGTGTTTGCTTTAAACGAAAAGTACTGGATACTTTCATTTATAGCATATGCTATAAATATTATAAACAAATATCTACTGGCTTTAGTTCGCGGTATAAGCTTATTCTGCTGCCATCAGCAAAACCATCCTCAAGGTTCCCTCAATTACATTTACCACGCGTGTTTATTGTCACACGATACAAAATGTCCATTCACCAAATGCACCAATAACAATGTACCAGGCTAAGGCTATAATAGTTGATAGTAGTATTAGAACGAACAGTAATGCATAACAGTAAAAGCAATGAATTTTTGAACTAATCAAAATGGTTAAAATACAATTTTGTTTGGTTTTTTTTATTATCTTTGCCTAGTAAAACTATCCAAACGTTTGTAAAACTAAGCTTATCCTTCATAATACGAAGCTACAAACGAGTTACTAATAATCCGGACCAACAAATAAAGTAGAGGATGATGAATGTACGGTGTAAAACAGAACCATTTCTGGACCTTCGTTAACGATAGTATTCTGTATAACTAACTAGCGCAAAAATAGTTTTTATGGTATTGAAAAGAAAGCAAATGATGATAAAAAAGCGTGTAACAGCTTTAAACATCGAACCAAGAAAGCAATAGGACTCGTTCGTTAACTGTGGGAATGTGGCGCTGAAAGGAAAAAGCATAAAATCATACAAATGTTAAGATAAAGAAGAGCAAAAGAAAAAAAAAGCATAATCGGGCAATGGACATTTAAATTCTCTCACGATAATCGAAATATTCTTTTCAAGTAATACGTAATCGAGCAGTTCTTTGCCAAAGTTTCAACATCTAATTATCATTTATCCTCAACACAAAAGTAACTCACTAATACCGGCAAGAGTTGCAAACAAGTAAACATCCGCAGAACACAAATAATGGGCACACAAATGCAATGCTACGGTTTTTACATATAAAGCACAAAGAATTGCACTTGCAAGGAGGAAAGGTTTTTTGCTAAATAGCGTCAACTAACTATTGTCGAAGCGGGATTTGTAACGATGCAATAAATGGGATGAATGGATGGATGGTGCAAAATGCCATCGAATCGGTGATCCGATGGTGAAGACCGACGTTTTTAAATCAAAATTTTATAATCGAACGTAACGGAATGGATAAAATGTGGGCGCTTTTAACCTTAACCGCGTTAAGCCATCGAACAAAAGGGGTGGGGAAAAATGGAAATGCAAACAACTAATATAATAACACAAAGCAAACTACTATATATACACATACATATATAAATATTTAAATGCAAAATTATTGTAATCGAAAACACCACTATTTGCTAAATGCAAACATTGTTAGTTGTTATAATATTGTAAGTCGCATCGTAATCCCGATTTGTCTTTTTTTTGTTTTCTCAAAAATTCACAACTAATGCTAATAATGCAACACATTGAAACAAAAAAAACAAAACAAACAAAGAAAACGAAGAGACACACATGCAGAACCATGCACCACACTCACTCACTTACGAAAGGAATTTTGAAGAAAAGTATTTTTTATAGCAATTCAGTAACATTCAATATTGATAGTTAGTAAGCGCCGAATTTTAGAGCGTGTTGGAAACTGTTTAGATAATTATAGTAAACTAGTTTAGTGTATCCGCATACTTAATGACACATTAGTTTAGAACTTAATTTTTTTTCTTGGAATTCCAGTTTGTTTTAGACCTTAATACTTAATCGTAACGCTTATTTTATGAGGCTATTTTGCAACGAGATCTACATATATATTTAAAAAACAAGTCTTCTTCTTAATATACTTTATTCGCACACATTTACATCTCCTATCGTTAAGTTACTAATGATAAAATGATAAAAGCATATGTGTATGTAACAAACACCATATTATGTTTAGTACCAGTAATAAGTAAACGAAAACCTTCATCACAATATAAACCGTCTTGTCAATAACAATGCTTTCAAAATGCTCTGTTTTGCAGCTTCCGATAAGCCTCACTTGGCAATGGAAGTCGCCGGCAGAACATCACGAAAAGCGATACTGAAAAAAGACCAATTATTAAGGCAGTATTTTTATCAATCATTAAGGACTAATTAAACTCAAATTCACGATGATAATAAAAAAACAAGAAGCGAACATTTTTTAAAACCATTGCACAGCTCACCATTCAGTATGTTTTGTACCTACTAGTAGCAGGTGTTTCACTACACAAACTACATCAACTACAATAATTATTTTCGATGAACAACAACACACAATACGATGGCCGTAATGTTTGATAAATGATAATAAAACAGAAACGTCTTGTTGGTTTGTTTTACCATCCCCCAAACTTTGCTGTTTGTGTGTTGTTACTGTAACAAAACTTGGTTTGTTGAGAATATTAAAATATTGCACGTTAGCAGTGAGGCGGAACTCGCCAGTTATGCGGGAGGTTGTCAGACGAGCCAGAGATGATCGACAGATGAAAGTGCTTCTTCGATAGAGTGACATTACGACAACTGGTATCTCATTGACGCAGTGTCCCCGACATATTTGGACGATTGTTTCGAGCAAACCTCATCGAAATGTTCACCTAGCGACAGAATCTTGGGAAAATTGGCGAGCTCCAGAAGATCGGATCTAGCCATGGAACAACATGCAGCAGACGGAGATCGCAGCTCATACTAAGAGTGTCATATATGCTATCGGAACCTTTAGGTTCTCTGAGGAAATTATTTCACTTTTCTATTTGTTTTTATGTGTGGTGGTTAGAGAAGCGCGTGCTTCGATGTCCAGAGCAAGTTTTTCGGTCGATTCTCTCTAATTTACTGGCTTCAGAGAGGCCATCCACATTATCAGGCGTACATGCTGGAAGCTCTAATCGTAATAGGACCCGGCTGCGAATGAAGATATTGAGGTACTGAACAGCGACATCTAAAGGTACATTTTTATAGGAATCGTAGCTATTACCTCCACAAACTTTTACAATGTTGCGCACTCCTTTCATTGTGCGATAGTAAGTTCATCGTACAGCTCATGAAGTATGCTGTTGCACGCATTCGCACCTAAAAATCATTGAGGATTTTTTTAACGTAGCTATGACGTAGCTTTGGACAGAATGCTTGTCACATATCTCTGTAAGCATTGGTATATTGAGAGGAGCATTTTCGTCAGGACATAACCATCAGGACATCCATCTTCAGCTCGTATGTAACACCGTGGCCGTTCAAAAAAAAATAAGCTTGTCTTAGCTCTTTGGGTCTTTAAAGAGTTGAAAAAGTTGGTGCTGCTCTTTCAAGATTGTGTACAACATTTGTACAACATTTAAAAACAGTTTACGTATATGAAAGTTTTGTTTTCATAATAAAAGCTTGCAGGTGAAAGGATTAAATAAAATTCGATATACAAGAGCTCCTTATTGATTTGTTTTTCTTTCGACCACCGTACATCAAAAGTGCGACAACTTCAGTACAGTAGTTTTTCATTTATTTCACCATTCGTTTCTCTTTATCTCTAACTGCTTTGCCGCATATGAATGTTTTGTGTTTGTCCACGCGTTTTGTAAGTCCTAACGTGAGAGGAATTCTGTGTTTAGCTTTAACCTGTTTACTTATACAGTGTGTAATATAAATATACCATATTATATTCTTTTTGCTCACTATTAGCATTAACACGACTTGCAGCGATCGTTTAATGTATAATTATTATTTATATTAACCGCAATAATTCCATTATTGTATTGTATGCATGTTAAAGGATTATCCTTTACTCTTCTTCTATATTCTTCTACCCACCAAGGCCATCTTTCCTTCCTAGCAGCAGTATTGCACCTTGCAGTTTTCTAACGATCGATCATCACGAATGATCTAATCTTTTTATTTTTTTCCTCTACCAAATTAACGCCTCAACCGAAGAGTGCCGTGTCTGTTGGTGATGCTGTGCCGGAGGGGAGGATGCCGTAGTGTTCGCCTTCACAGGCACGTTTAAACCTTCTTGGTGGCCTGGATTGGGTTTTGCTTCAGCTGCAAAATGATGGAACGCATGCGAGAGATGTCTTTGCTCGATTTGTTCGTTTTCGGGTTAAAGTCGCAGAGTTTTGCAATCCGCTCCCATTCGGTGCCCGGTTCGATTTCGTCCGTCTCAGCCACGAACTGTTTTTCGGCGTTTCTGTAATCGCAGTAGAACAAAGAAACTTTGCAATGAACAAACTCGTAAAAGGCTTCATTTCTCAGGGGGATGAAAAAACAGGAAACGGGAAAAAACATGTAACATGCCAATCAATATGAATTACAAATGTCATTCAACCGATGCACACGTTAGTAATAGTTTTATATACTACACTTGGAATTAGGAAATTCTTTGCAAAAAATGGTATTAGCACAATTCATTCATTTTTTGTTGTTTGTTTAAGAAACACACTCATCCAACTAATCAATCTAGCCGCAAATCATATTAATCAAATTATTAAAAGAAAAAAGAAAACAAACAAAATAAATACAAAACACAAGCCAAACCAAACTTGAACACAACTTTCTGTTTGTTGTTGTTTTTTTGTTGTTTTGTTCTACTTACTTGGCCGATTCCCTGTGTTTTGGCGCATTTTTATCAAATGAAATGGCGCAAAAGTTGATTGGTTAGTACATTACGTTTTTTTGGTTTTTTTTTAGCAAAAGAGAAAAGAACGTTTCAGGTGGGTTAGAAATGTAAAACCAAAACTATCAACATATGTTGGTGTGGTGTATGCGCTTTTTTTTTTGCTTCGTTGAGGACTATCAACGCATTGTTGTAAGAACACATCCACCCACTCAAACACACACACACACACAAATCATCCTCCAGGTGATGGTGGTGGTGGTGGCGGTCAATGGAGCAACGTTCGATTGATCAGCTTACCTATTGGCGGCTTTCGTTTTCGAGATCGTTTCCTCGTGATGTTTGTACCAATCTTCCAGCTCCTTGCGGGCCTGTTCACGCAGCTCATCCTTCTTGCGCTCCTCCTCGCGATCCTTCTCCTCGAGCCGCGCCTTTTGATCTTCGCGCCATTTGCGTATCTTTTCCGGTTCCTCTGTCACCTGCTTTGGCACTGCATTTTACAGAAAAGATTGAGTAAGAAAAGAGCAAAACACACATCGTTAGTTGCAAAAATTGATCAACACACTTCCACTTTTTTTAAACAGTTTTGCAAGGAAAAAAGAGAAAAATTTATCCCACTGCATTACTTTACTTTTATTAACATTATATTCTAGTATGCAAAAGAAAAAGGAGCTGCGAATATGATACTATTATATCACAGTAATTCTTCTAAACACGCTAAATATTCAAAAAATTAATTGTTTGTTTCTTGCCCAATGCAAACACTACTATCGCAGCCATTAAACAGAGAGTTTGCATTTACTACAGCAAAGAAATGTGTACAAAATTATACTGTTTTAGGTACGCAAAGAAAAGACATGTACGGCTTATTTTAATAACAAAAACAATTGATGCAAATTAGGGAGAAAAAACTAAATACAAATAAGAAAAGACCCAATAAGACGTTTGGTTTTTTGAATTTTTTTTATAACGCATGACATGTTAACACTTACCTGTGAAGCCTGCAAAATCATCATTATCATCTTCTAAGAGATCGAGAAAAAGAAACACATTTGTACAAACATTATTAGACTAAAAAGAACGAAACATATAACGACAATGAATACGTAAGCTTAGCCATTACTTAAAACATAAACGAAGCGAAGGGTTGTTTTGTTTTGTTTGCTTCTTTGTGAAATGTGTTTTTTTCGTGGTTGGAAAATCATGCCCCAAGATACGACAAAAAACGTACGTCCCAAACAGAAGGGCTCAAAAATAAACTATATCTAGATCATTCCCATCTGATTCCAATTTCTGTTTTGCTTTGTTTTTGTTTTTTTGAAAGGTTTGGAAATTGTGTAACCCTCATATCATGCTAATCACAACACGAGCGAACGTTGGCATGCATTAGTGACGCTTGAATATTACTATTTCCGCAAAAACATGTTTATCTCACGTTCCAATATGGGTG
>CM028118.1:22293981-22330966 GCA_016170025.1 Anopheles vaneedeni | reverse complement strand
AGTCCACCTCTTATAGCGAGTTTTATCCGGTCTCTTCCACGCTAAAATGAAGCATATAATTAGTTCATCTATCTGAAGGAAAGGTATAAGAAAACAATTCACTCCAAACTTAATAATCAATTATTGCAATTATTGTTTGGTGATAATCAAATGTATGGTTGTTTTTAATAAGGAACAAAAAGGAAAAATAGCATACATCTCAAACAGGCATATAACTTATCGAATCACTGCATCATTAGGATGATAATGTTTGCCAACGTATGCTTTAAAAAAGGGACAAATTGTATGATTTTGTCTTTATACTATTTATCTATAAATTATTAAAATTTGATGTGAAGTGTGAAGAGAAGTTGATTTGAAAATTTGTTAAAATCGCCAACCAATCATTGTGACACACTTCATATCGCGCTGATACTGGGGATTCTGGGGATTGGGGAATCCATCGTTTAGAGGCCTGCTTCCTGCCATCTGATCATATTAAGCGACCGAAGGCTAGTTATGCCAATTTTTTTCTAAATGAAGGACTCGTTATGAAGGAGTTGACTGTAATTATTTATAAATCGATTAATTTCGCCATTTTTATCCGAATTCGCAGCATTCGAAGAAAGTGTTTCATCTCATTTCTCGTAAAACTTTGTTAAAGAGACCTTATGATAAAAGATGATGATTATTAAGTTATATAAATGCGAGTTTGTTTGAACTATGGATATATAGAAGTAGGAACTCAAGCAGACGGAACATAAGGATAATCTAAGTCGACAGCTACCTTTCTTATTGATGAATGGTCGAAGGAAAGATAATTAGCCCTGCTAGTATCTACAATACACCCGGCAGGTTTTTGGTGTGCGGTTTAGTAACAAACCATTTGTTGTTAGTAATTTATTTACCTGTGTTGTGATAATTATCGGCAGTAGTGGGCGGATCTTGCGCATCGGCATTACTGATCATTTCAAAGCTTCCATTAAGCTCGTTTTCGAGTCCTGTCGATTCTGTGTTTTCATTTTTTTCGTGTGTAGTTCGTGTGTACGATAGAGTTTTTTCGTGTGATTGTTTTCCCATTTTTTGTGAAGTAAAAGAACAACGTTCGAGAGTATAAAAATTTAGCAAACAATGTTTGTGTGATGTTTGATAACCGGTTAATGTAATGTTTGGTTTTAGATTCGGCCAAAAATGAATGAGTAGTATTGTTTGTCGTTAGTATAGACAACAAACACGCATATCCATCATGTGGTTAACAAGCGACGAAACGAAGTATAAAGTAAAACCAAACAAACAGTTCGTTCAAAGTGGCCCACAGTAAGGCGTGAGAGTGTGTTGAGATGTATCCGGAAAAAGAAAGAATAAAAGAAAAACATGAAACGAACAAAAATTTGATTAGAAAATTACATGCTCTTTCGCTGCAGCGGTGTGTTTTTGTGGCACGGAAAGGATATTGGCAATCGATAAAATAACACGTATGGATTGTGATGAAAATAGCTTTCTTTTTTTTAGCCACATTCGTCTTATGTTGGATGGAAATTAATGATGGTAAAAATGACCATTTTGGGGCAACAGACAAGCAAACACACGCGACCATTGAAGGCGGAGAACATATGTTCGTGGCATTCGCAATGGTAGGGAAGGAATCAGAAAACATAACGAACAACAAAGCATCGGAGGAGGCTGTGCGAAAATGTAGATAAGCTTTTACATATAACAACAGTACGTGTGGGCTGGAAAGTACGATAAGCACAATTAGGACAGCAAAGCACTACTAGTAAGTTGGCGGAAAACATCTTCCAGAGCTATTTCACTAGAAACTCTGACCCAACACACAACACACTTTTCGGTGCCATGCTCGTTAATTGGATTAACGAAGCAAACGACAAGCTATCGAATGAGATACTTGAGCCAGAGTATGTTGCAAGGGTTTTTGGGGATGACTTCAAACATGATCCATTGCACATTCACACTGGAAGGGGGATGCAATCGGTGCCCCTGCCTTGCCCCTCCGATGGATGACTAATGTATCGATCATTCCTAGCACCCTAGCATTACGACGAATGGGCGGAACAACACTGGGCATGACGCATCTAGGGACGCACAAATGTTGCTGCGAACGTTTTCTACCGCATCGATATATTTGGTGCTGCTGCACACGTTTACACACGAACCTGATTTCGGTACGGGATCACCATTGACGGAACCGTTCGTGTCCATCGTTGCTGCACCAGCCACGGGCGGAATTTCATCCTCCAGTCCAGCGAGGGCGTTCTGTTCGCGGGCCAAAAACTCGGCCGCCGGGTCGACTTCCGACTGTTGTTCGAAGTTATCGCCGAATGCATTCATGGTGACGAGGGAGATTGTTTTATTTTCCGCTATAACACACGCAACCAACTTTTGCACAACGAAATTATCCACAAAACGCGTTTACTTTGCTGGAGAAGGAAAAACTTCTTCAATCCAATTTTTTTAATGACGCGACGGAAAAGTTGACATTTTTTGACGTTTCCTACTGCCGAGGTATATACACGCAGGTCGCAAACGATCAGTTCGGAAGATGCATACAACCGACGGTACGAAAACGATAAGTTTAAATATTGCCCGTGTTTTCATTCGTATCTCTCAATATTTCCTACGAGTGTGAATAATTAATCCAAACCACAAACTCTCACCACGTTTTGAAGCAATTTTAAAGCTTTTTATCCAGATTAACCTGTACCACTAAAGAACATTCGTCACACGAAACGTAAATCGGTTCGTGAATGGGAGCTTCCTCCGGCAGAATATAATATCCACCACAGCGGCACGTGTGTAACCAAAAGCTTCCCTCTTCGTCACGTTCAAAATCTGCATCCGTGAGAATTTCATTCACAAAGTATTCCTCCGTCTGTTGCATCAGTTCGGCATCATAGATTCGTCGCAACCGATCGTCCCGCAATGTTTTCCAAGCCTGATCGATACAGATGAAGTGGTCCGATTCGTCAGATGCCGGTGATTTGTTTTTTCGCTTGTCCGGATGATACTGCAGGGCTAAGGCTTGGTAGGATTTTCTAATTTCCTCCAAAGAAGCATTGTGAGCGACTTGCAATACGTCGTAGTGCGATATTTTCCCTTCTTTCGTTGCGCTCGTCTGTGACATTCTGTCAAAAGAAACACTGTAAAGAAGGGAGTTTCTTTAAAAAACACTTTTACTATAGTTTTAAAAACGTTTTCATACCGCTCGCTCTTTACTGCATCATCGCTATCCGTTCACCAGCACAATTCATCTGAAAGCAAGGGGCTCCAAAACACACATGGCTCTGTTTATTGTTTTGGGACGTTTCTCGCGGATTGCTACGATCCGTCAAACCGCTGCATTCCAATACAAAACGTCACCGATCAAAACAATAGCTGCGGTTCGTGAACACTCCCGAAATTATCGTCACCTTACCCAGTGTCTTCCCGATATCCTTCCCAACGTCGTCAAAATAGGTTCCAGAATGAGCTCATCGCCCGAAGGTCAGGACATGATGGAGGTCTTGGCCTGCAACAGCAATCAGCTGGCGGACGATCTGCTTGCCGCCGGCAGTAACGCAGCTAAACGGCAAAAACTTGTCCTGGACTATCTGAAGGTAGCCGATCGCGATGGAAAAAGTGTTACAGCCGAATTTCCGGACGGATTGGATTGGTTCAACGTGACCGAAGCATTGACGCTACAAGGTTCCCTGCGGGGGAAAGTGGTTGTGCTAGATTTTTTCACCTACTGCTGCATCAACTGTATGCACATCCTGCCGAATCTGAAGCGTCTGGAGCACATGTATCCAATCGAAGAAGGGCTGGCAGTGATCGGTGTACATAGCGCCAAGTTCAAGAACGAGAAAGACTCGAACAACATTCGAGCAGCGGTCGAACGGTACGAAATTTCGCACCCGGTCGTCAACGATAACGTATCGGCAATGTGGCGCAAACTGCGTGTACAGTGCTGGCCAACACTGATGATACTGGGACCACGAGCGAACCCACTGTTCGTGATTATGGGTGAGGGAAACTTCGAGGATCTGAAGCTGTACGTCGGCAGTGCCATACGGTTCTACAGGGAAAAGGGCGAAATTCAACGCCATTCGTTGCCGCTCAATCTGACCAGCACGGGTACGATTGCTTCGAACATGAAATTTCCTGGCAAGATCGCCTGTTCAGTTCCCACCCTGGACGGTGATAAGGATAGCAGCGAGGAGCAACTGTTCGCCGTTTCTGATTCCGGCAACCATCGTGTATTGATAATCGATTCTGCTGGGACGGTGCTGCACAAGGTTGGCGGGAAGCAGAGTGGATTTTTAGATGGCAACTTTTCGAAGGCACGTTTTAACGCTCCTCAGGGTGTTGCTTTCCAAGGGCCGGATGTGGTGTTTGTAGCAGACAACGAAAACCATGCCGTCCGAAGAATCGATCTCAAGACGCAGCAAGTAAGCACCATCGCCGGAAACGGTACTCAGGGCAACGATCGTACGGGAGGCAAGAGTGGGCACGATCAGTTACTATCCTCGCCGTGGGACGTGGCCGTGTATTCGACGCGCGATCTGGATATGTCGTTCCATGCGGATGAAACGAGCGTTCCCTCGAAGGATGTGCTGTTGATAGCGATGGCTGGAATTCATCAGATCTGGGCCATCTTTCTAGAGGATACGATCTGGTGGAAGTTCAAGAAGTACGGTGCCGGTACGTGCTGGGCCATTGCGGGCAGTGGCCATGAACAGAATCGTAACACGTCGTACCCACACAGTGCCGCATTTGCGCAACCATCCGGTTTGGCTATTAACCGTGTGGCGAAGGAAGTTTATCTAGCGGACAGCGAAAGTTCCGCCATCAGGAAAATTTCACTCGCCGATGGAAAGGTGATGGCCGTGGCTGGTGGCGATCGAAATCCGCTGGTAAGTAGATACAAACCAAGCATCATTCATCCATAACCGAACCATTGTTTGTTCCGTTCTCTGCAGGATCTGTTCGCTTTCGGTGATGTGGATGGAAAACAGTATGCGGCAAAGTTCCAGCATCCGCTCGGTGTGGCATACAATCCGAAGGATGGTTGCATTTATTTCGCCGACACGTACAACCACAAGATAAAGAAAATTGACGTATCGACAAACTGCGCTACGACGTGCGAGTTCCGTGAAGCAAATGGTTCCGTTCGACGTTTCAGCGAACCGGCCGGCCTTTGTCTCGATCGTTCCGGGCAGCTTTTGTACATTGCCGACACGAACAATCATGAACTGCTGGTCGCAAATCTCACCGATTGCACCGTCCGTCCGTTGAAGTTAAACTTCCGCGTACCGGAAGAGCTGGACAGTGTGGGTGAAGATCGTCGATCGGGCACCACCCTGAAACCAACCCGTCCAATCAAAATGCATCCCGGTGCTGGTCAGAGCTCGTTACGTTTAACGTTTAATCTAACCTTCCCTGGTAAGGCAGCCAAACTGACGGACGGTGCACCGCAGCAATGGTCCCTCGAGCTGCCATCGACTGAGTGGGGTTGCGAGTGCACCAAGGGAACGATCGATACCGCTTCCGGCCAGTCACTGCAGCTACTCATCGCACCACCGGCAAACGATGCGTCAACGAATGGAAACGATCCATCGCCGATTGCGGTCAATTTTAAGCTAAATCTTTGTGAAGGCGATGTATGCTTTCCGAAAGAATTCATCGTGCTACTGGAAGTGCAATACTCAGCAGAGGAGACCGGCCACACTAACGTGGAACGTTACGACGCACAGGAAACGTACGAGGTGCAGCTTTCACGCGAAAAAGTATGTCTTCAGCAGCCCTGAGCAATTATCGCGCACAACGAACAAAAACGTTTTTTAAATGTTTTTTTAATCACGTTTTACATCATAGCATTTGTTAGTTACTGAGTTTTGTGTACAGCATGTACCGCCATTTGTTTTCGATCCTTTTATCTACACAACCGAGCTTAGCATCAATATGATAAAGATCATAGAATTAAACTATAACCATTATTTTGAATACAGTGGATTTTCTAATATTTCGTGAGACTTGCTACCCCGAATAGGAAGATATTGATACATTTCACGTCAAGGATAACAAGGACATTCATAGACGACAAATGAACATCAGCGATGAAGGAAAGTATAGAAACAAGTTGTATGGTTTAGTTAAGTTTAGTTCTCCTCACAATAAATTTAGTGTACATGGAACAACGATACAAACGCACTGGAATGTTATTGCAATAGGAAGGATGAGAAAACACATTTGAAAAGAAACCCTTTTAATCCTTTTAAATTTTGGAATACGCAGGTATAAGAGACAGAATTGGTTTGCGACTCTCCTACGGAGAAGGCGCCAGAGGATCATGCTGGTTCCGTAAAACTTTGCTTTGGAAATTGTGCTGATTCTTAACTTTTGTTTTCATATTCTGTCTGTGTTTCAGCTACATGCTACTGCACATGGCTACATCATTTCTTCGGACATATATGAACTATTAGAAAGACTTCCACAAGAAAATTGGACGAAAACAACGGGGATAGGAACTAAAGATAACCTGAGATGAAGATTATTTAAATATTTCTTCTTTTGTGGCACCATAATCTCACGAAGTCTCGGCCTGCCATTATTTACCTTGACTTTATTTACCCGTAGCAGGATATTCAATCCTGCGTCCGGATGGAATTTGCATCCCAGCATCGATCTTTTGCGGCGAACGATTTTTCGAGTGAGGAAATCAACGCGTACGCGTACATCAGAATTAGTTAGCATTGCCGCTATGGGAAGGAGTCATAAAACGAAGGCAATTGTGTGCTTTCTGCTTCGGATTTTTTCGGATCAGTTTTACAAGTTGTTAGCATCGTTCGGTAAGGTATCATCACAACATAGTGTTTTTCGACTTCCATTTTTACATTTGCATTATCACTTTCTGGTTTATTTTCTCTTAGTGTGATTACACCATATCTTGTCTGCATTCGTCAGATTTTATGTTCTTTATGTTTTCACTTGTTTTTATCCTTAACCAATCTCGATATTTCTTGCAGTATGTTGTATTTGCTGTCCGTGTAAGTGTATTTCCTTATCGTTTACTAATTGTCTCTCTCCTTTGCGATGTGCTGCTTTTCTCTACTTGTTTCCCTCTATAATACATGTTTCATTGCGCGTGTGTTTCTCCGTTCGTCGCATTTCTACTACAATTGTATTCGTACGTTAGTGCTTGGCTTGTCATGGTTTCGGTATTTTCTTTTGTTCTTTTGCACTTTGCGCATCTTACAAATTATGTTCTATGATAAATTATATGCTTCTTCTTTAGTTTGTAATTTCGTCCAGCTTCGTCACCCAGAACAATCGTGGCTGTTGTTGGTATTTTTTTTGTTAGTCACCCTTCCGACACAGGCTCGGACTAGACAAGCTTTCGTGGTAGACTTAATTTCAGCATTCAGCAAAGTCGCCTTGTCGCAAATGATGATGTTTTTAGCGACACTTTCGTTTAAGGAAATTGCAATCAATTTGTGTTGTGATATAAAAGCAACTAAACGGATGAGTTAATGGCATTGCAAATAAAACATTCTGCAAAACGACTAACGCTAAATCGTTCGTGCTGTTATGGATGAACAAAAACAAAACGATGCATTCAGAAGCAACTTAACTTAACTTAACATTCTTTGAACATTTGGCTTTGCACAGACGACACTTCTTCACACTGAGAGTTGTGAGCACTTTTTGCAAGACGTTAATAGACAAACAGCCTAAAAACAGTTTAAAAGAAGTTGACTATATTTAATCTTTTGCTGTTTATTTTTTATTCTTCACAGTACTACTTTACTGTACTGTAGAAAGATCGAACGCACCAAACGTCCATTGATCGAGGATAATCATCGAAAAATTCATTAGAAAAATGAAGTCGTCTGGGCTTTTATCAACGTACGTCAATCCCAGTCAATAGAGTTCTTCTCAGCTTTATTCTTAAATACATGTGTCAATGGTGTAACTGGTCACCAAGCATCAATCTATTGAAGATGCAATATCCACTGTTTAGTTGGATGTAAGCATTCAGGAGATAAAAAGTCACTGGACATCCAAACTTGCACTCACAACATAAGCGCTTGCCAGCCTGTCGTCTGTACAAAGCTCATCAGTACTTGCGGCAGTATGCAGTCGAGGCAAGGAAAGTGCAATTGATTATCGGCAAATAAATTAAATAAACGATTTCAGATTGCTCCTTACATTCAAAATTTTAAACACTTTTTGCGTAGTAACTCCAAAGGATATCGCCCCAAAGGTGTGTAGTAGTGGTGGAAGTGTGGTTCGATTAGCGCCAATAGTTGATGTCACCAAATCGGCGCTTGAGTGTGTACATGATAAACAATCTAGAGTTACGATTAATTGTAAAAATACATATATGTAAGAATATATATATTGTACGTGTATATATATATATATATTTAAGTAATATGAATATCACAACATTATGTCTGCATTTTCCTCCTTCCCGGCAAGATAATTCTCATTTTCATGTATGTTTTTGTTTTGCAAGTTACAAACCGGTTGGCTAAGCATTGTGGCGTTTAAAATAATGGGAACCAGCGGAGGAATGAAAACATGTACTGCTGGGGTTGTGAATAAGGGTTTGTGAGTAGCATTTTTCATCTATAATTTATGTGTGAAAGTAATTTTGCTTTAATTAAAAAATAGAAAAAAGGAACTGAATATTTCTAACAATAGATTTTTGTTGCTTTTTGTTTTCAGAGAACAAACCGTCCAACAGGGTAATTGCCATTAGAAAAGCTTGCAAAAAAAAATTTAGTAGTTTAGTCCAGCATTACAGAGATTACAGATTACAACAGTTAAGTACGTTGCCAATTTGAAAACAATAAGCTCCAGCTTCAGCTAAGGATGAACCTTTTTAAAGAAGTCGCTCCAAAATGTAACACCCCGTATGTCTAAAAGCTACCTAATGTTACGAACTAACAGATCAGAGTCATGTTCAGTGTAGTGGAACACTTAGTAGCATCCACTGGATAGTGTTCAGAGAAGATTTAACTTAGGAACTTAGTAAAGGAAAATAAAAAGCAAACTAGCATATCAGATCAATTTTGTTTGAAACTTTAGGTTACCTGTTATGCAGCGCGTAGTATGTTCACCAGTGTGAAAACAGACAAGCTCGTCTGGGAGATTATTTCATATGAGATCAATATCGTTGTCCAAGAGCTCGACAGCAAAACTGTGTTTACATTGAATAGCGTAGAAGCGCAAGAGCTTTCCGAGTAGCGAAATATCACCACTGCGGAAGGAAGAAACTACACCATTAATCAAATGGTTCGAAGGGAAAAATATTGAATAAGCTTAAGAAGAAGAAAAAAATGAAAATCCCGGGATAAAAAAATTATTATGCTAATGAATGGCATTAAGCGAACGGATCATTTGACTGATGCTGCCGATGCTGCTGTTGATGGGACTGTTGCTTTTGCTGATGATACTGCTGCGGGGTATGATGATGATGATGCACATGAACAGGATGGTTATGTGGCGACAGCAGCAAGGAAGGAGAGTGTGACGAGGAAAGTAAACTGTTTGCTCCCGAAACGCCTGACGAGTGTTGAGCCTGATGTGCGTTCAATTGTTGCGCCAGGTTGGCCACGCTAGCGCTTATTAGATTGCAACCGTTGCTGCTGGTGGCCGTGGTAGTGGTGGTGGATGTGGTGTTAGTGTGGCTGTTACCGGGTAGGCTTACAAACAGCGGTAGAGATGACGAGGTGAGCGCTGAGTAGGAGACGTTGCTGGGCGGAAAAAACGATATCTCATGCGGTCAGGCTTCAGTACCGCCGACCATGCCGTTGTTCTTCGGCGTGTAAATTGTAGCATTCGGATCGAGACCGGAGGGACAGTTGCCCGCGTTCGAGCCACCGTTGTTCGAGCTTTGCATTTGTACTATTTGTCCTCCGTTGCTACCAGTGCCGGTGCTCGAGTGCGGACCGGACATCACCGACGACGAAGGAAGTGTCGTCATCGTGGACGTCAGCACCCCGAGGCTGCCTAATTGACTGCAGAACGATGGTCCGTTCTGCACCATGTGCGACATTGGGCTTGGTTGTTGGCTGATGCCACCTCCGCCACCTGCACCCGTGCCGCCACCTCCACTGTTCTGTCCAATTCCATTCAGATGCCCGCTCGTCATGGATTGTGGCAAAAGTTGAGGTGCATCTGCCAACCGCATCATCGATGCACCGTCCGTTCCCGTGCCACCACCGTGGCTAGTTAGGCAAAGGTTTTCCGAAGGCATGACTGCCAAGAGCTGTACGATTTTTGCATTAAGTTCAAGTATTTCCTTTTCCTTCTCGCGCAACGAACCTACAATGAAAAAAGTGGGAAATTTATGTAAACGTTTGTTCGCTGATTGTTTTACCCGTTTTTCGTTCGCCACATACCAGTGAGAATTTCAACCTCTCGCCTTGTGCCACCGAGGGCTGAGAATAAGTCCAGCTTAAATCTCGTTTCGGCAGAGAGGCTCTTCTCCAGCGTTGCGTTCTTGTCCTGCATTGCGGCCAGTGCACTCATCAACACTTCGGTGTTTTGCTGAGCATCTCGATTACGTAACTGCAGCTCCATCTTTCGCATCTGCAAGCAACAAATAGAAACAAACACTCACATATCAAATGCATTAAAATAATGGTAACGAATTACCTCCTGCTCGTAATTACGCGCCTGCTTTTCGGCCATTAGCTTGGCCTCGTCTAGGTTATGCAGTTCGTTCTGCAGTTTATCAATCTCGATTTCCATCTGCTGCTTCTTCATCTTGCATGCCTCGCTACACTCGGCACGGGCCGCCTTTTCCTCAGCCTGCTTGCGATACTTGCGCTCATTGTTGAGCTGCGCCTCCAGCGATTGTCGGTGTCGTCGTTCTTCGCCCAACCGTCTCTCAACGGTTTGCAAATTCTGACGCTCCTGTTGCCGCTGGTTGCAATGCTCTTGATATCTGCGGTGAAAGAAACCAACACATTTCAGTACGAAGCATTACGATTCTGGACGCGGTTTTTCGCTTACCTGTTTTGCAGTTCATCGTAGTCCTTCAGTTTGGCCTGTAGGCACGCCTTCAGATTGTTCGTATTGGAATCATACTTTTGACGCAACTCATTCTCTGTCTGCCGGTGAGATGACAACTCGGTCCGCAATTTCTTCAAGTCTCCTTCAAGTCGTGGACATGTTTCGCATACCTTCTGAACGACCACAGTGGCAACCGGTGGAGAAGACACGTTAGATGAACCCTGACCAGATGATCCCGTTGCGCTTGGTGACGTTTTGTGCGTCAAAGTTGCCGACGGTGAGACGGTACCGTCTGATTTACCATCTGGCACATTACAGCTTCTACTGCTGCCGTTGGAAGCATCCCTGACGTCCTTCACCTGTTCGCCGTTGTGCTGGTGATTGTCTTTAACGGAGGCACACGACACACTGCCGGAGGTGGTGTACGAAGACGCTCTGATGGTTGTTCCCTTATCGTTCCCACCACCGGTCGATGTAGTGGCCGCAGCCGTCGTCGTAAGCGTTGTTACCGAGGAGGCCAGTGCAAGCGTCGCACACAGCTTAGCGATTGCGGACAAATTAGCCTGCTCGGCAGCTTTCTTGAGTCGATTTTTCCGCCCCGAACGACCTCCTTTCGGTTCGGGTCCAGGTGCTGTTACTTCTGGAACCGTCCCCTGTTGTACCAGTTCCGTTTGGTGGTATTGTGCGATGTGACCGTTCGGTTTACCGACATTCGATTTATTTCCTAACGCACCGCTATCGGTTGGGCTTTTCGAGCGATTGGATGCCACCGGTTGCCCATTGCCGTGCTTACCAGAGCTAGACGAGGACGTACTGTTCGAACCGGCCGAGTTACTACTGTTACTTGTCTCCTTTTCGTAATCTTTGCGGGCTGTTAGTCCTTGCATGGTGCTTTCCTTAGATTCTTTCGCCCCCGTGCTGCCGTTGCAGTGAATGCTGCCATTATGATCGTTACCACGATTTGCTGTGTTAGAGATTTCTTTTGTACTGATTGTGGTACTACCGCTGTTACTACTGTTGCTACTGGTGCTACTGCTGGAGGAGCTGCTGTGACCAATCTGCTGGAATGTGGTGGTCGGGGGGAAGTAGCAGGTTCCACCGTTACCACCGCTGCCACCGTTCATCTTACTACCGGCATTGAACGTGCTGGATGAATTGGACGATGAATTGCTGCTGGCACTGCCATCCTTGTCCAAACTTTTCCGATGCTTGGAAGAGCCTTGCTGTTGATGTGATGAGTGATTCAGACCCCCGTTCATCGTACTACTCGACGATGACGGTGAGCTGCCACTGCCAACGTGCCCATTAACATGTGCCGTCGCTACGGAACTACTGCTCGTCGACTTGTAGCTTTGGGAACTTTTACTGTGATTCACATGCTGCTGCTGCTGCTGCTGTTGATGATTATGGTGATGATGATTGTGATTATGATGATTGTGATGGTGGTGCTGTCCTGTATCACTTCGGTTACTCGTAGTGCTACTGCTACTGTTATTCAGACTATTATTGTTATTCGACATCGGTACGGCTACTAGTTCCTTCGGTGCAGTCAGCTGCTCGCTTCCCCCCGTACCAGTTGCTCCATCGGCCAACGGCTCCAATGCTCTCGATTCTTCCTTCGGCAATGCTTCCTGAAGCAACTGCATGTAGAAGTCATTATCCTTTGCCACCTCGCGCTGCTTCCGTTGTCGTATGCGATAGCCGACGTAGCTCTTGAAACCGAATCCAAGCGTCACCACCGGATAGCCAATACTGAAATATTTTCATAAAATAATGTTAATTATCATTGCAATCAACATATTGCTAGTGGTTAGTTCATTCTTGCACATACCAATGGGCGGCAAATGGTCGGCAGAGATTTAGATGCGGTATATTTCGACTGTCCTTCCATCGTATCGCAGCCTCCAGATATACGAACAATATCCACAGTATTATCGTTGGCAAACAGATTCCTTTATCTAAATTTTTTTCAATAAACGACAAAAGTAAATGTGTGATAATTCCTATCATAGAAATAGCAGTGATGTTCATTCATACCTGTATGCCAGACATACTGCACCCAAACGTATGTACTGGCGGCAAAAAATAGCCACTGAACGGGTATGAAAAACAGGCAGACCAGATCTGATGTGACCGCTATGCAGACGAACAATACGGAAAAGGCCTAAAATGTAGTAAAAAGTAACAAACAAAGTAATTAACAATATTTGGTATAAAAAGAATTCCATCGCTGTTTCTCTAGATGCAACATACCAATCCTTTATACTTGTAGGAGTCATATATTGAACGAAGCAGCAACCAAAATGGCCATAAAAACTCGAAACGGAATTCGAGCAAAAAGTCTGCTGTAATTACGGACGCCCATAGGAGAAGAAATTTGATGTAGAGCAGGGTGTTGCTGGAAGAAAAATAAACAATAAAAAGGGTTAATATCACTAAAATAACTTCTTGACAATGTAGTGTTTAGTATCGGTACTAAAGACAAAACTGAAATAATTTCTTTAAATTTTAGTACTAAACCACATAAAAACTTGCTCAATGAATTCTAAAAACCGAATCACTGCTAGGGTATTTTGGACATTAAAGTAAAGTTTAAAAATATGGTTCTGTACTATAGGAAAAAGCGTTACAGTAAACAGTCTATTGGTAAATGATAATTAACCATTGCGAAGCAACGATCGTCCGTCCGTGTAAGGGGACAGCTGATGGCTGCCAGCTGAACGTGTATAACAAGGCAAAGAACAAGACAATATTGCAGAATAAAAGAAAGCACCAATGGTTATGGCAGGGAGAACGGTAGAAAACAAGACATATCCCTTATGTTGCAGCTGTTATTCCCGCAGTTAAGTATCGTGAGAGAAATTATATCACATGCACCGGCGAGCCTTGGTGAATGGTAACAAAGGAGGGGAATAACGGTGGACATATCAAAAAAATAAATAGCCAAGATATGATGTTTCGGAACCGGTGTTTTGGGATGCGAAATCGATATACTGCGACCATGCGGTAGAAAACATTAAGAAGCAACAAGTATCCTCTTTCAGAATTAAGGTGTAAAATACTATTCCATAGAATGTTGGCTTTGTTTTTTAACAGCTAGTATACCACAATACTCTTTACAACAAAAAAACCTTTCAGATAAAAACATTCTTCAAATTAAGTAAAAAAATAATAATAATAATAATTTTAGGAAATGTTTATACAGTTTTCAATTCAATCGTAAATTGTAACAAACATATTGACAAAATAGACAAGCAAAAGCTGATAATCTTATCAAGATATGTATTTGGAACAGACATTGCCAAAAATGATCAGAAAACTTCGCTCGATGGTTTGATCATTCTGTGATTTGAGATATGATGTCCACCGTAAGCTGTTGAATCTATCCATTTGTATCACATGAAAAAAGGCAAAAGATCACATTGATCTGACCGGCACCCCGGCATTATCATACCAAGATAATACTAAAGGCGATTGGCGGAATAGAGATAACAGTTTTAACCAAAGTCTACCAAACCTCCGAATCCGTATACAGAACGAATAGATCGAAAATAGAACTTTAATGATAACGTTTAAAAAATGTGTCTTTCTTATGGGATACAAGGTGGTCGTTATCTAAAGCTTCTTTAACGTTTATTGTCCATTGATTGAACTATTTCCTTTATTTCCGTCAATCTTAAAATTAAAGTTTTGTTTCTTTAAGTCATTCATACATAGTATTGTTTGACGTCGATTTTCCATCATCCCGTACGAAACACTTTTTCGCGATGTGTGCGCACATCTGGCCGCCTCTTCACCAAATCGAATCAATGTGCGTTATCGATTTTACACAGTCTCCGACAACTGGTGTCACGCTACCATCCGTACCATAGCATTGCGGACATGTGGCTTCTCTCACGCGTTTTTGATGAGATAATCCGCACCCCCGACACAGGTGCGAAAAGGAGACGAGCCAAAACAAATAATCATCATAAAGCACACACCGACAGTCCCTGTTTATTACGCCACGCCAACGCCAACAGCCAAAGGACCGTTCTGATATCAGCAATCTCGCCCTACAAGTCCCACGGGGTATCACGGACCCATTAGCAACGGTATTGCAGCGTCACGGGAATCAATGCCGGTAGCTTGTTCGAAAGCATGGTGGGATGGATGGCGTGTGTTTTAGTTAACAGGCAATAAAATGCCGGCACGCATGTGCCCTTCTTCCTTTATCGCTCGCTGCTGTCGGAGCGTGGGGTTAACCAGAAAGAAGAAAAAAAAAGTTGGTCCTATTTGTTTACAAAGCGCGCGCAGCGTTGCACTCACACACATTCTACATCTTCTTTCCCATGGTTTCCCACAGCACTGTTTAAAAACGCAAAGACTTTTCGGTAAATCTTTGTTTGCGTTGACAGAAAAAAGACAATTGTTATCAGCTGAAGAACGATTGCCAAATTATGCAAACCGAGGTCACACATCTTTTATGATGACTATTTTTTCGTATATTCTCTCCTTTTGAAAAAGGATTTCGATACGTTGTGCCTAGAGCTTGTCTAGCTACTTCGAAGCGCTCGCATAGCATGCTGTGCCCGAGAGCAATGCGAACCCAACATAGAGGAGCATAAATTCGATTGGGGTAAAGTTGGAGGATTCTCTCGTTCGTGATCCTTTGTGAGAACGCGTGCATCCGTGACTTTAGCTGACACATGCGAAATACAAGTCGCGCAAATCTCGTACCAATAACAAACGATAAAGCAGGCATGCGGCCAAACTAAAAGAAAACTTTCATTAACGAACTAACCTGCTTTTTTCACTATTTCTCTGTCCCTCTTTCTCTCTCTCTCTTTCTCTTTCCTTTTTCTCGATGAAAACTAATTGCCTAACCCATTCCCGATACATACCTCCCGATCTGTTCCGCAATTTTGTTCTTCTTAATGGGCCGTCGTATTTTGCCACAATCGGCATTGCGCCTCTTCATTATAGCGCACCGCTTGATGTTGATATCGGTCCGGCCAGCTCCGTGGTAGCGAATCCGTTTCACTCCGAAATCCTCCGCACCCGGATGCCACCCGGGGATGGTGAAGCGGTCGGTGTATCCGGCGGATATTCTGTTGATGGATGTCGGGCTTAGGCCGACTTCCGTTTGCAGCCGGAGTTACCAGCGACTGGACACCGGATCCAGACCGGCACAATGTTTCTTTCTATCGTAACTATGTTTTGCCAATATCGCACGAACTGTGTGTGCGTTTTGCACCACGAAACTGAGCACACCGTCGAGGACGACTACGATGATCCCAGCAGCAGCGGCAACAACACAATTGCTGGCATGAAAAAGGAAAAACTAACTCACTCTTTCTCTGTCTTACACACACACTCTGTCCACTTTCGATAAATATAGAATTTTCGATCTCTCTTTGCGTTGTTTTTCCTCCCTTCGCGGAGACTGATGCACCTTCTTCAGCGGCACACGAACGGTAAACACGCGTCACACTTACAGCGCTCTTACCGTGTGGTCTACCACCACAATATCACCAGCACAAAACGGGCCTACAACAGTGAGGATAAACGCACATAAATGAATGTGATAAGAACNCAATGTTTCTTTCTATCGTAACTATGTTTTGCCAATATCGCACGAACTGTGTGTGCGTTTTGCACCACGAAACTGAGCACACCGTCGAGGACGACTACGATGATCCCAGCAGCAGCGGCAACAACACAATTGCTGGCATGAAAAAGGAAAAACTAACTCACTCTTTCTCTGTCTTACACACACACTCTGTCCACTTTCGATAAATATAGAATTTTCGATCTCTCTTTGCGTTGTTTTTCCTCCCTTCGCGGAGACTGATGCACCTTCTTCAGCGGCACACGAACGGTAAACACGCGTCACACTTACAGCGCTCTTACCGTGTGGTCTACCACCACAATATCACCAGCACAAAACGGGCCTACAACAGTGAGGATAAACGCACATAAATGAATGTGATAAGAACCCGTACGTCGAGATTTCGCGATTCACACCCACAGATCGCAATTTTGCGCGTGGAAATTTTAAGGAAAAATCACTACCCGGAGGTTGGGAAAACTATGCACTTCACTTCACTTCACTGCTTCCTACACACAGATGATCAGTGGTGCATTCGGGTCAATCCACGGTAGGGAATACGGTGTGAGATTCTTCCTGTACAAAACAACGAAAAACATGTTATGAACGAAAATGCCAATGAATGTGAAACATTCGTGGTCAATTTTTGGGTCAATTTTTAATCGGAACGAATACCTTGCACAGCTTCGTCACGTTAAGCACGTCACTGTACAAAAGCCTACTACAGTTGGAAAAATAACCATTTTCCTTTCTAATTCCTACTCGATACGTGAATGTGTGTGTGTTTGGAAAAGGAAATGGAACGCTGACTAGACTACTTTGTTCCAAAATTTACTAAAACAGAATGTGCTTCAAAGGAAAATCTAAATCAATTCACTCTATCGCTGTTTTGATGAACCTCTCGCCTCTGTTCGATTTTCCCTTTTTTTTAAGTATGGAGTTCAATCTTTGCACAAAACCAAATTGCTGCAAATCTATCCTCGGATGCATCTGTTCTCCCACGCATCGGTGGAAGCTGCGCCACCAGCAGACCGATGTAGCACGATGGCGACGGATAACTGTCACTTTGGTAAGTTTTTTTTGCCTGTCTTCCTCCGTAGGATGCTGTAAGATGCTTGCCCGTACTACACTCGCTTTTGATGCCGTTCCGGTTTTCGCGATGTTGGAACCAGCTTCCGTTTCGAAATACCACGCGCAAGCTTTTCTGCGCGCTCTCGCCGTTGTCACCGTTGTCGTCGTCTCCCGCTATTAGGTTCTTGCACTCTCTTTCTTGCTCGTATCATTTTTCTTCTTCTCTCAACCAGCATACCTCATGCTCTCCCGGTCATATAAAACCAGCAACAGCAAAAGAATAAATTGATTTTCTGTTCTTTTAACTCGTCTCAACATACCTAATCTAACAAATACACGCTGCACGATACCGCGAGCTATCTATTTCTCGTCACCTCAACTGAATGTGGTTGTGAAGCAACAAATCCTACACGGCCTAGTCGGACTGCCACGCGCGACACAGACTCCCGATTTTCACCGTTCCAGCTGTTTTGTGGAAGGTTTATGAATGGACCATTTTCGCACCGCACCGACCTGGCATGATCTAAAATTCAATCCATCAACTATTTCCACTATTTGAACAGACGTATACGTGCCGGTTAGAGCCTTTTCTTGCTACCACGGATCACAAATAGTCGCCGAAAATCCGTCAAATGATCATCCACCGAACGGAGTAAAATCGATTTCCCGGACCTCGCTCTCTTTGCTTGATGGAAGGCTGTGTGCATTTCTTCTTCTTTCACTTCACGGCTGGTTCGACGGTTAATCAAGCTGATGTACAGACTCCGCAACATGCAAAACGTTTAAAGTTGTCGCGTGCTCCACAGCCTAAAGATTTACCTTCCACAGTGACCAAAGCTCAGCGACGTGTGTTTTACAATTTCTTCAACGTTTTTTGAAAGCAAGTTAGCTTTTGTTTCGCTTTATCTTGCGTTTTCCCATAATTTTTGTTTGTGTATGTCCCAGCTGTGACAGAACAATTGGCGAAGTTTATAACCGATACTTTACTGATCAAACCTGTGCGCCAAATTTTGTTTGGACCGGTTTAACAATTATAGAGCTTCACGATGTACACACGTGTGCAGAACACTACAAAAGTTTTTTAATTGTATTACCTATCTGAGCAAATTCAAGACGATATTATAATTTTGTTTCTATACACAGCGTAACTTTCATACTGTATAAATAATGAGTACATGAAGATACACAAAACCAGATAAAAAATACAACACTATGCCGGTCCTTTGGTTCGTTCTTCTACAGAGAATAGACCCGAATTAATTTTCCAAAATCTGTTGACGTTGATATTGAAAGTTTTTTTGAGCCGATGATGCAAACAGGGAAATCCAACACGAGCTGATTCCGTTCTTTCGGACTTTTATTTCATTAGTATAGTGCGTCTAAAAATCAGTTACATTTATTCAATTGTTATCGCCATTGCAAGAAGGGCCGGAAGAAACTTAAGAAACAAGAGGTACACAACAAAATACATAGCATTCACATTTAAATCTTGTTGAATGCAGCAATGTCGACTGACTGCACGTAATCCTCAAACTCCTCAATCTTCTCTGTTAACAAATCTACCGAAACTTTGTCATCCTCGATAACGCAGCAAATCTGCAGCTTGTGAATGCCGTAACCGACGGGTACGAGCTTAGCCGCGCCCCACAAAAGCCCATCCATCTCGATGCTGCGGACATTCTTCTCCATTTCCTTCATGTCGGTTTCATCATCCCATGGTTTCACATCCAACAAGATGGAGCTCTTAGCGATTAGGGCAGGTTTCTTCGACTTTTTCGCGTTGTACGCGGCCAAACGTTCCTCCTTCAGCTTTGCCGCTTCCGCACTCTCCTCCTCGTCCTCCGAACCGAACAGGTCCACATCATCATCGTCACCGCCGGCCGGTGCAGCAGCTGTCGGCTTTCCACCGGCAACCTGCGGCAGTGCTTGACCGCCCCATTCCGAGCGCTCCTTAGTGTTGAACGATGCGATATGGTTATACCAACGCAGCGCATGCACATAAGTAGCGGCAGGAGCTTTGCCCAAGGCATCGAAAACAGAGAGATCAGCCTTCGACGGGGTAAATCTGTGCGGAAGTGGTAGAAAAGCAGATTGCATGTCAGCAGGGTTCCTCATTCTAACCTCAATTTTAAAACCTAGGTTTTTTATCACCTACCCTTCGACGTAGCTGTGATCAGCAAGGAATTTGTCCAATTCCTTCAGCCCGTTTGCGGTTTTTACATCTCCAAATGCCATTTTTGAGCAAATTTCCTTTAATAACTCGGAACAGTGCGATCGGACACGACGTGTACGCGACGAAGTTTTGACGGAAAGAGATTTTGTTATTTTTTTTGTTGCGATGTTGAGCTTCTGGAGAATTGAACTCTTCAACACTATTGTATACGATACATTCGAATGGTGGTGAAAATTTTCGAAGCAAATTTAATTTCGAAGTTTATTTTAATTTATCCGTTTTTTAATGGTCAATTTTGTAAAAATTACAACTCTATTTCTACGACCGACATTACCGGGTATGCACATCAGCTTTTCAGAGCTCCCAAACTTTTAACTTTACAACTTACAACTCATACCATTCATTCAAGGTATAATGGGTTACATTTATTCTCGAGTTGATTAAGTTCTTTCATTTGTTGAGAAAACATTAAAACTAGTGAAGTATTTTCTTTCAAAATGTCGCACGAAATGATAAATGCAAAATTTGGGAAGCTGACTCTATAACTTTCAAGTATTAACGATATTGCACACATATTAGAAGTACGTGGAAATTCGATAGTTTATGCAATAAATTTGCTATAATGACGAACCATACAATCGGAAATACCAACATTACGTTCATACACAGCAAATGGTTCGATGTAGCAAATAATGCTCGTTTTAAGTCACTCGATTCAGCAATCACTAATTTGCGCGCCCACATGTATGCAATCAGTTGTATGAACACGTGTATATAGGTGCATTTCTTTATGTACAATTTGATCGAACGTCCTCGACGGGCCGTCAAGAAGATGACTAAAACATTAATATGCAAGTGGAACGAAATCACCAGACATATGGTCTGGCCATTCTTGGCAAATTAAAAACGAGAACAAAAAAAAAACTACACCGAGCAAAATTCTTTCATTATTTACAATTACTCATACAACTACAAAATAGAAAATAACACATCCATAACATCCTTTGAAATAACAGCCATAGAAAGAGCATTAGAAGTAGTACAGGCGTCCCCCGAGTTACGACCCCCTCGAGATACGACGATTCGCAGATACGACGATTTTGAACTTGACAGTTGACAATTATTATTTTGCTCAAATTGTCAGTTTTTTTTTATTTTCACCGGCAACCGTTAAAAAACATGATCTTTANAAAACATTAAAACTAGTGAAGTATTTTCTTTCAAAATGTCGCACGAAATGATAAATGCAAAATTTGGGAAGCTGACTCTATAACTTTCAAGTATTAACGATATTGCACACATATTAGAAGTACGTGGAAATTCGATAGTTTATGCAATAAATTTGCTATAATGACGAACCATACAATCGGAAATACCAACATTACGTTCATACACAGCAAATGGTTCGATGTAGCAAATAATGCTCGTTTTAAGTCACTCGATTCGACAATCACTAATTTGCGCGCCCACATGTATGCAATCAGTTGTACGAACACGTGTATATAGGTGCATTTCTTTATGGACAATTTGATCGAACGTCCTCGACGGGCCGTCAAGAAGATGATTAAAAGCATTAATATGCAAGTGGAACGAAATAACCAGACACATGGTTTGGCCATTCTTAGCAAATTAAAAACGAGAACAAAAAAAACCTTCACCGAGAAGTAGCTAAATTCTTTCAATGGGATCATTCCAAGTGGGATCCGAATTCAAGTGCCATTTTGCCGAAAAATAAGTGCCTTTTATAGATTATTTTCAAGATGAGTTCGTAAGTGCGTTAAGAAGAAATCGATTTGCAAAGCTTTCTTAACTCCTGAATGATGAATGTGGCTGTTGAGAAAACTTTTTACAAATGCAAAATTTTCCAGGAAAAAAAATTCAACGTTTCTTGCTTAGATATGTCTGGTAGTCCTCTACGGGTACTATAATAACAGAAGACGCCAATGTACTCGCCATTTTCTAACAGAAGCTAAGCGGCCGCCGGGGCCCCCGAAATTTTTGGCGCTTTTAGAGTTCAATATGCATGTCTTACAATATTGCAACACTTCAGTTACTGCTTCAGTCCAGTTTCTTGCGTCGGTTGTGGGGGCACCGGGATTGCGTTGTGAGTTCCCAAACCACCCTCCCATCTCCCCTCGGTTATCGCAATTAGCATTTTAGGGGCCCCGAGGATTGGCAGATAGGACCTCCAAAAATGACTCCCCCAACTGTCAGCACTTTTCAAATCAGTTCACCCCCGATCAGTATTTTCATAATTTGATCTGACCATAATGATCATAATTTTCCTGCGTTCGGTTATAGTGGATCCATGCAAAATAAACCTCATTGATTTAAGTTTATGGACAGTGCAAAATTTATAAATTTATGTATTTTAATGCGAATTTGTTGAAGTAAGTTTCTTTTCACTCAACTAATGCTTTAAATAAAAAAAAAGAATAGAAAATAATAAAAAAAATATAAAAACAAATAATTTGAAAGTCTCTGCAGGCTATATAGCTTTATCATTTTTTTGAGTAATTTAGCAAAATTTATAATTCGATGTATTTTAATGCGAGTTTGTTGAAATAAGTTTGATTTCACTCAAGTAATGCTTAACAAACAAAATAATAAAACAAACTCAATATTTTTTACTGATGGAAGTGAATCTACAGAAGGTGCAGGCATAGGAATACACATAATATCTCACGACACGAATTACTCATACAAATACAAAATAGAAAATAACACATCCATACCATCCTTTGAAATAACAGCCATAGAAAGAGCATTAGAAGTAGTATATGAAAAAAGGAATCCGTAAACCAATTCTTTACACGGACAGTCAAGCAGCATGTAACATAATTAAATGAGCACAAATGGAAACACACATAGGAAAAACCATACACAACATATTAAAACTGGCCAAACTGACAAAAGCAGATATTAGAGAAGTGGTACCAGGACATGTGCGCAGAAAAGGGCAAAATATTCGAAGAATTCCAACCTGATTTTCAGTCCATATAGGTGGTATCGAGACATTGACGTATCGGCACCGAAATACGCAAAATGAATAGAATTTTAGCAGGACACGATCCAGCCAAATATTGGGTACATAAAATGGGAATCGCAGAAAAGCCAAATTGCAACACATGCGAAATGCCAGAGACCGCCAGACACATGATCTTTTCATGCAAAAATACCTGCCATTAGGCCTGTTCTTAGAAGATCTAAAAAGACACTGGAAGGAAGCAGACGGTAAAACAATTAAACAAATCATGAACTTCATAAGAAAACATTAGCTAGAATTCTAAAAACACCAATAGCCCAAACAACCACAAACCCCAAAAAACATAGCCAAATGCCAATATGACTCACAGAAGTCGAAAGACAAATTTAGGGAGAGATAAATCTCTGAATACGAACAGGGAAACAGAGGTTTCACTGGACATGGGATGTCACAGACATCCCGCATAATAAGAAGAAGACAGTGCTGCCCTCCTTAATTTTTGGTGCCCCAATACCATTCCGCCTGGGGCCTCCGAGATGCTTGATCCGCCACTGCACGATGGGCATTTGCCGGGAGAAAAGTAAAAAAACCAACTTACAGTTTTCGTTGATTTTGAATTTTTTGCTCAATCTTTAGGTTCAAACTAAGAAAAAACCAAAATCTTAATTTCCTACTACAAGAGGATTTCTATTTAAAAATGTTCAAAGTTGAACATTTAAAAAAAAGAGCAAAAAACACATTCATTTTGGCTCAGATTTGAAATGCTGTAACTTATTGAGTTTTACAGATATTTTTGTTTTTTCAACTGTTTTGGAAAGGTTATTAATTGTAGTTTTTAATGCTATTTTTGTTTTAATTATCGCAGAGGTCAGTAAGAAGTTAGACGACTCCATGTAAAAAAAGTCAAATGCTGGTGAGCAAAATGGAACTTGGAAGTCATGCCAAATTTTTTCACCGTAAAACACCGTAGGTCCATATATTACAAGTTAAAGTGTGGCATTTGAATAAACATTCTGTGAAGAAATATTGTGCAACTTTGCGCAACTTTTTGAGTTATTAATTTTTTTGTGCAACAACCAGAAATCATAAAGTACTAGTAGCCTACATCGTAGATATTCATATTTTTGAGGGTTTTCAGCAACATTGCCATTATTTATCCTTTGTTATGAGTCAATTTGAGGTTTTGCTTGCTTTAGATAATTGGTAATCCCATCCGGACCGTTCCCCCGTAGCAAGGACTGACTATCCGGCTACGTGGTAAAAATAAGTCTAGTAAGCCAGAAATGGCCGGCGTGACCTGTAAGGTCGTTAAGCCAAGAAGAAGAAGATAATTGGTTGTCCATACAAATCATGACGTTAACTTACTCGTCTCATCTCAGTGAGTCGGTTTCTTTCAACCGTTGTTGACTGACTGACTGACATACACGTCCCTAAAGAGTATTCATTCAATGACTTGTCGTAGTTGGAAGTATAGCGCCAAAATAGCAAGAAAGTATGATACTGCTATGATAGAAGTTATGGCAGCTTTAGATAGTCTTGATATAAAATATAAAGCCGATAAAAAATCTTAAATTTTATTTTTCTTTAATACCTCTTGTAACAACCCATGGTTTTGTAGAACATCTTACAACATCATTGAATGATACCTAAAAGAAACAGGCATACCAACGCCATCTCGTGGAAAGATACAAAAACACATAAATTTACCCAAATTTACAGTAAACCTTTGATATTGTTCCATATTAAGCGCAAATAGACACAAAAATAATTTCATCCCGATATTTGTTCTACGGTGCCCACTGTGCACTGGTGCAGATATCCTGACGGATGTCAAAGCCGGAATGGTCGGGGATGCCGGACTAATGCCCCACCAAGAAGGTTCTTGTCAGCGACCCGATGAGGAGGAGTCGAACATGTCGGAGCTTGGATGCAACCGTGAATGGAGGACTTCAGTCCTAGATCTAATATGTACACCCAACTTTCATATTATGCAAAACTTTGGAACAAATCCTTGAGATAATTTGTTTTGAGCAACATTCGTGATAAGGCAGTTTGGTAGAAGGAAATGCTTATAAAAGAATGTAAAATCCTAGTCGAGGATTAACTCAGTAATACAGCAGAGACCGTAATCTTAAATAAACAAATAAGTAACATTCGATCTCATCGCTATTGGAACAGATGCAACTTTCTCAAGAAGGTACATTTTTCCATGTCTACTGTACATATCCTAGTGGAAGAAAACAACTTCGTTTTAGCAACATGCAGCTACGTTTATCGTATATACACGCATGTATATGACGCTGTTAAATAAAGCCAAAACTTCCATCACATGTGTAGGAAAAACATCTGTTGATAAGGTGATGGATTTTTGGGATTTAAATACGAACACGGATTCAGATCGTAACCATACGTGTAGTGAACGAACCATGAAGCAAGTGATCGGTCTAGTGCTTTTGGGACTGTTCTGCTGCAATGCTGTGCTGGCAGATGATAATGTCGAGACTCAAGCGGATGGCGTATCGCAATCTGGACGTATTGTCAACGGTGTCGGAGTGAACATTCGCCGCTACAAATTTGCATTGAGTATGCGTTATGATAATCAATTCTACTGCGGTGCTAGCATCGTTACTGCTTCCCATGCATTGACCGCAGGTCATTGCGCGTATATTGTTCGTAGCATTCCAAATATGGTAAGTCGTAACGCAACTTTTATCTGCTCAACCAAACTAATCATAGGACTAACGTACGTATGTTTGCAGATCACTTTATACGGAGGTAGCACGTCTCCCTACACGGGGGGCTTTACAATTCAGGTGATCAGTATAGTGGTTCATCCCAATTACAATCCCAATGCAGCACCCGGAACGTCTGATTTCGATGTAGCTGTCTTAACGGTACCCAGGAACGCATTCGTTGGAAAGCCAAACATGGCTCCGATAGTACTCCAAGGCGCAGATTTACCAGCTGGTACACTTTGCTACGTAGTTGGATGGGGTCGTACAAACATTAACGGACCAGCACCTACAAGTGATTTACGCTTAGCCAACATGTACATCGTATCGCAGGGTACTTGTGCTGCATCGTGGACCCCATACCCAGATCAACCAATTACGTCTAAGTAAGTATGCCTGTTGATTAAACGTTGCACGAATTATGACTAATATCCGATCGATTACGATCGTATCCTTCAACTCCACAGTATGATTTGTGCCAAGTACAGCAATGGAGTGGATGTTTGCAAAGGAGACAGTGGTGGCGCTTTGGTGTGTGGTGGACGACTGAGTGGAATCATTTCCTTCACCAATCCCGACTGTAACAGTGCCTGGCCAGCCGGTTTTGCTAAGATTAGTGCACCCGGCATTCGCAGCTTCATTCGTAGCCAAACGGGAATTCAATATTGATAAAAGATGATCGGGGTGATCGAGTAAATCATTACACTGTCGATAAAATCTAGTGCCATCCTATCATGTGGAGATCGGTGCAAATGAATCCGCTACGGAGCTATCGGAGCAGCAACACCAACAAAAAAAGATTTTTTCTTTTACCCTTACAGATTGCCACGCAGTTACCTTCGTAGCGTGTTGCTAAAAAAATGCCAAGAAATGGTTGGCTGGATTGTTGTTGACAACCGGCTGAACAAATAAAACAACTGTTATTCAACCGACGGCGTATGGCTACAAAATCAGCGTGAATGGATGTTATAAAGGTCTATTCTGTGAAAAAATTGTCTCTATTTCCCTGAAAGATTATGGGAAAGGATTCTTTTTCCTTTATTTACTCATAGTTCCGGTATCGGTATGTAGCAGTACCTTTTGTAGAGATTAAACGATCTTTATCTCACCTTTAGTAGTAGGAAGTATGATCATATTTGCACAAGCGTTTGTGTTCAACGAAGCAGGCTGTTGTATTTGTAGTTCAAAACTCGATTTTAGTATTCACACTTTATATCACACGTCTATCCGCTAAGCAAATCAAAATAAAAAAGAAGATCGAAACAACCCATCGAAAACATCGCCTAGAGGAGATGTCAAACGCTTTTGACGATCGGGATCAAACACAGGGTGTGCTGGTTACGCACAGTGTTTTTTTCTTCTTTTTTTTATAAGAAATTTTAAATCTTCAAAAGACACCCACTATGGCGAACATGGGATTTTCACCCAGTAAAAAACTATCCTTGGTCCCTTGGCATCCTTTCACGGGATTACCTCGCGGTATTACTTCTTGGGAGGGGCAGTGCTGTGGCACTTAGGCTGGTGTCATTGCTCGGTCGTATACGATTTTATCGTACGACCAAATTGCAAGGGGTGTCATTGCTCATACGATTTGGTCGTACGATTTTTTTTTGAATTGGCAGTTAAAACAATTTGTTTACATGAACACCGAGGAAATAACACCTATTTCGCGTTTATACAAGCGGGTTCAACTTGTTGCAAGCGACCGTGCAACCAAATCAAAATCATTTGATTTGGTCGTACGACCAAATTGGTCGTGCAACCTTATCTGTCAAATCCCATACATTTGCCTTGCAACTAGTCGTATCCCGGGTAACAAACAGCCGTTTTTTTTGTATGGACACCAACACCAATACGTGACGTCCAACAGCCCGTTCCACAGACACCTTGTAGGATGCGTCAAAAAATTCAGCATGCAGCAGACAGCAGTGTCAAAAAATTCAGCATGCAGCAGACAGCAGTCTGCACCCAAGATGCATAAATATACGAACATAAAATCAATTCACAAACTAATTGAGACTTGTTGATTTTACGACACAAGATCAACAAGAAAATTAATCACTATTTCACACGCAACACACAGCACCAATTATATTTATCGGTGTGTAATAAACGAAGCAATTTCCACAACATGTAACGAAAGTTTTTATCCTCACTACAAACTCAATGTGCTTGCCGAAGCAAGCACGTAGTGAAGGAGAAAAACTAACACCACACATTTATGGCACGGAAAGACAAGCACAACACTCACTTTAACATCGCACTGCACAAAACAACGCGCATATTTGCAAATTTCGGCGCATTACTCACGCACAAAAGAATATAATATTTTCTAACTCCCACAACACGTCCACTCCGCACTTAGCACACAACAAACTGCGTCATTATCAATGATGGCTGGATGTCAGCCTACACATACAATCAAAGGATTCGTGTTTGTACACGAGTTTTGCAGCATTTCCCCAAGGTTTGCATGTAAAAAGTGCTGACATTGCTGGTCGGGNAAAGCAGAAAAGTATTAAAATGTACTGTGACAATCAGAGCGCGATGGTAATGGCTAGCAGGGAAGCGTATAGTCCCAGGGCTAAACACATCGATGTAAGCTACCATTTCATTCGCGAACATGTTAGTAGCGGTTTAATACAGCTTGAATACATTCCATCCGCAAGCAATGTAGCAGACGCGTTAACGAAGGGTGTGAACGATGCTAAAATGAAGTCTTGTAGAGAAGGATTCGGGATGGACTCTGTAGCATATGACTTTATTTATACACCTTTGGCAATCGACCTTATGAAATTGTTAATTGGGTTGCCGCACACACACATGAAAGAGGCGCAGGAGCAGACCGCTTAGGGCAGGCAAAGGGGATTCGATGTTCGACTATCGACGGGAGCAGAACGACCTGGTACGATACTACAATTGGCGACGAGGATTTTGGATTCGACTCGAAAAGGTGATGGAAATACAGAGTTTTTTTCCCCTGTTAAGTGGAACGTATAATGTACTTTGTCAAATAAGCGAATAGAATGGTAAAAAAAAAAAAAAATTGTGACCAGACAGTGCATAAGTTTGTACATTAAGCAATAAGTGTAATAAAGAGTGAGGTTATGTGAAGCGTCAGTTTCGGTAGCACGCGTGAAGTTCTCGGAAACCGTGGTGAAATGGCGAGTATGAGCTGGATTGTGCATGTATACAGATTGTTGGCTGGAATGGCTCAACGTGAAAGGTGGAAAGTTAGCAGCGTTTTTTTTGGAAAACGTGTAGATATTAAAACATGAACATAGAAAATATGAAGAGTGGCGAAAACGATTCGAGTTTTCCCAGAACGATCACATGGCGGAAATCGATGGATTTCTCCAGAAGAAGCGCGAGAATTGTTTAGAATTCTCCGGGTTTATAAAATGGAGGTTGGCAGAAATCAGTGGATTTCTCCAGAAGAATGCGAGAATTGTTTAGAATTCTCCGGGGCTGTGCAAAAGAGATGGCGGAAATCAGTGGATTTCTCCAGAAGAAGCGCGAGAATTGTTTAGAATTCTCCGGGGTTGTACAAAGGAGGTTGGCAGAAATCAATGGATTTCTCCGGATGGAGTGCGAGAATTATTTAAAATTTTCCTTGTTCATCGGAACGATATTATCGGAGGACACTAAACGTGCCATCGGGAAAGGTAGCGAGGATTGTCAGAAACCTCGAATGTGTTAATGGTAACACGATAGGTGGTTCATCGAGAAGAGAATAGAAAATTGATTTGATCAATTTTGCTTGTTTGTTGCATGTTGAGTTGAACACTGGTCTGGACACCTTTTAGTTGGGTTTTTCCCTGTTGTGGAAAAATATTTTATTGTGTTTTTTTGTTGTTGCTATTTTCTTGCATTGCAGATGCAAGAAGTACGACCAGTGCCACTGTTCCAGTGCGACAAAATTGAAACGGCGAAGTTAGCAACAGAATGGAAAAGTTGGAAGGAAGCCATTGAATGTTACTTCGCGGCATACAAGTTAACAGATCAAGCGGAGAAGAAGGCAAAGTTGTTACATTTCGGAGGACCGGCACTGCAGCGGGTATTTAGAAATCTGAAAGACCATGAGCACGTGTCATTAGTAGTACTGGAAACCCGGTGGTACGACCATGCAGTCGAGAAACTAGATGAATTTTTCGGGCCGCAGAATCAAACCACCACGGAAAGACGGAACTTACGAATGATTAAACAAAAACCAGGCGAACGATTTGCCGATTTCATAATCCGGCTTAAACAACAAGCCCATCAGTGCGGATTCGATAAATACGGCGATGAAATCGGTTCAACGCTGCGGGAAATTTATCTAACAGATGCAGTAGTCGAGGGATGTTCCTCAAACGAGGTTCGACGGAAAATTTTGCGTAAGGATTTGACGTTTTCCGAAATCGAGGACATAGGAGTTGCGCAAGAAAGCGTAGAAAGCCAAATAGTGGAAATGACAGCTGGTTCACCATCTAAGAAAATTTTCAAAGTAGAACAAGGAGGGAAGAAAGGAAAATCCATGACAGCAAGCACAAATACCACGGAAACAAGACAAGGTGCAGGCAAGCATAACGGGAAAGGTTGTTTCAATTGTGGTCGAGTAGGACACTTTGCTGCATCCTTCAACTGCCCTGCTCGTGGGAAAGAATGTAGAAACTGTAAGAAGATCGGTCATTTTGAGCAAATGTGCCGAAAGTCCACGGAAAAGGGCCCGATGATGCGTCAAATAAGAGCAATCGTTGAATCGTCAGAGGCAAAACAACCGAAAATGGAATCAAATGATACAAAAGCATATTATGCGTTCTATTCTGGAAATGAATCGAACGTAATTAAATGCTTACTTGGAGGAGTCTCCTTAGAGATGTTGGTTGATTCCGGTGCAGATGCTAACTTGATCCCAGGCGAAATGTGGGAAAAATTAAAAACAGAAAATGTTGCGGTGGTTTCATCTACGAAAGGAAGCTCGAAGATCTTGCGAGCATACGGAAGCCAAAATCCACTTGTTATTTTAGGCACTTTTGCTGCGGAAATCGCAGTAGCGGGCAAACGAACTCAGGCCGAGTTCTTTGTTGTAGAGGGAGGACAACGTTGTCTACTGGGTGACATGACGGCTGAACAGCTGGGTATTTTGAAAGTTGGGTTGGACATAAACAGAGTAGAAGGAAAACCGTTTCCAAAAATGAAAGGCATAACAGCAAAGATCAGGATGAACCCGCAGGTCATCCCAGTATATCAGCCGATGCGACGTATTCCCTTACCATTGGAAGAATCAGTTGATCGAAAGTTGGATGGAATGCTGAAACGGGATATAATCGAGATAAAAACAGGACCAACGACATGGGTATCGCCATTGGTCGTAGTAGGGAAGTCAAATGGTGAGCCTCGGTTGTGTCTTGACTTGCGAAGAGTCAACGAAGCAGTATTAAGAGAACATCATCCGATGCCTTCGGTTGACGATTACTTGGCAAAGTTAGGACATGGACGGTTGTGGAGCAAACTTGACATCAAAGAAGCATTCCTTCAGGTAGAACTGGACGAGGATTCACGAGACATAACAACTTTTATAACTCGACGTGGTTTGTATCGGTTCAAACGGCTGCCATTTGGTTTGGTAACAGCTCCAGAGCTGTTTCAAAAGGCAATGGATGAGATTTTATCTGGTTGTGAAGGGACAGTTTGGTATCTTGATGATGAACTTGTTGAAGGCAAAAATCTGCAAGAGCATGATGAACGGTTGAATGAGGTGCTGAGTCGATTGAATAGTCGTGGAGTCGAATTAAATTGGGAGAAATGTCAATTTCGGGTAACGGAATTAGATTTTTTAGGACACAGTCTTGGGGAAAATGGAATTATGCCGGCAAGAAGCAAAGTTGAAACTATTTTATCATTTCGGGAGCCACAATCTGAAGCGGAAGTCCGTAGTTTCCTCGGTTTGGCAAATTACTTGAATAAGTTTGTGCCAATGTTAGCTACTCTTGATGAACCATTACGCCGGTTATTGCATAAGGATACAAAATTTGAGTGGACAAAGGAACAAACAAAGGCATTCAATGTCATAAAGGAAGCTATGGGAAAAATTGAGAATTTGGGATTTTATAAAGTCGAGGACCGAACCGCAATAATCACGGACGCTAGTCCGCATGGTTTAGGTGCTATGCTTATTCAGTTTGACGAGACCGACTGACATCGAATTATCAGCTTTGCATCCAAAGCGTTAACCGACACAGAGCATCGTTACTGTCAAACAGAGAAGGAAGCGTTAGGCATTGTTTGGGGTGTGGAGCGTTTCCAATATTATCTACTAGGAAAACCATTCGACATATTCACGGACTGTAAGGCACTGAGTTTTCTCTTCTCAAAACGATCTAAACCGTGTGCGCGCATAGAGAGATGGGTATTGCGGTTACAAGCTTTTGATTACAAGATTAGGTTTTTGGCGGGAAAAGATAATGTGGCAGATGCTCTATCTCGGTTACCAATACAAAAAGCGAAGCCATTCGATCCATCAGAGGAAATATTCGTTAGGGAAGTTGCTACACATGCGGCAAACACTTCGGCGTTGAATTGGCGAGAGATAAAAGCAGTAAGCAAAGAAGATGTAGAAACACAAGAAGTATTAACATTATTGACTACGGGAGAAACCCAAAAGTTACCGATAGAATACCGCGTGATCGCCAACGAGTTATGCGAACTAGAAGGAGTACTTCTACGAGGAGATCGAATTGTTGTTCCATTAGCTCTAAGGGACCAAGTTCTTAAAACCGGTCACGAAGGACACCCAGGAATAACAATGATGAAAAATCACTTAAGATCTCATGTTTGGTGGCCAAAGATGGATGGCCAGGTAGAAAAATTTGTGAAAAGCTGTCGAGGCTGTACACTGGTAGGGGCTTCGACAAACCCGGAACCACTACAAAGAAGCAAATTGCCTGTTGCTCCTTGGCACACAATTGCATTAGACTTTCTTGGTCCTCTACCAGAAGGTCAACATATATTGGTAGTGGTTGACTGTTATAGTCGATTTATGGAGGTGTGCGAAATGGACACGACAACTACACGGGATGTTATAAAAGAGTTATCAACAATGTTCAGTCGGTATGGCATTCCAGTGGTAATGAAAGCAGACAACGCTCCCCAACTTAGTGGAGAATGTACTGAATGGACGGAATTTTGCGAGACAAATGGTATCAAATTAGTGAATACCATTCCCTATTGGCCTCAATCGAACGGAGAGGTCGAAAGGCAAAACCGTTCGATTTTGAAACGATTGCGAATATCGCAAGAACTTGGACGAGATTGGCGAAAAGAACTGTACATGTACATACTGACATATCATGCAACCAAACATCCGACAACAGGAAAATCTCCGGCGGAAATAATGTTTGGACGGCGAATTAAAAGTAAATTGCCTTCAGTGTCATCATTCCAGGAAGACCCGGAAGTGAGAGATAGAGACATATTGGTAAAAGAGAAAGGGAAACAATATGCTGATAAAAGGCGGAGCGCGGAGGAGAGCTCAATAGGAGAAGGTGATCATGTGTTGGCAAAAAGAATGCGAAGAATGAACAAACTAGATACGGAATTCAGCAATGAAGAATTCATTGTTCGCCATAAAAAAGGTACTGATACGATCATTCAATCAAAGGAAACAGGCAAGGAATATAGAAGAAGTTCAGCTCATCTTAAAAAGATAGGTCATGATTCTCCAGGCAAATTAATGCGTTCGAATTCACTTACTGAGATCATCCCTGATTCGGGACAAAAATCGGATAAGACAGCATCTGAATCAGGTCCATCCAAACGGATAATACAACCACCATTGAGGCATCGGGACTATGTATCGCACTAACGTTTTCACAATAATACCTGAACTATAACGAAGTTAGAACTAAGGAAGAAAAGATTTATATGAAGTGCTCCATGGAATTTTATTAATAGAATTATACACAAATTAAAAATTATATAAAAAGGGGGATTGTAGCATATGACTTTATTTATACACCTTTGGCAATCGACCTTATGAAATTGTTAATTGGGTTGCCGCACACATACATGAAAGAGGCGCAGGAGCAGACCGCTTAGGGCAGGCAAAGNCTAGATGAAGTCCAATTAACTAATTCCCTTGCAGTTCGTCCGTGAAACATTTCATGAAAGATTTCCTATAATTCCGGTAAATATTATTCATGTAACTCCTAATCTATTTTCAACAAAATGGGAATCGCAGAAAAGCCAAATTGCAACACATGCGAAATGCCAGAGACCGCCAGACACATGATCTTTTCATGCAAAAAATACCTGCCGTTAGGCCTGTCCTTACAAGATCTAAAAAGACACTGAAAGGAAGGAGACGGTAAAACAATTAAACAAATCATGAACTTCATAAGAAAACATAAGCTATATTCTATAGAATTCTAAAAACACCAATAGCCCAAACAACCACAAACCCCAAAAAACATAGCCAAATGCCAATATGACTCACAGAAGTCGAAAGACAAATTTAGGGAGAGATAAATCTCTGAATACGGACAGGGAAACAGAGGTTTCACTGGACATGGGATGTCACAGACATCCCGCATAATAAGAAGAAGACAGTGCTGCCCTCCTTAATTTTTGGTGCCCCAATACCATTCCGCTTGGGGCCTCCGAGATGCTTGATCCGCCACTGGTGCAGATATCCTGACGGATGTCAAAGCCGGAATGGTCGGGGATGCCGGACTAATGCCCCACCAAGAAGGTTCTTGTCAGCGACCCGATGAGGAGGAGTCGAACATGTCGGAGCTTGGATGCAACCGTGAATGGAGGACTTCAGTCCTAGATCTAATATGTACACCCAACTTTCATATTATGCAAAACTTTGGAACAAATCCTTGAGATAATTTGTTTTGAGCAACATTCGTGATAAGGCAGTTTGGTAGGAGGAAATGCTTATAAAAGAATGTAAAATCCTAGTCGAGGATTAACTCAGTAATACAGCAGAGACCGTAATCTTAAATAAACAAATAAGTAACATTCGATCTCATCGCTATTGGAACAGATGCAACTTTCTCAAGAAGGTACATTTTTCCATGTCTACTGTACATATCCTAGTGGAAGAAAACAACTTCGTTTTAGCAACATGCAGCTACGTTTATCGTATATACACGCATGTATATGACGCTGTTAAATATAGCCAAAACTTCCATCACATGTGTAGGAAAAACATCTGTTGATAAGGTGATGGATTTTTGGGATTTAAATACGAACACGGATTCAGATCGTAACCATACGTGTAGTGAACGAACCATGAAGCAAGTGATCGGTCTAGTGCTTTTGGGACTGTTCTGCTGCAATGCTGTGCTGGCAGATGATAATGTCGAGACTCAAGCGGATGGCGTATCGCAATCTGGACGTATTGTCAACGGTGTCGGAGTGAACATTCGCCGCTACAAATTTGCATTGAGTATGCGTTATGATAATCAATTCTACTGTGGTGCTAGCATCGTTACTGCTTCCCATGCATTGACCGCAGGTCATTGCGCGTATATTGTTCGTAGCATTCCAAATATGGTAAGTCGTAACGCAACTTTTATCTGCTCAACCAAACTAATCATAGGACTAACGTACGTATGTTTGCAGATCACTTTATACGGAGGTAGCACGTCTCCCTACACGGGGGGCTTTACAATTCAGGTGAACAGTATAGTGGTTCATCCCAATTACAATCCCAATGCAGCACCCGGAACGTCTGATTTCGATGTAGCTGTCTTAACGGTACCCAGGAACGCATTCGTTGGAAAGCCAAACATGGCTCCGATAGTACTCCAAGGCGCGGAATTACCGGCTGGTACACTTTGCTACGTAGTTGGATGGGGTCGTACAAACATTAACGGACCAGCACCTACAAGTGATTTACGCTTAGCCAACATGTACATCGTATCGCAGGGTACTTGTGCGGCATCGTGGACCCCATACCCAGATCAACCAATTACGTCTAAGTAAGTATGCAGGTTGATGAAACGTTGCACGAATTATGACTAATGTCCGATCGATTACGATCGATTCCTTCAACTCCACAGTATGATTTGTGCCAAGTACAGCAATGGAGTGGATGTTTGCAAAGGAGACAGTGGTGGCGCTTTGGTGTGTGGTGGACGACTGAGTGGAATCGTTTCCTTCACCAATCCCGACTGTAACAGTGCCTGGCCAGCCGGTTTTGCTAAGATTAGTGCACCCAGCATTCGCAGCTTCATTCCTAGCCAAACGGGAATTCAATATTGATAAAAGATGATCGGGGTGATCGAGTAAATCATTACACTGTCGATAAAATCTAGTGCCATCCTATCATGTGGAGACCGGTGCAAATGAATCCGCTACGGAGCTATCGGAGCAGCAACACCAACAAAAAAAGATTTTTTCTTTTACCCTTACAGATTGCCACGCAGTTACCTTCGTAGCGTGTTGCTAAAAAAATGCCAAGAAATGGTTGGCTGGATTGTTGTTGACAACCGGCTGAACAAATAAAACAACTGTTATTCAACCGACGGCGAATGGCTACAAAATCAGCGTGAATGGATGTTATAAAGGTCTATTCTGTGAAAAAATTGTCTCTATTTCCCTGAAAGATTATGGGAAAGGATTCTTTTTCCTTTATTTACTCATAGTTCCGGTATCGGTATGTAGCAGTACCTTTTGTAAAGATTAAACGATCTTTATCTCACCTTTAGTAGTAGGAAGTATGATCATATTTGCACAAGCGTTTGTGTTCAACGAAGCAGACTGTTGTATTTGCAGTTCAAAACTCGATTTTAGTATTCACACTTTATATCACACGTCTATCCGCTAAGCAAATCAAAATAAAAAAGAAGATCGAAACAACCCATCGAAAACATCGCCTAGAGGAGATGTCAAACGCTTTTGACGATCGGGATCAAACACAAGGTGTGCTGGTTACGCACAGTGTTTTTTTCTTCTTTTTTTTACAAGAAATTTTAAATCTTCAAAAGACACCCACTATGGCGAACATGGGATTTTCACCCAGTAAAAAACTATCCTTGGTCCCTTGGCATCCTTTCACGGGATTACCTCGCGGTATTCCTTCTTGGGAGGGGCAGTGCTGTGGCACTTACTCCGCGTTGTTACGCGCTATCATCATTTACACACGCGAACTGTACGTCACAATACTCTACACATAAAAACACTCTGCCCGTCATTACCGTGCAAATAGACGTAGAGAGACATTTCTCGCGCGACATTTCTCAAAAGTAGCTCAATTCTGCAAACAAAGCAAATCGCTCGGCGAGACATTTCTGTGGCTACTTCGATGGAATATTTCTATGTGTTTCTATGGAAATGACGTTTCGATGCTGTTTTTTATATATGGACTTTTCATCGCATTTCATCGAATATTGACGAGAAATGTCGCGCGAGAAATGTCGCTCTAGGTCTATTTGCACGGT